>CM055403.1:50238579-50450710 GCA_029228625.1 Pseudolycoriella hygida | reverse complement strand
TAAAATTTTCTCCTAAAAAAATTTTTCTCCAAAAAAATTTTTCCGTAAAAAAATTTTTCTCCAAAAAAATTTTCTTTCCGAAAAAAATTGTTCTCCAACACCTTCTGCTACCATCGGAACACTTCGTATCACCTTCGGAGAACTTCGTATCACCAATTCTTCTCAGTGATTTATATAACTTTCCTGAAGAAACCAACTATCTAGGTATTCTTATTCAGAATTCCGCAAAAAATCCAAGACACTTTGACAGAAAATCCCAAAAAATTCTCCTGATCAAACTCTATAACTTTCCCGAAGAAACCAACTCTCTAGCTATTGTCACTCCGGAGCTAAAATTCGAAAACTCCATTACCAATTACCTAAAAAACCCTCAAAATTGATGAGACTGGGCTCGTTGGAAAGATGCTGCGACGTAGTTTATTGTAAAAATAATTTGGAGGGGTAGGGGGGCGAGGGGAAAAAACTCAAACGTTCGCCTATATATGGCTCCTTGTCCCAAAGGCTTTTGTATGGTGTTTTTTGGGTTTGTGGACGTTTTTTTGGGGTGTGGGGACTGCGTCACGCCTTTTGCTACCGCTCCAGGCATGATCTATTGCACCAGTAGGTTACTAACACATCAGTTCGTGGGTGTTGTAATATCTTCCTCATATACAGCATGTTTCATTTAATTAAATAGAGTTTTGTCGTTCTACTCTTTTGGTTAAGGTCCATAATACAATTGTTCTTCCTATGCGCACGCATAATACCAACAACTGTAGATAAACAACAACGCATAGTAAATTTAGGGGAACTTGAACAAAAATTTACGAAAATCTTTCTCCTCGTCATCTGCGATCATGATCACTCTCAGAGAAAAAACAGCTGGCACTTGTTCATTTGTTGGTAGTGTCCAATTAGAAAATGCCGCTAAAATTTTGAAAGATGATTTTCATTGTTACTTCACAATGAAATATTTCCGCTGTAAATACTTTTGTGCATGCCCTTCATATCTTCCGCTCTTAATAAACTTACAGATTATTCCGTCAAACAGAAGTATTTTCAATGTCGTGTTTGGATTAGCATTTCTACTCAACGACAATGAAGTTGAGATCGTCTATGGCACAGAAACACAGCACCTAATATCGAAATCATTTACATTTGTTTCGATTAATACAAAACAGGGTGGCGAGAACCAAATCAAAACAAACTTCCCTTCGGTATTGTTGTATTATTTTAATCAGAGCTTTATTGCCATATACTTCCAAGTGGATTCTTTAATCAAATCTGTAACAATTCCACAACGAAATATCCCCTTTTGTGTTTATTTCACTAAAAAGATTAACACATGCGTTTGTTGACAACCCACCTTCATAAATTTTAATTTAAAGCGATTTACGCTACATGTTGTTTGTTCATTCGCATATTTTCAGATAAAACGTTGAATGATGTTGAATGTTTATAGTAAAACATAAAACAGACTATCCCTGCATGTTGCAATCCACCCTTCCCAAATGTATTTCGTGCATTGGATTGGCATCGTGCCGTTTTCTACCATATTAATATGAACATTTTCGAATCCTCCTGAAAGTCGTTATTATGAGCAACTGCGTAAATACAATAATCTCTAGGAAAGCAAGCAGAGAGTACATACACGAAACGAGTGTTTTGATTTGCATTTCAGGTTCTTTGTATAGGAATTAGGACGAGGGAACTTTAAATTTCGCCGGTTGTATGGAAATTCACCCCTAACGCCAATCTGGTATTGGAATGACTGTACTTCTTGCAATAAATAGTAAGTGGAGGGTGTGCATTTGTAACGGAATTCATGTTTTTTATTATTAGAAAAATAAATAAAAAAAAATCTTTACGACCTGATTTGCATAACATAAATGCCATGTTTTTCTATGCATTATTTATGCTACAGAAAACAGCTTTACATTTTTGATATTTTTCTAATGCAGGCTTGCAATGTGCGATAAGAATATCGAAAATTTTTTACAAAATATTGTCATCAATATGTAATAAGAAATGTTTTCGAACGAAATTTCATTTCGACATTGAGAAATCTCTATTTTCATATTTCTTTCTATAGTTCTTCGGGGTATAGTAGGAGTTTTATGAATTCCAAATATTTCATCCGAAACGAAATCATTTCAAATGGCAGTGTCAAGAGAGTTGTAGTGAAGAATGAAAGTATGATTTGTATGGCAAAATGTTTATAGCATTGATTGAAAGTCACAAATACTATAGGCCGGCTGTATCGAATATTTTTCGGTAAAATTTTTTCATAACAATAATATATGAAGAAAAATATGGATTTAGTTTGTTAATGGTCGATGAAAGTTCGAGTAGTTTAGGTAGAACTTATATTTTCTGTAGACAGTTTTATCTTCTATGAGTCACTTCTAACACTACCAATTCACTTTGTCCACACGAAAGAATGATCAATAAACCATTGAAATGGGTATACGAAAGTAGCGATAAAGTGTACTCAAATTCCAATCACCGATGACAAATCACCTATGACCGAATTATGGTTGATTCCCATGGGAAGCATCGGTGATTCCCCTGTGAAGCATTGGTGACATCCCTGTGAAGCATCGGTGATTTCCCTGTGAGTCGTCGGTAATTTCCCTGTGAATCATCGGTGATTCATTGATAAATCATTTGTGATTTCTAGTTGAATCATGGGTGATTCCCCTGTGAATCATTGGTTATTCATTGATGAATCATTTGAGATTTCCAGTTGAATCATCGGTGATTTATTGATGAATCATCGGTGATTCATTGATGAATCATCTGTGATTCACCTGCAAATCATCTGTGATTCATCATTGATGAATCGTCTATGATTCATTGATGAATCATCTATGATTCATTGATGAATCGTCTATGATTCATTGATGAATCGTCTATGATTCATTGATGAATCATCCGTGATTCATTGGTGAATCATCTGTGATTCATTGCTGAATCATCTGTGATTCATTGTTGAATCATCTGTGATTCATTGATGAATCATCTGTGATTCATTGATAAATCATCTGTGATTCATTGATGAATCATCTGTGATTCATTGCTGAATCATCTGTGATTCATTAATGAATCATCTGTGATTCATTGATGAATCATCTGTGATTCATTGATAAATCATCTGTGATTCAATGATGAATCATCTGTGATTCATTGATGAATCATCTGTGATTCATTGATGAATCATCCGTGATTCATTGATGAATAATCCGTGATTCATTGATGAATCATCTGTGATTCATTGATAAATCATCTGTTAACATTTACGAATCAAGTGTGATTCATCGACGAATCAAGTGTGATTCATCGACGAGTCATCTGTGATTCATTGATGAATCATCTGTGATTCATTGACGAATCATCTGATTCGTTGATGAATCATCTGTGATTCATTGATGAATTATCTGTAATTCGTTGATGAATCATCTGTGATTTATTGATGAATCATAAGTGATTTATTGATGAATCATCAATCAATCAATCAATTCTTTATTCTTGCATGCATAAGGAGTTAGCCTTGTTTCGCATCAATTAGTATAACATTGTAAAATTATAATTAATAGGGAAATTTAAAAAAGCTGAATAAAATAAAAACTATTTGCCTAAACTAATCTTAATGAAAAAGATAAAAAAAATAAGAATGTAACGTTAGAAGTAAAGTTTTTCTTTGAAACATGCTAAAAACTAAATTTACAAAAACGCTTTGTTCGGACGAGGTAACGTCCGCCATCCCAATTGATACTACCTCACACATAATACATCCCCCAGTTACGCGGGCCGACAATAGGAATCGGTAAGTAATCTCCTGAAATCATCATGTGTAACAGTACGTCTAAATTAAACCGGAAGTGAGAATTCCTTTGAATAAAAGAGAGTTGTGTGTGTTAGCCACTGTAGTCCTCGCCGGTATAACATAAAGAATCCTCTTCGAACGACTTAATCGTAATTTTTTAAAAAGATCCTATGGTGTGCCGGTCCTAACCACTTTGTCTAAGAACAGTAGGGCACGATATTCGAGGTACTTAAGGATGTCACACCCCAAAATCTGGTCTTTATACTCCGATAATCCATCCCTGCGTACCAGCCCGAAAGCATATCTCACACCGGCATTGAATGCTTTATCCAGCGTTTTCTTACATTGATCGTCTAGTCCGAAAACGAAGACCTCGCAGCAGTAGGAGAAATGGGGTACCAGTAAACACTTCACAAGGTTCAGCAGCATCCTACGAGAAGTGATATTTCCGTGAACCCACAAGGTTCGAAGACCACCGTACACCCTAGCCGAAATGCGATTGCATTGCGGTCTCCAAGACATATTTCGACTCATCAACAGACCCAGATCCTCCACCGATTCACTCCACTCAATTGTCTCTCCACCGACAATGAAGTCTGACATTGGAATTGACATTTCAGAGTTGCTGACACCTTGCAAAACACCTTGCTCTTACTGTGATTTAGGATCAAAGTCCTACTTCATTTTGCGGATGCATTCAGCAACCGAAAATTGATCCCTGCGCGCACTTAAATACCCTCGCGTATCATTTCCGTACATATGAGGGATAGGGTGCTCCAAGATGTCCGGCAGTTCGTTCACAAAGAGTGAGAAAAGTAGCGGGTATAACACCGCTCCTTGATGAATCTGTGATTCATTGATGAATCATCTGTGATTCATTGATGAATCATCTGTGATTCATTGATGAATCATCTGTGATTCATTGATAAATCATCTGTAATTCATTGATAAATCATCTGTAATTCATTGATAAATCATCTGTGATTCCAGGGTTCGGAAATCAAAATCAAATCATTTTTTGAAAATCAAAATCAATTTGAGCATCAACAAAAAAAGCGTGATGCTCACGATTTTTGAGTAAAAATGATTAAAAAATCATGATTTTCGAAAAAAATGATTTTCTGTAAAAGTCAATGTAATGAACTTAGTTTCATCTGAAACGAAAAATAAACCAATAAAAAAAAAATCATTTTTTTGAAATTTTGTGATACTCAATTTTTTATGAGCATCATTTTTTATTAAAATCATGATTTTTCGAAAATCAATCAAAAAAATCCGAACTCTGTGTGATTCATTGACGAATCATCTATGATTCATTAATGAATCATTGGTGATTTCCAAGTGAATCATATTTCCCCGGTAAATCATCGATAAGTCCCGCTGAACAGACGGACGGACGGACAGGAAGAGTGAAAGCATAAAGTAGCTATCTCTACTTAATCAACGGTTTTTAGGCTTAGAAATTTGCCATTGCAGTGATGCATTTATAACTTCTCGCAGTTATGAGTTACAAAAAGAGAAGAAGCACGGTCGGAGCGATTTTCAAGATGCACAGGTGTCAAGAAAATAGATTCAGATAGACAGAACATTTAGTGGGACACATCCATTCTACAATGTTCAGAAAAAAGAAGAATTTTGATATTTTTTGAGTTAGTAGAAGTTGATATTATGATTATCAACAATAATAACAAGACGCCGCAAATTGTGTGACGTTGCGTGTACATTGTACACACAAAAGCTGACATTTATTGAAATAGTTTAGTTGCTGATTTCAATCAATAAAAATAACAAGCAATAAATCTTCAGTTCCAATCCAGCACTCTATACATTTTGAAAAATGGGAATAAAGTACGAGCTGAAAAATCGTACAAATTTCTTTCATCTAACGCGAGACTGACAGATTTGCGAAACGGGAAAACTGCACGAAATAAGTTCCATGTAGCATTTCATTGTTCATCCGATGCGACAAGACACTGTAAAAAAAATCGTGTTTATATTCTCGCCATCCAAGCGATATAAGAAGAAACAATCGAGGAGTATTGAACGTTCGCCGAGTCTTTCGCTAGAAAATGAAGTTTCTTCAGAACAGACAAAAAAAGAATAGAAAACTCAGGTCGCAATATTTTATTCAAAGACCGAACGTTTTTCTTAACAGTGCAGAATAGAAATTATTAGATGAAATTTGTGTGTTCGGGATAGACGGGTTGATGCGGAAGCTTTGTATGCGGATAGATGAATTTACAAAAAAAAGTTGAGAAGACAACCCTCCATTCGACACGGTTTCGTACATAAGTAACATATGTAACGCGATGTATGTAAAGTTGAATATATGGAGCATTGAAGGAAAATAAAAAGTGATTTGCATATAAATATAAACATCTTCCTATTTCACTTTATGTATTTTGATGAGCAATTTTCCTTTAGAAATATGCACAGACATAATTTTATTTTCGAGAGATAAATGAATTTTTGTCTGTTCTTGTTGTTGATAAAATACGAAATAAAATTGAATTTTATTTTGTGGGTTTCTCTTTTTATATTTTTCACTTAATAAATTTGTGGGCTTTATGGCAAGTAATCTGGCAAATAAATAATTCCAATCGGTTGCACAATTAGGCGATTGAAATTATTGTAACTTTATAATAGAAACGAAAATCGATAGGAACTTAAGAAAAATTTACGCAGGAGCCTCATAGATTCATTTTCGAATTTGTAACATAGGTTAGCACAGAAGACTAAGGGAGATGAATCGGTTATCCGTTGAAAATGCGAAAAAGGTCAATGTCTGTGCGTATTAAGGTTCGGAACAGGTCGACCGCGATAAAAAAATTGTCTGAATTGAAAGTTCAGGTCAGGTCAGATCAGATCAATCGTACTGAAGTGACGTGACCTGACCTGAATTGATTTTGACCTGTTACAGATAAAGTCCAAAATGTTTTTTTATAGCCAGGTCATTTTCAGGTTCCAGGTCGGTTCACGTCAGGTCATTTCCGGTCAGGTCAGGTTTGAACAAATCAGGTTTTAGGTCAGTTCAGATACATTATGTCAGGTTTTAGGTTGACCTGTCCTGATTCTGAGCCTTAATACGTACTTCTGTCTGTCCGACCTTCACCATACGACCTACTTTCCCCCTGAAAGGTCTGTGTATGTTACGTACTAGATGAACAAAGCCTGTGAAGTTGCGGGAGTGCTGAAACGTACCAAAAACAGCAAAACATCTAGGAGATTTTTATATCACACAAGATGAATTTACAGTGTAACGACTCTCTACACCGCTAATATAAATTCTTCTTCTTATGAACAATCAAAATTCATTTAATCAAATTAAACACACAATTAACACTTTATTCATAAAATACAACCACTCATGTGGATTGAAAAACTTAAAATTAATAGCGCTGCCCCTTAAATTACTAACCTGAATAATTTACGTTGGGTGAAAGACACGTTATGAGACACAGCCTTGTTTAATGCAATCCTTTTTGTTTTACCAAAGCAAATCAAATTCCAAAAACTAATAGGCCCTGACTTCCAAAACGTTAAACATCAAAGTTTGAATCGTATCCTGCAAGCTGTTGTTTGCTTCTTGAAAATGTTCAAAATACCGAACAAAACCAAATTCCTCTTCTTGCACTATGTACTTTTTACTCTTCAAATAAGATTACTACAACGTTACACTTTGGTCATTTGTTCAGACCCGGAAATCAAAACTCCTTCACTACTCGAAGTCAAATCAAAAGTACTTCATTCCTCGAAGTCCAAAACACGAAAGGCAGAACTTACTCCTTTCGACAGAATATCAGCTGGCGTTCGTTCATCTCAACAAGTCGCCATCTGTGTTTCAATACTTTCACTTGTTGTCTTCAAACTAATTCACCGGGTTAATTCAAATATTTTCCTTAGTTTAATGTTAGTTTTTACAAAATTTACATTGGCATGAAATCAGAGTTACAACAGCAGGCACAGAGTACCAATAGACTCTTAGAGAGTGTAATGATCGCGGTTAAAACAAAAAATCTTGTAAGTTCATTTATCACAACGAAATTCCCAGCTGGCTTTACGTGGTTGTTGGTGATGGGTTGAAAAAGAAAACGCTATCTGTGGCCGAAAATTTTTATGGTTCTTAAAAGAGAGCCGAAAGTAACTGATGAATACAACAAGAGAAAGAGAAGTGTTTGAGTATTTCAGTTGTTGTTGAAAATTGGTGTTTGGGAAGTGAAAAATTACGATTTCCGTTGCTTTCGTGATGAAATAGTTATTTGTGTACCTGTTTTGGACGATTGATCTTAGGCAATTTCGCGAGTTGTAGACCGAACGAAAACAAGCTACTGTTAAACCCAGTCAAACCAAAATCATTTTCTTTAGCAGAAGAAAAGCCGAAACCGCTTCAGACCTGGGTAGCTTTACGCTGTTTGGAACGGAAGTTCCATCTGAGAGCGAGTGTTAAGTACCTCGAAGTTATTTTGGATCACAAATTGACCTCGAGGAAAAACTTAACAAATGCATCGGTATCTTCTGGTTGTGTGGAAATGCCTTTGGTACGACATGGGGATTATCTCCCCAGGCTATATGGTAGATTTTCACAGCGGTTGTCAGACCTATACTTTGTCACGGATGTATAGTCTGGTGGCCTAGAGTTGAAATCGGCACCGCCAAGAAAAGACTAGATGGACTTCGCGTCTGGCATGTCTCAGCATTACATGTGTCAAGAGCACAGCCCCCACTGCGGCCTTAGAAGCGCTTCTCGATGTAAAATCCGTTGTTTTCAACACCTCTGTCAATATCCGGTGCAGTGGTTGGTGGTCTACAGTCTTTGAAGAAGGACACTCAGCCATCATAAGGGTAGTCGAGGATGTGCGGTTGCTTAGTGATCAAATCAAAGCGGAATATGTGCTCGATGACGGCTTCGATTGGATTATCCCTGAAGTAGAGGATTGGCTTGGAGAGAGTAAAATCTTTCCTCCGACCGAGGGCGTCACCGTCGTCTGCTTCACGGATGGTTCCAAGGGAGAAAATTCATCGGGAGCCGGTTATTCATGTGATAGTTTGGCATCCGTCAATCAAACCGAACTATGTTTGGACCGAAAGTCAGTCCGCTATTCAAGCGATTAGTTCTCCCTGCATCAGTTCTAGAACCGTACTTGACTATAAAGTGAGTCTGAACGAGCTCAGAAAGACGAATTCTGTAACAGTTCTCTAGGTTCCAAGTCACAGCAGCATCACAGATAACGAAAGAGCGGACGAACTTGCTCGCCTACTAACCAGTAAAGGTTTTATTGGTTCAGAACCCGTGTTCGGTATTTCCATATCGACAAGAAAGACAATTGTTAAAGACTGGCTTCGAAAGGAGCATATCAGAAGATGGTCGCAGTACGAGGGCGCCAAACACAAAAAACTATTTTGTAACAGTCCATCGACGGAAGTCAGGACGACACTGTTAAGCTTTAGCAGGCCAGACATTAAAAGGGTAATTGAAGCCATAACCAATCACTGTGGGCTAAATAAGTACCTAAAATGAAATGATGCAGAAAATATTTTCGGTCCTCTGGCCGAAAATTTTTATGTTCTTAAAAGAGAGCTGAAAGTGACTGATGAATACAACAAGAGAAAGAGAAATGTATGAGTGTATGAGAGAAGTAAAAAATTACGATTTCCGTTGCTGTCGTGATGAAAAATTACGTGAATCACAAGGGATGACGTATAAAAATTGTTACTGTGGAATTGTAGCACTCGCCTTCAACACGGGCACCAAGAATCCCTCAGGACTGAATTTTTATACTTTCATCCCTTGTGATCCAAATGACTTTCACTAGTTTTGTCCTTTTCTTTTGTCCTATCAATGCAAAATCTTTTTTAATTCGAGGCCTCGAACGCTGCATTCGTTTTTTTTTTCGTAGTGAACAATATCTAGACAGTTCATTGGTAGGAGCTGAATTATTTATACAAATCTTAGTCTACGATATTTGAATTTGTTTTCATGTTCAAAATTATCCGCAAATTCGCACGAAAATCATTACAATTACAAATTATTTATTCATACAACGTTCTACGATAAATACATATCATTCTGGATGTAGCATCTGTAGCTTGTTCCAATATCCGTTAAGATTCATCTTTCATATAAAGCTAGAAACCATTTCCACACGCTTCCAATGATGATATAAAACCCCCGTTTCAATACACTTTCATTGCAACGCTCCCCTTTTTTGATTTCCGACAACTTAAATATGCAAATTTAAGTATGGTGCGTTACATCATCGTGCGAAGGGTGAATCTTTATATTAAGAAAAATTATTATTTACTGATTTGTCTGTCTTGATTCGATTCAGCTGCCATACACCCAGAACATTGAATGGAATATTTTCAGGGTGTGTAACATTTTTATTAAAATAAATGTTTTCCAAAGAAAAATAAGTTTTGTTCACCAATATGTTGCATAGAATCATTTAAGATGGAAAGTGTGTAATAAAGGTAAATTGTATATGAAGGTATAAGGTGAAGCTACTCATAAAAAAATACGCACCCTTCATTCGTGATGGAATGATATATTGCTTAAGAGTGTTAAGTAAGCCGCGGAACTGTCATTTGTAACAAAATGCTTGGAGTTATTTTTTTTATTACAATTTGCCTCTAGTTTTGTACTTTTGGGCTTTTATTTGAGAAATTTTCGATTTTTATGTGAGATGTGCAGCTTCTAATTCACACTGCAAAACGGAAAGACAAATGATTTTCTCAAATGACGCAATTCATCAAAAAACTTGTTTCGGGCCTAAGTCTGGGTGGGATGGATAATGAAAAATTCAACTTCTAGTTCAGTACAGAAGATGGCGAAAGCATAGATCTTTACGTTACCTGTCCCAATGATCCAAGAAGTTTCTTTGTTTTTATTTCTTATAAAAAATGTTAGCTACCGATTAAGAAACTGTTAGATAATTCAGCGGCGCCGAGTATAGGGGCAGAGGGGCAAGTGCCCCCATGAAATGATCCATGGGGGGCAACGCCCCCCATGGCGAAAGGAATAAAAATAACAAATTAAACGGATGGTAAATTTAATCACTTTCTGAACAGAAATGGTACATTCAAGGCATATTCCATCCTGCAGGATTATCAAACCATTTTACATTTGACGTTTTTTCAAGGACCGACACATTTTTTTTAATATTTTGGAATACCTAGCTCAATTTTGTATCGATGAAGTGTTATTCTAAACTTCTAGCCCAGACATTTTTGAAGTCCCTTCTTGATGTATAGATTACGTGGGTGAACCGAGGTTCAGCACCTAGGCCGCCTTTGGGCCTGTTGTGCTTAACCTATACTTGCAAGCCGCAACAAGCAGCATCTATCTGTAGAGTTTTCAACGAAACGGGCCTGAATTTTTCATGAGAATGTCTCAGAATTGTACCCTAATGGCCGGAACAGACTCGTTTTTCGGAAGTTTCCAAAAATAAAAAAAAAAAAAATTCACAAATTGACAGATTCAAATTATAGGGTATCTTAGGATTTTAGAATATTTCTTGTAAAATCTATAATTGCTGTGGCTTCCATTAAATTACATAAATAGAAAACTTTTCGCTCGCGTCCACACTTACTTCTGTCACATAAACCGCAAATACCGCAGCTTCATTCGGAATCTATTACTTCAAAAATTTTCTTATAACTTTCGCTATAAAAGCAAACGTTAGCTACCGTTTCATTGCTCACTTTGGCATGTTTGCCAAATACACATCATCAAATTAAAAAATTTTGCTTGCCCCCCATGGACGGTAAAAAAGTCAGCACCGCTGAGATAATTAATGGAGTGAGACTTGATAAAACACCAATTTACAAAATACTAAAATGTAAAATTCCAGGGTAAAAGTTGTAGAACTTTACTTAATTTGTTGTAAAATTGTTATATACGTTGTATGTTGTTAAGTTGTTCTGTTGACGTTGTGTAAGTTGCTAAGTTGATGTTTTGGTGTCGTGTTGTTGACACACACTTGCACAACTTATGAGCAACACTCACACAACACTACTCATAACTTCTTCGAGGCATACCAACTTCCAAAGTTTATACAACTTTAACCTTACACTTTGACAACTTGGACTGATGTGTAATTGTTGCCTGTTGTGTAGGTGCTGTTAATAATACAACACTCAAGTGTTGTATACTTATAAACAATGTAAAAAATCGAAATACTTCTCTACACAATTTACGGTAGCACTGTTAATGTATTTCGTGTGGTAAATTATTGTTTTCTGAGTTTCCAGTCCTAAATTTACTGCAAAAAATGCACGAGTTTCGAACTGTTCCGAGACCTGACTTGAACTGACGAAATATTTTCTCATTTACCCGAACTCATTACATGTCTCGTCATTACGCAATATTCTTTTCGAAGCCTATGATGCTTTTTTTTAAATTTTCGATAATAGCCGGTAGCGTACGTCAGCATTGGAATACTTGTTGTGTTCCTTCAGATAATAAAATTTCCAATGGCATTGCTTGGTCAGGAGCAGCGATTTGTGAAGTCACTGGTTTGACTGCCAGTGTGTCACACATAGCAACTGCCAGCTACTACGCCTTCAACTGAAGTATTATTCTCTCTTTTTCGCACCCTAGTACATCTGGCAACACCTAAACCCGCATGGAACCGATTCGATTCACAGCCCTATCGGTATGGAATTGTGTCCATTGTGTTTTTGACGATTTACACACACCTTAACATAGCAGTGGGATTCGAAACTTTTGCTTGTTTCGTACACAAGTACATCGAATATGGGTGACGTTATAATGCGTTGTGAACGATTCGTTGCGATATTACTATACTAACTACCCATTTTTGAAGCTTAGGTGTGCTTCGGAACGTTTTTTTTAGATTTATCAGGTTGGGACGACCCACTGCTGGGTCATTAAACACACATCTGCTGATCCTTTGTTCCTTTCCCGTTCATCAAGTAAATCCTTCGAACCTACTAGTACCAGCGAGAAACTTGTTAAGGACAATTGGTCCCAACTTTAGTACATTCAGAGGCCTGATCAGATGACCACCCAGAGTCCCGAGTCTCAGTTGAGAAAACTTTGGACACTCGCAAATTACGTGATATCCGGTTTCGTTACCGAGGCCACAGGTACATTCGGGATCGCTAACGATTCCCATCTTTGACAAATGACTGCTTAGCCCACAGTGCCCGGTAATTGCTCCCATTACTCTTCCTATGCGACTCCGGTCCATGCTCAGCAGTGCATTTGTCCACTTGCAGTCGGGCATTGGTAGGAACTGCTTTGTGTGCTTTGCCCCACCATTAGGGTGGTTCAAGATGAAACTTTTTTCAAAAAGTTCATGCTCGCCAGTTTCATTCGCTTCCTTTTAATATTCTGAAGAGATCCCTAGAACTTCGCGAGGTCAAAAAATGAAGTTTAGGTGGTGCGCAGGGGGTCCAAAGTTCCTACTAATAATCGGATGAAGCCGCTTCTAGAATCAGGAGGGATGACTCAAATCTCTGGAAAAATCACAGTAGAGAGTTGGTTCCTAGGGCGAAGCTGTAGAGAATTAAATTTTAGCTAACACATGTGTAAGGGTTTTCCCGAAAAATGTTCCAATCTTGATATGAAGCCACTTCTAGAATCAGGAAGGTTGACTAAATCTCTGGAACTATCAACAACTATCTCTACACTTCGCTCTAGGAACCAACTCTCTAACTATGATTTTTCCAGAGATTTGACTCCAAAGGCACACACGGGCTGAATGCAATAATAAAAAGGACACTTGCCAGTGTCGACATCAATGCAAAGCTGGAACCTAAGGGACTGTGCAGAGAGGACGGCAAAAGAGTTGATCCCAAATGATCTTCCCACCCTGACCACTAGATTATGCATTGTCGAGGTATCTCGGCAGGATTTCGTCTCTGATGTAAAAGTCTACAGGTCTTTCCAGCGTTTTCTGCACGAAAGATGTGAGACTAATCGGACGAAAATGTTTAGCCTCCATATGCGATGGCTTCCCGGGTTTCGGTATAAAAGTAACTTCCACCGTTTCCCAAGACGACGGGATGCGTCCAAGAATTAGCGAGCTTAGGAACGTTGCTTTCATGATATACGCTGAGAAAAATCCTATGCAGAATTTGTCATCACTAGGATTGAACCCGGATATTCTTGGTGTAAAGCCAGTACATTACCGGCTCACCTTCAAAAGCCGGAGGCACAAAATCCGGCCGAAAAATCAGGAGGCATCAAAATCCAAAAGCATCCAAAAGCAGAGCTTCTAGATTTTGTAGCGTCCCGATTTTGTTGCGCCCATATTTTGTGTAGCAATATTCCACGTTGATCCCCTTTGCGCAGGCTACCGTCCCTCGACCCCATTTTTCCATTATGTCCACGGCCTGTGGAGCAGCAATACAGTTGGGATTCATATAAGGAAACTGACAAAAATACAAATTCGTTCATATATCGTCCGGATTTTGTCCGTATCTTCCGGATTTTGACGCCTCGGGATTTTCCGTCCGGATTTTGTGCCTTTGGATTTTGAAGCGACACCGTACGTTACCACTGAGCTAACCTGTTCCTTCAGATGATTTTAGTTTAATTGCAAGATTAAGAAGTGTTACTTCATCGACTAGTTGTTACTTCATGGACTAGTTGTTTGTTCATGGACTAGTTGTTAGTTCATGGACTAGTTGTTAGTTCATGAGAACGACCACCTGGCGATTTGTAAAAAATGCTTGAATGCTTCAGGTTGATTTGTTCAGAATTTAAACTGTGCAAACATCATAAATATCCTAAGAATAAAAACGACAGGTGACCGGGTAACGGAATTTTTGAGGCATTTGAAACAATTTTATGTAAAATTTGTTATCAGTCGTCCAATAATTTCAAAAATCAAATACTTTATGGATGACTATCCGAAATGCCGTTAAAAAGTTTTCCTATTTTCGCTCAATTAAGAAAATGTACAATATGATCAATAAAACACATTAAATAAATGTATACCTCTCGTGTAGTATCAGACGTTGTATCAAATTATTCGAAAAAAAGGAAAAAAAAAAGTTCATACCTTTGGTCGTAACATTGCATAGCAGAACAACTGTATGTTGTGTTTATGGAATTATACTAATTTTCTATATAGGAAGTCGTTCGAATTCATTTAAAATGTTAATGTTCGCTGCAATTCTACAACAAGTAAAATTCTAATTTTTCTGAAGCATTAATCGGCATGGTACCGGTAGTAGAAACATTTTTGAACATAAAAACATTACGAACAGATTCTTATCAAATATCGAGCTATGTGGGCACGCCATTTAAAAACCACTTTGCGGTGTTGGTGGTATGTAATTACAGGTAATTTGTAATCGTTTTTGTAAATTTCAACATTCGTCGGATGAGGCTAAGTTTATGGAAATGGATTTTATTTTATTTGATTTGATTTCTTTTTTCGGTTGACTTATATACGTGTCGTGTATTCCTTCTAATATATACAAGTAGTACTTGTAATTAGGTATCTGAATGTGAGTTTTAAAAAATAAGTTTGTTCCTACCACTAATTTTGCTTTGATGTGTAATGTAAAAGCTAAAAAATATTTTCCTTTTTATTGATTTAACTTTTAAGTTGAGTACACATACACATAGCCGAAACAGAAGTCGGAGATAAAATTTTATTCCATCAGTGGCCTCGAAGCTGTGTTTGTCTGTCTATAGAGGCTTTATTTGCATTTATTTTATAGGTATCTCTAGGGAAGCATATTCACAACCCCATGGATTTGAAATATCATTCCCAAACATTCCCCTTCATCATGTACTTTGGTATCAATTCACACATGATATTGATGACCCATTTACATACTCTATGGTATAATACAATTTCAATGAAAGAATTAATTAGCTCTATTAAATGTAGACATCAGAACAAGCTATTTACTGTCTCAAATGAAGGAATGACTTTCAATACACTCCGTCATTAGTAACCACCTACCATCGAGCTCGATAAAGAGCGTTATCATAACATAAATAAACCACGAAGCTTTCCATCATTTTATTGTGCTTTTTCAATTAAACCAAAACAAAAAAAATCACAATTATTGTTGAAAACAATTGTATGCACTGGAACTCTTTCAAAGATTTAACGAACTCACCTCTAATAAGTCCACTTGTAGGCAGTATTGATAGCATGTTCATTTGCTGTAATTCAATTCAATTCAATGAATATTCGTTCCACAATGTTCCACTACATGGATTGTTTGTTCAAAGTTATTGGTCTCAGACACTGTTAATGTAACTCAATAAATACTGTTTACTCTTTCCACAACGAAATGTGGAACATTGTGGATTTTAAGTATAGGAACAAGTTCTAAAAGTAACGTATTGAACAAGTAACAGCTATGTCTCGTCTTCGAGAAAGTTGTTGGCACTGCTCAAATTAGTCGGAATCAGCATTTGTATTATAGGGGCACGTGGACATAATTTTCTGAAGAAGTTGTTGTCCATTCCCGTGAAGTAACGCCAAAGTCAAATCGCAAAAAAAATCGTCAAGGTGTGAAGAAACGCCAAAAAGAGAAGAAACGCCAAATTAATTTTTTCAGCTCTTGGCGTTTCTTCACACTTTGGTGATTTTTCTTGGCGTTTCTTCACACCTTGACGATTTTTTTGTCGTTTCTTAATTTCAGCGAAAAAAACTTTTAACGGGAAAATGTTTTCAGCATGAAACAAATTTTCGGCGAAACTTTCCGGCGAAAAAAATTTTTCAGCGAAAAAAATTTTCGACGAAAAAAATTTTCCGTCGAAAATTTCCGACAAAAAAAAGTTCCAGCGAAAAAAATTTTCGTCGAAAAAAAATTTCCTTTGACACGAAACATCTATCTCCAGTCTAAAAAGTTTACTCATATTTGACCCATACTTTGAGTGAGTTCATTCAACATTCTTTTATATGGGGTTTATATGGCGCCTTCTAAGAGCCCTGGCGCCCAAACGAGGCCGGTACCCCTCCTTTTTTAAAATCTCATATGGCGTAGAATGTCCACCCGAAGGTCACTGCAAAATTTCAAGAAACGTTATCCAGCCATTTTCAAGCACGAGCCAAAAAAGTCGGTTTTCATACAAATGGTTCTGGAACTAACTAACTAACTTTGACTTCTATGAAGTAGCATATTTAGTATGGAAAAAGACGATTTTTTAAAGATCATGATTGCTAGTATTGTTGTGTAAAACGGATAGTGTAAACCAACACTGGATGGGACCCAACACATTCACTGCCAGCTTGGGAAAAATCTATTATTTTTGGGTGCCTTCCGTATTTTTTAACCATCATTTTGTGGTCTTTGTACATTTTCCTTGAAATAATCTAAACTTCGATTTACGTTGAAAATCTTCTGTAATAGTCTCATCACTCATATCAGTCACATGTCATCCAACTTAAAACGCTGAATTTCACGCCTTTCAGCACAAAGCCAAGAAAATCTTTACATCCCCATCAATGATTTGTAATTATTTCAATACCTGTCATGTCATTGGAATACCGACTTTACTACCCACTTTTCTTACATTCAAATTGAGCTTTCTCATCTGTTTCCACTTTTTCGAATATTCAATTCGAGATTTCTATCACTCAATCCTATTTATTAAACTTACATCAAGGATATTACACACAAACACACAACACGTATGAATTGTATAAATGCGTTGCAATTCATGATTCTATAAAATAATATGTGGTTAGGGATGTTCTATATCACCCACCCGACCATCGAAACTGTCAATCAAAGCTCCCCCAAAATAATCAGCATTCAATTTCTGGTTAGACATTCATAAGGGGAATTTATATGCGATGATAATACGAACAATATTACGTGCACGTTTGATACTATTGTTGATTGCTTTCAAAACATGTGTAGTGTATGCATCGGAATTCAAAAAGAACATGTTTCGTATTGAGAACTGCATATTGCGAATAAAAGTCACTGTTGGATGGTGTGTTTTGTGGTATCTGGTATACGGATATGGTGGTCCAAAAAGTAAAAGTGTGGTACCAGCGCGCTAAACCAATTCTGACAGAATCAGAGGAAATGCTGCAGCTCCACGCTTCACGCAATGGACTAAATTATCGTGGAACTGTTTTTGTTTGGACGTCACTCCTTTAACTAAACTATCGGTGCGCCATATGAGATACTTGAGATCTATTTGGCGACCACTTCAATAGGGTATCTTAGTATTGGTGAATTTTTCGACATCGTCGGCTCAAATTGTCTTTATTTCTTATAGTTTTTGCGATTTTTTCAATATATCGCTAAGGTCTGCGTACAACAAGAGTGAATGCTTTTCAATCTCACATTTTTCGTCTCACGTTTCGCATGAGTTGAGTGTATTTCACTGTACTAAATTTTTCACCGCGAATTTCCACCTGTTTTACACCTTTTTCCATCTATTTCCATATTCGATCCATCTATTTCCATTTCGAAGATGGAAATAGATGGATCGAAGATGGAAATAGATGGATCGAAGATGGAAATAGATGGATCGAAGATGGAAATAGATGGATCGAAGATGGAAATAGATGGATCGTTGATGGAAACAGATGGATCGTTGATGGAAACAGATGGATCGATGATGGAAATAGATGGAAATAGATGGAAAAAGATGTAAAGCAGATGGAAATTCACAGTGAACAATTTATCAGAGTGAAATACACTCCGTGAATTAGACAGAACATCACTCGGCTTACTTCTTCAAAATAGAAATCCTAGGGAACACTTTAAATATAAAGAGGATGAATTGGCCCCGACAACACCAGGTGACCGGCGACCAGGATTTATGCTTGCTGCATTAGGGAACTCCTGGCTAGAGCATCGAAGGAGGAACGTCAGAGAATGTAAAACGGGCTGCATGACTGCAGACAGGTGAAAAGGTTTTCGGAGGGATGCAACGCTCGAAACCATGATAGGTATACTGTATGGGACACGACTCCTTGAGGTACCATTTGAGCAAGATGGGAATATTGAATAACCCGAAATGAAAACGATGCGGGGTTTTAGAAGAAACGGTGAATCATTTTTTGTGTGATTGCCCAACTCTGACGGGATTGAGAAATTTTGTCTGACTATAGTGGAATTCAGGGAGACATCTGTATCGTACCCTTCATAATAGAAAGCATATAGTCGAGGAAAATATGACGCTATAGCGTCAGTTCAGTACAAGAGTCAAATAATCGAGCTACCGTGACAGTCCATACATTCATTTGGGAGTTCGAAGATCATAGTCTGACGAGGTGGAGTCTGAAATATTTGTATTTTAGCGTGAAATCCTAACTCACTTTTCAGGGATCCATTTACTTTAAATTTTTTTGGACCACGCTAACGCGTATACCTAAAAGAATTGTTTACTTTTAATTAAACTCCAAGCTAATTACGTATCTTCAATAACAGAGCCGAAAACTCGCTTCACAAATTGACTTGCTATTAAATATCTCACTCAGTGCAAATTGGTTGGCTACGAACCATTTATGCTTTGTGGTGTATAGTTTTAATCCAACCATCCATCTCTACATCAATGAGTTATTCTCATGGGATTAAGCTTAACTGATTTTGTGACAGACAGAAATGTGCAGAGATGAGCAATAATGATATTATTCCACTGTTAGATAGATGCAGAGTATACACACTGTCGGTGTTTGCTTTTTCCCCTGTTACAAAGCAGATAGATACGCCTGCACTCATTTGTACGTTACGTATTGGGAATAGACTTCGTGCCGCATGATATGTATGGTATGTACTTTAAATGAACGTATATTTGGAGATAACATTACACTAATTGATTTTTTAAGTGACATTGATGCAGCGTAGTCTTATTTTAAAATTATTTTTTAATTATCGTCACATAAACATCATCCGTATGAAAGGGTGAGTTACTGTTATTTTGCTGATTAAAATCTGAATTTTTAATTTCTTTCCTTTTAACTTTGAAAGCATTTTTAGTAAAATGAAAAAAAAAAATGAGATTTGTGCGGTGAAGATTTGAGAGCAATGAAAAGAGCGGCGCGGCGGCGGGGTTTAGACAAAAATAAAATGTTGGCTTAACAACGGCGTCGGCTTATGTCAAATTGTACTAAAATTCATAATGTGACAAGCGATCTAAAATGGTTGACAACTTTTTGAAATTTCATATACTTTGACATAAGTCTAAGCTAAGCTCTTTAAAATTGAAGCAAAAATTAAAGGGAATCATAGAAGGTACCCGTACGTATCAGAATAGATGCGGCAAACAGAGTTGATGTTACGAAAAGACTGGAACGTATTTAAGTAAATGTTGCGTTCACATTAGACTGTATTGGAAATTGCCCGTAGGGCAATTTTGAAAAACCCGTCCGAAGTAACGGTGTAAAAAATTCTCCGAACGCACAAAATTGACAATTGAAAATTTTGTCTACAACATAGCAAAAAACTATTTTTTGGGCTAGGGCCGACCTTAGTACTGACCTAGGGCCTTAAATAGAGGCTTCGGATACATACTTCCATAGACAAAAATGTTTCCCTCAATTTGCTCTGCAAAAAGCATTTTTTTATGTTAGGGCCGACATGAGGCCCACTTGAGCCGTAAGCACAGGCAAAAATTCTTCTATAAATTGTCGGCCGTGCCGAGATCTTCCAAACAGAAGAAAGTTTTTGAAAATCGGAAGAGATTTACTCGAGTTATGTACAAAAAACACGTAGTGCCCTAACAAAGACTCTTTTTCAGTGCCCTAGCTAAGTCCAAAGACTCAAAACGAAAAATGTTTCTTCCAAAAATGGTTAGCCCTAGCAGAGACTCGTTTTTAGTGTCCTAGCTAAGTCCGAGGACTCAAATTAAAAAAAGTTTCTTCCATAAATTGTCGGCCATGCCCAGATCTCTCAAAAAAAAAAATTATGAAAATCAGAAGAGATTTACTCGGGTTATGTGCAAAAGACCAAAAACCACTTAAACGGCCCTTGCTCGGCGGCCCTTGGGCCGACAGTGCCCAGATTCAATACCATAAAATATTTTTCGACTACTTTTCAGGAAAAAAAAGTTTTTGAAAATCGGTCAAGATTTACTCAAGTTATCGTGTTGACGGACAGACAGACCGACAGACCGACAGACAGACACACCGACAGACAGACAGACCGACGGACATTGTTTTTTTCGCTGATTTGTCATCTGGAGGCAACAAAAAAAGTTTCCCCCTTACTCCCGGGTTTGAATTCGCAATGTAACAAACGTGGTAGTAAACGCATCAGACCTACGTACTTCGTACGGGTCTAAAAACACTTTCTTTGTAGGCCATGGGTAATGGCGAAACTCATGATAAGTTATACACAGTTATATTAACAGCTGTCAATTTTTTTTTTTTTTTTTGTATTTATTTTTCCTTTAGTTTAGAAAGTTTTTCTTCGTTTTTCTAATTAGATATAATAATTAACATAGAAAGGAACGGGTTAGCTCAGAGGTAACGTATTGGCTTTCCGCCAAGAACATCCGGGCTCAATCCTGGTGGGGACAAATTCTGTATAGGATTTTTCTTCAACATATAGCATGAAAGTAACGTTCCAAGGCTCACCCAGGCTTCATAAAATGGGTAGTTGTGAATTTGGCTCCGCAACGAATCGACAGAAGAATGACAAATATGACGTTACCCATAATTGAGTCTAACTTTAGGCGGAGATATAATTAGCACCAGAAGAAATCCTAATGGTAAAATGCTAGCTACCGTTAGGCGAGGTTCGGAATTCACGTAAAGCATGTGGTCCAAAAATTACCTGTCGGTAAAACACGTAATGGGGCGAACCGGCATTCTAAGCCGCACCTAGTACATCATAGATATCAATAGGTGAAGTGTAATTTGCCACTGACACAGTTAAAACTTCGGTAACGAAAGGATCTGTAAAAAGAATCCATCTGAGCAAAGGCTCATTAAAAATTGCGGGACTAGTAAACAAAAAGATCTGGACGGGTTGTAACGGTAGATTATTATTATTATTAATTATTTATATAAAATGAGTGTTAAAAACGTGAAGCAAGTTTTTCATGTCCCGAGATGTCCAAGAACACCAAATTCGTCTGTCCACATGCTTCCCGTCAATACAAATAGACGAAGAGCTGTCTCGACAGCAATGGATTGAAACGGCCATAGAAATAATGTTTTCTTCCTGGGAACCGAGTCAAAATTTCCCGGCAACCAAAAATCGGCCAATAGAATTTTTTTGGAATTGTGTTCCTTAATTAGCAGTTAGGGTTTGTATCGATCCAACGAGTAAAGCGCTGCAGGCGAAAATGTTTGATTGAAATTGTGGTTCATTATATGTTAGAATTTTATTTATTAATTGGCTAATTCCGTGTAGCGCCGCAGGCGAATATTTTGAAAATATAAACATTCAAGTTCGTTTTTTGTTTTAAGTTTAGGATACTCGGGCTCCCCTCGCTCTAATCGCAACTGCGAAATTGTAGACTAAAAAGTTTTACTTCCTGGTGGCTTTGACTTCCAGGTAGCTTTGACTTCCCGGTGCTTTTGACTTCAAGGTGGCTTTCACCTCCCTGTCGCTTTCACTTCCCTGTGGCTTTCACTTCTCGAAGGCTTTCACTTCTCGGTGGCTTTAACTTCTCGATGCTTTTGACTTCCCGGTGGCTTTGACTTCTCGGTGGCTTCGACTTCCCGGCGGCTTTGATTTACCTCTTCTCGTTGCTTTTTACTTCCCGGTGGCTTTGACTTCCCGGTGGCTTGCACTTCCCGCTTCCCGGTGCTATTGACTTCCAGGTTGCTTTCGACTTCTCGGCGGCTTTTTCCCGCTTCCCTGTGCTTTTGACTTCGACTTCCCGGTGGCTTTGACTTCTCGCTTCCCCGTGTTTTTTTCCCGGTGGTTTTTTTCCCGGTGGCTTTGACTTCTCTGTGCTTTTGACTTCCCGGCGGCATTCGACTTACCGCTTCCAGGTATTTTTGACTTCCGGGATCCAATTTTTTTTCCAAAAACTTCCCGAGATCCAGGATCTCGCAATCCCGCATAATTTCCATGCACGGATTGAAATGCTAGACATCGATGAGAAGAAGATCGAATCACAAATCACTTATGGTGTTATGGTGGTTAAGAGAAGGATTAGGATAAGAGAGTATTTCACAGGTATGAATTTTGTACCGGTTGAGTGTCCCATCTTAATATCAATAAATCAATAAAATCACCAACATGTGCAACAAATTAGGACAACACAAAACTTGACTGCTATTAGAGCTTATTATTGCCATCATGATAGCACTTGTTGATACAAGTTACGTATGAATGTAGTTTAACGCACTAGATGTGCAACACATCGTGTGTGTTAAAATACCAACATACGTAACGTGTACCAAACAACGTTTTTTGCAATTCACCTACAAAAACGAGATTTTCTTTTAATATAAAAAATCAATTCAAGCTGTGCGTAAAAAAACCTTCATCGCACTAATGCGTAAAAAAACCGTCATCGCACTAGTGCGGCAAAATGACTTCATGCAACACCGAAATGACGCACAAAAAAGCGAGTTTTTGTCGGTGAATTGCAAAAACTGCTTTTCTGCAATTCAATGCCGAAATACGACAGTTTTCAATACTGCTTTGAGTGCGGAAAAGGTCAACTTTTCCGCACTCAAATTTGATTGAGTATGGAAAAGTTTTTCAGCACTCAAATTTGAGTGCGGAAAAGTTTTTCAGCATTCAAATTTGAGTGCGGAAAAGTTTTTCAGCACTCAATTTTAATTGACATTAAAAATGCAATGAAAAGGAAATTGCGATCGAAATAGAAATTTTATTGTTTGGTTTTGTCTATTTCGGCATTGAATTGCAGAAAACGTTGTTCCTACCTCGTTTTGCAACTAGATTTTTTCAGCACACGTCCTAAATAGTGTTCGCACGAGCCAGAGGGACTAATGCTGAAAAAACCTTAGTTACAAAACTGGGTAGGAAAATTACTATTATTCATACAAAAAAGAAATGTCACAAAAAACAGTTATTTATGCAAGTAGTTGCGAAATTGAGTTGTTTTTGTCATGTGAGTTGGATAACCACATTGTGTGACAAAAACAATCAATTTCGCAACATGTTTCATACAAGACTTTATGCAACAACTTGTGAAACGTGAATTTTGGAATGAACTTTTTATCACTCAAATGAGTGATAAAAAGTTATTTTTTATCACTAGTGACAAAAATCAACTTTTTATCACTAGTGATAAAAAGTAAAACCAATTATAAAACGACCTCTCTAACGTCACCGAAACGATGCATGAAAAAGTTCACTTTTCACAACGGCGTTGCATAAATAAAATTCAAATTATGGCTGTCACTTTTTTTACACCCGGAGTATAAAATTTGTACAGCGCTATCTCGACGCAGAGCCCATGGTGAATTGAGGGAATAATTGAAATTGAAATAGTTATACGTTTCTTTTTAAAATTAAAGAGAAAAGACATGATTACAAGTCGGAAAGTTAGAATAGAATTCATTGATAACTTTGAAACTCGTCCGCTCGTGTAGTAACGAAAAAGCCCACTTTGTGTAACTTTTATTATTGAAGTCCGTCTTTAGTAGACCGACAGCATTAAAGTTTAAAGAACACGAAATTAGGTCACTTTTTTGAATCTTTGCATATTTTTTCGATACACTCTTCCCGTTGCTGTAATATTTTAACATTTTAAGAACTAAATAAACAATACAATTTCTAATATTTTATTCCTACCGCGGAGTGTGTTTCATACACACTCGACGGCTTTATTCAAACAGATTTGAAACGAAACTTGTTTATTTTTCGCTTGTTTAATTTCAATTCGAATCCATTTAATATCTAACCAACATCAAATATTTAGTTGTAAATATCCTCAACCATTTTAAAGACATGTCAATAACGTTTTTAGGGTCATATACAGCATTAGAAAAGCACGTCTCTGTACGTTCGAAAGTTCATATTTGCACGAAGGAAACGTAGCCGAAGGTGTAAACAAAACAAAACTATATCATCGATGTGGTGGGTTATTATGTTGTGTTATATCCGCTGGCTGTAGCACCATAAAGAGTGTTTATTATCCGTATAGCTCTTATAGTAACACAATATATACGTCATATATAGCATTAGATTTGAGCGTCGATGCTTGCCGCAGCCAATGAAAATTAAATTGCCACAAGCGAAACCATAATGTGTAGTTGTGTGTGACGTCGTCAGTAGGACCGTAGCTTGGAAACTTTTTCTCGGGAGAAGAGGCTCCCTCGCTAATAATAAGTAAAATAACAATTTACTCAAAATTTTCATTATTAGGCCAAATGCATGGCGACCGGATTTTGTAGTTCGTAACGTGTCGTATGTTTCTTGAGCTGATAAATGTTTAGGCGTGGGTACGCTGTATTCCAAGGTATTCTAGCGATTGCATATTTTCCCTACACAGGTTAAGTTGAGATCCCCGCATTCGCCGCGCCGCATTGATTTTTTTCATCCCCCCGTTATATTAGTCAGATTCCATATCCGGAAAAACGGCTGGCAAGGTTTGAATTCGACTTTGATTAAGTGGTCAATCACCACTAAGGAAACTAATGATTTTCCGTTATTAACTGTAATTAACTGTGACAACTTGCTGATAAGGCCCTCATTCCATTCGCAATGTCAAAATTTCCATACAAAAGTTTGACAGTGCCTACAACAAAATCAGTTTTATTGGCTGGGAATTGCTTACGTTTCTCATTTGGCCACAAGGGGGGCAAAGGGGGAATATCCTCTTTGTCCATAAGGCAGAGTCCCATGCACGTACGGCCGCCTGCAGGGAGCATCCAAGGTCGCTGTAAGCGCGGGGGTGAGGGGGCAGAGCCCCACAATATTAAAATATATTAAAGACCGCTGCCACAGATTTACAATCCTTAATGTATTAGGGGCTGTCCATAAATGACGTCTGCTTTTTTTTCAGGCTTTTCAGACCCCCCCTCCACCGTTGTCTGCTAGTGTCTGTTTTGCCGAACCCCCCCTCCCCTAAACAAACGTCTTATTTCTTAATCGAAAAGTTTTTACATTTGTTTTAAATATTAAAAATTGTTTTGTCGTAAAAAATGAGAATTTTAATAAAATATATTTACGTCTTCCCAAAGCGTATCGAAATGTTTCTTAATGTTAGCGATCGGCGATGATTGCATCGAAGAAATTTGATAAAACTTTTCTGAATAAAGTGACATAAAAGTGACAACATCATTCGGATTTTTATTTTAAAATTTTGAGCTGCCGTTCTCGTGTGCCAAACCGTGGAAATCTCAAATAGTTCGGCGATCGTTCAAATAGTCTGTCCATTTAACATATATTGGCTAAAACGTATTTCATACTTAAATAATCAAAGAAGAAAAATGACGTCTGTTTTGGCCTAACTCCCCTCCCCCCCTTGTCTGCATTCATATGTCTCCCCCCCCCTAATAGCATACACCATTTATGGACAGCCCCTTTGGAGTTAGCTGTCTAAAAAATATTGTATCCTAAAAGAAGTCACAAAACAAATGCCGAACAAGAATTATCCAGATGCACCACAGAAGTGAAATTCAATCGAATTATGAAACAATATAAACGTAATACGCGGCCACATGTGAATATGCGTTCGGCATATGTAATATTACCTAATCCGGACGCTCCTTTGAGTTTTGAAGCCTCCTGATTTTGACCCCTCCTGATTTTGAAGCATCCTGATTTTGACGCCTCCTGATTTTGATGCCTCCTGATTTTGACGCCTCCTGATTTTGATGCCTCCTGATTTTGAAGCCTCCTGATTTTAACGACTCCTGATTTTGACGCCTCCTGATTTCGACGCCTCCTGATTTTGACGCCTCCTGATTTTGACGCCTCCTGATTTTGACGCCTTCTGATTTTGAAGCCTCCTGATTTAGAAGCCTCCTGATTTTGAAGCCTCCTGATTTTGAAGCCTACTGATTTTGAAGCCTACTGATTTTGAAGCATCCTGATTTTGACGTTTACTGATTTTGATGCCTCCTGATTTTGAAGCCTCGTGATTTTGACGCCTCCTGATTTTGAAGCCTCCTGATTTTAACGCCTCCTGATTTTGAAGCATCCTGATTTTGACGCCTCCTTATTTTGACGCCTCCTGATTTTGAAGCCTCCTGATTTTAACGCCTCCTGATTTTGACGCCTCCTGATTTTGACGCCTCCTGATTTTGACGCCTCCTGATTTTGACGCCTCCTGATTTTGACGCCTTCTGATTTTGAAGCCTCCTGATTTTGAAGCCTCCTGATTTTGACGCCTCCTGATTTTGAAGCCTCCTGATTTTGACGCCTCCTGATTTTGAAGCCTCCTGATTTTGAAGCCTCCTGATTTTAACGCCTCCTGATTTTGACGCCTCCTGATTTTGACGCCTCCTGATTTTTACGCCTCCTGATTTTGACGCCTTCTGATTTTGAAGCCTCCTGATCTTGAAGCCTCCTGATTTTGACGCCTCCTGATTTTGAAGCCTCCTGATTTTGACGCCTCCTGATTTTGAAGCTTCCTGATTTTGAAGCCTCCTGATTTTGATGCCTCCTGATTTTGAAGCATCCTGATTTTGACGCCTCCTGTTTTTGATGCCTCCTGATTTTGAAGCCTCGTGATTTTGACGCCTCCTGATTTTGAAGCCTCCTGATTTTGAAGCCTCCTGATTTTGACGCCTCCTGATTTTGACGCCTCCTGATTTTAACGCCTTCTGATTTTGAAGCTTCCTGATTTTGAAGCCTCCTGATTTTGAAGCCTGCTGATTTTGACGCCTCCTGATTTTGAAGCCTCCTGATTTTGAAGCCTCCTGATTTTGACGCCTCCTAATTTTGAAGCCTCCTGATTTTGACGCCTTGGGATTTTGCCGCCTGCTGATTTTGATACCTCCGTATTTTGTCGCTCCCGGATTTGTCACCTCCGGATTTTGTAGGTGAGTCGAGTTCGATGTCAAAGGAGACGTCTCGCGTCGCCGCCAATTGACATTAAGGATCGAACCAAAATTATCCACCTACTGACTCTTTGCCATTACCCATTTTAAAGCGACTCTCAACTCTAAATAGCACTCTTATACTTCTTGCGGCAGTTAAACAATTCATCCCCTTAAATTCGCTAATATATACCAAAAAAGTCTACGTAATCTTCGTCTGGGGCTAATCGATATATTTTCTGGTAACATCTTGTATCCATTGTAAACTTTATATTGTTTCGTGTACCCAACGTTTTGGTGTGTACGGCTGATATGAATACAACAATCATAAAAGTGTTGCTTTGGTTTGTACGTACGACAAGGTGAACATTTAATATAATGTAACGTCGAACCAACCAAGGCAAAAATATGGTTTATTTTGTTGAATTTGTGGTTTTTCGCTAGAGGGCTGTTTAACAACTTCGGTATGTTCAGTAGATGTATACACAATCTATAGAATTCTACACACAAAATAAACGGAAACGAGGACCTAGGCCAACAATATGACACTTAGAAATAAAGTGTTTTTGTGTAAACTTCTTTTATACTACTTATGTAATATAGCAAGCAATGGTATATTATGTAAGCGTAAGTTGAATTATGCTCTTTGTTTTGTATGTGGTTTTTTTACACAAAAAAAAAATGAAATGTGGAACGTAGCCGTGAAAGCAACACCACTCATGCTTGTTTGTGTCACTTACATCTTTTATGAAATATAAAGACAGAATGTAGGAAAGCTTCATTAGGGGAATGTTTACTTGAGTTGTTAATGTTTAAGAGCCTTTTGAAAACTTTCCATTTGCAAGGACTTTGCTTATAGTTCTCCGTAGTAAAGCTTTTATGTAGCGAATTCATTATACGTTACACACGCAAATGATTAATGTTATAAATGAGATTACAGAATGAGAAGAATTTGAGACCATTTTCTAAAGACACACAAATAATGCATAAACATGATATTAGCAGAAGAGTAATAGCATTTTACCTTTTCGTTATTCAAGTATATTTTCTTTAGTTTACAATATGTCATTGAGGTATTTGGTTGAACATAGCTTTTAGCAAAATGTTTTCTCTTCGACCAAATGAAATCGTTCGTATTGTCTGAAATATTTTGGGGATGTGGCAACTTTTTGAGTACGGTCGTATATCAAGCTTAGATGCAAGTCTACTGAAGTCTTGACGAATTTCTTTTATTTCCTACCACAACCCCTAATTTCTTATACTTCACCACAACCCCAACCTGTACTGTATATATTAAAGTGAAAGTGTACAGCCTACTAAAACCCTATGGAAGAAGCAATCGAATGGATGTGAAAAGTCCTTTATACGTTACTTATTGAACGTAATCTAGTAAATTTTTTAGAGGTAAAATTTGAGTTAAGTCTCCTCATAGGCTGTTCATAAATAATGTCCATCAAAAAAGGGGGAGGGGGTTCGTCGAAGTTGGACGAAATACGAGGGATGGGAGGAGTCTATCAAGAAGAAAAATTGTATGGCGTCGCAAATTTCGAAAATGACGTTCGAAATAGTGTGCAAAGAACCACAGAGTGTTCAGTCATTTCTATGCAGGATCACCTAAAAAAACCTTGGAGTTATTCATCATCATCATCAAACTTTATAGACTATATTAGTACCTCTCGGTGTGAGGTGTTTATTAAGGATCGGAATGGTTCGATCCCCACCTGACCCACAATTTTAGCGGGTCGTCCCACACCTGATCCAAAGTTTTAGAACACACAGAAAAACGATTTCTGTAAATTCGGCAACTGTGAGTCATTTGTGGGTCGAACCGCTAAAATTGTGGTTCAGGTGTGGGTCGACCCACTCCGATCCTTAAGAGCGTGTGAGATATTTTGACAGTTCTATATTTTGCGATGTTTTTTCATTGCATGTTTCTAAGGCAATGATCATTAATTTTAAATTCCAAAACATCTACTGTTTGCATAACACATCCCTTTATAGATTCTCTGAATCAGAATATATTTTTATTGAGTCTTAGTGTCAAAATTTGATCTGAAAAAACATCGCGGCCGAGTAATTTGCGATGTTTGTTTGTTGTGTTGCCGAGGAGATGATTTGTTCGCCCAGAGAAAGTCCTCTAACTTCTAAATCTGACGTTTTTTTGGATTTATCAGCTTGGGCGATCGTTTTACCAATCTTGAAACACAGATCTGACGATCCTTTGTTAATTTCCCGTTCATCATTTAAATCGGCTTCCCCACTCAAGTTAGTTAAACCTCCCTGTCGCCTCCAAGAACTTGCTCAAAGTAGCTGGTTCTAGGTTTGCAACTTCGGGCGGTCTCACAACATACCCTCTCAGCAGCCTGCGCCTCAGTTGGAAGAAACTGGGATAATCACATATTACATAAAATCCGGTTTCTTCCTCTAAGCCGCACGCACACAAAGAGGTCGCTGAGAGCCTAAGCTTTTTCATGTGCCAATTCAGCCCGCAATGTCCAGTGATCGCACGTACCACTCTCCTGATCCGATTCCTGTCCATCCTTAGCAGAGATTTGGCCAATTCATAGCGCTCCACATGCCTCCTCATCCCTCAGCTCCCCAGCGCTTCTACACGCGCAGGTTGAGTAATCGGCGAAAACGGCTCAGGGCCGTGACCCGCCTTGGCTAGCTCATCAGCTCTTTCATTCGCCTCCACGTCAGAGTGCCCAGATACCCAAACTAAAGTGATCTGATTCCTCAGACCCATTTCGTTCAGGTAATCTCTGCACTCTTTCACTAGATTGGAGGTCACTCTAGGCGATATCAACGCCTTGATCATTTCCTTATTGTCCGAACAGATAAGCACCCTCTTGCCGTGCGTTCCAACAGGCAGAGTCTCACGAGTTGCTGACAGCACCGCGAAGATCTCCGCTTGGAGCAAACTGGCAAGAGCCCCCAGATAGAAGCAATTTCCCTCTCCAGAGCCCATGCCGTACACACCAGCACCTACTCCTTCACGAGATTTCGATCCATCTGTATATCTGACCACGCAGTTCCCAGGAAGGCTCGCTGGCCATATACTAAGCTATTCTTGCCTACTGGGTACTTTCGCTTCAAAATTCCTGTCGAAACAGGTTACCCCCGCCATATCGTCTCTCGGCATTTCAAACACCGGGATCGATGGAGATTCGGAGTCCACATGCCATTCTGCATCAGCCTATCAGCCGTGGCAAAAGCTTTCGCTTTAACCACAATATCGATAGGAGGCAGAGCCAGCGGCGTCTCCATCGCTAGGGTTGAAGTGGTTTTCATAGCGCCCGTGGTGCAAATCTCACTTGACAATTTCCTAGCGCATTTCACATCTAGCCTTGGCCACCACACCACGCAACCGTGGCTAATCATCGGTCTTATCACAGCCTCATAAATCCACAGAATTGCTTTTGACGGTAGGCCCCAGTTTCTCCCGAAGGAGTTCCTGCAAAGCAAAAAAGCCGCTACCGCTTTCTGCGCCTTATCCTTGACATGAGCAATCCAATTGAGCTTGCTATCAAGCGTCACTCCTAAGTATTTCAGCTGCTGAGCTAATTCCAGCACAAAAAAGGCGATAGAATCCCGCCCTGAGGACAGCCTTTCGCTACCCAGAGATTTTCTTTGTGACCACTAGCCTCTGCTTCAACAGTCCTATCTCTGAGCATGCTGCTTACCCACCTAACTACCACACCCTCTTTCTTACTTATTCTGACTTAATTGAATCGATAAACTTCTCCTTGGTCTAACTTCTGGGACCTGTGCATCCAAGATCCTTTTCGATAGCCTGTTATTACCCATCCTTTGAACGTTCCCGAACCGGCGCAGACGACTGATCCTTGCCGCTTCTTCCACTGACGAAATCCCTAAATTTTCCCTAATACCGTCGTTCCTAATATGATTATCCAACTGCTCTCTCCGATTAACTTTCTTGTTCCTTAGAACCCTCACATCAGAAACCTCCAGGTCATGCACGAGATATCCGCAGTCAACATAACTCTCACTACCGTACAGAGTCGTCTTTCTTTTTGTTGAACACGTGCGACCTCAACTGACTAGCAACTGCGTTTCCCATTTTCCTCCTTTCCTTGCCATCCCCCGAAAAAATGGTTCCTAAGTACTTGCATTCAGAAACCTGCTCCAACCACTCCCCATTTATTTTGCAATCATTTTTCCTTCCGAGATTTGCCGACATGCATAACCTTAGTTTTCCCTATAATTATCTTCACCCCCTACGTCTTACATGCAGCATTCAGGCAGTCAATACCACCCTGTAAATCCCTGGTATTATTTGCTAACAAAATCAAGTCATCCGCATAGGACAGGATTTTCATTATTACATCACCCACCTCGAAATTTACCTGCAAGTTTGTCCGCTTGATGATTTTGTCCATCAAAATTATGAACAGAAGCGGGGAAAGAAACAACCTTGACGAACGCTTTCATTAACCTCGAACGACTCTCTAGTTTTGGCACCTATTGATCCTGCGGCCCTGCTCACAGAGTAAATGTTTTTAATGTCACGCAGTAAACTGCCAACATTGATACCGTAAGTAAGAGACCCACTCCTTCTGCAAAAATATGAAAAGCGACGGACGGATGAAGGGTGTGAAAATGTTAGAAAAACGTCGACGTTATTTATGGAACAGCCCCTTACTACCGTGGGCCATGATAGTACTTTCTGTTAAAGCAAGGAACTTTGATAAACCTTTGTCGCTAGAACTATCGATCGGGAGTGTAGTGTTTTATTAAATTACTGAATACTAAATTAATAAATTGCATTACCCAAAAGGCAATACTGATGAACCCGTCCGAAACATTGGTGTACCTACTGTCCAATGGCTCCTTTGTAATGGTCATATTTTTTGCAGGAATGAGCACATTGTAGTAGAACTGTCGGGTTAGCTCAGTGGTAACGTACTGGCTTTCCACCGAGAATATCCGGGCTCAATCCTGTTGGGGACAAATTCTGTATAGGACTTTTCTACAGTGTAGAGCATGAAAGTAACGTTCCTAGGCAATCCCAGGCTTCACAATTTGGGAAGTTGTGAATTTGGTACCGCAACGAATCGTGCAAAGAAGAATGAAAAATATGACGTCACCCATTTTCGATCAATTCTGTGTACAAATATATAAGTCTAACTTTAGGCGGAGATATAATTAGCACTAGAAGAAATCCATCAAAGATGGTACTAGGTTTGTGTTCAATTTACCGCTGACACAGTAAAAACGTCGGTAACGAAAGTTTCTCTAAGAGAATCCATGTGAGCAAAATTCTGGTTTCCTGTCATCGGTAAATTTTTCATAGAAAAGCGTCAATTTAACACCTCTATAAGTACTTTTATAGAGCGAATATATGAAAAAAAACAGATCTCGTGACGAAATTATCAATTCCCTCTCCAATAGAAATTCCCCAATAGTTAAGTCTCTTCTATGTCAAAGTGAATTGTGTACTGCTGTCCTGCAATATAAAATTATTTGTTGAAAAGAGTTTGAAATGCCATTAGCTTTATGAAATACATCATACAAAGTACTTTGTTGGATTCAACGAACGTGCATTCACTATTTTTGCATACGTAAGCGTAACCCACATAATAAACTATTTAAAATATTCAAAATTTTCATAAATTTTTCAAATATACTGATGCAACAAACTTTCCAACGATGCAGCATTAAAGGTATTCACCTTGAAGTCATTCAAAAAGGACGAAATCATTTTATTTTTTACATAATACAATGGTATGCGGGTACACCACGGTCATTTTCCGTTCCATGTGAATAGAATTATTGTTGAAAATGTTTGTATGAAGGATTTTTTCTTCCATTCAAGTATCGCGTAAGACTTTATTTGGAGAATTTTGTGAGTTCATCAAAAGTGTACTGCGGTCACCAAATAGCATACGATTTCTTAAGAAGAAATTGAAAAAAATTGTCAATGGTCTCCGTAATAAAAAACAAAACTTAGTGGCGCATGTATCGATGTATATAAAGGAAATTTAGCTGAGCCTCTATGGCAGAGTGGGTCTGTAATGAAAAAAAAGTTAGTTTTTTGTGACGTGTCATTGTGGCAATGTCGATTTACTTCTCGCTTTTATTCAACGGGAATGAAAGATTAAAGATTTTATTGCCTACCCCATTCGAAAGTTGAGCATTACACCTATGTTTACCCCCTTCGAAAACCATGCATTACATGTGGGGTCTTTTTGGGATTTTTTGTGTGGAGCAAAACTCTTGTCTTCACCAGCGAAGTAAAACTCTTGTCGTCACTAATGAAGTAAAAACTTATGTTTTTAACGCTCATCTCTTCGATATATCAATGCGGCGCCACAGAGGGTGAATCTGAAGTCTTTATGTTCAAAAATAGATATGACAAAAATGACTTGTAACAAATAATTTTCCACTGTAGCTGTGATATTTCTCAAGATTTAAAAAAAAAATTAGTTAAGGCTGTGGTGGTTAAAAAAGGCTTCTGTTTGTTGCAAATTTACTCCATGAAAATGTTCTACGAGACTATGAAATAAGGAGTTCACGCAGTAGACTGGTCCTTTGTCTAGTGCATGAACTTCTTATGTCACCGTCGTGTAGAGCATTTTCATGGAGAAAAATTGCAACAAGTAGAGGTCTGCATATCAAGGTGGGCAGCCTGGTGCCAAAAAATTTTCTATGGCAATGTTGGAGTAGGGAACGAGGGCATTACTATACACAATGTTCCAACTCGGCACCAGGCTGCCTACTTGGGACGTTTAAGTAGCCATAAAGAACGCAGCCTCGTGCCGAAAATCTGTTAATGTCATCGTAACGGCATACTATACGTGATATAAATTTCAACACGGCACCAGGCTGCCTACTTAAGATATTCTACTGTGAATGTAGAGGGCAGCAGCAGTCTGGTGCCGAGTTGAAATTTATGTGACGCATAGTATTCGTTACTGCCGTTACAATGAGTTTAACTGCTTTTCGGCACCAGGCTGCCTTCTTAAAGGCTACTCATACTTTTAAAGTACGCAGCCTGGTGCCGAGTCAGGACCTAGTGCACATTAATGTACTCGTTTCGCCATCCAACATTACCATAGGAACTTTTTTGGCACCAAGCTGCCTTCTGAAATCGAACAGTGCAACCCCACCTTAAGATACGTAGTCTAGAACCGAAGATATCTATTTTTGAACATGGGGACTTCAGGTTCACCCTCTGCGCGGCGTTTTAATCGATGAGGTGAAATGAAGTCAAAAATCTACAAATCTGCAACACAAGGGCGAAGACGAAATCTTGTCTTTGGCTCGATTCCGTAAACTTCGCCTTTATATTAAATGAGATCACTTGTAACGTACTATGACTGACTCATTGCGGCCGAAGACAAAGCTTAAAGGGAAACGACGAAGTACTGTACTCTTCTATCAGCAACAATAACTACCGTTCGTAACTTTCCCGGTGGAGTCTGGAGACATTACATATTTTGAACGAGCTGACTAAATTGATTACAGCAAAGACAATCGAGGAGCCGCGATCGAGGGCATTTCTCAAACAGCGATTGAGTATAGCTGTGCAAATGGAAATGCGGTGGTCATTACGGGAACATTTTGGTCAGATGACAAGAGAATTTTTAGATTTATCAGGGTGGGATGGGCCATTTCTGGCTCCTAAAACACAGATCTATTGATCCTTTGTTTTCTTCCCTTTTCATCATGTAAATCATTTAAAACCTTCCGGTTCTCACCAAGAACCTATCTAGGGCGATAGGTCCTAGGTCTAAGATATCGGAGGGTCGAATCACATAACCACCTAATGTCATGCTCCTTAGCAGGTGGAACTTCGGGCATTCGCATATTACGTGGACGCCCGTTTCCTCCTCCAAGCCGTAGTCACATCTTGGATCAGCCAAAATGATCATTTTGGCCAAGTGCTTGTTCAACCCACAGTGACCTGTAATGGCTCCCACTACTCTCCTAATGCCACCACGATCCATTCTGAGAAGCTCCTTGGCCCACTTCTCGTGAGGCGCCGGGAAGAAGAGCTTTGTGTGCTTTCCTCCGCCGTACGCGCACCAACTCTTTGCGGACTCAGATGACAAGATGAAGGATATTTGAAATTCGATCGAGAAAAAAATATTGGTTTGTACGAATGGTAACCAATACGATAAATGTGAAAAAATTCTAGTTGAAAAACACTTGAAGTATACATCAGAAAATCTGTTTTAAAGTATGAGACAGAAAACGTTGTTCCTATGGATTAGGGTTGCCATACGTCCTCTTTTCAGAGGACATGTACTCTTTTTTCGGTCTAACTACTCTTTTTTACAAAAACTGTAACATCACTTTTCTTTATAAAACGTCCTCTTTTGACCTCTTTTTTCTCAAAACTTCTAACTTTTTAGCAAATCTTACCAGTTACGGTCACGTTGTCGCAATAATTGCATACATTTAGCATACATTTTACTCTGTGATCCTTGTCCTAGAACCTGTTGTTTCTGTTAACTTAGCTTCCGACGGAGTTAGCGTATTTTAAATCGAAACTCCGAAATATAATTTTATATATAGATCAGTTACGGCTCACATTTGTCCTCTTTTCGTCCAATTCTTTGTTAAAAAAGTGTCCTATTTTGTCCTCTTTTTTCATGTCAAATGTCCTCTTTTTCAATTTTCAAAAATGGGAACCCTACTATGGATAAAACATTGACGCTTGAACCAGTTAGCTTATGCTTAACACGATAAGAGGGGGTTTGAAAGCCGACATTTAAACGTGACATTTTTTATGAATCACAACTTTGTGTAAATTTAGTGATAATCGGGCTTGGGGCAATGCCCTAGTTATAAGTTTATAGCCAGATCAGTATTGTAACTGATCCAGATCAGTATTAATCAGTTTTAAAACTGGTCCAGATCAGTCCTGATCAGTTTCGAAACTGATGCGGCTCAATAATGATAAATTTTAAAACTGATCTGGATCAGTATTGATCAGTCTGAAAACTGATATGGCTCAGTACTGATAAGTTTTAAAACTGATTCGGATCGGTACTGATCATTTTCAAACTGATAATCCAAACCAGTTTTGAAACTGATCAGTTCTGTTGCAGATCAGTTTTGTAACTGATCAGTACTGGTCTGGATCAGTTATAATACTAAAAACTTATAATGTTAACTTATAACATAAACTTGTAACTTATAAGGTAAACATATAACTCAAAACAAATAACTACATGCATATGTTATAAACTTGGCGATAAGTGGCTTTGCCCAAACTCTGTATTGTACTAATTTCTCAAAAATGGCGACTGTGGGGCAATTTTTTCGGCTGTTGCGATCGATGGAAATTTTTTGAGTCTCCGAGACGACGCAATTGATTAGAAAACTTTAATATTCAAATAAAACGGCGGAAGCTCGGTTTTATGCATCTCGCTTTTTCCTTGAGACGCCAATTTATGAGTATCTAATGTTTCTCATTCTTTTTCAATAGATGATTCGTGAATTTTCAAGAAAAATATCCATCCCTCTTTCCAAAACTCCCTTGCCTCATCTTAAGCGGTAATTGAAACCAACTTGATCATCAAAAAAAAAAAAAAGGATAGCACAAAAGCGATAAAAATGTAGTTCTCAAGCCATTGTGTATGGTTGGTTAAATCATACAATTATGCTAAATTGACGTGGCAACTATATGATTATCTTTTATCGACAATGCGGTTCATTTGCGACTTAATCATTGAAACACCACATACCATTTAAGTCACGTGTCAAGTTTTGTATTACTTATTGATACTAATTTAGCGGCACCCCAATCTCATAAAATTATAAATTTATGACAGAGAAGTGTGAGTGCGCACAATTCAACATAACGAATTGTGAATGGAAATGAAATGCGTTTATTAAATGCCCTAACTTTAAATGACAGCTACGAGATGTGGATGAGTTTTGGCTTCAAATTTGCAATTTTACGTATTTTTGGACCCGTACAAAGTACAAGGTGGGACTTACAGGCTCACAACAAGATCTGATCCATATTTAGAATACACGCGATTGTGGATGAGATGGAAATACGGATTTTTCCAGCGACGCGATTAACAAATGGTAAATAGTGGAGAAGTCCTACTTCTGACAACTTGTAGAAATTGTTTCAGTGCAATAAACCTATCTGTAGATAATTACAAGTTCTTTCACTGCGCAAGTCCCGTTTTAATGCTATTTTTCAGTGCGTATCTTTGAATATCCTTTTCCATCTATTTCGACCTTCGATCCATCTGTTTCCATCTTCATTCCATTTATTTATATCTGTTTCCATCTTTGTTTCATCTTTTTCCCTTCAATCTTCCATGGTGGAACGAAGATTGTAATAGATGGATACAAGTGGAAACAAATGGATACAAGTGGAAGCAGATGGATGCAAGTGGAAACAGATGGATACAAGTGGATACAAGTGGAAACAGATGGATACAAGTGGAAACAGATGGATACAAGTGGAAACAGATGGATTGACGATGGAAATCGATGGTTCCAATATGCAAATAGATGGAACGAGGATGGAAATATATAGAAAAAGATGTAAGACAGATCGAATATGTACTGAACATAAAAAAATTCTGCAGAGTGAAATATATACTAAATATAGAGCAATAGAGAACCGCTCCCAAAGACGTACGGGTCTTAGTTTATCTTTGTACTTGTTTTTTCTGTTCTTCTTTTCATGAACGAAGTTTGCTTTTCATGTTCAAATATTTCCACGAAGTACTTTACTGATGTATATATGAGTTATACGTATAGCACGTATAAGTTCTTATATCCTCGATTCCTCATTACCTACAATAGCACGAACTAATAAACATTCTCATTTACTTTGTAACTTTTCCCTTCTTTGCCAAATACTACAGAAATATAATCCAACTTATTTTCTTTTTTTACTTTATTCTAGGTAAGTGGAAAACTTCACATAATAACCATCATCAAAAATGCTGTATTGAGGGCAAATACATGCAAAGAACATTCTTATGTATAGACATGTTCTCTGGGTAACCAACCCGCATAAGTATGTTAGTACCTTAGAACACTTGATAGAGCTAACATCATCATCACGATGTCGATAAAGCCTCTAATACACACAAGTTCGGTTCAACTTAATAAAAACGATAAACATAGGAAAATTCGTTTACGTAAATGGAGTGAGTGAACGAGATTACCATAATAGTAAGTTAATTTACCAAAAATAACATGTTAATATTGTAGCAGATGTAAGTAATCCCGGCATTTTTCTCATTTTTTTGTAGTAATTCAATTCCAATACGAAAATGGGATTACAAAATTAGTGGAACCAATTTGAATAAAATATTTAACAAATTGTTCCAAAATTGTATTCTGAAAACGAGTTATTCGTTCCAAAAACGCTAACTCTTTTACCGAAATGCGATTACGAACGAAAACAAAAACAAAATACACTTCGACTTATTAGAAATGATAGATAATTGAAACGACATTTTCCCCCAAACAGTTTATTGTTTTCATGCACGACAACGGAAGACAATGTTAACATCCCCACAGAAGGAATTATTTGTCTCAAGGGACAATCAATTATGTTAAACATATAATTTTTTTTTGGGATTTTGTATCTTAAAAAAGCATTCAAATATTCTAATTCGGAACGAAGAAAATTACGGAATTATTGCTATTGTGGGATTTAGGAAAATGATCCAATATGCGAAGCGTAATACAAACATGGCAAAATAATCATATAATGAAATAAAAACAGATGATCTTCCCTCACTTTGCCGATGTAAAAAATGTAGCCGAATTTATTTGTTTACTTTTCCATTACACTAGTCTACAGGGGTTTTGTATCTTTCCTGTCTGCCATTGCCAAATGTCAGGCTTAGTGGGCTGTTGCAGAAGATGGCCTATTTGAGTGTCCATCACCCCTGAAAGTAGAGTAATTGGGGTCCAAAGAAAAATGTAAGGACATTTTCATTTAGTCATTATTATATGTTACTCAAGTTATATGTAACGTTATGTACGGGTAACTAGTGCATAGTCAGGCCTACAAACCTATACACTAATATTGAGATAAATCTTACATATAATGATGGATTCTGTATGGATCAGAAAAGTGAACTTTTTCTGACGTTTTGGCCATGGTTGGAAAAGGGCGTAATGACTAAGTATGGTAATCGAAATTTCCAATTACAAATATTTTTCGAAAGAGACCTTTCTAGATTTTTCTAGACCCGCTCATGCTGATGACTTTCTCGTTGTCGACGAGCACAGGACAAAATATGGTCTTTATGAGCCAATCAATAACATGTGCATGACATTCGACCGTTTTTCACTATTGTGGTTTCAAAACATACCACGTGCATCATTCAAGTTGACCATCAGGAAATTGAAAATTGCGTATAAACTGAATGGTAAGACCAGAATTTCATAATCAATGTCAATATGATTCTATCTTTATTTAAACTGAACCTTTGGTTCTCACTCTAATCAGACTCTGATTAGTCAACTCGGGTCTCACGACTCTCAAATGAAACTCTAAGTCACGTCGACTTGTGCAAAAACAGTTAGTCTAGACGACTAGTTTCCGCTAATCTTTTCTGTTTCAGGTGGACCATTGGCTTTACGCGACCGACTTTTTTCATCCTCATTTTCATAAATGAATAAATAAATAAATAAATAAAGAATGAAGGAGCAGGGGTGACTATTGACTCCGACGGGTCGACTGGGTCGGCAGTTCACTTCCGGATCTGCTCATGATTTATGTTTTTGTTTTTGAGATTGTTCATTCAGATTTTATCAATTGTATTGGCTTCGACCATTGATGATGAAAATAAATAAATAAATAAAAGTCAATAAGAACCTGGCAAGCACCCCACAACAGATACGAGAGCCATCTACGTTGGTAGCAGCAAGCCGAAAAAACGGTCGGCTGCGGATAAAACATTCCCGTGAAGTAACGCCAAAGTCAAATTGCCAAAAAAATCGCCAAGGTGTGAAGAAACGCAAAAAAAGCGCCAAAAAAGAGAAGAAACGCAAAATTAACTTTTTTCAGCTTTTGGCGTGTCTTCACACCTTAGCGATTTTTTTGACGTTTCTTCACACTTTGGCGATTTTTTCTGGTGATTCAAGCAATAACTACAAAAAAAATCACAAAAAAAAAATCGCCAAAGGGTAAATAAGCGCCAAGAAAATCCCCAAAAAAGGGAAGAAACGCCGAATTAATTTCTTTTGAGGTTTTTGCCTTATTTCACACTTTGACGAATTTTTTGTCGATTCTTCACACTTTGGCGTTTTTTCTTGGCGTTTCTCCTAACTTTGGGTTTTTTTTCTGATGATTCAAGAAATAACTACAAAATAATAAATCGCCAAAAAAGTGGGCAAAGTGTGAAAAAACGCCTAAAAAATCCCAAGGTGTATAGAAACGCCAGGAAAAATCATCAAAGTGTGAAATAACGCCAAGGCCAAGAGCTGAAAAAAATTAATTTGGCATTTCTTCTCTTTTTTGTCGATTTTTTTGGCGCTTCTTCACACTTTGGCGTTTTTTTTGCGATTTATTATTTTTTAGTTATTTCTTGAATCACCAGAAAAACTCGCCAAAATGTGAAGAAACGCGAAAAAAAAAATCGTCAAAGTGTGAAGAATCGCTAAAACGCATTTTGGCAATTTGATTTTGGAGTTAATCCACGTGAATGGATAAAACTTACTCTTATTCAGGTTGCTCTGGTCGATTTCGGAAGGCAGTCTGGGAGGAACGAATAAATTACTATGCACTAGGTTCCGACTCGGCAACAAGCTGCGTACTTTAAAACTATGAGTGGCCTTTAGAAGGCAGCCTGGTGCCGAAAAGCAGCTAAAGTCATTTTGCTACTCAAGATATTCTACTGTGAATGTAGAGGGCAGCAGTAGCCTGGTACCCAGCTTGAAATGCAGCCCTCTGTATGTTGCAATTTTTCTCCATGAAAATGTTCTACACGACAATGAAATAAGTAGTTCATGCACTAGACGAAGGACCAGTTTATGTCCTGAACTCTTTACATTGTCGTCGCGTTGAACATTCAAATGGAGAAAAGTTGTAACAAACAAAGGCCTCGTTTACACTTCACCACCTTGTCGATGGCTGGAAAATTGTAAACTCTAATTTATTTTAAAACATAATTTTTTCTCTCAAAAGTGGCAAAATTACCAGCCGATTCAAATCAATTTTTGATAGACCTGTCGGCAGGCAGCTCGGCTGCTAAACCTACCGTAGATCAACAGTCTACAGATTGAGTCAACATTTAAATGCCATTTTCCTTTTCTAAGAGGCAATTTATTAAGGAAATTCACCCGAGATCGTTACTTCTTCCACAAAATAGTAGTTTGTGATACAAGTTACGTATGGAGGTAGTTTAACGCACTAAATGTGAGATTACCGACACGAGCCGTTACGATCATTCGTAACTTTTATCAAACAACGTTTTTTACAATTTATAAAAAGTTTTGTCGCACTAGTGCGAGAAGTGACCTCGAGCGACATCGAAATGACGGACGCACGAAAAAGCAAGTTTTTTGTCGGTGAATTGCAAATTGTCATGTACGCAGTCGATACGTTGAGTTTTCTTAGTCGTTTTTGGCTTCGAAAGTTTGTGATTTCTGAGTCACATTGCAGCAACTGTCCGGAAATGAGCACATTCCGAGCCGCTGTCCGGAAATACTCACGTTTTCACACGTTGACACAAGACCGATTCGACACACCGAACATCCAATTACAAGGCCATATATTACGACAGAAATATTACGAATAATGTCTACGATATTTAATAGTATGACACTGTATTATTCAGTGTCTAATACGCAATTCGTCGTATGTCCTGTCAATTTATGCTTGTCGCTGTAACTTAACGCAACCTCTCACATACATTTCCAAATTTATGTTTCGTGTATCCTGCCGTTTAGGATGCGTGTGGGCTCAAAAAGAATTTCGTCGACGTATTATGTCATCCATATTTTTTTGTGTTTTTTTTTTCAAATTTACGTACGTTTTTATATATTTTTTTAAGTACTGAGCTGTATTTCTTGCACATTTGCCACATTTGTTGTGCCAGTCTGCTTTTTTTATCGAAAAAGTCGTTTTGAGTCGAGAAATGTGGACATGTGTTTTCACCTTTCCACATTTGTTTTCACATATGTGAGTCACATTTGCGAGGCACATTTCCAAGTGGCACATTTGTCGCACCCGTCGCACATTTGTGACTCACATATGTGAAAACAAATGTGGAAATGTGAAAACACATGTCCACATTTCTTGACTCAGAACGAATTTTTCGATGAAAAAAGTGGACTGGCACAACAAATGTGGCAAATGTGCAAAAAAAAAGCTCAGTACTTGAAAAAGTAGAAAAAAAAAAACACAAAAAAATACGGATCACTTAATACGTCGACGAAATTCTTTTTGAGCCTAAACGGCCGTACGTAAAATTCACGAAACATAAGTTTGGAAATGTATGTGAGAGGTTGGAATCGACATAGTGCTAAAATTTTCAAAATATCGTAGATTGGTTGTGAAATAATGAGTTCAGACAAACATGCCCGCTGAAAAGAGAACGTTTCCACACATTTGTATTTTTGAAAAACTTTTTCAAATATAGACGATATTAGTGAACTGACAAAGTTCAATAGTATTTTTCATTGAAAAGTAGCATTTCCCGCAACTCCCAGAGCTAATCTGTCTAATGTGTTCTTGCAAATAAAAGTGAGAATATTGTACACATTCGCCAAAACACACATTGAAAAGCCACCAATTTCACCATTAAAAAATGATTCTGCTCTGTATGTCAGAAAATAGCTATAGGAATGTATCTCACCAGTGAGGCAAACTTCCATAGCATTTCTCTGGTGAGGCATAGTTACTTCCATAGCAATATTTTAGTGTGAACTGCATGAGGTCGCAATTCTCAATAGTTTTTTAATAGTTATTTTGGATCACAAGGGACGAAAAGTAAAAATTTCAACCGTGTGCGAGAGTTGCTGCCCGCGCCGAAGGCAAGGGCTGCAATCGCACAGGTTGAAATTTTTACGTCGTCCCTTGTGATTCACGTAATTTTTCATTGCAACAACTACGAATATTGTTATTTTCGCTTCCCAAACTAGAAAAACAAGAGCAAATTTAAATGTGAAAACATTTCAACCGTTATAAATATCAGCTTATAATAGAGGTCTTAGTCAGCATCATAATCATCAAACTTTATAGACCATTAGTACCTTTCGGTGTGAGGTCTTTCTGCAGAAACCCCTTCCATCGCCCGCCACCTTACGATACCACTCATTACATATTGCTTTTACTATGAACGTTTAAGCTCTTATTTAACACGTCTAGAATTCACAACTGGAGATAATTAGAAGAGATCAACATTTCGGCATCTAGTGCCAATATTCAGTTAGGTCATGCAACTTTATATAGGGGAGGCGGGGGTAATGGCGATCACATAATAAACAAAAATTTATACTTGTCCTATAGTCTTACCTGTACTATGACTTAATTTAATTGAAAAATCAAAAGACACAAAGTACTTCTTATAAAAAATTATTTCGAGTCCAATAACACAAAAAGTTAGAAAAATTTTTTTTTTAATGATTCACAAGAAAAATGAAAAATGTAAAATTCGTGGGGTAATGGCGATCACTTGCATGGCTTCAAAATCTACCGTTGTCAGATGTCCCCAAAAATGTCAATTTTGCTGATATTACCTTTCATTTAAATAAAAAGAAATTGTATGCTACTCAAGAGATAGAAAAACTACATCTGTCAAGTAAGTTCTTTAGTAAGGTTATATAACTGTCAATCTGAAACATAAAAATACGCCTCCACTTTAATTAGACACATGATCTTGTGCTACGAAAGGTGAAAACAGTTTAATTTATGTCACTTTACAATATGTAATAAATAGGTTCAATCAAAACAAGCGAACAAATTAAAACATGTTGTGATTGGTATTACCCACTGATCGCCATTACCCCCGCCTCCCCTATGCTGATGGTCTTGATGGACAGTGTTGACGTATCATTCGTCTCGGTTAGAGGTATTGATTGGACTATCGAACTGATTACTGCCGCCAAAATGTTGATCTCTTCTAATGAACTCCATAACGCAACTGTTCTAGATATGTTAATGTCTGAGCGTTATATCAAAGACAAAATAATTCAAATAAGAGTTTATACGTTCATAGTAAAAGTAATATGTAAGGAATTGCATCGAACGATTTATGGCCTTTAATCCGTAGAGGTTTGCAAAGTATGAATGACTTTCCACAGTTGGGTTTACTCAACAAAAAATTCTCTGAATTGCCCATCTCTGTTCGCTCATCGAAAGTCCCCTAACATCTATGTCTAATTTAATTGAATCTATGAACCTTCTCCTTGGTCTACCACTTAGCCTTACACTCGGGACTTGTACTTCCAAATGCTTTTCGGTAGCTTATTATTACCCATTCTAAAATATCATATCTTTTCTGAATTGTTGTTCTTATAAACACAAATTTCTACGATATGACTCTAAGAATTTTCATTTTGGAATAAATTCAATTGAATGTGTACTTTGAAATAACCCTTTCAATTAGATATTAAAAGCTATAAATGTTTCTGCAGTTTTTCTAACTGAAACTCACATCCTTATTTCGTAAATAATCTAAGCAGTGGCGCATACGCCTCGATCAAAGTTAGCTCAAATTAAATTGAATTTAGAGAACCGAAAAGCGTATTTTCGGTTCTCTGTTTATTTTCGGCTCCCATTTAGAGAACCGAAAATATTTGCGGTTCCCTTACCAATCAAGAGTTGAATTTTATCATTTTCGGTTGTCATTTGGGAAGCGAAAATGACAATATTCGTAGTTGGTGTAATGAAAAATAAATTTCAATTAAGTGAGAGTCTTGTATTCGTACAAACTCTTTGAAAAAAATAACAAAATTCACCATTTGAATGTATTTAGCTGGAATAACAATGAAATTCAATGTAGGTGTTCTAAAACAATGCATTTGTCGAAACAATGTTCTTTGGACAAACTTTTTTTTATTAGAGTAATCTTTAAATTCATTGGTTTTTACATCTTACAGTGCAAAAACAATAACTAAAAGATCCTTGGAACTGTGCATCATAAAAAAAATCTCATGGAAGAACCGAACCACCAGGCTCCCGCATTCAAGTCCTCAACGCTATCACCGTGCTAACAAGACATACGTTTCTACACAAAAATTGTGTTATAGTATTACCTACACATTATTTTCATAGAAATCACAAAACAGTTAGCTTACGAATAGTCACCACATACATGCATGAAGTCGCCACAGAAAGAGAATATTTTGAATGTTTGAACATTTTAAACATTTTTAGACCCGTACGAAGTATTGGTCTTATGCGTTTACCACGACGTTTGTAACACGTCGAATTTCGACACGGGAGTTGGTGGGTTTTTCGTTTTGGGGTGTAAATAGAAGAAATATGCAGAAAAACGTTGTCCGTCTGTCGCCAAGTTATCTCGAGTAAGGCTTGACCGATTTTCAAAATCTTTTTTTTTCCTGAAAGGTAATCGAAAAAGTGAGATGGAGTTCTGAGATGGGCACTTTTAGTCAAGGGCCGCCGAGCTAGGGCCGCTTAAGTTGTTTTTGGTCTTTCGTACATAACTCGAGTAAATCTTATCCGATTTCAATAAATAATTTTTTGATCGACAGGTCTATGAAATCTTAACAATTTATGGAAGAATTTTTTTTTAGTTTGGGTCCTTAGTTAAAACTGAGTCTCTACAAGGGCTCTACGAATGTTTTGTACATAACTCTTCAGATTTTCGTAAATCTTTTTTTATTCGATAGGTCTATGAAAGCCCAACAATTTATGCAAAAAATTTTTTTGAGGTCGGGCCATTGGACTAAGGCAGGCCTAATGGATATGGCCAAATGTCTTTTTACAATAAAAACCGAATAAATTCCTTCCAATATATTTTGATTCTTTTTCTATTTCAGAGGTAATAGAAGGCCTAACAATCCTCAATGGAAAATTTGAGGCCGAGGCCCGTAATTAGGGCCCTCTGCCGGACCTGAAGGTCGGCCCTAGTACAAAAATTTTTTTTCGCTATTTTGTAGATATAATTGAGTGTAACATTTTTGTTCATGGAAATATGGGTTCAAGGCCTCTCCTTGAGGCCCTACGTCGCTTCTAAAGGTAGGCCCTAGCCCAAAACAAGTTCTTTTGCTATGTTATAGAGAAAATTGAGGAAATATGGAAATATGGGTCCGAGGCCTCTCCTTAAGGCCTTAGGTCAGTTGTAAAGGTCGGCCCTAGCCGAAAAAACTATTTTTTCTTATGTTGCAGAGACAATTATTGTGGACAATTTTTGTCCATGGAAGTCTGGGTACAAGGCCTCTACTTAAGGCCCTAGAGTTCGGTCCTAAGGCCGGCCCCAGACCAAAAAACGTTTTCTTTGCTATCTTGTAGTCTCGAGTCACGTGACTCTACAAGATAGTTGGTGGTTTTTGATGAATATTTCTTTGATGATGAAGTTTTTCATGTTGTGTTGTAGACAAAATTGATGCGAACACTTTTGTCCATGGAAGTATGGGTCAGAGGCCTCTCGTTAGGACTCTAGGCGGATCTTGAATAAAGTTGTGGGTCTTCGGGACGGGTTTTTCAATATGGTCTCTATTTTTAGTCAGCATTAGTACATAAAATTTTGGGGTTACGAACATAAACTACGACCACAGTAAATAAAAAACTTCGTCCATCCTGTCATTTTCTCGGAATGTTCCCATGACCGCTGCAGCGTTACCCCGCTGCACTGCCATACTTAACCTCTGCATCAGAAAGGATTTGGACTGTGGTTCATTCGATTTTTGTTTCAACATGTTACCGAGATCGTTGAAGAAGCCTATCGCTTCGTGACACCATGGACGCATTGTCTCCACAGCAAAGGAGACAAAGATGTCGTTCTGATTGATCAGCGCCTCGTATTTCCTTACTTTCCTTTTAGCTTTGTCCTCAGCCGCCTTTCCTGCTTGTTTTTTACAAAATTTTATGTTGCTTGGTGCGAAGGTGTCTGTGCATGTTGCATCCCATATGATCGCACTTCCTTTCGACCAAGGGACCAACGTCATCCGTCGGCCCTCTTGCCATCGTCTCGAGCTGAACCTGGAGGTTCTAACTTCGATGGTTCATCAGCTGATGCAAGTGCTCGTTTGATGACCTAGTTCAATTCGGCGTGACGTGCGTGACGATCTGCACTTTTTTTGCATTTGAGACCATGGTGACCATTCTTTTCCACTCGGGAACCACAAGCGCAAATATGGGGTGAAACGATATTCAAACCCAACCGTAAACCCATTATTATTCTGAATGCATTGTTGTTGAGAAATGTACCTATTGACTTTGACGGCAATGCGTGCAGCCACGCACCAGACTCAGGCCTTCGCACAGCTAAAATTCTCGCTTGGTCCTCGTCTCGTTCAAATTGCAAACTGCTAACCAAACTGTTGACCACTATTGTGTTCCAACTTTTTTGAAATTCTGCCGGAACAGGAATTGTTGCATCCGGATGTGTGCTATGCCATGCGTTTAGACTGTCCTCATATCCAGCTATTTCTTCGATGGTCAGCGTTGGTAGGTGTAACATGATACAAACCAAGGAAGAAACTGCGTTAACTGAAGAAAGAAATGTAGGCAAAGCTGTGTCCCGAACTCTACGAATGCCTATGCCATCCGCCTTAATTGGTAATGATGCCACAGTCCATGTATTAATCTCTAAAAAGAAATTCGTAAGCGTTTCCAAATTTGCTTTTATTTCGCTATCCATCTGTGCCATGAAGTCAATATGGTTGAATGTAGGTGTTTTCAATATTGTCATTTCGGCAATTTCCAATCGAGATACATAATCAGTAACTTAATACAATGGGAATACTTGCAACGTGAATCTTTGCAATGGGATTCGTACGGGTCTGCGGAGCTTATGTTTATTTATATTTTCAGTAATTTGTTGAAGTGTTTTAACGATCGATCGCTACTATGACAAAACATTACACTGCATTATTTCGAAAGTGTTCTTTTGCCTCGTTACGAATGCATTGGCTCGCAAAGCTCACCATGCAACTTTTCGTGCTCGGTGAAAGAACACTTTCGAGATAATGCAGTAAATATCTATTTTGATACAAAAGCACAATTTTCTTTATTTTCTGGAAAAAAATTTTTGGCTGTAAAAATCGTAAAGTGAATTTTCCGTTACTTTGGGTTTGTTTCCTCCCTCCATAAAAAACGCAACCTTTCACAGCTTTTCAAAAGGATTTTTCTGGTAGTCCGATTTTTTCGCTTTCATAAAGCAAAGCGCCGTTCTCCAGTTACAAAATTTTGAAAACTTGGATTTACTTGCGAGATTGTGTTTCACCGAAGAAAAAACGGTCATTTACGATTTTCCTAGCAGCCCACACTTTCCACCAAAAGGTACTTAATGTTTCGTTAAATATGATGGTGTCAGTGAGATGAGATTTTCATAAGTAAACATCTCCTTATTACTTGTCAAAGAAGTTTGATTTCAAACACATCACTCAACACATTTTGAAAAGCATTTTAATATGCGAAAGTGAGTTTTATTTTATATGCGATAGCTGAAAGTCTTGTGTGCTTTGAAACTCCCACCAAGTATGCATAACATTGAGAATGACTTTGATGTTTGAAAATGATCGTTAAAGTAATTTGTTTGTATTGGAATCGTATACCATTTTCTGTTTGTCGAAAAAAAAACTACCATCCCTTGTGGGGATCGAACCCACGACCTTTGGATTAGAAGTCCAACGCGCTATCCTCTGCGCCAAAGGGACATGTGTAAGCGTGTGTTCAAGCTTTAAGAAGAGATAACTTTTGTCATTCACAATGCTAAGTATTTATTTCAATCTTAAAGAAATCTTGAAAAGTTTTTTCGTATAGAGTAAGTGCATCGGTTGCGAGCCCCGTGCTAGTTACCTTCCTTCTTTTTGTTTTTTTTTTTTTTTTTTATAACAAAGGAAAAGTCAATAGGGGCTCGTAACTATTTTATTTATCGTTTTACACCAAGGGGTAAGTAAGTAAGAGAAAAATGCCCGTTGTCATTGTAGTTATTGCATTTGTAGTTGAATTGAATTGAAATGCGCTGTTTGCGATTGATTTGGGGCGAAACTGTTACAATGTAATATCAACTACACATGAAACATTATTAAAAATATTGAAATTGACATTTCATCCTAATCATTCATAATTTTTCTTCCATAGACGATATGATACTTTATCTATCGTTTGAAAACGAGATTAGCTCTTGGATTTTTGATTTGATTTTAGACCTTGACCAAGCGCTTTGGGCAAATGTGTTCTATTACATTTGTAACAATCGGGATTCTCGTCTTATAGAGTGACTGGAGGAGGGGATAGGAGATAGATGTTTGGTGTCAAAGGAAAAGTTATTGGGTTGAGTGTGTATTGTGTCAGGGTGACCAGCAAAATGGTTTCGGTGGTATGGGACGGATTTAGGGGCAAAAATGATTTTTTTTTTGTTGAAGATAGATGTTTCATGTCAAAGGAAATTTTTTTTCAGCGGAAATTTTTTTCGCTGGAAATTTTTTTCGCCGGAAATTTTTTTCGTCGGAAAAGTTTTCTCTTCGAATTTTTTTTCGCTGAAAATTTTTTTCGCTGAAAAATTTTTTTCGCCGGAAATTTTTTCTTCGAAATTTGTTTTTTCTTTTTTTCCAAAACTACTGATATCACAACAAAAACCCTTTTTAAAAGGGAAACGTGACGCAAGTCCTCGTCTCTTCTTCCAAAACAACTGATATCAATTTGGGTGACGCTTACAGCTTCGGAACGCAAAAAATTCTATTGAAATCTACTTTCCAACTGTATGACAAAGTAATTAATTCCTCAGAAGGATGCGATTACTTAAGAAAAAACATAAGGCTAAGCAGTGCCGTAAGTCTAAACAATCGTCGAGAGCAATATCGACAGAGGAAAAAAAATCAAGAAAATGTTTTCTCGAAAATACGCTCTGCTCCTAACCCACCCGAGCTGCGCGCCGACAATTTTTTCTGGCGAGCCGGTTACGCCGCCGCCGAAAATTGAACAGTTCTTTAGTCGCTGCCGATGACAGTTCTTCATTTCCATTTTTAATAGAAATTGGAATCATTTTTACTGAAGATTTTTTGCGCCGGCTCAAATGTTATCGAAAAAACAAAAAAAAAACGCCGTCTCCGTACAAATTTACGCCGCCGCTGATACCCTTCCGAGCGATGGAGGCAACCGAAATGTGTTGACAGGCGAACAGTTGTTCCCCCAAATCGGTCATAATCTTTCTGACCTCATGACGCGTCATAAGGAAACAAAACTTAGAGAAAATAAGCGAAGATTTTCAACCAATTTTGCCGAAAAAACAAAATTAGCGACAAAATTAAACAAAACAATCGCCGAATATCTTTTGTTTCATTTTGTCGCTAATTTAATTTTTATTCGGCGAATCTCGTTGAAAATCTTCGCTGATTTTCTCTAAGTTTGATTTTCTTTGTAACGGCAGATCCCTCCACCTCATTACACTCTCAACGATGACCCAACCTCACACCGAAGTAGTTGACCGGCGTACAGCTCTACTTCCAAAACACTAATCATCAAATGTTACTGAAAAATGTACAAAAAACGCTTCCGCTGGTACCCCTCCGAGCGATGGAAGCAACCGAAATTCGTTGACTAACGCATAGCAGTTTTCTCAAAACGCTCATTATCCTCCTCCTAACCCTGCCGTCATGACGCGTCAGTAGGCTAATCCGTTATATTCATGTTCAAAAATCTATATCTCGTGAAATATTCATAATTTAATTTGATGTTATCGTTGTATTGCTGCCGAATTAACGACAATTTCTTATAGACAATTTTGAATTTAGATGAAATGTTTTTGAATGCAAATGGGATCTGAAAATAAAAGTTGGTGTCGGAGACGGGAATCGAACCACGTCACATCTTCGCTCTCCGGGCGATGCTCTAACCACTTGATTTCTTTTTTTTTGCGGTTAGAGCATCGCCCGGAGAGCGAAGATGTGACGTGGTTCGATTCCCGTCTCCGACACCAACTTTTATTTTCAGATCCCATTTGCATTCAAAAACATTTCATCTAAATTCATAATTTAAATGTAAGAATTCTTAAAACGTGATTTAAGAATGTTCGAAAATGTCGGAGAAAATATTTGTGCATGTAGGCCGCAGATTAATAGTCGTAAAGTTGTTAGACAAAGTGACAGGTTTGATTTCTCCCCATACATAACCTCAAAAAAATATATTTTCCATATTTTTGTCTGAATCTTGTCGAAATCAGTTGTAAACGTTAAAGTAATTCATAATAAGTCGAAACGAGCCTAGTCCGACGGAAAAGGGATGAATTTCCTAGTGGTTTTGAAGCGAATTGTTGTTCAGCGCTCTGCCACTCAAAGACTGTCTTTATCAAAATCAAAGAATCAACCAAGAAATTCATCTTTTGCGTCACCCAAATTGATATCAGTAGTTTTGGAAGAAGAGACGAGGACTTGCGTCACGTTTCCCTTTTAAAAAGGGTTTTTGTTGTATATTGATACACGGAGTTTAACGCTTTAATTACACTCAGGGGGGGGGGGTTGATTACAGGGGGAGGGGAGATTATTACACACAGATGGCGCTAATGATACCATACAGGTTGACTACGAAAAGTTTTTTACAGTTTTTAGGACACAGGGCGTTAGTGAAGGTCATAGGTCGATTTTAAAAGTCGGAACGACGTTATCGTTGATATTATGTCCCGTAACCCACACTTTTTCGGTGGTTTTCAGGAAAAAATGTAACAGACAAGATTTTTTCTGTAGAGTACGTTCTGGTAGACCCATGTGTATTTTTGGTACAGCAATAAAAACTTACTTTATTACCAAATTTTAATTGAAACCATTGCTGAAAATATACAAAAATCAACCACACGAAGAACGTGGTTTGTTAGACGAAGATTGAACCCCTTCCTGTAAGTAAAAATACTAAGTTTTGAATTGCTCGAATGCAAGATAAACATAAACGATGTTTGAAAAAATAACTTTAATTGAATGTAACAATTTTGTTCTGCTTTTCTATCAATAAATATTTCATAACATAAGAAAATGTCCTCAAGCGCTTTCAAACTGATGTATTTTAAGTTAAATTATTTATAAACATGCGGTTGAAGCACCGAGTGTTTAAAAGCCCCGTTAGGCATCATATACAAAGCAATGTGCATTCACAAAGTGTATTTTAGGGGTGAAATTCAATAATTCTGATTACATTCTCTGTGTGAATTTTAAAACGTTAATTTATTATTTAGCATAAATTACTTTTTGTTTATTTCATGAAAATTTTGCACGAAATACATTAAAGAATATTTTGCAAAGATTGCGATCTCTTTTTCATTTGAAATAAATTTCGAATATTTCGAAATATTAATCGCATAATCTCCCACCAAACAAAACACAAATTTATGGTTGTAAATCTGGAAACTCACTTATTTATTTAATGGTTGTTACTCCTCGCTCGTGCTTAGTTATAATATTACATTTACCTCTAAAAGCAATTAAATTTTTGAGCACAAAAAAATTTATTATCAATTCCGGTAAGAAAACGAAATCGGTTACCGCTTTGAAAGCAAAGCAATAAAACATTCGCTACAAAATGAGTAAAAATAATCTGAGTGAACATTGTTTCTACATACACCTTGCAACATAAATCTAACGTATACATTCTCGTATATCGAATCAATCGAGTGCTTTAGCATTAGCTTCGTTTAATTAAACCACAAGAACCCACCTAATTTATAATGCAGAAAACATGAAAGTTAATTATATGTATTTTCCTTTGAAAACCAATTTCCATTAATTTTCATGCTAACTGCAATTTATACTTGAACTCGTGTTGCCATCTATGGGTGAGTGGCTGAACTTATTCAACTTCGTGGATGGCTTTTCTACGATAAATGCTTTTCAGTATACAAGTTTTCATGTAACACAGAACAAAATGAATTTCAAACGTTAAGCGGATGGAGGTTGATTGAAGTCTGTACTAAAATTTAGCAGTGACACATCTACAACGTTTACCATAGGCAAGTGAAAAGCTTGGTTCATATCTTTGGAAAAACTTTTTCCTTGGTATTTCAGTTATTTTTCGATTAAGGGATGGTTCCGAAAAAACCCGGGTGAAGTAAAGGGAAATGTAGAAGTTTTCCTTTGATATCTTCAGACAGAGCGCGCTCAGGGGGCCATTATATTGAGCGCGATGCGAATCGCATCGCGTAAGGTTTGTGTGAAAGCTCAACTTGACATAACAACATTTTTTTTTGTTAAGTTGAGCTTTCACACAGACCTTACGCGATGCGAATCGCCTCGCGCTCAATATAATGACCCCTTTAAGGGGTCATTATATAAGGCGCGATGCGAATCGCATCGCGTCAGGTTTGTGTGAAATGTCAACTTGACAAAACAAAAATTTTTTTTGTCAAGTTGAACTTTCAGACAAACCTTAAGCGATGCGGTTCGCATCGCGCTCAATGTAATGATTCCTTTACTCCAACCATTTTCTCTTATTTTCTATAATGTAGTTTCTTTCGGGAAAGTCTCCTAAAAAAATTTCCCGGTACCAATTAGAACCGCTTCCCGGGATTTCGAGTTGTGATTCCCGGTTCTTTGTATTTTTTTGTACCTAATCTTTTTCGGCGCCGTGCTGAAATGATTATCTACTTTGATTGATTGATTGATCCGCGCAGGTTAGTCCGAGGCATCTTTATTAAATTTCTATGATTTACCGTGACAATCCAAACATTAAAAGACATCGGTGTCGTTTTTTTAGATTTATCACGTTTGGAACGGCTCAAAGTCATAAAACACAGATCTGTTGATCCTTTGTTCCTTCCCCGTTCATCACGTAAATCATTAGAACCTACCTTGGCCTGCTGAAAACTTGTTCAGGTCAAGTAGCCCTAGCGTCGGCACATCCAGCCACCTAGAATTCTCTGCCTCAACAGAGGGAAATTCGGATATTCACAAATTAAGTGTTAGCCCGTTTTCTCACACAGGTGCATTTGTGATAACTAACGGTGCACATTTTTGCCAAGTGATTGTTCAATCCACAGTGTCCGGTGATCGCTCCCACAACTCTCCTTATCCGATTTCGGTCCATGAGCAACAGTTCCTTCGTCCATCCGAGCAGCCACTGGGAAGAAATTTTTCGTGTATACTCTTCCCTCATCCGTCTATTCCACAGTACTTGTGAAATGGTTAATCGGAATGGTAATCACAGAGGTGGTCTACCCGTCGTCAGTAGATTTTGTAGACGCGCACCTATGTCTAAAGATACGATGTCGAATCACGACAACGTCTGATAATTTGGGGTTTCCTTTCACCTATTTCGAATTTGAAAGAAGTGAAAAATACAAACAAATGTTGTAAGAAACTATTTTTTACAGTTTCTGAGGAAAAATTATGTTTTATCTGCTCTGAAAATAGCATAAGAAATTATTCTAATTTCCCGGGATTTTTTTCCATTTGCCATACTTCTCGTTTGCCGGTTCCAAAAAAATCGACGGGAAATGAATGCTCTAAGTTTCTTCCTATAACGCACAGCTTCTCAATGGGACTGTTGTTGTTGTCAAAACTTTTTCGCACAGTGATAGGGAAAAGTGTCTAAAGCCTTAACCACGACAATTAACCAGTCGAATTTGGACCCGGGAACTGCTGAAATTTTTGTCTTGGCGAGTGTTTTGGGGTCTAGATCCCATCACGATAACTTGAGTAAATCTGGGTTGATTTAAAAAAAATTCCTGACAGGTAGTCGAAGTTGGAATTAGATTTGGACTTATTTGAGCAAAGGTCGCCTTGATGGTTTTGGGTCTTTTGTACATACCTCGAGTAATTCATTTCCGATTCCCATAACTCTTTCTTCATTCGATGGCCCAACAGTAAGAACTTGGCAGAATCCCTTAAAATCAAAGTCCTCTAGCGCCTTAAGTGTTTTTTATGCAAATCTATCGGATTTTCCTTTTTCAGTAGTGATAGCTACGTTTTCACCTGTCCGTCCGTCTGTGAACTACACCTCACTGCACCTAGCTGCCCGTCACTGCACCTAGCTGCACGTCACTGCACCTAGCTGCACGTCACTGCACCTAGCTGCACGTCACTGCACCTAGCTGCACGTCACTGCACCTAGCTGCACGTCACTGCACCTAGCTGCACGTCACTGCACCTAGTTGCAACCAGCTGACTTCTTTGACTTCACTCTGTCGCTGCTTTACTACATTCATTTCAATGGTTTCTTATTTTTCTATTTGAGATGTAATCGAAGACATAAGAAAAATGTTGGCCGAAGCCTGTAAAAGCTTTATTCTTTCTGTAGACGTCGTTTTCGAAAAATGTTGGATATTGTTGAAGTCGTTTGATTCCTTATCAGTAGGACCAGATATTCGATCGATTCCTTAGCTTTTCCGACGAAAAAGTTTCGGAGAATCCTCAGATGTCTTCTAAGTTCAGGTAACTCCACCACTTCCGTTTCGCGATTTTCTTTCTATAAATAATTTCCAATTTTGCCGTGAAGTAACATTTTCTCACTTTCTCAACATGTCTAACATGCTGAAAAATCTATCACACGTTTTCGTGACGCAGTTAATATAAAGTCACCCGAATTTTTTCGCGACCATCTCTTACATGGTTTGGTATATCCAAAACAAAGTTAAAACATAATGTAACTCGGTAACATGATACAACATTTTCAAATCTAAAACGTGAAGGACGCAATACTCCCATGTTATGAATAATGATGATGTACAGATACTGAACTGTGTTAGAATCTGTGTACAAGATTAATTCAACTAATTTTTTTTATCCTTGTCAAGCTCCCACAAGATTGTATTTCGATTAGAATTTTCGAGTAATTTACGACCTAAAAAATGTTTTAAAGAAACTTTTCAGTTTTTACCAAAAGTCCTTTGAATGATGTTCTAGAGCCATAAAAAATTAGCTTTTAACTTCATTCACAGACTGGTACTTGTGCGACATTATGTTAATTTTTTAAAGTCGTCAGAAACGTTATCATTACTAGATTTATTGATGAAGTTAGAAACATATTTTCTGTTTCTGAACGAATGACATGAAACAGCGATGTTGACGCTTTCAAGTTTAATAAATGGTGGTTTCTAGGCAACCGAAACTGAGGAGCGAAATTAAACTTAAAGAATAGAGTCTTTATTCTTCTCAAGGATTAATCCGAAGGTTTTCAATTTCTCAAAAATCTCAATTCTTTTTCGATAAAAAAACTAAAACTCTCGCAAACGCTAAGTACACTTTTTTATAATTAGACCTGTACGGACGTTGTTTAACGCACTAGATGTGAGGAACACATCGTGTGCTTTAAACTATTAGCATACGTTATTAGGTTTTTTGCAGTCACCGACAGGAACGAGATTTTCTTTTAATATAAAAATTAAATTCAAGTATTGCATACAAAAACCTTCATCGCACTAGTGCGTAAAAAAACCGTCATCGCACTATTGCGGCAAAATGACTTCATGCGACACCGAAATGACGCGCGAAAAAGCGAGTTTTTGTCGGTGAATTGCAAAAAATATTTTTTTAGATTGAATCTTAGCACTCTAGGGCCAAGGGCAGCCGAGCTAGGTCCGTTTAAGTGGTTTTTGGTCTCTTGTACATAACTCGAGTGAATCTTTTCCGATTTAAAATTTTTTTTTGTTAGAAATGTCTTGGCGTGGCTGATAACTTTTGGAAGAACATTTTTTGATTTTGAGTCTTTGCACTCCGTTAGAGCCCTAAAACTGAGTCTCTACTACAATTGTTACGTTGATGGCTCTGGAATTCGTGACGCAATTTGAATTTTCTTTAAAAAGTTTTTGTTGCATCGTCATTTTTTGCGTATTTTCAGCGTTAGCGTCACCTCAAGCCGTATCATTAATTTTGGAAGCGGACTTACGGACTGCGTCACACTCCGAAAAAAAGTTTCTTCAAAAAAATTTTTCTCCAAAAAAAGTTTTCTCAAAAAAAAAAAATTCTCCGAAAAAAATTTTCTTTCCAAAAAATTTTTTTTCCAACACCTTCGGCTACCATCGGAACACTTCGTATCATCTTCGGCTACCTTCGTAATACGTTATGGCACCTTCCCATAAACTTCTCTTGATGAAACTGTATAACTTTTTAGAGGAAACCCAAAGAAGCATAATTTATACCTAACAAAAATCCAAGATGCAAAAAATTCTCCTGATCAAACTCTATAACTTTCGAGAAGACACCAACTCTCTAAGTATTGTAATTCCGAAGCTAAAATTCGAAAATCAAAGAAAACCTAATTTATTGCTTGGGAAAATTCAACATGGCGCCGGCTTGACTGCTGGCAGCCATTTTCTTAAGACCCAAAAAATTTTCCTGACCAAACTCTACAACTTTCCCGAAGAAAGCAACTCTCTAGCTATTGTCACTCCGGAGCTAAAATTCGAAATCTCCGAGCATTGACTAAAAAACCCTCAAAATTGACCTCTTTTCCACATGCCACGACTTTTCCAGAATTTTCCCGGAAAAGCGGCATATGAAATTTTTCAATTGCGGCCGAGACTGACGTTCCCTGAAAATTTCAGAAAGATCGACTGTCTAGTTCTCGAGATCGAAAATTATTAATAGATAGATAGAACATAGAACATCGATAGATAGATAGAAACCGACAGATCAGAAAACAAGTTTTCATAATGATGAGAAGAATAGAAAAATTGATTCTTCATACAAAAATGTCATTTTCAAACCTCGATATCTCAGCCAAAAAACTGGTTTTAGAAAACTTAAAATTTCTCATAATTTCAAATTTCCTCACGATTTTAACATTTGTCAAATGTCGCTTTGTTAGCTGTCACTTTGACAGCTGCCACTCTGACAGCTGCCACTTTGACAGCTGTCACTCTGACAGCTGCCACTCTGACAGCTGTCACTCTGACAACTGCCACTTTGTGAAGGTCGTTTGATGATGGGCTCCTAACATAATATTTTGTTGTTCGGAAAACTCGCCTCGGGACGTATGGGTAGCCTGGCGCTCAATAAAACACGTGAATGTTCACTACACTTTTATTGATCAACTTAATCTTTACATATAATGGATATCGACGTACCGAGCGTCTCAGTGAAGATCTATATCTAATTCACTATAATTGACTCTACTTTTCTCACTCCGATAGCACACCTCCAATACACTAGTCAACACACGTTTTCTTATACGGAGCTAAATACTTTTCCTTACACGCTCGACAATATACGCTAATCTTAATCGATCGAAACACGTTCCTTATACGTTCAACAATGTACGCTTATTATACGCGATCCAAATAACACAATCCGAATACGTTTCCTTATACCTTCAACAATGTACGCTATTATACGCGATCCAAATAACACGATCCGAATACGTTTCCTTATACGTTCAACAATATACGCTTATTATACGCAATCCTTAACACGTTCCTAACGCGAACCCGACGTCTGATGTGGATGCTACAATCCAACTTACTCGACTGATAAAAATGATAAGTTATTATTTCGTTCGAACGGATATTTAGCAATCGATTGCATTACAATATTCACCCAACGATTCAGGTGTATATTGCAATACGATTCATGTGTCCTAATTGTTGACACGGTAATTTCGTTCATTGTTTATCTTATGCATATAAAATATGTGCATAAGTAAACGTGAACTTGAAATATGATTCTTATAAAAGCATTGTTCGTTCAACTCAGTAACAGGGTGTAACTGAGTTTCGCGAATGAATGCTCTTATAAGGTATTCTCTATGGAATAGAGGAATATAATGGCCAGGGCCATTACAACTCTGACAGCTGCCACTCTGACAGCTTCAACTCTGACAGCTGCCACTCTAACAGCTGCCACTCTGACAGCTGTCACTCTGACAACTGTCACTAGCTCTCTTTTTGACAACTGTCACTAGCTGTCTTTTATGATATGCTACATATTCCACATTTGGTTTACTTGAACAGATTGCGAACATACGGCCAGCCAATATTACAGAGATATTGCAAGTGTGATGTTACGATCTTGTTAGTCGTGCAGGTCGACTGAAAAACTAGAACTGTTGAAAAAAGACTCTTAACTTTATTGGAGTTTTTGAAGAACTGATTTTTTTCTGATTATTCAAAATTTCGCTATATTACGTAGCGGCAGCTACTTTATGGGAATGCTCTGGCTGTCTGTCTGTCTGTGCACGTTTTTTGACATCTGTCACTAGCTGTCTTTTTGACATCTGTCACTAGCTGTCTTTTTGACAGCTGTCACTTTAACAGCATACTTTCATGGAAATATTTTACACTTGCGACTATTTTATGTGCATTACTTCATCTATTAATTATTTAGATCATAAGGGGCGTAAGAAAAAAAATCACCACCTCGAGTAATCGTCATCAATCATCAAAGATTTCAATTTTAAAATAATTAACTATCTTAAAGGCTGGTTTTATATAAAATAATAATCTGCCGTTACAACCCTTCAGAGGTCCGAGACTAAATCATTTTATTTACTAGTTCCACAATTTTTGTGAGTTTTGCTCACATGGATTCTTATTGATTCTTTCGTTACCGAAGCTTTTACTGTGTCAGTGGTATATTGCAAACAAATATAGTGCCATCTACTATGAACACGAAATCCTGAATGTTCATAATTCGGAATACTCAAAATCCGGAGTAAAGTACTTAGGAACTACTTACAGTAATCTGATTTGTCCCCACCAGGATTGAGCCCGGATATTCTCGGTTGAAAGCCAGTACGTTACCACTGAGCCTAGTTTTACTCAACCGAAAAATCAAATTTTTGGAATTAGTACTTCATCGCGTGTTACCGACGCGACGCCAAATTACGCGAAAAAACTTTAAAAGCTCCAGTTCCGGCTTGTATTAGAAATATTCCATTTGCTTAGTAATGTTGATGAGAAAATGCTTAGTTAGTGACAGTGTGGTATTCGCTAACCAATATTTTTTAGCGACGCTAAAGCTACAAATGTAAAAAATAGCTGCCCAACTGCCTGAAGTCAAACGCCCAAACAGGTATAATGAGAGATTTCATTTTCCATATCATGAAGACAAATCGATGTATAATACAAGGTACCTCCGCATCTGCACCTTTCGAATGTCTTTTCGCTTATCGTAGCCTTTCACGCCTTTTTCAATTAATGCATCTTATTTGAGAAGCCAAAATCACAACTTTCGTATTTGGTATAATTTTTGATTTCAAAAAAAATTTTACACTCAACGAATGTTCGCACGGTCTGTGGAATTTGTATTGTAGAAAAGCTTGAATTTAATTTCAGAATTCTATTTAAAAAGGTTCAAGGTTCGATTGTGGTAAGTGTTCGAAATGAGGTCCTTGTTACAAGTCATGAAATAGGTTGATTTGAAAAGAACGTGAAACAAATACGAAACGTTCGTTTTCCCTTTTTTATTAGATATCTCAAGTCATTTTCTCAAGCTATTTACGTCTCGAGTTAGGCACGTTTCTCTTTGATTTTTCATTTAATGTAAACTTTGTACAAATAAACGCGTACCGCAGATACTTTGCGGATATAATCAACTCAAAATGTATACTTTGCGGTTTTGTAAGTAGTTTCGAAGTATTCAAAAGTTTACAAAAGAAATTTAAAAGTTTAATTCCTGGCAAATTTCTATTGTGAAATGTTTTTTCTTTCATGAACATCAGTCGTGTATATCTATCTCATTAATGCTCTAGTTTCAAGAATACTTCAGCGTAACCCGTAAACCCTTTCGAGGATTCGATACACATTGTTTGCATGTTTCAAAGCTTTTTCTTCGCTTTCTCCATTCGTTATATCAATTGTATATGTTCAATTATTTCATCAAATCTACTTCGATACAAATTTATGCCCGCACACATACACGATAGCCGATGGACACGAAAGCAACAGAGGAACTACATCTAACAACAAATTGGGTTGATCAAAAGAAATTCTTCTGGTTATTCAACTGGATTTACATTGGTCAGTAGACAGAAAGAAGAAAATCTATTTTGATCAAAGAAATCCCTTTGAGATTTGCGGTTAGCGGAACAGCTTTATTGGAGTTCAAGTATAGGGCACAGAGAATTTCTTTGTGGATGTAATGTGTGATAATATTACTTTGATGACACAAACACAATGCATTTTCCTCTGTGTTAAAGAAAATCTACATTTTTTTTGTATCCGTGAAAACTATAAGCAACGAAGGCATAAATTTAAAAAAAAATTGCTTTGGATATGAGACTTGAAGCTGTGAGAGAAGGTTGAGGTTGTGATACATGCTTTCATAATTCGGCTATAAATTTTATCCACATAAATATATTAAATTAAACATATGCAAGGGACCCGTACGTATCAGAATAGATGTGGCAAACAGAATAGATGTTACAAAGGCGCGAACGTATCTAAGTAAATTAGAGATGAGCGGGTTGCCCGAAACTTCGAAAAACCCGACCCGAACCTGAACCCGAATTGTTTTTTTCGGGTTAATGGGTTTTGGGTTTCGAAATTTTTTTCGGGTCGGGTTCTGTCTGGTTCGGGCTTGGAAATAGTTCGGATTTCGGGTTTCGAAAAATTTTATCGGGTCGGGTTCGATCCGGGTTGTTGTATCATTTTATTCGGGTCCCGATCCTTTATTGACTTTTTATATTTTACAAAACTCGTCTAAATTTTATCATCTTACATTACACGAATTTTGTTTTAGTCTAAGGTCCATGAAGAATACAGACGTCGGGCCTTGAAATAATTTATTTTTCGAAGTAATTTGGGTTGTGAGTTTCGAAAAAATTGAGTGTCTGGTTTGGTCCGGTTCGGGTTTTGAAACAGTTCGGGTTTCGAAAAATTTTATCGGGTCGAATTCGGTCCGGGTCGGGCTTTGAAACAGTTCGGGTTTCGGGTTTCGGGTTTCAAAAATTTTAATCGGGTCGGGTTCGGTCCGGGTCGGGTTTAGAAACGATTCGGGTTTCGGGTTTCGAAAAATTTTATCGGGTCGGGTTTGGTCCGAGTCGGGTTTCGAAAAATGGCTCATCTCTAAAGTAAATATTGCCTTAACTCTTAAGTATGTGCAATTACGTCCTCATTGAATTAGATTGGAAATTGCCGAAAGGGCAATATTGAAAAACCCGTCCGAAGCAACGGCACAAAATATCTTTTCAAGCCCTTAAAATAAGCCTAGAATTTAGAGCCGATCTAGAGCACTTAGCAGAGGCCTCTGACCCATACGTCCACGGGCAAAAGGATCGCCTCATTTTCCTCTAAACCCTGCACAACAAACCTCATTATCATAGCAATATTCACGAAAAACCAAATATCATGCTGGGTCGCGTAGCGTGAGTTGGGCCCACACTAAGGGCTCTATAGCCCGAACCACTCGACAGATTTTAACTAATTCAATTTTCGTAATTTTCTGATGTCCATATCTATTATTTTAAATTTTCAAGAGTGATTCCGTTCTAATTTCGCAGAGATATAAGTGAAAAAGTCCCAACAACCTTGATTTTTCGAAGGCCTTCGATTCCGTAAACCATGATCAGCTCTTGAGAAAGTTGACTAGTAAATTTGGTTTCTCCATTACGGAGCTACCTCAGTTCTAGGAAGCAGAGAGTTATTGTGAATGGCTGCAATTCGGACCTTTTAGATGTCTCGAATGGCCTTCCACAAGGATCAGTGTTGGGTCCCTTGCTCTTTTCAATTTTCATCAATGACCTTCCTGATATAATTAAGTTTTCTAAGATTCTCCTTTTCGCTGACGACGCACAGTGTTTTTTTGGTAAGGGCTTAGGGGACTTGCTCACATTTCTGTAAAAATTGGTGGAATTTAGAAGTCTGTTCTACAACTTGTGTAACCCTTACCAAAACAACACTGTGCCTATTCGTGAAGATTTCATTCGAGAGGACTTCAATAAGATTTCTAGTGATCTGAGGGCCGTGTCGTTCTGGGCTGCTGCGAATGGCTTTGTGCTTAATTTTGGAAAGAGTCAAGCAGTCAGAATCCTTGGCAAGAGCTGGGTGTCTTGCATTCCCAAGCTGGTGTTGAACGGAATCGATATTGAGTACTCAGATAATGTTAAGGACCTGGGGATTCTCATTGACAATCGGTTGAACTGGCATACTCATGTTCGTTCAGGTGCCTCATGCGCACTACCTTCCTAGCTTCGTAGCTGCTTAATCTCTCTTAATCCCACACTTCGGATACTGCTGTCAGGTCTTGGGGAAACTTCAAGCTTCGGCTAAAGAAATACTGACTAAACCCTTTGAGGCCTGCGTCCGTTTCGTCTATGGGCTTAAAAGATTTGAGTCGACCGAGGATTACTTGCATATGCTTCTGGGCTGCGATCTCTTTTCACATTTTGACTATCTCTCTTGTGTCCTTATGCATAAGACGATATTGATCAAGGAACCTGATCACTTATACTCTAGCCTTGTAAGGACTATGAACACAAGAACATTTAACCTAATTATGCCGAGGACTTATAGTGACATATTGTTGCGGTCGTTCTTTGTGGGGAGGGGGGGGGGAGAGAAGGATATCATTACGCCCACCTGCTTTAGGTTAGCTTGCAGAGACTACTTCAATAATAAATATCGTTAACTGGCCGTCATCGTCTTTAAAGATCGTTCGAGATTTCATTTCATATCATTCAGTGGTATATTTGCCTTGCTAAATCTGATGATGCTCTGTGTAATTACGCTTACTATGTCATCACAATTTTCACGGTGTTTTGTTAGTTTTGTTTGTATTGATTGATTGACTCTTTGTTTTCTCTCAACCGCGCGGCCCCCATGGACGAGGAATTGGGATACGCCCAATTAGCACAATCGTACTAAGCCTAAAGCCTTTAGCTCTAATTAAAACGACAGCTTACGCCAACTGTCGCGGATCCTAGGTCGGGACCGAGATACTATCATCTCTCTTCTACTTTTTCACAAACCTAGTTGCCCAGGAAGGAGAAGGGGCGTACTTCGCCAAATTTAACACGTGAACTGCTTTGACTCAGTTCACTATTTCCAAAGACCAAACATTGCAGCGTCCTTAGGAACCTTAACCAAACCGCGTGGTACCGATTTACCCTTGGTGAGGACTTTCGCAGATCGGCTCTTAACCGACGCACTTCGGTAAGGGGCGACGTGAAACCTTCTTGGTCGCTCAGGACCAGCTGAGGAAGCCATGGTGTCGCTACTCACTAGTAGAAAAACGCGACACGACAAGCAGAGCCAGTTGGCGACCACCCCCGTGGCTGATGGCGCAGCCAACGAAGAACATGTATTTATAACGCGCGTTCCTTAGAATATCTCTAACGCGCGACCCCCTTGGACGAGGAATTGGGCACACCCACTTAGAACGAGTCCCCGCCAAACTTCAGTAGTGTAACGGATTTCTAACCTCAGCACAAATTATAACTCCAAATATAAATAACTAGCAAATTCACTGAACATATTTTATTCAAAATCACAATTTTATCATTTAAAAATATATTGCGCACCCCTTACAATCTAACCTAACCTGTATGTTGGGGATGAGACAAACGTGTACTGAGTCCACAAATCCTAAACCAAAACCTTCCAATTCTCTTTAAATTCGTTTCTAGAACTGATTATTCACAAATTCGTCCAAATCAATAGCCTTTTTATTCCAAACGTAGAAGCTGTTATCGACATTAAAAATGACTTTGGGTATTAAAACTTACATCGAAACAACGAGCTTCTAAATGCAATTCAAATCACACGATGGCCCTACTGGCCTTGTCTTGTAACAAAAGTGACAAGCAAACACGAGCAACAAGTTAACTCTTAAGAAACAACTTTACTGTTCTGCGTCCAAATACGAAAAGACCGAACTCTGAACTTGTGTGAAATCTAGCAAATCAGTTGTCAAATCATATGACAGAATGGCTCATCACATGTTTCACATGCGACATCACTGGCTCAGCACCATCACCACCACATGTCTCCAAATCCAAATCGTTCACCGGGTTATTCAAAATCTCGTGCTTATTTTCTAGTGTTACGTAGTTAACAAATTTTCTTACCACTAAGCAAAACCCTAGTTACAGTAGGAATGTGCATCCATACTGCCCAATTAACATAATTTCCGATTTGAAAATCGGATCTTCTTTCGGAAAAGCTTTCAAGAACTTCTTTTGTTCTTTTGCCAAAGCTTTACCGATAGAAGTCCGATTTTGAAATCGTAAGGATTGTGTTAATTGGGCTGGTACCGCTGGACCAGCTTAGAAAACCATGGTGTCCGTTACCCACCATGGGACCAACGGGACGATGAAAGCAAGTTCCTTTGGCGACCACCTCTGTGGTAAAGCAATGGCGCAGCCAGTAATAAAACGATCTTTTACAATATAAGTACAATTCATCTACTCCACTTCTCCCTAATGTTAACAGGATTTATGCCGAATTGATTGCGCACTGTGTTACGAACGAGTTCGCGAGTCTCACAAAACGATTTGGAATGAACGAATTTCTTTCGAACGTTTCTGTTTTAGTGAAATAATCAGCGTAACTCGGTACTCGAATTGTTATTAAGTACCTAAAGTCAAAAAGCTCACTCTGAGAAACTGTCTTCATTCACACGTTGCATTACGCTACGCATGTCAAATTACTAGAAGCAAAAAAAACTAAATGGATCACAGATTTTGCAAAAGTTTAATCCGAATAATGAGGACTGCATACATCAGCGACAAATTGCAAGTTTTACTTACAGTTGGGCACACTTCATTAATAGCAGAAAACTTTTTTAACCTTGGGTCGTTGAAGTCTATACTTTCATACAATGAACGCATAGACTTTAGCTATAACTTAACATTAATTTCGTCGTCTCTCGTCTTGTTCATAGAAAAAGCTAAAAAAAACTCCCTTTTTCCTATTCATGATGAGAACTTTACACAAATTACCTTCATTTAAAACCCAATTTACGAAATGGAGAGACATACAAGACTACATGCTTTTCCTTCGTCTTTATTTTAGTCTGTTATTTTTTTTTACTCCTGACATCCGTCGAGGAAATGAGCGAATTCATTTTCGTCCACGTTTGCAGGATGTCCGGATTTTTCTGCTGACAATGACCAAGAGCTTAATAGTGTCAATTTACACTTTTGTATGTGATAACATTTGAAATCATTTCACGAAATATTTTTCGCTTGGCAGAGAATAAAGTTTCTTGATTGGAATCATAAGCGTCACACATAGCGAAGACATTTTTTACTTCTTTTTTATTTGAACAGAAATGTTTGAAACGTTTTTTTTCGTAATTACAAAGTGACACAATTTTCACATAAATGCCATCTGGTTATAATATTTAAATTAATATTTGAAATGGAATGAGGTTCTATACGTGCTGATATTACAATCAATGTATTCATTCACCCTCGTTTATTGAATGCACGCAATGTTCACACTTTTTCCCCTTGATGTCGCATTCTATTACAAATTATAATAATTTATCAACATATTGTTAATTAGGAGTATATCGAAATAGATTGTAGCAGTGACAGCACACTGAAGCAACATTGCTTCAAAATAGTTGGATTGATATAATGTAACATGATGTCGTACGCATATTCTAATTAAAGGTAACAGTTACAAGATTTCTTTATTTGTATTCGTGACATATTTCATTTGTGGTAAGCACTTTAATGAATGTACTGATGAAAAGTATGCATGTGAAGTGATACACATTCACCAAGAAGAGTGAGAGGGGGATTGTAAACAATAAAACTCTTTTAAGTGATTTTCCCCTCCACTTAGCTGCCAAGAAAAAAACTTATTGAAATTTATTTCAGAGTACCAACGTTTTTTTATTTACCGGTAAACGGTAAATTGAACAAAAAATACCGGCAAAAACCGGTAATTTTTATTCTCTTTGAAATTAATATCTTCGACCAGGCCCGAAGCTAGTTGGGCGAGTGAGGCATCGCCCCTCTCCTGGGCATATGCTTCGCCCCATCTGGGATTTCGAAGTAAATTATTTTGTGGAATTTTCAATAATTTTATTGCATTGGTGCCTATAATCGGCGAATTATAGCACTCAAATCCAATGCAAATATAACTATAATGTAGTCAAGGTCCATATTCCGGCACAGTCATAGTTGAGCTGACAACAATTGAAGGACTAACTGGATAGAAGACAAACGTTCAGCTAATTTATTTACATAGCCATGGACAAAGATGTCATTTGTGTCATTCTTATGTGTTGAAAATTTGAAAATGTTTACCGTTGCTAAAACCGGTTAAAAATTTAAATTTACCGGTAAGTTGTTGACTTTACCGTTAATTACCGGTTGAAGTGCCTCTTTCAGAGCATACGGCCGTCACGCGTGACAGACCGAACGGATAAAAACAACAGAAACGTACATAGTGCTATTTCCGTACTCGACCCTCTTCCACTGCCAGGATGCCTGTGAAATTTGACAAAGTCGCACCTCCCTGTTAAACGCTCGCAGCGCCATCTTGTGCATCCTTATGATGCGATTTTATTTTTGTTAGAATGTCAGTTTCATTATCAGTCACACGAAACCGCCTACAATAAAATCAAACAAAATATGGCGGTTTTTATGAGATGACATTCTGAGAAAAATATATTTGTAACAGAATGGTATCATGGGCGCGCGGTAACGATGCGCCCGTGATGCAACTCCCCATACGATCCAAAAATTCAGAAACAATTTTTTCGTAGACTTCGAAACCATATAAACAGCTGAGTTTTGACTTTTTTCCCTTGCGTCGTACCCCCCTGAGACCTAGTTTTTCGGTTTCTACGTAAAATTTTGATTAAAATCGACATTTTAAACATTAAAATCGGTCCAGTGGATCCGAAGATATGACATTTCCATACAAAATGTGCTATTTCATAGAAGCCAAAGTTAATGGAAACATCCTACGTTAGTTCCTTAGTCAGTTAGTGAGTTAGTTAGTTCCAGAGTCATTTGTATGAAAACGGACTTTTTTGGCTCGTGCTCGGAAACGGCTCGATAACTTTTCTTGAAATTTTGCAGGGACCTTCGGGTGGGCATTCTACGCTATATATGAGATTTTAGAAAAGGGGGCCAGGGCTTTTAGAAGGCGCCATATATAAATAAAAGAATGTTTTGTATGTGTGTGTGAGTGTATTCAAAGTATTTGTCAAATATGAGCAAAATTTTTGGACTGTGTTAGGATGGAGATAGATGTTTGGTGTCAAAGGAAAAGTTGATGGGTTGGGTGTGTAGTGTGTCAGGGTGACCAACAAAATGGCCGACAACGGTGGTATGGGACGAATTTAGGGGTAAAATTGATTTTTTTTTTGTTGAAGATATGTAGAATGTTTCGTGTCAAAGGAAATTTTTTTTCTCCGAAATTTGTTTTCGTCGAAACTTTTTTTCGCTGAAAACTTTTTTTCACTGAAAACTTTTTTCGCTGAATTTTTTTTTCGCTGAAAATTTGTTTTCGCTGAAAAACGTTTTTCGCCCGAAAAAATTTTTTTCGTTGAAATTTTTTTGACGGAATTTTTTCGCCGCAAATTTTTTTCGCTGAAAATTTTTTTCGCCGAAAAGTTTTTCGTCGGAAATTTTTTCCGCCGGCAACTGTTTTTTCAAAATTTGTTTTCTCTTTTCTTCCAAAACTACTGCTATCACAATTAAAACCCTTTTTAAAAGGGAAACGTGACGCAAGTCCTCGCCCCTTCTTCCAAAACAACTGATCTCAATTGGGGTGACACTTACAACTTTGAAACGCAAATATTTTTTTGGAATGTTTTAATTTTTGATTGTACAAATTTGTCACAAATGCCGGACCCCCAGTGTTATAGTTTTTCTGTTCTTTCAGCTGGCGCTGCTAATTATTTTTGACTCCTGTGGACATAATGCAGGATATAATGAGGGGACCACTCTCACATTAATAAGCTGTAGTCATACATTGTCATACATATTCGAAAAATTAAGGGAATGCGAAACTGTTCCAAAAATAATAAAATATATGGGAGTCTGAAAAGATGCATGGGCGAATCAACATTTTCGTGAAAATAAGTGGGTGTTTGTGGAGACAATCTGTAAGTATTTAATTACGCTTTGGCAAAAGGAGTATGCGGAGAACCGCGGAGAACGTTTTTGAACCACTGTGCGGTGGTCCCTTTGAAAGGTAGGCGGGACGTCCAAAGAAATTTGTTTGATTCCTAGAAAGTGGCTGTTTTTCTTGATTTTTTACCCCACCCCCTTCCCATGTCACGCATTTAGGGCTAAATATGACCCAAATTTCTTCTTCACGTTTTGTTAGACCCCCTTCCCTCCTAGAGTGTGACGTCATTTGTAATCAGTTTATTATGGAGATGAATGAATCACTCAAAAAGCTCTCTAAAACAAATGCTTACTAAACTTGCTCGCTCTTTCTTTCTTCCCTCTGCCAACAAAAAATTTTCTAAAATATTTCGGGCGATTTTATCAGAAATAGATTAAAATTTAGCATTAATTTAAAAATTTGGCATAGATTCGTCGCTTTTATAGCAGAAATGTTTCTATCCATTCTCCATTCTATATTTTCACAATCCGCGACAAAAAGTTTGGCTGATTGGGACGTTTACGCCTCTTCAGTACACCTTTGTCGTAACACCGAAAAAAAATTTTCAGCGAAAAAAATTTCAGCGAAAAAAATTCTTCAGCGAAAAAAAATTTTCTGCGAAAAAAATTTCAGCGAAAAAAAATTTTCTTTCGACTTCTAACTTATTCCCTTCTAGGGGTATCTCCGTCTCTACAATAATACTTTGGCTACTTACAGGCGGCGACAAGCTACCTTAAACTTTCATCAGACGTCCTATAAGCCCCTTCTCGATTGCGTCTGGTTTTCCTACACCTCCTCCACCCGTGAGACGTCATTCATAAATGGCCCCTTAGCCATTAAGCTACAACAATAAAGTTACAAATAAACTGCGGGAACGTTTACATAAATTTTACCGAATAATCACAGCTAATTAATATGCTAAATAGTTGGTATTTTGTTCCTTTTATATTAGCATTTAATTTATTTTCAACAAATATTAATAAATGCGATAATTGTAATGCATCGCTTCATAATTTCAATACAAAAGCATAAAAGTTTTGTCGTGTAATTGCTAAATTAATCACAAAAATGAAAATATAAAAGGGCAACAATCAAGCAATGTATGCGAGGTCGTGCTCTACAACAAAGGGATTATATGTTTACGCTTGGCTAACACAAAAAAATGTTTAAATTGTAATATTTTTTGTGTTAGTACACATTCTGAATGATTTTATTGACCAAAGTCTGACACGTGACTGAATGGACTAATCGCTCTTTTATCTCATTTTTCCCCCAATTTTTTTCTGATAACATTTTGTTTGATGTTTGAATTAAATGTCACATAGCGAGGGTATATTTCTCTTTTCAATTGTTTAGTTCAGTCGTTTGGGTGACTTCAACGTTGATATTGATAAAGAAAATGCGAAAAAGGAACTGTCTATATATAGAAAGGGGTCGCAAAACAGTTATATGCGAAAAGAACAAGTTGCATTCGATGATTTTAAATAAAAATTTCAATATTTTGTAAAAGAAGTTTGTCGAGTAGCTTTCTTTAAACTAAAAGATAAAGACGACAAAAAGAAAACCAATAAAACTTTATTCTACAATTGTCTATGAAGTCGTAAAAAAAGTGATTGAAAAAGTCTTGCGGGTTTTCTGAAGTGACGATGGAAAGATTTACTTTTACTTTGTGTTTGAGGAAATGTCGATTGAACTTTATTTGATTTTAAAAAGTTTGTTTACGCTTGAACAGCACGATTAGAGTCGCTTGAGTAAAAGTTTTTTTTTTTTGTTCTTTTCAGTGGAATTCCAGTTCCATTGTTAGGAGTTGTGTTATTGTTTTGATTGGTTTCGGATGGATGTAATATGGCACAATCAAAAATTTTAGATTGGCTATCGGAATTTTAAGTATTTGTTTGGTTCAATCGACATGAAAATAAGTCGGAGATGATGACGACGTTACCGGAATCCACGCGTTAAGTACGACGTCGGCTAATGTCAAAGTATACGCAATTTCATGATGGAATGCATAAGCAGACAGGCGCACCATTTTTTTGTCGTTTGACATTTCGTCATGAAATTTTGTATACTTTGACATAAGCCGACGCCGTCGCATTTAAAGCGTTGATTCAGATAATTTTCTTATAAATAAATGGCTCGTAAAAACAATGTTGAGAAGAGAATTTATTATATTTTTATATCCAACGATGCACCTTCCAATTCTAACGGTACTAAGCGATTCAGTGCTCTGGTAAGTTCTCCACTACCAGTTTTCTACTTCTTACCGGTTATTTTTTCCACTTCCGGGAATTCCGTCGATTCGATGTCTTGAACGTATTGTGCAGGTGTAATAGGCGATAAATCATCAGGATTTTCGGTCACTGGTGTCAATGGCCGCCCATTTATCAACGATTCCACAAATGCGGTGTCCAATAGAGCACTTCGCGAAACTTCGCTGCTGTCAAACCGGCGACCGCCGTAAAATTTCGTGTTTGTCAAGTTGGATTTTCAAACAAAAACTGAAGTTGGTTGCAGGTGGTCCTAGCAGTTGATGACAGACTTCATTGTCCGCACCATTCTCTCCCAAAATCCTCCCCACCAAGGAGCTGCAGGTGGAATGAAAATCCAAGTGACTCTTTCTAAATGAAATTGGTTCTCGACCTTTTCCCAATTTATTTTTCCCAGTTGATTTGCTGTTCCATGGAAATTAGTTCCGTTATCTGTATAAATCACCGACACTCGACCTCTCCGGTAAATGAAACGTTCCAGAGCCATAATGAATTGTTCGGTGTTTATTTGATCTACCAAATCCAAATGGATGCTCTGACCACGGCACAAATGAAGAGCACCACCCACTGTTTAGAATTATCTCGTAGGTATAACGGACTGGCCAAATCAATGCCGGAAATTCCAAATACTTTGGTATTCTTCACAAGATTCTCAGGCAGTGGCTATACAGGAACTGAAGCTGGTGACTTCCTATGAAAAACACAAACGGTGCACTTTTTGATGACACTGTCGATCGTCTTCTTCATCTTGACGATCCAAAACTTTTCTCTCAAAATGTTCGTTAAGAACATAACACCAGCATGTCCGTATCTCAAATGTTCCTCGATGATCAATTGTTTCGTAATCGGATGATTTGATGGCTTCCGGAACCGGCCAGTGTCTCGTCTGTTCAAAATTTTAGTGACGACAATATAATTACCTTTCACGGAAATATATTTTTACATTAATAGAATTTTGTACTTCTGCGCAGATTTTTAACACTGGAAAAACGGGGAACAGGGAACGGGTTAGCTCAGTGGTAACGTACTGGCTTTCCACCAAGAATACCCGGGTTCAAGCCCGGTGAGGATAAAATTCTGTATAGGATTTTTCTTCAATTTGTAGCATGAAAGTAACGTTCCTAAGCACACACAAGCTTCTAAAAATGGGTAGTTGTGGTGTTTGGTGTCCACAACGAACCGTACGCAGAAGAACGACATGTATGACGTTACCCATACACGATGAATTCTGTGTACAGATATCTGAGTCTATCTTAAGGCGGAGATATAATGAACACCAGATGAAATCCTATATGTAGCTACAATATATAGGCGTGGTTCGGAATTCACGTTAAGCATGTCGTCCAACAAACAGATTAATGGTTGCTCACAAAAAATACCCTGGAAAAAGGTATTTCAGTTGTGTGTGATACACTGCATTTACGGGCTCATTTAGAATAAGCATAGTTACGTCGGAGGCTTGAAGATGTATCGTAATGTCTGGGCCCAAAAAGCGAGATTCATTTGGCGTGTACGGCTTGTGCCGGAGGCTAGAAGATGTATCGTAGTACGTGTGCTCAGACGACGAGGCTTATTCGGCGTACCGGTTACAACTATGCGTTCTGAAATGGGAACATTCAAATGTAGGAATCTAACTAAGACAGAATACATGTCTAGGTGGAATGATAGAAGAGTAACGGGGAAGGAACAAGGGATCATAGTATCTGTGTTTCAAGGCCAGTTGGCCGCCTCGACCAGAAAATCTAAAAACACTGGAAAAACCTGCGCAGAAGTACAAAATTCTATTTGATGCAAAAATATATTTCCGAAAGTGTTTGAACTTCATATTAGTCTGAAAAGTTTGTTGTTGAACTAGACGTACCATCAAATCTTCGGCATCGCAGATTTTGCCAATCAATAATGGCCCAATTCTCTTCTCAACGTTGTTTTTACGAGCCATTTATTTAAAAGAAAATTATCTCAATCAACGCTTTAAATGCGGCGGCGTCGGCTTATGTCAATTTTTATATTCACTTTAAATACTCTTCTGGTGCATCCTTCAAAGAAGCAAGACTGATTTAATTACTTTCTCCATCTCCTTATTGTAAAATTGATAGTCTGAAGTGAAAACTGTGAAAGAACTGAATGCCTACCCAATTACATAAGGCGTAGAGTAGTAATCTCACTAACACAGATTTAATAAGCGTACCAAAAAAATTCAAGATTATAAATTTTAGACACTCGTTTATGTTCCACAATAGCAATTAGATGTAGACCTTTATCCTAATGCTATTATAATAATTCCGCACCCCATATTTTCTGCAACGAAGCATCGTACACTCACCATGCAGACCGTATTTCGTGCACCAAACTTACACAAGCGCTCAAAGTTCAAAATAATAGAAAGTCGTTAGTGTAATAGCATCCAAGTCTTTTATTGCGAAAGAGCCAACCCCTATGATAACCGGCTGCTTAAATATAAATTACAACGCAATGAACGAGCGCACATAAGTTATAAAGTAAATATTCTGTACTTCTAGAACGAATCGAGACATCATCATCAGCGTGTGTGTGTGGTTGATTCTTCACTACTTCACTTTTGCATGTCCAAACAACCCATATGATAATTTCTGGGTTGAAGGTTGAGTTTCAAATGAAAGAAGGGTTAAGTTTCGGTTCACTTTGATAGGATATTTTGCAAGGTAATTAAATAAATTGGATTTGAATGAGTTTTCGGGTGAAATTTGTGTGTAATGAATTTTCAAGTAATTTAACGTGCATTTTTCCATGTATTTTTCAATGTTGTTATATGAGATGACATCAACGGAATACAAACGAACACACGTTCGATTAACCAATTACTTTGATTAACAAAATTTAATTATTATACTGGTGTATGTGTTAAACAATTGTTTCTATGTTTGAACGCTTCATTGGACCCAGAGAATGAGTAAATTAAACAATCAATTTGGTGAACAAATGATGCGTTTGATATAACGGCTACAATTACTTAACACATTCCTTGCTATACAAAAGCATCGTAAAAACACTGGCTGGTGAATTTATCCACGTTTGTTGCTTTCAACGCTGAAATAAACTCAAATTATATGTTCGTAATTAAAATGTTACAACCGGGACACAACGAACGGTTGTATGTCTGCGTTGCATGCTTCTAGCTGGAGATGTATTTACTGACATTGATAAGGAAAAAAATGTACAAATTACCATTTTTGAGTCTGGCGGCGGCATATTTTGGCTATTTGTAAACTCGCTGGTCACAAAACGGGGTTTTTTGAAGGACGGTGAAGCTTTTTCGCTTATGTCTCCACGAAACTAGCAAGAAACCACTCTTCAAGGCTTTGAATAAAAGATATATAAAAGGTAATAACCTAATCCCAATCAGCCAATCTTTTTGTCGTGGATTGTTAATATATAGAATGGATAGAAACATGTCTTCTATGCGAGCGACGAATCTATGCCACGTTTCTAAATTTGTTATATATATCATTTCGACCTTTTTTGTATATACATAGATTTTTTAAAGCTAATCTCACCTGAAACTTAATTATAAAATATGAACAAAGTGTCTCATAGGGAGCTTTTCGAAAAAAAACTAAACTCTTTGAATAATCGAACAAACGAGGTGTATATAAGGCCGCATAGTCGAGATGATTACTCACTCAATATGTGACCACGCTGATATACACATGCTCGTGCGACAAAGGTGTACTGAAGAGGCGTAAACGTCCCAATCAGCCAAACTTTTTGTCGTGGATTGTTAAAATATAGAATGGATAGAAACATGTCTGCTATAAAAGCGACGAATCTATGCCACATTTCTAAATTAACGCTAAATTTTGATCTATTTCTGAGAAAATCGCCCGAAATATTAGAAAATTCTCTGTTGCTGCGTTTTGAGCGATATGTGAGAGTGTGTTGATACCGCGAGAAAGTAATTTGTGCATACAGCGAAAGTAAATTCTACTTACAAGTGATGTAAAAATCACACCCATACACTCTCGCATAATATACAGAAAAATAATTATTTTTGACCGAACGGATTTTGATCAAATAAAACGCCAGTGTGTAGTGCCTCATCTCAGGGCTTTGCTAAAGAAATTATTTTTTCAGTGGGACTAATATCTGCCGAACAATAAGGATTTGAAAAGTTGATGTGATGAATTTGTGATTAGATGAATAGGTGATGAATAGGTCATCACATTGCCAATTCACATCACATAATAAGTCAATAATTGCACTAATAATGGGGCTATAATCGGCCTATTATAGTCGACTTTCTTGTTAAAAGTAGGGTTGTAATGACGCTATTGTAACCCGGTTCTTTAAAAAATGAGAATAAAACGTGTGTTATTACGAAAAACGCATAATTAATCGAAAAATCTATCTAGACGACATTTTTTGCAACAAATTCGATGAATGTTTTTATACGAAATTTTTTATTTATGTTAATTTTGTTGTTATTTTTTTTGTGCATAATTAGCAATTATAGGCTCAAATGTGATAAACTATCGTATAATACAAGGGGAACAATCGCGTAATTATAGTCTCGGTGGGTGAATTATTACACTTGTACAACACTAATACATCACCAGTACAAAACTGATACATCACGAGTACAAATTTATCATATATCGATGTACTGGTGATGTATTTTATGATGTACTGGTGATGTGCTGGTTATTAGTGTTGTATACGACACCAAACAACAACAACACATCACTAATACAACCTCTACAACACTCATACATTAAAAATACATCACAAATATATCAAAAATGCAGCAAAAACACATCAAAAACACATCAAAATACATATAAAATATACATCAAATTTAGTATTTTGCCCTTTATTATTATACCACAGACTCTTCTCAAGTTCTTTACGTGAATCGATAACCTTATATTAAAGATAAGGTTTTTTGTACAGGTGAGCGGGTTGCCCGGAATTCGAAAAAAAGCCCGCCCGAACCCGACCAGACCCGTACCCAAACTACTTTTCACGGGTTTGGGTTTCGGGCTTTCGGGTCTAGAAAATTCCGGTCGGTCTAGTTTCGGGTTTTAAAATTTCCGGTCGGGCGAGTTTCGGGTGTGCTTTTTATCGGGTTTACGATTCGGGTTCGATAATAATGATACAAAAAAAAATTTTGAAAGTGAGGTGAGCGGGTGAGCGAAAAGCCCACCCGACCCGAACCCGAACTACTTTTCACGAGTTTGGGTTTCGGGCTTTCGGGTTTAGAAAATCCCGGTCGGTCGGGCTTCGGGTTTTAATTTCGGATCGGGTTCGGTCCGGGCCGGGCTTCCAAAAAAGGTCGGCCCGCACACCTCTATTTTTCTGTGCTGGTTTGAAGAGAAAGCAGAGGGTAATAATTTTCTCACGGATGTATGGAGCCCGCTCTTAGTGCCCCATGGTATCCCAAAATTCGGGCCTCATACCCGAAGTTTTTTTTTTGCTATGTAGTATAGAAAATTGAGTGAAACATTTTTGCCCGTTGAAGGATAGGTCGGACGGTTTTCGTTAGGGCCGGCCCCAGTTCGGGGAATTTACTGGGGATCAGCAAGGTATTTCACACAATTAAATAATTACTAAATCACTAATTTAAAATTTAAAGTTTTGCTCACTGAAAGTCTATGTAGCAGGTTATTCACATTAAATTGTCCGAGTCCATCTTATTGTCTTATTGACGTATGACGACGTGGGACGTGGGACGGATGGTCTAGTGGTGAACGCACTGGATTTCCACCGAGAAGACCCGGGCTCGATCCCCGGAACGGGGAATTTTTCCCTAAGAAATTATAGACTGTAATAGGTCCCTAAGTTCACACAAGCTTTATAAATTGGGTAATCTCGGTATTCGATGCCCGGGACGCAAAATGAGGTACACAAAATATGTGACGTCACTCGCATATGAAGAACAAGGTGCACTGGAGCGTCACCTGTTGGACAATAGGAGAACCAACGGAGTGGACCAGAACGATTCACCAAGAAATTGTTCATCGGTGTGTTTGATTCGACTTCCCCAGCAATGGAACCTGTCATTACAAATCAGCACATAAGATGACGCCTACAAACTGCGAGCGTGATATTAAAAATGTGATTGAGTGCAACCCAGTATACATTTACAAAACGTCGAAAGACGAAATTTCATCTACCTTCGGTTGCCGAACCAGTCGGCTAGACCATCCTCCCGGCAGACATCAACAGAACAATTAACTGTGAAAAAGATTAACTCAGCCGGTATTAGATATAAGTCCTATGTATATGTAATATAAGAATTGTAATAGATGTAAAAACACCATACGCTAAATAAATTCCACACGAAACCATCGAGGACTCAGAATGACAGATTGAACAATTTGACCGCTGTTTAATTAGTCTTACGTGCATATTTGCAAAACCCATAAAAAATGTGACAATTTTTCCCTTAGGCACGTGCACCCAATGATTCAATAAAAGAACACTAACAACACATACAATTCAATATCGCGTTTTCCGTTCCAATCTTCGATTGATGAAAAGTGTCAGTTTCAATTTCCTTCAATCGCAATCGTAAAACCGCAAGAGAATAAAAAAAAATGAAAATCCACAACTCTAAAGTTGTTCTACGTAATGGGGGGAAATTTTATTCAGTTCGTGGTTTTTTATCTGATTTTCTTTTATATTATGGTAATTCGGAATCTTGTTACTCACAAATTTATCTAAAGCCATGTTACCAATCGGAATAAAGAAAGAATTTTTCAAAACAAAAATTATAATTAAATGATGACGACTAATTTCAATAATGATAAATTTTCCACCCTAAAATTATGTTGGTTTTTCAAGTTGATTGTACGGAATACAAAAGAAACTCTAAATTAAGTTATTTTAGCATCCCTTTTCCGCATTCTGTTGAGAAAAAAGTGTGTGGCCCAAAAACCAAAGTTATATCGTCATTGCGTATATAGTCATCACATTTATTTGATGTGCCCCTATGAACCGATCCTCTTACGTATCTATAATAATTCATACAATCCTATAATCGCATTAAGCTTAAAAAAATTCCTTTTCCCTTCATAAAACATTTATTTGTTTGGATGTTCTGTAATACGGTAGATATATGCGACAAGTGCGAAAATCTAACATATTTAGTATAAACACATTCGAATAATATATACTTAGTGTACGCGGCGGCTGTGTGTAGTCTGGGACTTTTATCATACATGGAAGGATGAAATAAATTTTCCATCTGATAAAATTATTTTATATCCTCAGACTATATAAGTAAACTTAATTTAATTTTCTTGTATTTTTGTGAAGGGGAAAATTAGAAAAGTTGTTTTGTTGTTGATATGAGAAACCCTTGTTTGTGCAACTTAAAGATATAATTGGAACACAGCCGAGTTGGTCACATCTGGGAACTTTCAGTAAAATCTTTTATATTCTAATAACAAAGTCCTTTACCAAAGCCTACAATAAACTTCTTCCTTGAACGTTTCAATCTATTTTTATTGACGAATTGTCTTTCTTCCAACATTTTCTTTTTCGTTCTTTGCTTCACATATTTTGTACTACGATTTTTGGTTTATGTGTCTGTAAAGTTTACAATTTTTTTTTTTCAAGAAATAGACGTTAGGATAGAATTACAACCAAACCCCAAAAGGGAAAAGAAATCAATTTTAAATGTGGCTCTTAGTCTATGTAATTACGTCGCTTGATGCCAATTAATGAATTAAGAAAATTATGAAAATAACGACAAAATTTTCAATTTCTTATTTATACTAACTTTCGAATTTTTAATTATACTTGATTGAAAGGATCAATTAGGTAAAACTTTTTCCTTGCTAGCTAACAACATAAAAAGAAAGTCGTCAAATTTGCGCTGCAAAAAATATCCACCGAAAAGCTACAAAAGACACGCACGATTCTGGTAGTAAACAAATTCCTGAGACATTGTCGTAATTCACCATCTTGGAAAATGAATAAGGCGGAACCGTGTTTGTTGTAAAAACGTTGCTTAAGAAGTTGTCATGTCTCCGGTTACATCGTAGCAGCCATTTCTAAGAGCTTTGAAAGTCATGAAAAGGGAATGTTTACGTATCCGATTTAATTGACTAGATTAATTGACCACCTTGACGTGTTTCACAAATTGATGACGTATACTTTGGCACAGTTCGCAGCTGGATATAGTGGGTATCCTTGGTTGGATACCGGGCAGTTTGGGGGCCTAAAAACCGGATACCGGGAAATCTTGTTCGGGAAATGCGCTCGAGCGGTTCACGTTTCGGGAAATATGCTCGAGCAAACCTCGAACGGTTTACGTTATGGGAAATCGCATTAAGATGGGAAATGACTAAAAAATGGGAAATCGCTTCAAAGTGGGAAATGACTAAAAATGGGAAATCGCTTCAAAGTGGGAAATTACTAAAAATGGGAAATCGCTTCAAATTGGGAAATGACTAAAAGATGGGAAATCGCTTCGAAGTGGAAAATTACTAAAAATGGGAAATCGCTTCAAAGTGGGAAATGACTAAAAATAGGAAATCGCTTCAGGATGGGAAATGACTAAGAAATGGGAAATCGCTTCAAAGTGGGAAATTACTAAAAATGGGAAATCGCTTCAAATTGGGAAATGACTAAAAATGGGAAATCGCTTCAGGATTGGCTAAAATGACTAAAAAATGGGAAATCGCTTCAACATGGGAAATGACTAAGAAATGGGAAATCGCTTCAAAGTGGGAAATGACTAAAAATAGAAAATCGCTTCAAGATGGGCAATGACTAAAAAATGGGAAGTCGCTTCAAAGTGGGAAATGACTAAAAATTTGCTGAAAACGGGAAATGAATAGGAAATGGGAAATGAATGAACAACTTAGTTGAAAAAAATTATGAAAAATTTCGCTAGCTCCGCCTTCGCCTTTTATAAACTCTTAAAATATTTGATTGAGATTTTGATGTCTTCGTTCAAAAAATTTTGCTCGCTTCGCTCGCGATTTGAAAAATTTTTCTTTGTAATATTTTGATTGACATGTCAACGATTTTTTAAAAAGTATTCAAAAAAATCTCGCTTGCTCCGCTCGCGGAGCATAACTTTTTCTTTGTAAAATTTCGATTGATATGTCAACGATTTCGGAAAAAATTATTAAAAAAAATCATTCATTAATTTTTCTTTGTAAAATATTGATTGATATGTCAACGGTTTCGTCAAAAAGTATGAACAAAAATCTCGCTCGCACCACTCGCAACATTTCAAATTTCGGTCACCGGGAAATAACTTTTGGCCACCGGGAAATCGCATTTTGATCACCAGGTAATCTCAATTTTTCACCGGGAAATCTCGATTCCTCAGTTTTATCGATTTAAGACGGATACCAGGAAAAAATGGGAAATCGGATTTGGATACCGGGAAAAAAACATTATTTCCAGCCGCGGCACAGTTTTTCTGAAAATCTCCGAAACATCCAGCTGTTATAGTTCTTTCATGCATTAGACTGATCCTTCATTCCTTCATCTAGTGCATGAAACTGTTGGATTTTGAATCCGAAGTACGCAGCAGCCCTTCTCATTCAGTCATTCGCGTTTTTTTTTTCGAAAAATAGTCTTCGTAAACGTTGATCTAGTATCGATTATCTACCAGAAAAACAACTCCACAAGCCGAAAAAAAGGAATCAATCTGAAATGAGAAGGGCTAGTACGCAGTTTCCAGAAAAATGCAACAAGAGGAAGAGTGCTATTTCGACTGGGCAGCCAAAAAGTGGGAAATGTAAGAGCCAATAGCGAGTACTTTATGTGGAAGTAATTATCAATTCGACATCAGGCTGCGTGCTTTGTCGTAGTCAGGGTTGTGACAGACTTCTGTTTTGATCTTTGCAAGTAATATTCAACGTGAAGTTAGATGCAGTTGCCACTTCATTGCAAAAAAAAAACAGCTGATTTCATTCATAAACTTACCAAAATCAGCTGACTTCATTGAAAAGTTCAAGAATCAGCTGATTTTTTTGCAATAAAGTTAACTTCGGTTGCAACTGTAGCTAACTTCACGTTGAGTATTACTTGCAAAGATCAAAACAGGAGACTGTCACACCTGTGGTCGTAGTTCAACGGGACAAAGTAGGCAGCCTGGTGTCAAAAATTGAAGCTCGTCACCAGGGACGTGACAGTCGTTTGTTTTGATCTTTGCAAGTAATATTCAACGTGAAGTTAGTTGCAGTAGCTACCGAGCGTAACTTCACTGCGAGAAAATTGGCTGATTTTTTAAATTTTTCTTTTTAATGAAATTAGCTGATTTCGTTCGCTTCAGTCGCAACTACAGCTAATTTCACGTCGAGTATTACTTGTAAAGATAAAAACAAAATCCTCTCGCGTCCATGAATATCACTATGACGACATCAGGTGCATGACAGTCTTTTGTTTTAATCTTTGCAACTAATATTCAACGTGAAGTTAGCTGCAGTTGCAAAAAAATCAGCTGATTTTTTAACTTTTTAATGAAGTCAGCTGATTTTGGTAAATTTTTGAATGAAATCAGCTGATTTTGTTGCAATGAAGTTAGTTTCGGTTGCAATTGCAGCTAACTTCACGTCGAGTATTACTTGCAAATATAGAAACAAAAGACTGTCACACCCCTGGACGACATTGACACCAGGCTGCGTTCTTGAGCTTTTTCCTCCTTATAAGGATGAAGAAACCTTCATAGGCTCCTGATCCACCAACAACGCAGGTAGTGTTGGCTTCTGTCTTTCGACGACCTACCAACTAGAAAATCCTTCCTTGATCATCATGTTCCCGTCATGCCTACCCGGAATCGCCTCACATCATTACTTCTGGACTGCGTTCTTGAGCTATGTGCGTTTAAATGATGCGGCAGCCTGGTGTCAAGCTGAAATTTAGTGCGTTGTAAAACATTCGTCAATGTCATACAAGTCATACACCAATTTTCGACACCAGGCCGCCTTCTGTTTCATAGTTTGAGAACACATAGAGGGATGTCAAATTGAAAAGTATTGCGCCGTAAAGTACTGGCTGCTAAACTCAAATTTCGCGTACATCATTTTTTGACACCAGTCTGCCTTCTTCTCCTTGGGAACTGCAACACTAACACCAAAACTTCAGCCAATCACTATGATAGCCTTTTAGTTTGGGAAATATCAACTCTAATTGCAGGACTGGCAGTACTATAAGTGACTTGGTAACTAAGTTAGGCTCACTTTACTATAAGACTTTTGATTAAAATTGTAACATCAAATATTGCCTACTTGCAAGTCCTGCTCCTGCTTAATCTTACACTTACTTCTCAAGAATGGTACCCAATAAGACCTTGAGTACCGTACGCTTCGTAAAAGCTTTAAAAATCTTTCACAATTTTCTCCACAAACTTCTCTTTAGGGTGAAAATTATACAAAATAATATGCGGATATTACGGTATATAGCACGCTCTTTAACATGTCCCTCGCAAAAATTGGTTTACCGACAATATTCTGCAAAGCATACCGTGTTCAGTTATGCTGCTCACTTAAAGCTCAATCTGGTGTCCGGAAGATTTTTTTTCGTAAAACAAAACGATTGAATTCAATGATAGAAATAACAAGAGCTTAAATGAACCGAAATGAGGAAAATTTTCTTAAGATAAAGACGACTTTGGAGTAATTTTCTTTTGATGGAAATGTTCAAAAGAAAGTTTTTTTTTTATTATTTTAATTCAGAAGAGAAGAAAATTGTAGGGATATTTTAAGTAATATTTAAATGTTGGAACGACTCTTAACGAAATGTAGATTTCTCAGAAATGGTCTTGTGATTGAAATGTAAATATTTTTATAGTCTCTCGCTTTTTAGCTAAAGAAACTTGTCAAAGATAAATTAATCGCCGGCAAAAATATTTCATTCAAACGCATAACGCTTTTTGTGATTTTGTAAATCAATATTTTATTTCATTGCTTTTCCCGACTTATTTTCAATCAAAACATAAATTATGCTCATTGAGTTCATTCAATCAAATAAATTTAAAACAGGAACATATCAATCCTAGCGACATAAATATTCCGTAGGAATTGTCGTTGACACGTATACCCATTAAAATGATAGAACTTCATCGCAATGACGAAATTGAAAATCGAATTCAATTTACTGAAAACTCATTAATTCCGCTTGACTGAATTTCCCAAAAATCCGCGATGTTTCTAGCAGACGAAGTGCCAATCATGTTGTTGAATGAAGCCCACGCCGTTGTCACTCACTATGAAAATCCTACACTGTCTTCATCTCATCGGCCGTTTTTATTTCTGCATATTTAAGTGGGCGTTCTAATCAACTGTATTTCATACGTCGTTGTACAACGAGTTTTCTAACCCTCATCTCTCTATCCGAATTAACGTGTCAAGTCATGTGCCCCCATTCGTTTTTACACTCTTGGAGCAGATTCAGGCTGCTCTAATTTAGTTCAAACTCAGGAAAAAACCGGTTTTTGCAGCAGATGGATAACTGTACATTAAAAAATACTGCTGTAAAGCTAAGAAGTCTACCCCTTGGTAAATTCATTACAATTTTCCAATCAGAGATTATTGGAATCCTCAGTTGTGTTAACGAGCATCAATCAAGTTATAAAATTTCCTCATCACTTAGTTTTAGAATGCAGAGATCGAATCCAATTACTCTCCACTTTACGTCAAGTCATTCTTGCCTGGGTATCAGGTCGTTTCGGTATCGCGAGTAATGAAAAAGCGGACGGACTAGCTAGAGTGGCCTCGTCTTCCTCATTTATAGGCCCTGAACCAAGTGTAAGCTGTTTCAGCCTTTACTCTGTTTAGTTTAGTGTCAGTCTGAAAGGCGAAAACCTTCTCCCACCAGTGGGAATCACTGAACTATGCTAAACATGCCAAAAACTGCATTAGAATAAAAAAAAAGCATTCCAAACAACTTCTCTCATTCTCCGAACGTTATGTTAAGAGAGTAACAGACATTCTAACAGGATACTGTTCTCTTAATAAGCACCTTTATACGATGGGCTATGCTAACAGTCCACTGTGCCACAAGTGTGGGGACATCGAATCCGCCGAACTAGGGAATCCAACCGGTTTTTTGAAAACCGATAAAACCCGGTACATCGGTAAAAACCGGTAAACCGGTAATACCGAAAACCGGTAAAACCCAATAAATGGGTAAAAACATAATACCGAAAACCGGTTTTTGGATTTTCATTACCGGTTTTTGTCGGTAAATTTTTTGTTCTAAAAAGCGCTGTTTTACTTCTTGATTTCAACATCATAAGTTGAAGTTTCCAGGTAAATTTGCTTAAAGTTTTCAATGGCCAATTTTCCAGATTTGACATAGAAATGGGTAAGTGGCCATCACGACATCCCAAAATTAAGAACTTCAGCTTGGAAAGGATAAAATGTTCGTTCAAAATTGAGCTTACTTTTACAGAACAGATTTTATTTGTAAATTTTCGCAAACATGCGAAACGTTTGAAACCAATTAAAGTAGTAAAAAGATGATGAATGTATAATCAACAAATTCTGCAATCAAATCAACAAATTCTGCTATAACGTCAAATGCTGAAGGCTTGTGTCGACAATTTGAAAATGTAGTTTTTGGCCGAAGCATATTCTTTGAATGTGTGCGTATTTTCCCAGAAAACATAATACGTCTTTCGCAGAGAGTATGACTGCATCAGGGAAACTGGAAATGGAAACCGATCAAACGACATCCAAATCTTCTTTGTTGAGATAATCTGAGATAATGAGACACGAAAAGTGACCATTAGAAGGGGTTGGTTCCGAGTGCGTCATTTGACGTGTACGATGATGGTAATACCAACGTGATGTTGAATCGGAAGAGATTTTTTGCATGTTTTTCGTGTCTTTGTCCCAAATTTATAGGACGATATTCCAAATAAATCAGCATTGCTGCCTGCACACATATTTTTAAGCCAAACAGGAGAAATGAAGACTAAAACAAAATACCTTCACTCAATGTCTTTAACTTCAATATAAGAAACAATATAAAAAATTTACCGGTTTTTTCCGGTTATTTTTTCAAAAAAAATCGGAATTACCGAAAACCGGTTTTCAAAAAAAGGCTGGTAAATGGATTCCCTACGCCGAACACTTCCTCTGTCATTGTCCTGTCTTTATTATGTCACGAGCAGAATACTTCGATTCATATACTACGAATCCGAAATCTATAAGAAATCTTCCACCGAAAACGGTGCTAGAATATCTAAATCGTATCAGAAGGGATAAACTCTAAGTTATGTGTGCAAGCACAACATGCCCATTAGCGGCTTAGGTACAAGGATCTGCCGCTTGGCGTTCCTACCCACATTTATACTATCCTATAGAAATGGGCTTTTCATTATTCCTGAATTCTCTGAATAGAAGGTTAAGCCTCATCTTAACTGAACATAAACCAGCATTCAGGTCACGTTCAGTTTAACCTGAATATTTTAGGTCAATCTTGTTAGTTAGTCTGAACCTGATATAATTGAGGTAAACATAAGATTTCTTTATGTGAGGCAATGTAAAATATCCGTCAGATGGAAAAGTGTAAAAAGCCTTCCAACCCCCAATGGACAAGCATCTTAAATTGCTGGGTAGAAATTCCTGAGAGATAATTGCCTGGGTTATAATTCTTATTTGTCTGGGCGATAAATCCGATTCTGTGTGACCCCTCGGGTCAGGGACGTACATAAGGATTTCTACATGTGGAGCCGTATCGCGGCAAGGGCACTGAAAATTGACCTGCTCGGTTCCAAAATGACTTTTGTAATTTTTTTTTTAAGCTCCGAGTATTTGTTAATTTTTAACCCCCTCCTCCAGTGCCCTAGAAGAAGAAATTATTGAGACGATTTTACGGTTTCGATCAAAAATATTAAAATTTTGTCTGGAGCCAAAAATGGAGCACAGAGCCACTTGAGGTGAGTGCGGAACCAAATGGCTGCCTGGGGTGATCACCTCTCCGCTGGTTGCATCCCAAAATACCCGAATTCTTCGAGGTATACGCATAGGACGCATTGATTGATTTATGATTGATTTATTTGAAAAGTATTTTTCACAATTATTTACTTAAAAAAACAGAAAATTTCAATGAAAAATGACACTGAGACCTTCCTTTTTAGGCCCATTGTGTCGCGCTCTTCGATTTATTTGGGATATTGTCGTCGTTGCTGGTGAGGTGGTAATGATAAAATGATGTTCTATTGTTCAGTTGGTGGTGTTTTGTGAAAGATAACACGTCGTGTAGTTGTAATTTTCCAAAGTCCTCAAGAGTGATGTAAAAATCTCATAGAAGCTTCGCCCTAAGTCCATAAAGCGCTGGACAGTGACATAGGAAATTCTTCGCCGTTTCCGGAACGTCTCCGCACATTCTACAGTTGGCGTCTTCGCTAAGTTCCATCTTATTTAAGTAGTATCTTAGACTATTATGACCCGTAAGCATTCCTATCATCATCCTGAGCCTCCTCCTGTCTAATTCAAGGATATATTTAGTAGTGCTCCACCTGCATCCTATCAAAACTTCTTTAGATTGCCGGCAGGTTTGAAGGTTTTCCCACAATATCTGGTGTTTCTTCTCAGTTTTTTGTTCTAAGAAGATTCGCTGTATATTTGGCCTGTACACCGATCGTCGGTTCTGGCCCTATCATTCCCGCCTGGCTTCTTTTCCTTGCAAATTCGTCAGCCTTTTTGTTGCCTTCGATGTTCGAATGACCTGGTACCCAGACCAGAAAAACTTCGTTGTCTTTTGAAAGAGTCTCCAGGTAATCGCTACATCTGAGCACTGATTTAGCAGACAATTTAGGGCTACAATTGCTGATTGACTATCTGTGCATATAACTATTTTCTCATTTGTCAGCCATTTTTCCGACAAAATGCGACAACATTCGCTGATACCTACTACCTCAGATTGGAAAACTGTAGCAGCGATTCCCAGAGGAACAGAGATTTGAATGTCTTGTTCTTCGCAGCATATCCCTGATCCAGTTCCTTCTTCAGTTTTAGATGCGTCTGTAAACACGGTTACACTTCCAACCTTTGGACACCTTCCATTCACCCACTCTGCTCTGGTTGGAACAGCCGTCTCATATTTCCTTTCGAACCGAAAAACTAAGTTTCCTTGAACTCTTTAATCAAGTCGACTAGGATTCCCACGCCACGTGCGCATAGGACTCATACTTGGTACAGGTTTAAAAATTAAAAATTACTCTATTGGGAAACCTGAGAAGATTTGGCCAGCACGTGAAAAGACGATTCACTCAAATTCTGAGTTGAAACCCCTACTAGCTCTCCCTAGCAGGACTTATATTTCGGAATTTTAATTCTGAAATTCTGAAAAATTCCGAAAAAATTCAGAAAAAATCTGAAAATTCCGAAAAAATTCGGAAAATTCGGAAAAATTCTGAGAAAATTCCGAAAATTCTGAAAAAAGTTCTGAAAACTCATGACATTTGTTAAAAAATAGATAAGATCAGTTATTTTTAGTGAAATAACAGAAGGAAACTATTGAAATTTTTTAAGACTGTTGCGAGTGGTGTTTTGATTGCTTTGCACGTTGTTGACTATCGTCTCTAGAACTCTGGATATCTGCGTTATTACGAAATTAACTATTACAAAAGAGTTATTTAGATATTCAGTGTATGTTGGTACCTTCGTAACGTTTTCGCTTTTTGATACCAGCATTTTTGATTGATTTAATGTCTTTGGTCGCACGATTCCCGGTCGCTCTATTTGGCTTCTGGTCAATTGGCTCCTGAACGATTGGTTTCTTGTGGATTACCTCTTGGTCGATTTGCTTCTGGTCCATTGGCTCCTTGTCGATTGAATCCTTTTTAATTGTCTCCTGGTTAATTGGATCCTTTTCAATTGGGTCTTTACCAACAGACTCCTTGTCGATTGGCTCTTTGTCGATTGATTCCTGGTCGATACCGTCATTATTTTCCACCTCACCATTTCCATCAACATTTCCACGATTCGAATGCATTTTCAACAAGTGATTTCTCATCCCGGACATATACCATTTCGACGCAGCTAATTTATCGGCAGCTTTAGGTTTTCTCAACTCCTTACAAGTGGGATAAGTCTTCCGAGTGGCCGTAAACTGATGTTTGCAGGTGGGAACAGGACATTTCATCAGACATGATACCGCTCCGTCTTCAAGTAAATTTATTGAATTTTTCACGACCTTCAAAACCAAATTTACTTGTAAAACCTGAAATTCACACACGGTGACTTACACATTTTATACATAGTAACAAACGAATTAACGTTGACTAAGGCAGGTCTGCTGACGATCCATTTTTTTAAATCATTCATCAGTTCGTGTGTATCAGCATTTGTAACATGAGGCTCAGCTAAAGCACATACGAGTAAGATGCACAAATATTTGTTGCAGTCTATATTTTATATCCTATTTACCTGTCGGCATCAAATACTCCGAATCTTCGTCATATCTTTGATCCATATTTATATTTGGTGTAACTTTTTGTTTTCTCAGCTTGGAACAGAAGTCAGCCATTTCGAGTATAAGTCGTTTCTGCCCACCAATTAACTTAAGGTTTCCTGTTTGTTCTGATAACGGCAGGGGTATAAGCCTACGTCCTCATCAGCCACCATATCAGCTGCAAAGTCAGATCTCACTACCACTTCTATCTCTTGTAGTGCGTCTTAGTGTAGTAATTGAATTTCAAAATATTCTTTATTTGTGGCAATATGGTGCCTAAGAAATGATTTATAATGGTAAAAAATTCTGAAAAAATTCTGAAAAAATTCTGAAAAAATTCTGAAAAAATTCTGAAAAATTCCGGAAAAATTCTGAAAATTCTGAAAAAATTCCGAAAATTTAGAAAAAATTCTGAAAGTTCAGAAAAAACTCCGAAAATTTAGAAAAAATGCTGAAAAAACTCCGAAAATTCGGAAAAAGTTCTGAAAAAAATTCTACAAAATAACCCCTGCTCCCTAGTGTCGGGCCCCATATGAATAATCCCATATTAGCTTACAACACATAAGTTTAGATTCAAATAGATAACTCGTTCACTACGTTTATCTATACCTTCAAAAACAACTAACTCTACAAGTTTATAAAAATGATTTGGTTATTCGACAATAGATGGTACGAATATTGGTTTTGTCCTATGCTACATTTCCCGCTACGTAATCTACGTAAAATGAAATTATTATTGAATGAATTTACACACACTCACATTCTCACACACATCATTAGAACTTGCGCACTTCATCACATTGCGTTTTCAGGGGCCAAGGCTGCAATTTGAAAACAGTCTGCTGCCGGCCTGCGATATGTTACCATGTAGTCATACAACGCCAGTAGAAATGATTGTTGTTAGTAGAGATTCTTACGTGTTGTGAATATTGTATTGCATTTTATTCTCGTAGATATTTGGCGTTTTCGGTATTTTTTAATTGGATTTTGCGGGTTTAGAATAAAATATTCGTTTAGTTGTTTCTGAGAAGAAAGGATATGACGAGCGTTACCAAATATTTGATTTACTTTGAGTGATGCAAATAAATAGTTTTGTGCCAAAATTTAATGAAAATTGTAATACCTGACAACAGTTTCTAAACAAAAAATATATAAAATGCCAAAGAAACAACAAATTAAAAATTGGAAAATAGTTTTGCGAAATTTTTAATTAAAAAAGGTCTCTTCCCTATTTTTCATCACATCGTCCTAGCTCCGAGGATTTAAATGAAATGAAAATCTAGCGAAAAAATGTACAAAAGAGTTGAGTGATTGAAAATGGTTTATTTGTGATACACGATATATTGGATTACAGTGTGGATTACATTATTTTTTGGGATTTATATTGGATTATATAGGAAAGGCTGATCATGGTTGACATAAGTTCAGTCATTGAAGGAACTGTTAAATTTCGGGATGGCAAAAAGGTATAATTTTTAATTCCACCATATCATTTAATCCATCCATAATTATCGAATACATTTTTCATTTGTCATCGTGATATTTATTTATTATAATTCAAGCCATTCAAGTTTAGGATATTGCAAGGTAAAATTTCGAAACGAAATTCTCGGCGACTTGTATTTTTTGAATGAAAAATTTCAAATATTACGTTGCGTGCTAGTTAATGCGTTTAATAAACAGTTCACCTTTTGGCGTTTTCAGCTTATAGAAAATGACTTTCATTAAAATTAAAAGTCATTTCTGTCACCATCCCTTGAGAAAACTTGACACTCAAAAATCATATCCGTTAATTCTTTTAGATATAGGGGCGTGAATTCGTTAATGTCTAATTGATTAAAGTCTATATCTGTTCTTTGAAACGAGGGAAACTGGGAGATATTTGACAGTCAGTGGGACTAATCACGCGGGTATTACCCTTTCAACGCTAATTGATAATTCCTCTTATCTGTACTGATACGTTCTTGGTAAGATGATTTTGTGATATTGATATGGTGAATGGTGAGAGATTTTGTCTGTTTGTGCTGTGAAATTCCTTAAAGTTTTTATCAGAAAATTCCACGGAGCTTTCCAGGAATAATTGCATGAAGTTTCCTTGACACAATTGTTCAAGTTTTTAATAAATAATTGTTTGCTTGCTTTCGTAACAAATAAAGGCTAAAGTTCAGTTTACCTACCCACCTGAAGTGGGAAGATTTGATACCATAGGAAGATGTGGGGGGCCTATCCTTATTCATAATCCAGGGTAATATCCGGCCGCTCGGCCAAGTGCACCAGATGGTGAGTGAAATTCGTGAATATCAATTTTTACTTTTTTGCTTGTAACTTCTACAATTTTTCTTCGACATGGATTTGTTTGAATAATTTGAACTTGCCGTACCTGCTGCCGCAAGATTTGTATAAGGCGGTGAAGTGATCGACGGCGAATTGGATGGAAACCGGCCTCCACTGCCTTAAATTTTGCAAATATTACGAAAATTCGCACCATTTCTGACTTCGAGTGTCCGCAAGCTTATATCTTACCAAAAAATCGAAACATGTCAAAGAAAATTAATTCGGTATCGCTCTACTCTACTGTTTGAAGAAATGAAATGTCTTCAGAATTCTCACGTTTTCTCATATTCTTTTAGTTTAAAAGAGTACTTCAAGAAACATTTTATTTTGATGCACATTATTATATCCTGAGCCACAAAATTGCACAAAAAGTTATTCATCCAGGAACCAAGTACATTAGCCATCGATAGTAAAAAATACGAAGAAATGTGACATTTCAAGTCGGATTTTCAAGAATATTTATTATATGACACATAATGAGGTTTTTCTGTCTCAGGGCAATAATCATTATCGAAGAAAAGAGAAAGGTAGATGGTCTTGATGTCATTTTTCTCATTTTTATGTGCTGTAAATTTAAAATCTTTTACCGGTAAAAAATTTCCATTATTAGTTATCTTTATTATCTTAATCTTATCTTATTATCTTAATTATCTTGACCGGTAAAAAATTTACCGGTTGAATTCCCTACTGTCGGCCGAAGTGCCGCCGAACTAGGGCCAGTGGTTTTTGGTCTTTTGCTCATAACTTGAGTAAATCTTTTCCGATTTTGATAAATTTTTTTCTGTATGAAACGTCTGGGCATGCCTGAAAATTTGTAGAAGAAACTTTTTTGATTGTGAGCTTTTGGACTCAGCAAGAGCCCTAAAACTGAGTCTCTGCAAAGGCCAAATGTGTTTTTTCCAGATAAATCGGGTAAATCTTATCCGATTTTCAAGAACTATTTTTTCCGGAAAGATAATCAAAAAATTGATTACGAAATTGAATTTGGGCAAAATCGGTCAAAACTTTCGAAGTTACGGTCGAAAAAGTGGTCAAGAACGTGGTTTGTGGAAATTTTTCACTTATATCTCTGCGAAATTAGAACGGAAATCGCTCTTCAAGATATCGAATGAAAGACGTAGACATCAGAAAATCACGAAAATTAAATTAGTGGAAATCTGTTGAGCGGTTCGGGCTCTAGTGTCCTTAGTGTGGGCCAAACTCACACTACGCGACCCTACACGATATTTGGTGGTTTTTCGTGAATAATCCTTGATTTTGGTTTTTCGCGCATTGTTGCATTGTTGCATAGAAAAAAGAGGAAACTTTTTTTGTCTATGGAAGTATGGACTGCAATACAATTTCTAATACAATAAGTGAGGAAAGGGGGAATACCCTTCCCGTAAACCCGTAATGTTGCCCTTTCGGCAATTTACAGTCAAATTTAGTGAGGACTTACATTTGAGCATTTTCTACGTCAATGGAGGGCAAATGTACGATTGTATGTATTTGATAGATAAATTGTTGAGTAAATTACGCTACTGAAACTACTCTTTTAGTCCGCTCAACATTTGAAATTTGCTTACATACTGTTGCGTCGATTCTCAATCACTTACGAATTCGTAAAGTTACGAAAGTCATATGTCACTTTTACGAACGGCATAACGTACGTAAAACGTACGTAATTTACTTCAACTAGAGAACTTCAACTAGAATCTCGCTATTATGTTTTTCAACAATCACATTTGGTTTCTCACAAACATACGATAATTCCTTCAATCATTGACAGTTTTTACTTCAGTGTACCGGTAATATCATCGGATCTCTTAACTCTTCGTTAGCTTTGTATAGCTTGGATTTTTGACCAAAAATTTTAGAGTACACGAACTAAATAAAAGGGATTTTTTACTTGTCATTTCTATAAAGGGGACTATATAAGGGACGAAACAATGGACAAAAACAAAATGCTGATTTCGACGTATCAGGGTATGTGATTTCATCAGTACACCTATGTCATGCCATGACTGTGTGTATCTCAGCAGACATAAAGACAGAATGAGCAACCATTGGAATTACCTTTGTTTAAATACACTTGTTTCTAAGCGGTCTCTTTTGTTGAAGCACAAGACTTCACTTTCGATAATTTTGTATGCTAGATTCGTTACTTCTAGCAATAATTTTGCAATACCGGATTTGTTACTTCCAGGTCTCTCACACAGTGACATTCAGTTAATCTCTCACAAAGAACAGTTTGAAAGCATGTTGTTTAGCTTTCTTTATTTCAAGAGATAGCTATTAATATTGTAAATACCTACGAAACTCTTGAGCCGAAAAGTTCATCAAAAGCTTAAAAACGTTAAAAAGTGATTGATAAAGTTAATTTGTTTATGAGCTTTGTGTATAACCGAACCTATCTCGAAACTGATAATTTTCAAATTGTGTCACATATCAGCAATCGCTCAGTCGAGGCGCTGGCATTAAATAACATGGACTTAAGGTGGGTCGTCAAATGCAAAATGTTTTTTTTTTCAACTCTGCACCTATTTTCATCGACGTATTCGATCATTTATAGCATTTTTAGTCAAAAGAAAACAAAAGTAGTTTTTTGAAAATTTTCCGAGATTTTCCAGTTTTCGTGAGTCGTACTACTCTGAAGGTTCGCCATAGCTAATATAAGGTGTGAATTTTTCCACTCTTCGCTGTTAGGAGTTCCTTGGGGTTAAAGGAAAACAGCACAGCAAATGAAAATGAGAAACTCGTTGCAAACATATTTTTCTGAGAACAAATAGTTCGGTTGATGTCAATTTTTCATGGGTTTTTAGACTTTGATACTCTAAAACCGATAGTAAATGTGAATTTTTTTATATAAATTAGGCTCATTTCGAAGGATATTAAGTACAGATTCTTGCGCAAAAGGAGTTTTAAAATCTACTTCATAGTTTCGATCAGGGTGACCACAGAATTCCACCACTAAACCAACAGTGCCCTCCGTGCTAAACAGAACTTGAATAATTATCAAAGGCAGCCTCAGATTTTTACTCGCAGGTTTGCAGTTTGGGTGGAGGGTAGAACAAGTACATTGTCCATGTTATTTAAAGCTAGCGCAGCGCCTCAACTGAGGGCTTGCTGATATGTGACAAAATATGAAAGTTTTATACTCGACTTATTCAAAGTGTTCACAGAATTCACCACTTTCGTTTCACCAGAAAAAATGAAGTGCAAGAAATGTGAAGATGATGCCAAACGAATAGTTCAATTTTTCTTAGACGAAAATCAAGATCGTAAGTCAACAATCCATCATTTCGAACTAGAAGGATGCAAAAAGAGAACAATCCAGCAAGTATTGAAACGTTATGCGGATACTGGTAGAGTTGAGTAGTCTAAGAATACCGGACCAAAACCATCTGTATTAACTATTAAAAAGCTGAAGAAGATTGAGAACCATTTTATACACAAGCCAAACACCAGCCAAACGAGTGTTTGGAATGCAAAGAAGAAATTGAAAATCAAAACTAGGAAAAAATCAATAAACCAAAGTATGTGAAAGATCAAAAAGAACGGGCTGAAAAATCACTCAGACGTCTATACAAGCTTTCGGTTGCTTCTAAAGGAGAACAATTCTTTGTTATGGATGTCGAAACGTATTGTCCAATTGATCTACAATATAGTCGGTGACCGTTAGGTTGATATTGAGGCTAAAACAAAGAGAAAGTTGAAGTTTTATCCTAAGTATTTGGTATGGCAGGCCATTGCGCAGAATGGTCAAGTTTCTGAGCCATACATTACATCTGGAAGGATAAATCAATACATTTATCTTGAAGAATGCGTCAAGAAGCGACTAATCCCATTTATAAATGCCTTAGCACAAGACCACGACGTAATCTTCTGCCAAATATGGCTAGCTCCCATTATGCCCGAACTGTGTGCGATTATCTAAACGAACAGAAAATTGACTATGTCACCAAAGCACCAGCAACACCTAACCAAAGACCAATTGAGAAATTTTGGGCATTGTGCAAGACAAAGTATAAAACATTGAATAAGGAATGCGCTTAGATTATACATAAGTATAGATGAACAGTATTCGAACAAATGACTTCAAAAAAATGAGACGAACATCTCTTCAGAAAATTTGACACTTCTGTTCCGAGTAGATAAGAAAGATACGAAAGAAAATGTTTGATCGGCAATGCAGACGCTTGTTTACCAACCCACCATTTATTTAAAATTAAGTTAACAATGCAAACTTAAGTTAACAAGAAACAAAACATCGTCTAACCATGTCAATTTGAGTAATATCACGTAAAATAAAATTGTATTGAACTTTTCAATTGAAATTATCAACAATTAAACAAAGCAAAACCGAAAACGAACGAGCAAAATATAAAATCAGTTAACCACCAAAAATGCATTGACATTTAATTTTGTGATGTTGTCGATAATGCTGTTCGATACGCGATGAGTGATAAAGCAGATCGGAACACAAGTGTCAAAATCTCGTTGACATGTTGGTTGCACCATTATAGGCCTCATTGTTCATCTATACTTATGTATAATCTAAGGGAATGCGGCACAATTCGCAAATTTAGAAAAGCTTGGACCAAGATTTCGAAGGAAGTAGCGGAGAAAAGTGGTGCTAATTTGTTTAATCAGTTTAAGCGTAATTTGTGCTTTGGAGGTCTATTCGACTATAACGAATATTCTATTCTATGCAATCAAAAAAAGGATTTTGAATTACTTCTGCTAGTTCGTTTTATATTTACCTTCAAACATCGCGCAATTAAACCTTGACAACCCTTTAGTCCGCAATTTTCCTTGGAAGCGTTAAGAGTGCGTCTGTGAAAAACTAAAAATAAACCATTGAAACGGGTAACGGGTATAGGAAAGTAGCGATAGAGTGAAGTTGATTTCCTTGGTGCAGCTGGTTGCCAGCTAGGTGCAGTGAGCTGCAGCTAGGTGCAGTTAGCTGCGGCTAGGTACAGTTAGCTGCGACTAGGTGCAGTGAGCTGCAGCCAGATGCAGTGAGCTGCAGCCAGGTGTAGTGAGCTGCAGCCAGGTGTAGTGAGCTGCAGCTAGGTGCAGTGAGCTGCAGCTGGGTGCAGTGAGTTGTAGTACACAGACCCACGGACGAACGGACAGGAAAACATTAGCTACCTAATAAAGATGGTGGAAAAATCACGATTTATTTGCTAATTATATACAAAATATTCATGGCAAAACATCTTCATTTACTCAGAACTTTTTGACCCTCTATTAAATCGTTAATTACATTTTATCGGATTGGGCAACATGGACAGCATATCTTTCAACTTTTGGATATTTTTTAGAGGGCCTTGTCCTAACGATTTTCTTTTCGATTGATCTTTTATATCCAAGCTGAAGAATGAGTTTATTTCACCAGCTTATGCTTCTTTTTTGTGCTGCTATCACAAAATATTTGCTTTGGAAATCGTTGAAATCCTTTAACGAACGGATCAGTTAACATGAAATAAATTTGCTGACTTAGATCCCGGAAATAAAGAAAAAAAAAGCTTTTTTCATCACTGCCATATTGTTTGAATGCTATCGGATCCTTAAACCTATTGGGGACTATGAAATCCAGTAAAAATCTTACTGGTTTTGTTCACTTTAGTTATTACCTCGCATAAAATGAATATAAAATTAGCTATAAAGAAATTAATGGACGAACATAAACAATGGGTATATAGTCGACAATATAGTAAATAAGTATATTGTGAATGACGTTGGACAATAAAATAATGAACAATTTATAGTGTCGACATAAATATTTCATAATCCTGGCCAATAAAAAAGTGTTCCATGTTAGTTGTGTGTGGTAGCGTCAGTGTAGCGTAGCGTCAAATATCACAAAACGAGAGAAAGACCTACCATAAAATAGTATAATAGCTAACATCTCGCATATCGTAAAAAAAATACAATAATGCGGAACCATCAAACTAGATGCTTTCCAGTACAGTAAAATACCAAACATTTTTATACTGTTGGTTATCGACATAAAAACCACACAAATTTCATTGAATGGTTTTAATATGAAAATATTCACAACATTTGAATGATATAAAAATGAGCAAACAGAAATGAATGAAAATATCATAGCCAGCCACAAAACACTTGATGGTTTGTATCGACATATAAAAAGCGCTTGAGAAAAAAGAGTAACAATCAACATAGCAAAAAATTTCCTCTTTTTTTTTGTTACTCTGACGGACGCAAAAAATAAGCGAAGCAATTTTTTTACACATCAAAAGATTTCAGAAATAATTATATTTAACGAACACTGATGCAGATAGAATCAAAATGTCAGAGCTAACCAGACCGCGGCGTGTGTTTCAGGTGTGGTGTACGATACGCGTATACTATATACATGAAGTGAAGACAAAAAAAAAATTACCTCAAAATGACAATAGAACAGTAAGGTAAAATTAAAAATGGCACAACAATGAAGAATAAACAACTCAAACTATGCTTTTACATATGCTCGCGAATAATTAAGCGATTCGCTTTAATAATGCAACTCTTTGTAAGAAATGATTCATTGTTTTGCCATTCCAATTTACTTTCTGATGAATTTATCAGAAAACTTCTGTTGGTACATTCATTTGTCGATTCTAAAAATTTTAATTAGAAAAAGTCAACAAGCGAAAATTAATTTTCAGTTTATTTGTTCCCTGTTTTTTCTAAAACGGAAGAAGAAAACTTTTTTTCTTTAGTTAATTTAATCTTACATTTTACGCGGTATACAGCTGAAGATGAAGCAACATTCTTGGGAATCATACTTGATAAAAGCCTGAACTTTACAAGACATATTGAAGAATGAGTAAAGAAAGCCATGAAAATGTTCTGGCAATGCAGAGTAGCTTTTGGTAAGACTTGGGGCTTAAAACCTAAAGTAGTCCACTTGCTATACTACACTGCGATTATCAGACCGATAATGTTTTATGGAAGCCACTTATGGTATCATAGGTTAAAAGTGAAGAAGAATAAATCGGAAATGGAACACGTCCAAAGAATGATCCTTGGGGATTACAGGAACCATGAAATCAACTCCGACAAGAGCACTAGAAATTCTTACAGATATTCTTCCAGTGGATCTATACGGAGAGCAAGAAGCCCTAGCCACGGCTATAAGACTGGTCAATGTTAACTCCTGGCAAAATTCAGAGTATGGTCATGCGAAAATTCTGATGAAGAACTCAAAAGTAATCCCTGAACTCTTAATGCACCCCCATATACTTCTTTAATAAAAAATTAAGGGTTTTCAAACCGCATGAAGAAATTCTTCAAGGCAGTAACATCCTCGAAGATGCAGATTTCAACATATATACAGATGATTCGAAAACGAACGATGGGAGTGGAATAGGGAAGCAAACTGAAACATGCGCTGAAGAAGCATGCAAAATCCTTACGATGAGCAAGACCCGAGGGAAGATTATAAACATTCACTCGGACAGTCAGTCCAGTCTTAAAGTAATGAGAGGGCACTGCTTCACATCTAATATATCGGCAGAATGCTATCAAATGCTAGACGCACTATCAATGAACAATAAGGTGAACCTGATCTGGGTATCAGGACATTGCGGCATTGAAGGAAACGAGGCAGCTGATCAACTCGCTAAATTAGGCAGCAAAACCCCTCTTTAGGGCTGTCTTACAGCACTCAAAGAAATTTGATAAGAGAAGTCTTCAAGAATAAACATGATATTTTCTGGAGAAACTTGACGAATTGTAGAACCATTATTGATGGCCGTGGTAAATGGAATTCCAAGTACCTGCTAAGTAGACCCAGAGAGGATCTAAGGCTACTTATTGGCGTAATCACAGGACACTAGAAGAAAGAAGAAATCGAAACTCCACTACATCTTATGACATCCTGCGAGGCTGAGAACTAAGCACTTCAACATGCAGGCGGTAACAGTTGGAGACTTAAAAAACATCAAAATCAGCAAGATGCTAAAATTTTTCAAAGAATTTTAATTCTTTGGTTGCAAAAGAGGCTTAGTTGCAAGACTCATTGATTTATAAAAATAATATTTATGTAACAATGGAGAACCAATAATCTTAACTAACTAACTTACAACATTTCTCTTTTTCCAATGCATTGATTTAAGATAATTTTCTTTATTTTAGTCTGTAAAATTCTGACTCTTCATTTGTTGAAATTCTCTTCATCAATAGTTGTAACATTAACTGAATCTATTACTGGAAATGTTACTTTTGATATAAAAGGAGAAAATTTTCTGTGTATCAATCACTTTCTTCTGGTATCTCATTTGTTGCACATATTGGTCAGATTTTACCTTATAACAATGGGCATGGGTATCACATCTCACAACAAATAATATTATACTTCATTTGTTGAAGTCCTTTTTAGTAGAAAAAAGTCGAATGAATCGCAGTTTTTGCTATAAAAGATGAATCATTTGAAATCATGCGTCAACTGAATCTGTTACAGCAAATGTTCAATTTTTTTTTTATTACAGTAAATGTAACATGATGACGCATTTAACCGTTTTTAAATAAAATGCTAAACTAATGTTGGTGGAATGTCAGTAATAGATTGATATAGCTAATATGGCTGATATTCTCATTGTTTGGAACTGTCAAATTAATTTTTTTTGATTATTAGCTTCGAAAATGGTGTTGAACCTGGATTTTATTGATGCATTTCGTAGATCTGACCATTTTGAAGCTAGCGGCATACAGCTGGAAAAATTTTATTGTATTTATGAAAACATGCTTTGACAAACGTAACCTGAAATTAGGAGAGAGCATATTTAAGGCATCAAAGCGTGCTTAAAAAAGACAATTTTATTTTTCCAGCTGCATGCCGTAAGCTTCGAAATGGTCAGATCTACGAATTTCATAAATAAAATCGAGGTCCAACACCACTTTCGGAAATAATAACCAAAAAATGATTGAAAAGTTCTTTTAGTTTAGAATGGACAATGAGAATATCAGCTATAACAACAAAAACCTCTTAAAAGGTAGAGTGTGACGCAGTCCGTAAGTCTTCTTCCAAAATTAATGATATCGCTTGAGGTGACGCTATCGCTGATAATACGGAGAAGTTTGTTTGAATGGAATCTTTTGTTCAAAGTTTTAATTTCCTGAAAAATTACAGCGCTTTTTTTAAAACAAAATTACGTTGTGTTAATAAAATTGCGTCACAAATGCCGTATTTTTCTGTACTTTCAGTTTTTGCGCTGCAAAAATTTGACTTTTGTTTCTTATTGATTGTAGATTGTTTAGAGTAAATTTAAATATTTGCGTGTAAAAACTGAACGTATTGAAAAATTATTCTGCTGGTGGATCCGGCATTTGTGACGCAATTTTTTTTAACACAATGTAATTTTGTTTTAAAAAAAGCGCTGTAATTTTTCAGGAAATTAAAACTTTGAAGAAGCGGACTTACGGACTGCGTCACACTCTACATTTTAAGAGGTTTTTGTTGTGATATCAGTCGTTTTGGAAGTTTCCAGTTGTTATAGCTAAAATTCATGTGAAAAATCTTCTATTTTTTTAAAAAATTTTCTCCGAAAAGAAAATTTTCTTAGAAAAAAAATTTCTTCGAAAAAATTCTTCTTAGAAAAAAAAAATTCTTTGAAAAAAAATTGTCTTCGAAAAAAATTTTCTCCGAAAATAATTGTCTTCGAAAAACATCACACACTTCCCACATCATTTCACACACTTCCCACTTCATTCCACACACTTCCCACTTCATTCCACACACTTCCCACATCATCCTACACACTTTCCACATCATCCCACACACTTGCCACATCATTCTACGCACTTTCCACATCATTTTCGGTCACTTAAAAAAAAAAAATTCTCATAGTCGCTCTACGGCAGCGTAGCTCATTTCGGACCACTTTGACCGACTCGTGGCAACAAAACCCCTAACCGATTTCCACAAGACCGGTTGCTTTGGCGTCGTGAGATGGATACCTTTCATTTGATAACCCATTCACCGCGATCTGACCACTACCGGCCGAGACATAGCCGAAGAAGTGGATTTTCATATATGGGGGTTGTATGAAAAATTTGAAGGCCAATAACTCAGTTCCATGATTTTCTTGGGGGTAGCCACCGGCTGAATGTTCCATTTGGGACCGAAACTGAACTTCCCTAAAATTTTTAAGGAAATCGCTCGGGCGGTTCTCGAGAAAACAAAAGTAGATAGATAGATACATCGTGGACACACAACACAGGAATAAATTTTTGATTATTTTCAAGCATATTTTTACCATTTTTAGGGACTGTCCATAAATGACGTCTATTATTCAGTGTTGCCATACGAATTTCAATCATCGATTGCTCGAAAAGTATACATATTTCATATGTCAAATGTATGGCCGACATTAGAGGAGGGGGGGGGGAGGGGTATATTGGAAGGGTCGGACATACATTTGACATATCAAAAGTATATACTTTTCGATCAATGGACGATTGAAATTTGTAGGGCAACACTGAATACTGGACGTCATTTATGGACAGTCCTTATATGGAAATTGGTCATCTTTGATTGGTGATATCTCAGCTCGTTTTCAACCGATTTTGATGATACAAAGTGCGTTGGAATCAGGATAGGAAATATATTTTTTTTTAAAATAATTTGGAGGGGAAGGGGGGTAGAGGGAAAAACTCCAAAGTTCGCCTATACATCGTGTCTTGTCCCAAAGGTTTTTGTATGGAGTTTTTTTGGTTTGTGGACGTTTTTTTGGGGTTTGGCGACTGCGTCACGCTCTCCGCTACCGCTCCGAGCATGATCAATGTGATACAGAGGCGTCAGTTGTAATCTGAAAATAAGTACGAAAGTTTAGAATGAATGCAGAACTTGAAATTGATCGCAAGAGGCTGAGGTATACATGTGCTATCGGTTATCACAAAGGTTTTACGACTTTTCTTACTAATAGTCTTACATCATAAACAGAGTGTAGTGAAATAAAACGTTCTGATTTATACGGAAACCAACAACTCTAACAATTATATCCGGAACGTTATCTCAACTCAAACCAAAAAATGACCGAATTCAGTTGTTTGAAAAAAAAATATATAAAAATATCAGCTATGAATGAATTTACGCGTTTTTATTGCCATAGTTACTTCTGTTCGTTTTTGTGAATTCAATGCATTCCATGTATAATTCCATTTTTTATACTTGTCTGTAAAAACAAATTGAATTCAATATTTTTTTCAATAAATCAACGGAAGCTACACGTGGCAATTTATAATGGTAAACGAAAGTAAACAAAATATCAGCAGCATGAACGAGTTTTTTTTGTCTTACATATTCGTGAGTTGCGGGAAATGACTTTATTTGCATTTTTTTCACATTTTTATTGCCATTCATAAGACAATCTGCATAAAACATGCAAACTTGGATTTTGACATTTCTATTCAATTGTCACATGTGAAGTTCGCGCTTATTTGAAAATCAACCTTTGTCCAGGGGCATGACAGTCTTTTATTTTTATTTGTACAAGTAACACTCAACGTGAAGTTGGCTGCAGTTGCGACCGAAGCTAACTTCATTGCAAACAAAATCAGCTGATTATTGAAACTTTCAATAAAGTCAGCTGATTTTGGTAAATTTATTAATGAAATCAGCTGATTTGTTTGCAATTAAGCTAGCTAATTTCACGTCAAGTATTACTTACAAATATCACAACAAAAGACTGTCACGCCTGTGTCTTTGACGTTTCAACAATCAACTGTCACTCGGGTGACATTACGTTTATGAATAAAGCAATGCGCTGAGGCCTGCTTTGAAAAAAAATGTTGATTTATGGAGCACCATGGTGGAGATACGTGGTTGTTGAGAAGTGCCAAATTTTGCAGTCAAAATGAAGTTTGTTACAAGTTGTAATTTCATTCGTAAATTCGTTTGCTTTCATGAATGAAATTTAAAGATTGCAACCAACTTCACAGCATACTTAAACGATTTCATGAATGAATGAATGAATGATAACCGAGCTTGCAACCAACTTCACATTGACATATCTCAACAACCAAGCGAAGGCCCTGCGTGTTTTTGTGTTACAGTTCGACGTTTACTAGCGGAATTCATTCAAATTCGAAGTTGTTACAAAATAAAAATTTGTATGTCTCTTTAAGTAATTTTGTTCATTTACCGCAGCTCCCTGAAACGTTTTGGTTAGCGCGCGTAAAATTACTACATGCACTGCTCTGTTTATTATGCAACAACATTTTATTTACATTCGTGAGTATATATTTTAGTATGCGTAACTTCGTGAAAATGTAAACTACAAAGATTTTACGATATCTGGGTCGAATGGTGTGACAAAACAAACGAATCATTTGCTATTTGATGTAAATATTATCATAGGTCGGTTTGATGAAAAAACGAAGATAAATAAAATTAAATTTTAAATATTTCCGTAATGCAACAATGAGTAAATAAATCGTTTTTGAGACTTGAAACCAGACATGAATCCGATAAAATGAAATGAAGAACGAAATTGTTTAACTAATATTAATTTTGGAGATTATTATTGTTTAAAAATAGAAAGTCACTTAATTGTCGTACAAAAATTGACGTAAAATAATTCTCTTTCATGAAAAGAAAATTGTAATCTTTGATGTTACGGATATCCGCGTCACAAACGCATTCAAGCAAAAGCTCGTTTCATTTTGTGGGAACGGAATATTGTATTGTCATAATTTCATTTCTATTCCGTATATGTGATGAAATACTTGATTGAGACATATTGTTACAATTTCTGATAATGAATGAAATTATGCCTTGTGTCGTTGTGCCTTCTATAGGTTTTTACTTTTAAAATCAATAAGACACGCGTTTATGTAATTTATGCCAGTCATTCTCAACCAAATGTATTGAAATTGTTAACCAAACAAAAGAGTAAGGGTGAATCGCAGGAATTGAATTCGTAATCAAATCGACTGAAATTGAGAGTAGAAACAGATGCTTTTCAATTTTGTTTTAAACCGTTAACTTGCTTCATCAGGCATCGGGATTGGCTCGACGCACACAATTTACTTTGCTCGCTAAACAGTTAATGAAATTATTATTAAGATTGCCGTAGCAAAGGGGGTGCCGGCTACCATTTTTTTCCGAACATCTCGGAAAATCCAGAATTTTGCAGGGGAGAGTTTTAAGAACTCTAATGTGTGTAATTCAATCCAGACCCCCAATAAAACATTATGTTCGCACTTTGAACATTTATTAGAGAGTGACTTGTTCTCTGAACAGAACACTATATTTATAGTAAAAGCTATGTAAACTAGATCTGTGAATTGATCAAACTAATCTGTAAGTACTTTGTTATTAGATTTTTCATGACTGCAAGTTATCATCAAGTGATAATTCCAACACTCCCACTCAATTGATGATAACTTATACAATTATAATTTCCAACATTGCCACTAAATTTGATAAGACTGTTGATCATTGATTTTACTCGACCCATCGACTTGACTTGACCATCGACCAACTTGACATCATTACTTCATACCATTGACTAACTTTCGACTTCACTTGAACAACCATTGATTGGACGACTTCACCAACCATAGATTTGATCAAGTTGAACAACCATCGACGTGACCAACCATTGACCATCGACTTCACTTGACCATCGACTTCACTTGACTATCGGTTTCACTTGACCATCGGTTTCACTTGTCCATCGACTTCAGTTGACCATTGACTTCACTTGACCATCGGTTTCACTTGAACATTTTTTTGCACACCATTGTGGGATATACTGCACACCCAGTCTTCACGTAAGGTATACTTCTCACTCAGTCTTCACGTGAGATATACTGCTCACTCAGTCTACCGTGTACCAATGTGAGATTGAACTGCTCACTCAGTCTGCATGTGGGATATACTGCTCACCCAGTTTACCTTTGTGACTAGCTCCTCAGACGAAATTTTCGTCATACTTGGAATTTACCGCCACTGTGAGATATACTGCTCACCCAGTCTACCTTTGTGACTAGCTCCTCAGTTGAAATTTTCGTCATATTTACCGCCACTGTGAGATATACTGCTCACTCAGTCATTCAATGTTGCCATCAATGAATTCTCAGCAACCCATCATTGCATCAAGCAACTATGACACGCCATACTTGGAGTTTCCTGCTGCCACTTTTGTAGCTATCTCCTCAGACGAAACGATACCATACTTGAAGTGTACCACCAATATTCTTGTAGCTAAGTTTACACAAGTGCCAAATTTTGCACAGACTACAACCATAGTCTTTCAGCGAGTGTTACTGACACGCCTTCCACTGCAAACTGGCGCTGCAGATTAATTGCCACAGTTACAATTAATCATAGCGAGTGTTATTAACACCTCTTCTAGTCACATACTAGCGCTATAGATTGATTGCCACAGCTTCAATGTGTCTGGGCCCATAACCTGTTGGAATTTCACGGATTCCATTCCGGACCCCTAATAAAACTCAGTTTGAACGTTTGTTAAAGAGTGACTTTTTTCCAAAAATTTCTAATGTTTAACTAAAGAGTAAAGGAGAACGAGAGTATGTTTTCATCTTATTTTCTGAAGTATTGGTGGTATTTTACTTCAAAAAAAAGTTAAAAAAATGTTTTTCGATAAATTTTCAAGAAACAATTTCGTACTAGTTGTCGATCATAGAACCGACGTACAGCACTAAGGAGAGGCCTCTGACCCATGAACAAAAAAGTTTGCCTCTTTCTTCTCTACAACACTGCACACAAAACCTCATCATTGAAGGAATATGCACGAAAAAACACCAAATATCGCGTACTATTTTCACTACATTCACTATTTTTTTTCGACAATTCTAGAAGGCGAAAACAAATTTCCGACGAAAATAAATTTTCGGCGGAAAAAAATTTCTGACGAAGAAAAAATTTCCGTCGGAAAAAAATTTTCGTCGAAAAAAAATTTACGGCGAAAAAAATTACGACGAAAAAAAATTTCAGGAAAAAAAATTTTTTCGGCGAAAAAAAATTTCTGGCGAAAAAAATTTTCCGGCTGAAAAAAAATTTGGGGCGAAAAAAGACGGACGTACAAAAATTTTTTTTTTTGAGATTCGGGGTCTACGACTAGTTACAAACGTAGTGGTAAGCACAAAGCACATAGGTTCTCGTACTACGTTCGGGCCCAAAACTGATTCGTTTTGCATTTCCTAGCAATGAATGTTTTCAAGTAATGGAGTAATTTTTCTGGGAACAGAATTTAGGAATCTGAAAAACTCTAATAAGAACTAACCAACATAAATTTAGGTTTATTACCTGAAAATTTTACAAGACTAAGTACCGATCAATATCATTGAAATCTATGTTGTAATCCCTGTTTCTTCAAACTCCAAATCCTACAAAAGAAAATTCCAGCGTCAATCTTTTAAATCATGTAATAAATCACTATGACACAGTAGACAATACCGGGAATTTAAAAATATTTTTATCGCCGACGATGATACACGGTGCGGTGTTATAAATTACCGTTTGATATCATATCTCACATTCAAATTACTTTTTCAATTTAATTACGAACGGATAATTCGAATGATTAACCCAAATCATTGAATTAGATTATAGACTTTGTTGTAAATCATAAATGTGTAGATTAATGAATGAGTGTGATATATTTTTGCCTACTAACTGAATACAGCCTTTCATAAATTAATTAATTCATCAGCTCTCATCATTTTGAAAGTTTATTTACTGTTTACAATGTTTTCTATTCATTGAGTTGTGCTGATTTTAATTTGATATAAAGGCGAGTTTCATATAACAAAGTTTACAGAAAAAAAAATTGGAAAAACCGACTTCATTTGCGCTTCTAAAAGTAAAACTTTTGATGTTCCGCTGTAGAATTACTTTAACAAAATATAGTAACACATTTCAAGAATATCCAGTTTTCAAGTGAGCGATAGACAACGGTGCAGTGTATAAGTATATAGTTGTAACTTTACCATTATTCGCTAAACTTTGTTTTATAACAACACGTTAGTTAAGCTTACGAAAAAAATGTTAAATGACTTTGCAATATACAACACCAACATCTGCTCCGACAATGAACTGTTAACAAAAAATCAAGATACATTTTTCAAATTAATTTTATTCTGAAATTCTCACAGACGATGTCCTTGTAATTTTATTATTAATTCCGGAGTGCCTAGACAGTTAGATATGCAAATTTACTTAAACACGTAGCACCAATTGTGCTAAAAATCTTCTTCATTTTTATTAAATTTAATGGGATACTGTAAACACACGAAGTAGTAGTTTGCGCACCAAGAGACAGTTGATTCTGCAACATGTCACACGAGGTCAACTTAACGTTTTCTGAAGGTCGTAAAAGCCTTCAACAAGGATTCATTATTCAAAATTCAATTTTTCTCAGGTTGATCAACAAATCGGCTGAAACTCGGTGGCTCTCAAGTCTGATTGCTATGAGGCTTTTTAGCCGTGAAACGATTAAATTACATCAAATTATGACTCCAATGGCAAATATCCCAGATAACAATTGACCCCACGAAATGTACATAAAGTGCCATCGGAATATGTGCTGATCCCATTTAATGTGCTCCAGTTCCAGGACATTTAATGTACATTAAAAAGCGCCCTTACCTTTACATCTTTTCTTTGGAACGAGAAGTGCATTTAATGTACATCAAATGTACATTAAATGTACATCAAATGTACATTAAATGTACACTGAAGTGTGGTACATGTATATGTGCATCTAATGTACATTTAAAACACCTTGAATACACATTTAGTGTACGTTTTAGTGTAAATTACTAGCACATTTAATGTACATCTAATGTTATACAAGAAAAGAAAGGAAAATTTAATTTTGTTTTCCGACTTTTCCATTTCGGTTTTTCTTATTCTGATGATCGCTACGTCCTCCATCTACATTTTTTTATGCCAAGCTCTCATTTTTTTAGAAAAATTTCTTTCATTTGCGGGGCTTGAACCCAAGACGCTCGGGATTATGAGTCGACTGCTGTACCAATTGTGCCACCGGATACTTATGTGTTGGTGTGTTAAATTTGTATAAACTGTTAAATTATAGAAAGTACATCACAAGCACATTTTTGGTACATTAAATGTGATAGGAATAAAAGAGACATTTGACGAATAAAATCGAGTCAGATTTGGAGATTCAGATCAACAACAACTAGTTGCTTCATTTTTCTTCTTAGTTTCTACGTTCTTACAGAAGAGTGAGACGCATCCACGCGTTTCGTATTCACTTATTTGACCGAATGGTAATGCTATCAACAAAGTTGGACAATCTTATGATTCGTTCACTGTAGAATATTTCCAACAAAGTCATAACGTTCTCGTTAAAGTAAACGACGTGTGAATGTTCTGGAATACTAGAGACAATACAGTGAAGTTAAGCTGCAGGGGGCTCCAGGCTAGTTAGATCAAACTAACTAAAATGAATACAATTTTCAGTTTTCGTTCAAATGAAATGCATCATTCATTCACAGGTATAATTTATAACAGTTTTTCGGAATAGTTTTAGATTCCCATTCATGGGTATACTCCATCTGTGCTGTAATTAATTAAAAAAAATCTCATCCAACATCAAAGTTAAATGAATATAATAATTTTGTTCAGCCGTCAAATTTCATAGCCCAAATCTGTCATTACCAATCAAAAAAGCATTTGCACACAAAATCAAATAAATATCAATTGAAACGAGGTGATGGCTGCAGCTTTCATGGCCTCTGAATAAAAATATTTTGTCAAATTCGTGCTGTGCAACACTTTTTCATTATTGTTCCTCACACCCCGAGCAAACAGAAATATTTTCGATGCTTAACATCAATGGCACCCATTAAAACAGACTTTCTAGTTGGGGTTGAGTGCAAAGAGTGAGCTCGAGTTTTTTTGTCAAACATATTTGCTTTGCTTTCTGATAACGGAATATGTTCTATAACTAACGAAATGCAAAGTGAATGGCAAAAAAAAATTACGATTGCATTCAGTCATAGTTGATGGTGCAATGCATTGTTTCGTTATAATGTTTTCTGAAAAAAAAGGAATTATTTCAGTAGGGGTGGATTAACGAGCAACACCCTTGTGCACGACAGATTATAGATTTAATTGCACGCAATGTCTAAATCCGACACAGATATAGTAAAAATACAATTTTTCGGGGGGTTGGGGTGTGTATATTAAATATAGGGTCGTATTGCCGATTACAATTTTAATATCACACCCTAGTGAGCTCTTTGTTATGACGGTGTGTCGCGACGATATTTAAGTAGGGTAAGAGTATATCGTGATAAATTTAAGTTTCTGTATTCAATTCATGGGTTCACTGCAGTAGTTGTTGTGTATGCATCTTGTTCTATCATTTTTATATTTTTTGACCTACGACTGGTGCACTGCAAATGAATACAGTTATCACATCATTTCGGCAACGTATGCATGGGATTTTGTGCATATGGAGTTGATTGATTTTTCTTCCTGTTCATTTGAAAATCGTTTTGGATACTTGCCTGATTTGTTGTAACTTTTCTCTCGTTACTTTTCCAATGTGATCAGTGCATTTATATATTTTGTTTTTGATATTTGTACATGTGGGGGGTGGATATTTGTGTGTTGAAAAATATTTTACCATGTTAAGCAATTAGTTTGCTTTCGTGTCATATGGACGATTGTTCGATATTTTTTTTTGTTAAATATATTTTTAGCGATAAATTGGGTTTCGAGGCAGTGAAGCGAATCGGAGAGACGAAATTTAAAAATGAATATTATTTCATTATAGGGGTTATTTGTTCCTTTTTTTTCGAAACAAATTGCTTGTATGTTGTTAGTGTTTTAGATCTTTTATTCCAAGTTCTATTCAAAACTGTATTTCTGATTTTTATAAACAGAGTATCTAAGAATAAAATTCCGCAGTTTTACCCTCCCCTTGGTCAAAAAGAGTAATGTAAAATTTCATTAAATAATCGCTCGCGATAGTCAGCTGTGTAAATATTAAGAGTTTATTAAAAATATAAGAGTGTCGAATAGAGTGAGGCGAATTCTGTTTGGTTTGACCCTTACGAAATGTATGGCGGTTTTATGTTTACCACGACACGTTTGTTGTAGGTGAAATTTTTTTGTCAATAATTTTAGTGAAAGAAAAGTAAAAACATGATGGAAATCAGATGATTGGGCTCTACGGTCTTTTGAGTGGGTCTAGCTAAGGGCCTTTTATAACAACTAAGTTTCTTTTCAGTAGCCACTTTTTGAAAGTGCTACGCGGAAATACTGTTTCTTTCTACATTGGTTCTGGTTTTCAGCCGCGCCGGTACCAAATGAAAGAAGAACAGACTTTTGAAGTTCACTAGTGTGCGGGAAAATTGCTGACAAGGGGCCATTCATAAATGACGTCCAATACTTGTTGGTCATTTTTGATACCCATCTCCCCCCTCGTCCAATTGCATCAATTTGGGTAAACCAACGTAAATATGACGTCAACTTTCGTTGACCCCCCACTCCCTGTCTCCTTCTCAAAATATTAGCACTCAATCTATGAAGTCTAATGTCTAGCTGAACTAGCGTAAAGCTGATTCACACGGGTTGAGGTAAAACACATTGAAACTACAGTCAAGAAATACAAATTTTTCAAATATAAATGAGAGTGAAAACTCTGCTCTTTCTATTCCAAGCAGAGCCTATTATTTGGGAATTTTTTAATACTTTTTAGGGAAATTTTGATTTCAGTCCCTCACAACGCTCATAAACGGTTGAAAACAATGCCATTGTGTTACATTATCCGATACGAGAAACATTTGTTCTACTCCTTTCTTGTTGAGAGCGCAATGGTTAACACGTCTGCTGTCTACGAGATTGAGTTGCCAGTGCGTTGGTTCGAGACGGATTTGTACCGATTGTTAGATTTGTAAACAAAACAAAACTGATTGAATCGTTCAAGTCAATTTAAGTTGGGTGTAGTGCCATCCTACAGCTTACCGGAAAAGGCATTGTTGGGAGAACCGGTATTCCACTCCTACTAGTTTCGCTCCTAGTACATACATCTCATAGATGGCACTGAGTTTGTCGCACAGCTTACCACTGGCACAGTAAAACTTTCCGGTAATGAAAGGATCTCAAAAAGTAGAACCACAAACAGCGAAACTAGTAAATAATGATCTAGCCTCTAACCCTTCATGGGTTGTAAGGCAGATTATTATTATTGTTATCTTCTTGTTGAGCGCTAGGAAGGCCTTTTCGAGGGTAGCCCAAGCCTTAGTGCATATCTCAGCCATAACACTTCGCAGAACATACAAATTAGTGCCAAAATGAAGGTATTGGAGCCTAATGAAGATTGCAATTTAAAAATAAAAATTTTGCTGAGCAGACAATCCAAAATTTCTTGTCCGGAAAGAGATGCCCTACTTCATAAAGTTTACTATTAAATTGTTATTTGGAAATTTTGTAAATTTTTTTGGGAATTTTCGGGAATTTTTGGGAATTTTTGAGAAATTTTTGGGAAATTTTGGGAATTTTTGGGAAAATTTGGGAAAGTTTAGTGAATTTTGGGAATTTGTTCCCAAATAATAGGATCTGATTCCAAGTGTTCAGTATCTTAGAACTCAAATTTCTCCGTACTTTATGATGCATGTCTCAAAGTTTGTTAATGTTTTTCATGTGTCTAAGCTTCAGACTTTTTCATGTAAGTACAATTCTATTAAATTAACTGTTCAATTAGTGGGAGTGACGTTTTTAATTACTGTAGATAAATAAATAACATTTTATTACTATCGAAGAGGCCGAACTTACTTTGTAAAGAGTACACACACTTAGCTATAACGTCGTCGTATTTTATTTTGGAAAAGTTAGAGATATGAGTCAACGCGAAGAAATTGATTTACAATTTTTATCTATTCCTTTAGTCATGTGTCATGTGTTTCGGATTTACATAAATTTATTACCAAACAGAAAATGTCATGTTCCCATGTGATTTTGTCGACCCCGTCTCATCCCTTTCCGTCCGTCGGACGCCATTTATGAATGACTCCCAAATGATAAATGTGTGAACTAAAGTCCAGGTAGCTCAGACGGTAGAGCGTTGGATTCACTCCCGGACTCGATCCCCAGGGGGAAGATGTTCAAATGGTTTCTCTTTATCATGAATGATAGTAATATCGAATTAGCTCTATTGACTCTGTAACAGCTGCACAAAATATATGAAATTTTACTTCTCATTAATTTGATATAATAATAATCCGCACGTCAGGTGTTCAATTCACAACGAATCATTCACAATAGCACTCACAAAATGCGACATCTACATTCGAATAGAAACAATGGAAAGAAGTTTCCTCTACAAAAGGTAGGTATGTACAACAGGCCGTTCAGAAGAATGATCTATAGCCTGCATTTGCACCGTTTTTCCACGATTTCTCTTCAAAAATCCGTTTTTTTCCGAGTGGGCGGAATTTTGTGTAAAAGTAACACTTCAGCGGTGAGAATTGTCGTCTTTTATTTTTAAAAAAATATTGTGGTGAACGGGGTGGTCGCCAACGGTCTTAGCTTGCTTGGACTCGTTGGTCCATTGGTCGGAGGCGACACCATGGCTTCCTGAGCTGGCTCAGCGGTGCCTGGGATGGGTGCACATCCCTGCCGAAGTGGTCTGGTTAAGAGTGTTATCGCGAAAGCCCTCACAGAGGGTAAATTCGGTGCCGCGGGGCTGCGGGCCCCCAGGCTTAGCGTGCCTTGCGAGATGGCCGCATCCGACCCCAGCACTTGGTTGAGGTGCCCAGTGGCGCTGCAACGCGGGGGCTGTGGTAGATAGTGAACTGCGTCAGAACAGTTTGCGCTTGGAAATGGCCGACTGCACCCCTAGTCCTTCCTGGGCAACCAAGTTGGCGAAAATGATGATACTATTTCAGGCCCTACCTAGGTCACGGAGGTTGCACTTGCCTGCCGTTTATAGGAAGAGTTACTTCGGCGACTCGCGTTAATTGGGCGTAACTCAATTCCATGCCCATGGGGGACGTGCGCTTAAAGCAATGCTAGGCACGCACGCTAATCTGCCAACTCTTCGACGTGGTGAACCGAAATTATGGAAAAATGATCATTTTCACGTGCAAATGTACGGTCATTGCAAAATAAATATGAGCTTTGCACTTCTGTGTACGCATAAGTACAAAACTCATACTCTTTTTGCTATGCCTGTAGGCCGCAAATTTGCCCCACACAGGTCACAGCTTGGATCCGTTCGTTTGCCTATTGTGGTCAGATATTTGTTAAGGTCGAAGTGTCCGGAAGCCACTCCAGTAAAAGTTTTCAATCTTGTTCTACCCAATTCTTGTTCTGCACCATCTTTGTCTTTCTATTGTTACCACAATGAAAACCCTGAGTTACTGCAGAACACCGTTCAAATGTTAATGAGATACTTGGAGTTTTTTCCACTTATTCTAATGCAATTTTTGGCTTACCGACAGTTTGATAGGGTGTCCCAATGTTTGTTGAATTTCCCATCCCGAAGTTCTGTTATCGCCTTCTTGATGTATGAACTAGGGATGCCTACTATTGGTTCTGCTCCGATAGGGTTGCTAAGCGCTGCTTTCCTCGCAACCTCATCTGCCCTTTCATTACCTTCAATGTTCGAGTGTGATGGTACCTACAATATGTCAACCCTGTTTCTTGTGGCAACCTCGTTTAGTGTTTCCCAGCATTCTGGTGTTAGTACAGAGCTAAATTCAGTCGCTGAGAACGTAGTTCTATCGCAGATGACATATACGATTAGGAAATTTTTAGAGCTTCAACTGAAGAACAAGCGGCAAGCGGTCACGCTGGCTCGGTCATGTTTAAAGGATGGGTGAAAACAAACCGCTAAAAAGGATCTGGATTGAAGGTTAGGGTGGGTCACCAATTGTATGGATAAACTAGTTCTACATCTACATATAAAGAAGAGAGTTGTTACCTCTTTCGAGGTTGAACCAATTTTGATTTATTTTAGGAAATTGTATGGTTTATATAGGAGATTCTATGTTACGAAATAATTTATTTGTTAATTCAATGTTAATGTGATCACCACAAGCCATCGGGTATCTCACGTACTCATGAAGCGAGAATTTAGCGGATTCTTTCTTTATACTTAGGACGGTAAAATCAAGTAGCAATTTTTGATATACGAAAAAATAAACCCATACGAATGCATACACTTCTTTCACCATTGTGGTGAACCCAGAGATGTTTTTGTGGTACTTGAAATTGTTATGATTTTAATTTTTAAGTTCACGATGAAATGAGGTCCTAAAAATGAAAAAAAAATCAACAACTTGATTAAAATTGCATGAATGCAAACAAATAAAACACAGAACAACTACCGAATACTCCACTTCAACCCATAAAAGTGTAGCTCGGCCAAACACATTACAAGTGTCTGTATTCATACGATACCATCAAGCACTTACGTCTGCTATTTTATTGCTCATATTAAATATATAAACGAGAAATTATTTGCATGGCTTTTACCTACATTTTATAAAGCATAATATAAAATCCAAATTCAGATGTATCCAACGAGCATTTCATCGTGTTTACGGTATGCTACTCTAGACACTCCACTACAACTCCAATAAAACATGTATAAATATGACTGTATTATAAATAACACGTGTGAAAGAGCATTATTCCGCAACGAATAATATTTTATTATATTCAAAATAATGTTTGTGAAGTGCACTCTACCCTCTTTTCGTATTTGTGTAAATAAAAATAAATAATCCGATTGCATTTTGTGCATATTTATGGTTTATGACAGGACAGGACACTGTACCAGCTGAAAGGAGCGAAACGAAATTGTGAAAATATTTAACTTCAACTCGAATTAGTTCACAAATATTTGATTTGCAAATTTAGCTAATATGCGGGTGTTTCGAAAACCTCGCGCGTCCTTACAGAGAGAGCAATTGGATGTATCAGTGGGGAGTAAGCAAACCACACGTTTCTGTTAGTTCTGAGGTTGAAATCACAGGAACAAAATTATTGTTTCGGCATCGGCTAACCGATTCACGTTTAGAAATAAATGGTTCATTAATTCCTTTCGTTGATTCAATAATTTTAATGGAAGTTTGTCCAGCAAAACACTTCGTAAATTAATGATAAAATTGACCATAAAATGATCGACTTGAATGGCTTGTATTAATTAATTAAAAGGATATTAAATTTTCAATATTTATTTTTAGTGGAAATCACGATGGTGTGTTATGAGGAAATTGTCACCAGTTGCAGGTAACACAAAATGTTTATTTTGTAATTTTAATTTGCCGATAAAATGAAAAATAAAATAAATTGGAATTAAATCACAAAACTGGTTGCTACCAACCGTACGTTATTATTCGAATAATGATAATTTAATGCGTCACTTTTTTGCTATAAATTTTCATTAATGCAATATTTTTGATTTTTTTAAAAAAGCTTGAACTTTGGAAGAAATTTTGCTCAAACAACAAATTACAACTGATGTGAAACACATTTTGTACTGTAATTGTGAAAGGAGTGTGTTCCAAAACGAAAAAATACAAAACGCTGAAAATGATGTTACTTTGATGTAATTCTGATGTAATTTTGATGTAATTCTGATGTAATTTTGATGTAATGTTTATAGATGTTAATTAGGATTCATTAACGGGTATATTTAAAAATTATATTCGGCAAAATTATATTCTTGATGTAGAAATAATGTGAATTTGTGTATGTTTTATGGAAAATTCATGGATAATGTAGAGTTAATGTACAATTTATGTAGATCATGTAAAAAAGATGTACAAAAGATGGATAAATAATTTGACAACGATAGATTTTGCTAAATTATTTTTCCGTCATTTTTATATTGGATTTTGTTACATTATTTTTCCATCATTTTTATATTCAAAATTAGAAAAGCATTTACAGAGAGAGAATCATTAACTTGTGCCACTTTTTTATTTCTCTGTTACCTCTATTTTCACACAACGTTGCACAATCTTATGAATCTCCTCTTGTACATCATTTTAACATGATTTGCATAAATTTTGCATTATTTATCCATTAATTTTCCATTGATGTGAAAATAATGTAAATCATGTTAAAATGATGTAAATGCTTTTCTAATTTGGAATGTTTTATTATTATTATTTCGTATGGCATTAAGTGAACATCATTTACAATATAACATCATCACATAAGATTGAATTTCAAAGAAGTTAGTTCCTTTTCGTCAATTAGATTAAACAAGAAACATAAAACATAAAATTGCACAGAATGCCAATTCAGTATTGTTGTCACAGATTCTCGTTATAGGTATATGTCCATTAGTTGTAGCCATTGTACAGCGTTTGGTGTGACCTCATGTAACTCAGTTAGCCCACCAGCGAATTTCCTCGATGGGCATTCGTTAACAATGTGCTACATTGGAACAGTCACAGTTTGGTGTGTTGTTTGGGTTCCATTTGTGAAGCATATACGCACAGCGACCATGACCAGTTCTGATTCTATTTAGCTGACACTAGGTTTTTTGCGCAGCATTCATACCTCCCACTTTCCCCGTCGGTTCGCTCACTAGGTGATTGTTGCGCAGATTTTCTGATTCCCAGGATTCTTTCCATTTCTCGTTTGCATCGAAACCGTAATGTTGTTCGTTTCTCAAGAAAGACTCTGTCCAAATAGGTTTCCTTGACTTCAGCCTTGGAACGAGAGGAGCAGAGATGAGGTCTTGATGAATTGGTAGCGTTTGATTGTCCACAATTTTCATCCATTCTCTGGCTAGAGCGGCTTCGCGACGAATATCAGATGGCGTGATGTTTGCTAACACAGAAAGCCGCGGCAGCGGGGTCGATTTCAGTGTTCCGGTTACAACACGGAGACTGGCATTTATTTGTGTATCCACTTTGTTCGTGTGTGAGCTTCTTAGCCAGACCGGACAGCAATATTCGGCAGTTGAGTATACCAATGATAGCGTGGCTGTGCGGAGTGTGTTTGCATCGCATCCCCAAGTTGACCTAGCGAGCTTTTGAACGATATTGTTCCTGGATTTCAATTTTTGGGCAACTTTTTCCAGATGTGGTTTATGTGTTAGGGTTCTATCCATGGTATAGCCGAGGTACTTTGGGTTGAATTTGACTTTTTCCCCACAAAACGTAACCTTTAGTTGCGAATGCGCTTCCCTGTTGTTTAAATAGAAGTTGGGCAACTTCCGTTTTTTCTGGATTCGGGCACAAGCGCCAATCTCGGTAATACCTTTCCAAGATTGCTAGGTCCACGGTTAGTATGGTCTCAATGTATTCCGGGACTTTGTGTTGAACAGCTTGTACTTTGTCGTCAGCGTAGCCAAGTTTCCGAGAAATTGTCTCCGGCATGTCGCTAATGTACAAGTTGAAGAGAAGAGGTGCTGGGACAGAACCCTGTGGTAGACCATTCTTCAACGTTTTGGTCCTGCTGTTCTGGCCATTCATGAACACCTTAATTTGTCTGTTCGAAAGCATGTCCTGTAGCAGCTGAATCAATTCGGAACATGAAATTGTGTCGACAAAATTTAGCAACAAACCGTCTTTCCAGACTGTGTCGTATGCGGATGAGAGATCCACTAGAGCAGCTCCAGTTTTCAGTTTCCTTTCAAAACCGTTTTCGATAAACGTTGTTAGTGCCAGGATCTGGTCGCAGCAGCTACGTTTCCTTCTGAAGCCGGCGTGCTCGGATGGAATGCATTTGTCGATTGAGTCGTAGATTCGGTTGTAGATTATGCGTTCTAGAATTTTGTAGCATACACTAAGGAGAGAATCTGGTCGGTAGCTTGCAGGATCATCCTCTGGTTTGTTCTGTTTGAGAATGCACACCACTTTGCTTTTCCGGAACTCTCTTGGGATTGGTCGCCAAGATGTCATTCAAGAATTTTGTAATCCACTTTCTTGTTGAACTCCCGAGGTTTTTGACGAATTCAGGATACATATTATCGGCACCTGCGGCCCTACCTGGTTTGAGAAAGTCGATTGCCAAATTCACTTCGTCAAGTTCAAATTGGAGTGAAAACTAAGGATTAGCGGTCAGCCGTTTCTTTTTCGCCTTCAAAGCACTCTTGACGAACTTTTTCCTTCCTCTACTCACTTCGACGGAGGACGACACTCTCGCTATTCTAGTTGCTATGTCATCAGGAGTGACTGTTTGGTTCTCGGATTTTCTCTGTACCGAGCTAACGAAGGATTGACCATGCTTTTCTGCTGGATCCGGTGAAATCAATATTTTCTGTCGTCCTCGCCCACTTTTCTCTTCTGTTTGCGTTCAGGGCGTCAAGTAATTCTTCTGATATATCTGGGTCCCCTCACTCTTCAAATTCTCTATAAAGGCGCTCCAAATCGTTGTTCCAGCCTGGGATATACTCCTTGCGGTAGCCCCTTGGGATGTTGCGTATTGCTGCTGCATTGATGACGCCGGCAAATCTCTTGTAATTGTTTCGGCGTGGAGCATATTTGGAGGATATTTGCGTCGACTTCCTGTTGGAACTTCACTCTGTTCGTTTTTTGGAAGTTCCATCGTGGCTTCTGAATTGAGTTAACAATCGATGACACCGATGATGATTTTGACGGGACGATGCTGACTTTTCGGAAAATTGCGTAGCACTGATCGTGAGGCTGGTAATGGTTGGCTGCGGTCGTCAGACGATACGAAGCATAAGTCCGGGTTATACACTTGGCGCCATCTAGCAGAACGAAAAGTTCCGCGGTCTTTAGCGTCATATTCCAGATGGAGCTGCTTCCTGTCTGCCCATGTGCATAGCGATCCACCATTTCTATCGTTTTCTGTATACCCCTAGGATGTATGGTGGCTATTATAGTCACCTACGTAGACTGATGGACCAGATTGGGCAGCGATTGGACTTTTCATCCCACGATGTTTGGAGGTTTATAAACATTCACGATCGTTATCCCCCCTACTTCCACAACAATAGAAAAAATGTTGTTACGGCTATTTTCAGAGATTACCTTGTAGTCGCTGATTGTTCTCCGTATGTACGTAGCAATGCCGTAAACTTTGTTTGGGATGTGGGCAATTAGAACGTAACCATCGATTTGGCCTCTGGATGATATGTCGGTGTCTGTGGTAGTATGCGTTTCCTGAAGTGCGATGACATCGTTGTCGTGCTCAAGGACAATCTTAGAAGTACATTGGCTTTTCGATATATAAATTCCTTCTATGTTAAGTTGCAGAATGTGAACCACAGGGCCTACGTTCTTTGCTTATAGAATTTCTGTGTGATGATTCAGTGTAGAACAAGTGGTAAATTACTTTTTTTTCTAAGGATTATTTGGGATTATTTGGGATTATTCGGGATTATTTGGATTATTTGGGATTATTTGGTATTATTTGGATTATTTGGGATTATTTGGGATTATTTGGATTATTTGGGATTATTTGGGATTATTCGGGATTATTTGGATTATTTGGGATTATTTGGGATTATTTGGCATTATTAGGGATTATTTGGGATTATTTGGGATTATTTGAGATTATTTGGATTATTTGGGATTATTTGGGATTATTTGGGATTATTTGGGATTATTTGGGATTATTTTGGGATTATTTTGGGATTATTATGAAGTAATTTCCCCCTGGTGTAGAATGTAAAAATGATGGAAAAACAATGTAGCAAAATCCATCGTTGTTACATTACTTATTCATCCTTTTTACATGAACTACATAAATTTAGGACGGGTTGGCACATTGGTTAGCATACTGGCCTTCCACCAAAACGATCCGGGTTCAAATCTCGTGTCGGAAAAATTCTACATGGAATTTTTCTAGCAAGTGTAGCGCATTAATAACGTCCTAAAGTTCACTCAAGCTTCAAAAGTTGGGTAGTTGTGGTGTGTTTGGTGCCCATAAGGACGTACACACTGAATGAATCGTATAACGTAACCCATATACGACGAATTTGTGCACGAAATATCTAAGCAACAATTCTTGGAGTAATTGCATAATAACAAAGACGCTACATTCGCATTACTCTGAGACGTGGTTCGGAAGTCACGTTAAGCCGGTGTTCCAGACAACACTTGTTATTGGCTGTAAAAAGCTGTTAGTGGAGTCTCTAAAATACAAATAAAAATTTACATTAATTATCCATGCATTTTCCATAAAACATACACAAACTTTACATTATTTTTATATCAAAAATATAATTTTGAAATATACCCATCGTAACTTGCTTCTCCATCATTTTTACATCATTCGTTTGAAACTTATCTGGATTACTTACCGCTTAATCTTCTTAAGAATGTGGTAACTCTTGAAATAACAAGGATTTTACACGTAAAAAAGGAATTTGGCATGTACAACTCTCCAGAACATTTTTACAACCGTTTGACGTTTAAGACGTACTTCATGTTCATTATAAAACGTACACAAAATGTAGAACGTACATTTATGGTTTAAACGACACCATAGTATTTACGCTACGAACAAGTGATGCGTACAATGTACATATGTACAACGACATTTTTTTCGCATTTGAAACGGCTTCCTCAAGCTAACATGCGAACTTGACACGATATCAAAAAATGAGTTATCTGTTTCAAGGTCTCCCTTCAAAAATACAATTTTAATATTGCGCGATTGTGCCTCTTTCTATGGCGCTTAAGAAGAATCAATAAAAAGATCGTTAAACGAATACTGAATATTTTACGACTTAACTTTAAACTTTTTTGAATAATATTCCGCTAGAAATGTGAAAAACGTACAATTATTATCAATTTTAAAACTAATTAAAAATGATTATGAATTTCAAATTCTACAAAAATGGCATTATTATTCATCGCTGCTTTGATAGACTAACAGCGTTATGAAGGGAAATAAAAATTCAAATTTGTTTTACGATACGACAACAAACACGATATTCATTCTTCAGATTTACACAGAATCCAACTCATCTTCTTTCAATAAAAATAAAAAACTCAACTTTTCTTCATATTGTGCGATTATCAAATTTCCTCTTTTTTTTAACAACACACAACTTGACATAAAATCTGCAAAGTTCTACATAAAAATTACCTTTTTTTCTTTAGCACAATGATAGAATTTCCTTAGCTCTAGGGAATTTACAGCAAATACAAGACGATGGAATAAAAATCTCGTTACGATTTGGTTGGCATTCTTGTTATAATACAGAAAATCATTTGAAAGGTTTCCTTCCATTAACATAAAGTTAAGAAATTATACCAAAATGTTGGGAAAAATGTTTTTTCTCATTTATTTTCTTTATATAATTTTTTTCTCGTCTTGTTGAAAAACATGTTGGTTTCATTAATGCAAATAAATGAATGTAATTAAGTTAAGATTATTGGCTATAAAATGTGTGTGATGGCTGACAAAATGTAACTTTTTCTGAATTTATGTAAAATTTGTTAGGATTGTGGGTTTCATTGCGTAATTTGCAATCTTCAAAAATTGTCTGCAGGCGTTTATGTAGATTCGTCATTTGTACACAATTACAACAAATAAAACGTATTCAGGTTATTAATCTTGAAGAATGTCGAGTAATAACAATAAGAAGTAGAATTTCTCTGACTCAGTGAGGAATTTTTTTTTTACTAAGGGTAGAAAATGGGAAATTCCAATACAATTCGTTTGCCTATTTCTCTCCGAGGTGAACGGTTTGTCATTTTGTCCCGTTGTATTAAATTATTGGTTATGTCTATTGGAAATTGCCGAAATGGCAATATTGAAAAACCTGTATGAAGAAGCATTGTAGAAAATTCGTTTTGGACCTGCCTTGGACCCATATTTGGGAATCCTCTGACCCACAAAAATGTTCAACTCAATTTTCTCTACAACATAGCAAAAAAAATTTTTTTGTGCTGGGGCCAACCTTAGGTCCGGCAGAAGGCCCTCGGCCTCAAATTTGTCCTTAAGAATTGTTAGGTCTTCTATTACCTCTGAAATAGAAAAAGAATCAAAAAAATCGGAAGGAATTTACTCGGTTTTTATAGTAAAAAGTCATTTGGCCCTATCCATTGGTCCTGCCATAGTCCAATGGCCCCACCTCAAAAATTTTTTTTGCATAAATTGTTGGGCTTTCATAGACCTATCGAATAAAAAAAGATTTATGAAAATCTGAAGAGATTCACTCGAATTATGTACAAAAACTTCGTAGAGCCCTTGCAAAGACTCATTTTTACAGCCTTAACTAAGTCCAAGGGCCCAAACTCAAAAAATTTGCTTGCATTAATTGTTTTGCTTTCATAGACCTGTCGATCAAAAAAACATTTGTTGAAATTGGATAAGATTTACTCGGGTTATGTACGGAAGACAAAAAACGACTTTAACGGCCCTAGCTGGGCGGCCCCTTACCTAAAATTGCCCATTTCAGAACTCCACTTCACTTTTTCGATTACCTTTCAGGAAAAAAAAATATATTGAAAATGGGTCAAGCCTTACTCGAGATAACTTGGCGACAGACGAACGGACAACGTTTTTTTTGCATATTTCTTCTATTTATACCCCAAAACGAGGAACCAACTCCCGGGTCGAAATTCGACGTGTTTCAAACTTCGTGGAAAACGCATAAGATCACTAACTCGTACGGTTCTAAATAGTAAATTTTACTTTAATACAGAGGTAATATAGAGTTTGGGCAAAGCGACTTATAGCCAAATTTATAACATATACATATAGCTATAAGTAATAAGTTACATATTTACGTTAAAAGTTACAAGTTTACGTTATAAGTTAGAATTTTACGTTACGAGCTATGGGTTATAATTTTTAAGTTACAAGATGCAATCTTACGGCACAAGTTATAGGTTTATAGCCCAGATCAGTATTGTAAATGACTCAGATCAGTACTGATCAAGGCCTATTTTTGAGAATTTTTTTTCCAATTTTCTCAAATTTTCTCGAATTTTCTCAAATTTTCCAGAATTTTATTTTAAGGAAAAATTCGTTCAAACAAGTTAAAATGAGTGTAAAATTAATAAGAATCGACGTAAAGTGTATTCTAAACCATATTAGAGGTCGTGCAGATGAAAAAAACAACAAGAAACCAAGCATGAACGGGTGGCTGAAAATTCAGCCCTTAGGATGCCCTAAAACACCTAAAATAGGTCGTTTGAACAATTGTTTGAATAAAAAATATCAATTATACTTCAAAATTGTTATAAATTTTCAGAAAATTTTTTAGAAATTTTAAGCAAATTTGAGAAAATTTGAGAAAATTTTCTCAAAATTTCACAAATTTTCTCAAATTTTCACAAATTTCCTCAAATTTCTTCAAATTTTCTTAAATTTTCTCAAAAATAGGACCTGGTACTGATCAGTTTTAAAACTGATCCGAATCAGTACTGATCAGTTTTGAAACTGATCCGAATCAGTTTTAAATTTGATCCGGATGAGTACTGATCAGTTTCGAAACTGATCCGGATCAGTACATATAAATTTTAAAACTGATTCTGATCAGTATTAATCAGTTTTCAAACTGATCCGGATCAGTATTGATCAGGTTTGAAACTGATCCGGATCAGTATTGATCAGTTTTGAAACTGATCCGGATCAGTACTGATCAGTTTTAAAGCTCATCCGGATAAGTACTCATCAGTCTGAAAACCGATATGAATCAGTAATAATCAGTTTTAAAACTGATTTGGATAAGTAATGATTAGCTTTAAAACTAACGGATCAGTACTGATCAGTTTCAAAACTACTAATCCAAATCAATTCTGATGCGGATAAATTTTGAGACTGATCAGTACTGGTCTGGATCAGTTACAAAACTGGTCTGGGCTATAAACTTTTAATGTAACGTAAACTTATAACTTATAACGTAAACATATAACTCAAAACAAACAGCTATATGCATAGATTTGTAAACTCTAAGGTCATTGTTCCGGCCGAATTTTTTTCGATATTTTCAGTGGAAAACCATCATGGCTTTTTTTAAAGATTTGACTTGGGAATCCTTCACAAGCAAGTCTTTACATTAAGATGAAAGCGTGGAAAAAGCCATCATGGTTTAAGACAAGAATTACGAATATATTTTTTCATGAAAATGAAAGAATCTGACATTTTATACCATTCTCCATTGAAATTGAAAGCTCCTGAAGCTCTTTCTATTGTCTTCTGGTGTAAACTAGTGATGCAAACGGTGTGGTTATGCAGTTAATGGTCGAACCGCTTAACAAACGCAGTACTCTATAAGTGGCTTTGCCCAAACTCTCTAATACAGAGATCACTTTAATATAGAAATATAAAGAAATATTGCATTTTTAACTTCACCAGTCTAGTTTCTCGCATTATTCTTGCAATTTAACTGTTCATTTGAAGGTAATGTCAAAATTTCCATGCAAAAGTTTGACAATAAAATCAGTTTTATTTCCTGCGACTGGCCCTCATAACTGATCCGGCAAAACAGTAAATCCCGACGCGTTAGTCGGTGAGACACTTTTAGGCGGCACTTATAACTTTCACATTGCGGTACGCAGAATAAAAGTGTGAAAAAGAGATACCCAGTGTAGTTATCTCTTTCTCGCTTTTATATTTTTCGATGCGATTCGCAATTTCGTAAGTTATAGCGAGGACCTTACGAAAAATCGACGACTACTTAAACCGGCTGAGAGAAGTATACCAGTGGCTGGCTCACTTCGGTGGAAGTTTAAATATTTTTCGTCGACAGATGGCTGCAAAAATGATGTTTATTTAATGAGAAATTATAGATTTGCAGTATTTGACAAAAAATTAGCGCAAATTGAAGCAAAATTGAAATTGGAAATGTTTACGAGTGTTGGTAAATTACGTAAGATTCATGAGGATTACGTAAAATTTAGGTAGATGACGTATTTTCACCAGAACAAATCAGCGTGAGTTTTGTATGCTCTGGTGCACTATATGATGCACTACACCAAACTACTCATTTTCATTTTGGCTGCTGATGGTTACGTAAACCTAGTCGATATATTATTATGTCATTGTTAAGGAGTAAAAATTTTCGGTGACGGCTAAAGCGTATAATTTTAAAATGTCATTTTGACAGTTGGAATAGACCGGTATTTGATCCCAACAAACACATTTACAGTCGTCTATTTTTCGATTAATAGATGATTACTCGCATCGCTTTGCATCGGGCAATAGTCAAAAATAGTCGCCGAAAAACGGTGTCGCCCTCTCTTCATTTTCTGAAGCTGATTACGGTTCGATATAAAGAGTGTCACCGACTGACAGTAGCGCCACCAATTAATTTAATTTCATTGTTAGATGCAGTTCAACAAGTAACTGATTCCATCGTCTATTGTCTTATAGGATTACCATGACGTCGAATTTGGACCCGGGAGTTGGAGGGTTTTTCGTTTTGGGGTCTGAGTTAGCTACGCCCGTAAAAATCTCTACTAGGGCCCATGGTACGACTTAAGAATGTTTCGAATCATTAAAGTCCATAAACACAACAAACGCACATAAATTTTGAAAGCAAAAATCGTAGGATTTACTTTGATATAAGAAACTTTCGTTTAATTTCATCATCATTCCCATTCAGTTTCTTTAAGATTTTCATCTAAAGCACTTTAAACCTTCAACTACTTTCGAGCCTTCTATGATATACAAAGAACTCTTGGAGTTATCTCTCTCTGAATGGAAATGCATTTCTTAAAACCTCTATTTGACACATCACATAAAATTACCTTCTTACACACCGAAACGAGCACAAAAAATGCATTTCGTTTTTGTAGGATTTCTTTTCAAAAATCATTGGATTTCCTACTTGAAATCCAATCTTGATATTTTCCTCATTTCGTAAAAATACAAAAAAAAAAATCCTTATAAAGAAATGTTTAAGTCGAAAAGACGTTTCTCACTATGGGAAGGTAGTATAACGAAATATATGCTTCTTGCACGTAGCGTTAGACATTCTCTTCTTTTTCACATCCGTTTCAATGATAGCTGGAAAATGATTGTGAAAATGTATAGAAAATGGAGTCAATGAGGAAAGAGACCCTCAAGTATGTATGTGTCAAAATATTTAATTTTTCCAATGAAATTTAGCAAGACAAAGTTAATTTGTTTCGAACAAAAACTCTTATTTGACTTTCAATGTACACATTACACATATAAATTTCCGTTCATTTCATCAGAGAATTGTGATTTTCTGGTTTTGTGAAAATAACATTTTAATGCAGGAACAAATAAGCGAAAATCATCTTAGATATGCTGGCTTTGCGAAATAAGAGAAAAGTTTGTATGGTGTATATACATCACAAACATTTTGTTAGTTAAATTTGAATTAACATTTTAGAGTGTTTGCTCATTTACTATGATAAATTTTAATTGATTTCAATGCGCAAATATTAGACATCATTTTTGAAAAACGCCGCAAACGTTACTGCATTATACGATGCCAATGGCTTATGGAGTGGATGATAAATTGCAACCATGAGCACTAAAAGATGATTGATTCAACATATTGATTAATTGAATTATTGTTCTTCGACGTTGAGAACAATTTAAATGGAAATAAAAATAATAATTTGCGGCGGTGTGGTGTTAAGTTTTCATGTGGTTATTAAACTTGCCGCGGATCAATGGAATAGGTCATACATTTCGTCGAACGAAATTGATTTTTAACGTTTTTTTATCGGCGCGTCAACTTTATTCATGCAGTCAACAGGTGGCTCTCGAGCTCGAGAATAGTTATGTCTAATACAAATGTTGTTCATATGAAATCACTAATCTCTAAGGATAAATTTTATTTCAGCATTAGTACATTAGTCACATAGTTTGTTCACAATAACTCCTCATTACGAATAAAAAATCTCCTCCATACTATCACACGAACGAAATGTACCCATGATTGCTGCCGCGTTTCCTCTCTGGACCGCCATGCTCAATCGCTGTTTTAGAAATGACTTTGATCCTTTTACTCAGCTCTTAGAAAAATGTGATTGCGTCGTGCTCCAAGGACCCATGGTCTCAACAGCGAATGGAACCATATGACATTTTTGATCGATGAGCGACTGGTACTTTCGAATTTTTCTTTGTGGATCATTCTCAGCTGCCCTACCGGCTGCCCTTGTGCTGAACTGGATGTTACTTAGGGCAAATGTGTCAGTGCAGGTCGCATCCCACACTAACGTGCTACCTCGTGACCATGGAATTAGTGACATGCCATCCACTCTCTTGCCGTCTTCTCTAACCAAACCGACTGGTTCCAAACGAGCTGGGACATCAGCCAGAATGAGTGCCCGTTTGATGATGACATTTAATTCGGCGTGCCTAGCATGTCGACCAGCACTCTTCTTACATTTGAGGCCATGATAACCTTTCCTGTCCACTTGTGACCCACACTTACAGACGTGAGGTACACAGATGTCAATACCTAACCGAAGCCCGATAATTATTCGAAATGTATTGTTGTCTAGCAGGGTGCCTAATGACTTTGACGGCAATGCATACAACCATGTACCTGACTCAGGTTTTAAAATTTTACAACACGCTCTTCACTGCTATCGTATCCCAATGTTTTTGAAGTGATGGTGCGGATGGGTGAGCTCCCGAATGCTGCTGATGCTAAGTAATTTTATTGAATGAATTCGATACATTATATTATTTGCGATACATAGCAGGAATATTATATTATATTGTAGACCAAAAAGATAATGAATTCCTCAGGCCCGGGCTTTACCAGGGGCCCTATGGCCGAAAATAAATAAAAACGCATCTGAATGTAAATTTTTTTCAAGATTTTTGTCTGCGGTGCCAAAAAAATTTCTATGACAATGCTGGAGTGGAAAACGAGTACATTACTATGCACCAGGCTGCTTACTTTAGAAGTTTGAGTAACCATAAAGAACGCAGCCTGGTGCCAAAAATCAGTTAATGTCATCGAAACCGCAGTTACGAATATTTTACGTCACATTAATTTCAACGCGGCACCAGGCTGCCTACTGTCAACATAGAAGACAGCAGCAGCCTGGTGTCAAATAGAAATTGATATGATATATAATATTCTTTACTGCTATTACAATGACTTTAACAGATTTTCGGCACCAGGCTGCCTTCTATAAGGCCACTAATACTTTGCAAGTATGCAGCCTGGTGCACATTTATATACTCGTTACATCATACAACATTGTCAAAGAAATTTTTTTGGCACCGGGATGCCTTCCGGAATCGACCAAAGGGTTCAAACCTTCATTCGCTCAGATTGAGTAGCTGCTTCTCTTTTCTTCTCTGACTTACAGCAAGAAGACCCTTCCTTTTCTGTGATCTATATTCGATGTGATGAGCTTCGTGGCCCAAGCTGAATGAAGCTAGAAACCCCTGCTGTCTATAAAGACATCATTTTTACGTTTTGCTTAAGTCAAGTTGCTGATCGATGTCAGAAGTCAGCCTGGTGCCACAAAAGTTCTTATGACAAAGTTGGAAGGGAAAACGAGCACATTAATGTGCACTCGGTTCCGAAACGGCATCAGGCTGCGTACTTGAAAAGTATGAGTAGCCTTATAGAAAGCAACCTGAGACCGAAAATCAGTTGAAGACATTGTAGCGGTAGTAAGGAATATTATACGTTATACAAATATCAATTGCTGTCCTGTACATTCAGAGGAGTCTGGTGCCGAGTTGAATTATATATGACGTATAGTTTTCGTTACTGTCGTTACGATGACACCATGCTGCGTTCTTAATAGCTACTCTTAAACGTCACAAATACGAAGCCTGGTGCCAAATTGGAACTTGAAACCGAGTATATGGTGATGCACTCAAACATTGTCATAGAAACTTTTTTGGCACTAGGCTGCCTAGCTTGAAATTTAGGCCTCCGTTGCAGTTTTTCTCCATGACAATATATGGGCGATTCCACTCAAAAGTTGAAAATAAAAAAGTGGATGACCTGAGAATGTTTTTTGTATGAGAGACTTATAAATAAGGTTTTTCCTGAAAAATGTTTCATACATCACAACTCTCGAACCTTTGTACGCTCCAGAAGATTGGTTCGGTTTCCAGGTCATACACAATTGTCCATATATATTATACGTAGTTGGCATGAGGAGTTCATGCACTAGGCAAAGAACCAGTGTACTGTATGAGCTTCATATTACGACATCCTCGGGAACATTTTCATGGAGTAAAATTGCAACAAACAGAGACCTTGTTTAACCAACGTATCGATCTTAAGATCCATTGAACACAAATGCTCTTGGTAACCATCATAATTCTACTAGAGGAACTCAAACTCAGACATGCCGCCTAATCAATTTTGATTGTTATCTTTAGGTCTTTCTTTACCAGTGCGTAAGCTGGTGTAATTGAATCGTTATCTGCAGTAATGGTTATAAAATTATTCATTAACGATAAATGATATTGCAGCAAGTATTATTACAATATTACAATAAGTAGATGGTCCTTTGGGTATGATTTTCCTAATGATACGACTATATTAGTTCAAGTAACGCATTAAAGACATATGAGTTAAATCCTTTACATGGTGTTGGTTGTATATTCGTATGAGTATTTCGATTCCAATGCTCATGCTCAATCAACATGGCACTTCTTATGTACACAAATTTTAAATCATTCCATTTTATAGTTGTCAACGTGTCAAAATTGTATTTTTAACCGTTCAGAAACAAGGAATTATTACCCGCCATGTCAGTTCAATGACTATCAACGGCGAAGCAGCGTCGGCTAATTAAATTTTCGGCGGCAGCCGAATGGTCGATATACGCAAATTTTTACCTTATTTTACAATAAACGTAAAATAAAATGCATTGTTTTACGTTTAGGAAAGCTTCTCTATATTTAGGATCTTTATTCGTACTTGCACCACAATAATTTAATGGAAAGCCATTTAAATTTTTTGGAATGAAATAAAGAAAGAATTGTGGAATACATTGCAAATTATTTTGCGATTACTTTAGGGAGCGTTCATATCGACTTTTCCGGTTTTTCGACCTTCCCTCCCCATTGTCTACAAGGTTTCATACAAATGAAGATTTTTCGACTCGTACGAAGAACGAAGTTCTTCGAAAAGGGGTCCTATGCGTTTGCCACGACGTTTGTAACCACCCCAATTTCGACCCGGGAGTAGGGGGGGGGAGCTTCGCTCATGGTCCTTAGATGACGAATCAATAATAAAAAAATGTCCTTCCATCCGCCCATCCGTCACTTCGATAACTTGAGTAAAACACAATTCAAAAAGTTCTTTCCCTGAAAGGCAATTGAAAAAATGGGATTGAATCTGGGCACTGTCGACGGAGCTAGGGCCGTTTAAGTGGTTTTTGGTCTTTTGTACATAACTCGAGTAAATCTTTTCCGATTGTCATCAACTTTTCTTTGTTTGAAAGGTCTGAGCACGGCCGACAATTTATGGAAGAAACTTGTTTTAGTTTTGAGCTTTCGGACTCAGCCAGCGCCCTGAAACTGAATCTCTGCTAGGGCCTAACGTGTTTTGTCTACATAAATCGGGTAAATCTTATCCGATTTTCACAAACTTTTTTTTTCCTGAAAGATAATCAAAAAGTTATCACAAGATTGAGTTTGGGCAAAATCGGTCGAAAATTTTCGAAGTGATGGTCGGAAAAGTAGTAAAAAACGTGGGTTTTTGAAGGTTAGTGGAACTTTTTGACTTATGTGCGAAATTAGAAAGGAAATCGCTGTTTGCCACATCTATTCTGATGCGTATGGGTGTCCCCTCCATTTTTGTATGAATTGTCTGTTTTCTTAGACGCCCCCCCCATCAAACACAGGCGTCATCACAGTAGGCTAATCCGTTATATTCATGTTCAAAAATCTATATCTCGTGAAATACTCACAATTTAAATGCAAGAATTCTTAAAACGTGACTAGGCTTGTTTCGACTTATTATGAATTACTTTAACGTTTACAACTGATTTCCACAAGTTTCTGACGAAAATATGGAAAATATATTTTTTTGAGGTTATGTATGGGGAGAAATCAAACCTGTAACTTTGTCTAACAACCTTACGACTATTAATCTGCGGCCTACATGCACAAATATTTTTCCCGACATTTTTGAACATTCTTAAATCACGTTTTAAGAATTCTTACATTTAAATTGTGAATATTTCACGAGATATTAGTTTTTGAACATGAATATAAAGGCGGTTACTCAATTTCTTTGACAGAAAAATATAACGACGAAATTTCCATGTGTGTACTACACAACAACTCATTTCTTGGTGGAAAAACAGCGTCGTGTAAGCATATGAAAATTTTTCTTAAAAAAAAATTTTGCACAGAAAACAATCCAAAACATTTGATAGTAAATAATAGTTACTAATTAATCGCTAAAATAACGTAACGAAAATATTAATTTTGCACACATAAAAAAACCATAACAAACTTTGACAGAAGAATTGAAGAATTCGAAAAAAATTGAATTCTTCAATTTTCAAAATTTGTATGAAGAGAGAATAGACTCTATTCTCACTTTCGTCGTATTTTCTATTTTGTGTATTTTACTATGACAGTAGTTGCTATATGTGAAACCACCTTAACGAATTAGCCTACTGTAGCGCCATTTATGAACGCTCCGTCATATCTTTTTTCTTAATCTTTTTCGAGGAAATATGCAAATTACCGGCCGTCTTTCGAGTAAATCTTAATCGTTCTTTTTTCCCTGAAATGTAGTCGTAAAATTCAATTCAATAAAATATTTCCGGACATGAGAGTCGTCATTTATTTTTGAAATCGTAAAACTTCAAAGGTATTTCGTGGACCAATTTTATTTTTTAAGTTTACGACGATGCACAATAAAAATGACCTACTCATAACAATTGTTTTTCTATTGTCATAAATGTTAGCGGGTAATTTTTATTGTGCAAAAACAGGTCATGTCATGTCAGGTGTCAGGCAACAAGCAAAAATGAAAAATCAGATTCAGATCATTTGGCATTGTTATGTAGCACAAAGTTTTCATTTTTCAACTGAGTTACTGAAAACTAACAGCCAAAACAATTAAAAAGAAACCAAATATGTAACGTCAGTCGTAGTTGTTACCCTGTTGTGTTTTAACAGCATTTTTGTAACTTCTCAATGCTGTAACTCAAGAAATTATGGTTTTTATTGTTCTTATCCACTTAATGCTTCGGGATATAAAACTTATTCCTAAATATCCGGAGACATATTGTTCCGGAAATAACACAAGTCCTGTTACGTAGTAATTGACTGCTCTTGGTGAAATACAAAGGCATTACTTTTCTTTAAACGACAAACGACATGTGTTTTGTACTCGGGAAATGTTTTTAAATTAATCTTTTGTACAAATGAATGGAGATCGATAAAATAAGAACTTAAATAAAAAAATCGTTCTCAAAACAAAACATATCAATTTAATACATTGAAATAAAAGATTTCGTTTTCAAGATTCGATGATGTTATTGGTTCCAATATACTACCATACAACACAATGGTTTGTTATTGTAAAATTAATCGTTTATGAAACAAATTTGATTTTGTTATTTTTAAAAGACACAAACATCCTCTGAATTAACAGAAAATTAATGGTTTCAAATTTATAAAGAATTCCATAAATAATATCCTAACAACAATTGTATAGAATGTGCGGTTGCAAGCAATTAATTTCAAAGTATTCGAAGCATATGTGATTGACTTGATGTTGATGAGTCCTCCAATCTTAATACTGATTTATTACAGCGTGAATTTAACGACAACATTTTATCTTTCGAAAAGATTTTGATGTATTAACATACAAAACAATTGAAATCCATAAAAAAGTCAACAGTTGAACGAGAAAAATTCATATATTTTTTCATGTTTTCACATTAACAAATTGTTTCAAAATGTTGAAATGAAAATGCATTCAAGTACAAAATTCCATTGCAGCGGAATAGCAAAAATTCAACAATCCGGAAAACCAAAATTAATTTTGCAAAAAACCAATATTGTCGAAGTAATTCATTTCTATCACAGCTCGTTAAACTCTACTTGGCATTATAATATGCAGATTTTATTTGCTTTTGCTATTTGTGGTGTTATCGCTGATGGCTTTTTGTAGGTTTCATCGTTCACATTTTTTAATATTCTGAAAAAAGATATTATTCCACTAGGTGAAAGTTTGCTACTCACACTTTTTTTGGTTCAGAACTGCATAACAAATTACAAAGTGATAATATGCAATGCCCATTCATAATGTAACACATGTAAACAGAAACAAAAACATGTAAATTATGTGTTAGATTTCGTCAGTTTGGTATAATCATTCCAGATCGCTGGTCAAATTGGACCATCTCCCTTCATCATCATCAAAATCTGAAAGCCCTTATGGTTCAAGCCATAGTCCTATTCTTTGAAACTTTCACAATTCATCTAGACTCAACATTATTAGTTTCATAATTGGAGATGTTTGCGGAGATAAACAAGACGAGGAAAACGGATAACTATCTAGCCTCAGGGTGTATGTCGTGTATGTATGGACCTTTCAAAGAGCACAAAAAAAATTATTGTGGTGTTAGTGTACACATCTCACGAAGGTGTAGCTGTCAATATTGTTATTATGAACATTGTGTTGTCATTTTTTAATTCCAAATATTTTGTTCAAATTAATTGATTTTGATAGTGATAAACATCCAATTAAATTGAATAATATTGTGAAAATAAGTGCATCAAGTGAAAATATTCGGTCGGAAAAAATTTTATTCTGACAGTCACACCTACAGCAGTAACTGGACCAAACTAACAAAACTGGCAAGCAAAAGCAAATTATTCAAAGCCCCATTGCGGCTAAAATATATACCACGATGCTGGAGAAGTGTAAAAGTAATCTTCATACTAAAGCCAGGTAAAGCTAATTATTCGTTAGCTGAAAACTACAGACCGATAAGCTTATCATCGTTTATGCTGAAAACTCGAGAAAAGCTAATTGATAGGTACATCAGGGATGAGCCTTTAGGATTAGCGGGGATACATATAAAGCAACGCGCTTACCAAAGGGGGAAATCTAAGGAAAATGCCCTGCGTAATATAGTTCAAAATACATAGTTGTCGCTACTGTATGAAGAATTCGCAATGGGATGCTTTATAGATATAGCAGGCGCCTTCAACTATTTAACCTACTTAGCTATAGAAAGGGCTTGTCACAGGCACAAAATAGATCCGGGTGTAATATGATGGATTTTAGCTATGTTGCATAGTAGACTAATCTTTGTTCACAATGGAGCATCAATAATTACAGTGACAGTATTTAAAAGCTGCCCGCACGGGGGAGTTCTCCCACCACTGTTATGGTGCTTGGTGGTAAATGAACTACTAACTATTCTGAATGATATGAAGTTTCAAACAGGGATTTTCGGACGACCTAGCAATTTTACTAAGAGGAGAATTCATTGGCGTCCTATGTGAGTTACTTCAAACAGCCCTTAACATTGTTTGTGACTGGTGCGATAAAAACGAACTATCAATCAATCCAAGCAAGACAAAAATGATAGTATTTACGAATAAACTGAAAATAGAGAACATCGTGGTTCCACATATCAAAGGCACTCCAATATTATTGGTCAGCTCTGTAAAATATCTAGGACTTATCTTAAACAACACGATGTCTTGGATTCCCAATCTGGGCGAACGATTACAAAAAGCCACCATATCTTTGTGGCAATGCAGGAAAGCATACGGCAGATCCTGGGGTCTCTCCCCTAAGATAATGTTCTGGATTTACACAACAGTTATCAGACCTATTCTAACATACGAATGCTTCCTTTGGAATCATATATGTAAAAACCGGCAGGTGCGAAACAAACTAGATAAATTCCATAGAATGGCCTGTAAGGCAATAACAGGCTCTTGGAGATCAACTCCAACGGCTGCCATGGAGGCACTTTTAAGCCTGACACCGTTACATATCTTTATAGAAACAGAATCAATTAATGTATTGGGGAGATTGGTCAAACAACAGGGTAATAGTTTAAGAGATAATAACCATTCTCGCATCTGGTTCAAAACTCTTAGCAATTATCCAAACTTAAGCATGCCAACGGACAAGATTGTAACAAAATACATTATTATTCGGCAAAAAGCTATAAAGTTTTCGTATAACGTAAAGCCTTACGAGTAACATATAGCGAGGGGTAAACGATTCCCAAAAATCGTATGCCACGATTTTTTAAAACCAAAGATTTTTTGTAATTTTTTTATAGATTTTCATCAAATTTTACGTCAAATGTAGCTTCTTTGACTAATAATTGCAATTTTCTTTGAAAACTTTGCGAAATTAGGGATTCCGATTTTCCGGAGTCGTTTACCCCTCGATCTATAGTGCAAAGGCCCGATCAGAGTAAGGTAGTGATTTTTTTTCCCGAGCCTGGTATTTTGAATAGGGCCCGGTCAGTTTTCAGTGCCCGTTCCTTGATCGAAAATGAAAACCGGAATGCTAAAAATACGGCGCTTAAAATTACTTCAACTTACATAAAAAAGTAATCAGCAAATTCCAAAAATATTCGCCTACGGCGCTAAAGCCCATACTTAAATTCCTTAACCGATTTTGTTGATCAATAGAAAAATGCATGAAAAACTGAGCTTCTTCATAGAAATTGGGTACCGTAGTTGAAATTTTTGGGCCCCACACTGGAAACCCCCCAGTCCAAAATTCTTACAAAGGCGCTGAGTACAAGTAGCATGAAAGTGGAATCAGAACGCCTACAAATTCTGCACTAAGCGTCATTTGAGTGGACGACTCTTAAAAATCTTGTCTAGGGAATGTAACCGGTAAAAACCGATTATGGCGATTACCGATTACCGGTAAGTACAATTTTGTTTAGCGGTTTTTACAGTAGAATATTATCACTTTATCACTTTATAAAAAGTTAGTCAAGATTACTATACATTTTCTGCAACAATAATGGCTTGATCTGTCGATCGAGACCAGTTGTGTTATGCGAATTCAGTCTCTAGCTTTTCAATTCAAATGAAATACTGAAAAGGTACACAGGTCGGTTGGAGAAATATGGGCGTCCGATTTCGAATTCGGGTTGTACAAAAGGATTGATTACTTAAATTGAAGATATAGATTTTGGAAAGGATTACCCTGCTACTGGGGAGTGTAAGAGTGCGAAGAGTCTGATAATTTAGTAAATCTCATCTTTTGTATGAAATTCGTTTTTCCTTAAATATGGACGTCCTACATGGTTAGGTACTTTCATTAAAAGTGGACAAATTGTGACAAGGTATGGCATTTGCACATAAAATTTTGTTCGTAAATTGGAGTGTCATAGCTTTCTGGTAACTTAACACGATATATGTGGACGATCTGTGTAAATCATGAATCATTCTTTTTCAAATTGTGCATACGCCTCATTCAACGTTCGTCGCAAATTGAACATATCGACCGATTTGCGTGTAATACAAATTACCGGTAAATGTACTCAAAAATTTCGATATCACCGTTTAACGGTTTTTAAAAAATTTACGGTAATTGCATTCACTAATCTTGTCACAAGCAAAAAAAAATACTTTCAAAATCTTTAATACCCAGGTAACAATTTACTCGACGAAATGTAAAAGTTCCATCGGAAAATGTGCATTTAATGTGCTCCAGTTCCAGGACATTTAATGTATATTAAAAAGCGGCCTTTCCGTTACATCTTTTCTTTGGAACGTGAAGTGCATTTAATGTACATTAAATGTGAATTACATGTACATCTAATGCACATTTAAAACACTTTGAATACACAACTAATGTACATTTAATGTACTTTTTAGTGTGAATTACTAGCACATTTCATGTACATATAATGTTATGTAAGAAAAGAAAAGAAAATTTAATTTAGTTTTCCGACTTTTCTATTTCGGTTTTTCTTATTCTGATGATCAGTATGTCCTCCATCTACATTTTTTTATGCCAAGATTTCATTTTTTTATTAGAAAAATTTCTGCCATTTGCGTTGGTGTGTTAAATTTGTATAAGGTGTTAAATTATAGAAAGTACATCAAAAGCACATTTTTGGTACATTAAATGTGATAGGAATAGTGTACACCTTATCACGCACATAAAATGTGCGAAAAATGTACTTGTTATCTAGTGCAATAATTTCGAGTTTTAATAGCACAAAAAATGTGCTTTTTATGTACATCGAAATATGTACCACTTTACAGGCACATTTTTTGTTTATTTTATGTACATATTCTCAACAACATTGAATTTCGCGCATTTAGTGGCAACCACATTTAAAAGTGTGATCTGTGTTATCTGGGATAACAAATGAGATTTTTTTAACAAATTTTAAGAAAATTTAAAGAATTTTTACCGCTCAGTTTTTTAATGATGAATCTTCTGAAAATACTTCGTTTGTTTCTCTCTCATATAGTCAAGGTACCATGTAAAGAAACAATAAAGAGAATAAATTTACGTTTATTGCTGCTACCACACTGCTTAGTGAATCGAAAAGTAATAAAATCTTCATTGAAAACATAAATTGTAATTGCACAATCTTGCCGCTCGTATATTTCATAAATTAAACCCACCGAACGACGACTACCGCCGCTCTGTTTATATTGTTACAGCAATCTTGTTATTCGTTTTGTTAGCAATTATATCTCTTCATTTCTTAAGACTGTTATTAAATATACAATTACATGGCAATTAAAATTAATATTTATTTTAAGAATATTTTTCAGTAGAGCGAATCTTCACATCATACGAACGAAAATACATTAAAATACAAATGAACATAATTTGGAGAGCATGATTATGGAGATGTTCATCTTTTGTCATTGTTTGACCTCCATCCCCAGAGGTTGCCTTGTCTACGGACAAATTCTCATTAGAATTTCATGTTCAATAAAATGAAGTTGACAGTAGCGAATAATAAAATGAATTGAAATGCTTGAGGTCACTTATCTGACCGCTTAATACAAAAAAAAGAGAAAAGGACAATCTGTGCGAATTGAAACATTCATACATTTAAAGTTATGCGGATAAAATATTCAAAATTCCATTTAAATTCATAAATAACTGAAAAAAGGTAGCATTAAGAAAACAAAATATTGTCGACTGTCATATCTATTGCTCATTGCAAGATTTATAAATCTAAATGTAAACATAACGAGCGAAAAAGGTTGATCCGAACAGAACAACCAAATTATATAAACGTTGTGTTGGCTTATATTGACTGCGGTTTACATCAAAAGGACCATCCTCATTCAAACCGTACACATAATATCCACTCCACAAACACATTCAGCTCCATATTAAACTCATCTCAAAGTCCCCTGTGTTTTTTGAATAATGCATTATACGTTTATGTTGTTTTACAACACAGCTTTTGTATATACCAAAAGATAGTTCACTGCAAAATACACACACTACTCACTAGAAACAGATTAACCAAACTATTTTGTATTTTATTTGTAATACGATACTTTTTTGAAAAGGAGTCTTTTTCTCCTCTTAGTCTCCGTTATTGTTGTTTGTTTTATGCTATTATTTTAGGATTTTATGTTGTTACGAACGAGCATAATAAAGTCACGCAGATAGTGGGCTCTGTAAAATTTATGGAAGAATTTTGTTGTGCAACTTTTCGGTTTTTTTATGGTATTTAGCGTCTTGTATTTCTTAACGAAAATTATTACGCCACTCTGAAACAACAAAATGTGTTTCTGGTCACTTCTTGAATTCTAAGAATACATTTTACGCACTTAATGAATATGTCCAAATACGCCACCAGCCATATGGTATCCATTTCAATTAATTGGTTTTTAAGTAACCTGGGAGTAGAGCGAAATAAATTCAAGCTGTAGAAATTCACGGAAAAAATACTTTACAACTGCTTCTGTTTTGTGAATTTAATTGATTGATAAGTTTTCTTATAAGAAATTGAATCAATTTTCAAATAATTGTTTTTACAAAACGGGTAGACACAAGGGATCGGGGAACCCTTTGTTGATTAATATTTTTTCAGTCATGGTCTATCCTTTGGGACGGGTAGAATGTTTGGGAAATAGAAAAGGATTTGGAGATTGCGTTGGGAAGAAGCAACTGATTCCACTGCCTAACCATATTTTACCGTACGAAAAAATCTACGCAACTGAATTGTGGGGACGAGGCATAATGCATTGTGCTACCGTAAAAGTGCTATGTGTCTTCTCTACCTACGGCCGGCAGAACGTTACTCATAGGACTATAATGTCAATATCTTCCAATTTAGAGAAGGAAAATTCACTTAAATTGATCGATTCGACCCGGGGAATATGGCTCTATGTCAAAAAACCCCCGGACGAAATAACACCCCAGGGGTTATTTTGTCCGGTTTCAGGCTCTGCCCCCTAAAACCCCGCGCCTGCGGCGAGCTACAATATGTCCTGCAGGCGGCCTTACAAGCATTTAGCTCTGCCCTTAGACCCCACGAGGGGGGCGATACCCGCTTGACCCCCCATCGCGGGGGCTGCCGCCACTCGACATAGCTTTTTTTCCATAAAGTTCAGGCCTGCGGCGCGGCGCAGCGCCTTGCTTGTTATCCGGGGGTAATTTTTTCCGAGGGTAATTTTGTCCGGGGGTTATTTTTTGTCCAGGAGTTTTTTTGTCCGGGGTTTTTTTGTTCAGGGGTCGTTTTGTCCGGATGCCGAGGAATATTGATCTCTAGACAAAATAACCCCGGACTAAATTACTCAGAACAAAATAACCACAGACCAAATAACCCTGTAATTACAAACAGGCAAAAGTAGCTTACGCTATGCCAGAGCTGTAAGTATTTAATTGCGTTCAGAGGGATTGAGGAGCCGCAGCCCCCGCATAAAGAGGTAAATGGAAGAGTATCCACTATGTATGTTGAGCGAAAGTTTAATATCTCAAATCCCAAGTGTACGGATGGCACAGTGGTTAGCGTACTGGCTTTCCACCAAAACGATCGGTGTTCAAATCCCGTGTTGGAAAAATTCTACAAGGAATTTTTCTATGAAGTGTAGCGCATCAATAACGTCCTAAAGTTCATTCAAGCTTCAAAAGTTGGGTAGTTGTGGCGGCGTGTTTGATGACCATAACGACGTACGCACTGAATGAATGAATCGTAACCCATATACGATGAATTTATGTACGAAATATCTAAGCCTACATTTAGGCGAGATAATAATCATGCGACTAACAATTCTTCGAGTAATTGAATAAGACGCTACATTCGCATTACTCTGACTTCTATTTAATGGAACCCACAGCAATTATAGATTTTACAATAAATATTAAGTCCTAAGATGCACTATAATTTGAATCTCTCAATTTGTGAAACGAGTTTTTTTTTAAATTATTGGAAACTTTCGAAAAACGAATCTGTTCTGGCCATTAGGGTGCAATTCCGAGCCATTCTCATGAAAAATTCAGGCCCGTTTCGTTGAAAACTCTACAGATATATGCTGTTTGTTGTGGTTTGCAAGTATAGGTTAAGCACAAGAGGCCCAAAGGCGGCCTAGGTGCTGAACCTCGGTTTACCAACGTAACCGAAGTGACTTGAAAAATGTATGGGCTAGAAGTTTGGGATAACACTTCATCGATACAAAATTGAGCTAGGTATTCCAAAATATTAAAAAAAAAATGGTCGGTCCTTGAAAAAACGTCAAATGTAAAATGGATTGCTGGAATATGCCTTGAATGTACCATTTCTGTTTTACCATCAGTTTAATTTGTTATGTTTATTCCTTTCGTCATGGGGCGTTTCCCCCCCCCCCCTCCCCCTCCGAATGGATCATTTCATGGGGAGCACTTGCCCCCTATACTCAGCGCCGTTGGTGCCTAGGAACGTTACTTTCATTGAAGAAAAAATATACAGAATTTGTCCCCGTCAGGATTGAACCCGGATATTCTTGATGGAAAACCAGTACGTTACCACTGAGCTAACCCGTTCCTCCCTAGTCAATATTACTCCGGTAATATTGAGTTGGACGTTAATTCATGTGACCACATTGCACGCGCACACGGGAATCGAGATTGACAATTTAGAAAATACAAAAAATTGGTCGCATAAACATTAAACCCATTACTACGGTAGAAGTGGTCAATATAAGACGTCGAAATCGTTATATTGAGTTGTACGAATTAGTCTAATGTAGCGCAGCAAATTGAAAAAGTTTGTTCCTTTCAATGATCGTAATATAAAATTAGTTTCTTCAAACGAATACTCTGCTGCGATTGCGGTTTCTACTCTACAGCAATTCGTTTATATCTGTTGAATCATAAATTTCTTGGTATTGATGCACCTTACTGCTGTGATACAAAATTAATCGATTTTATCAATTTTGCTTGTTTTTGAATAACTTTCGATTGAGTCATAGTGTTAAAGTAAAGTCAAATACCAAACAGAGATTATTTGGAATTTCAGTTCCTAATAGTTTCGTGGAAATAGTTTATTTTAACATTTCGCTAACAGAACATTATAACACATGTGGGATTGCATAGGTGTAGTCAATGTATGAGAAACGTGGGGTGACCTAAAAATGTTACAAATTTTTCTTTTCCCTATTAAGGGGCCATTCGTTAAACCCGTCCACACTGAAGAGGAGGGGATTGTTACGAATGTGGGACATAAAATAGGAGGTATTTTGCGATTGAACGCAGATTTGGGAAGAAAATGAAAAGCAGAAAAAGATTTCCGGACAAATGTTTCCTCAATCAATATCATTTTACATCGATCAAAAAATGAATACGGTCTATTAGTTCAATAGTACATTACATTGGACCCTGAGAAAGTAATTCATTACATGAGGACACAATTTTGTGATGCGAGCCAAGCTCACGAGTGTTTTTGTGAGCTATAAGCTTTAAAAACGTTATTTTGACGAGTGTAGAAGTTGCATACGCGAGTCGAAGGCGAGTTATGTAATTTCACGAGTCAAAATAACAATTTCCAAAGCGTGTTGCACAAAGTAACAAGAGTGAGTTTGCGAGTTCTCAAAATTGTGTCCTAAGTAATGAATTATGTAGCAGAGTCGAACGTACAATGTTTTATAGCTTATTCATCCGAAAGCTGAGCATTACAAAAGTTTTACCTCACTAGTGAAAACAAAGTTTTGCCTCACTAGTGAAATCAAAGTTTTGCCTCACTTAAGAAATCAAATTTTTGCCTCACTAGTGAAAACAAAAGTTTTGCCTCATTACTGAAAACAATAGTAGATTACAGTAGGGGTGCGTAAGTAAGTCATTACATGAGGGATCAATTTTGTGAAATGACCCTAACTCAAGAGGGTGTTTTTAAGCAAAAAGCTTTGAAAACTGTTTTTTGACTAGTGTACAGTTTGTTTCCCGAGCCGAAGGCGAGGTATGCAACTGCACGAGTCAAAAAACAGTTTTTAAAGCGAGTGTCACGAAATGATCCAGAATGGATGACTTACTAAACACCCCCCCACCGTATGCTGTTTTAATCGGTGTCCCATCCGAAAACGCGTCATTACATGCAGATATACATGTAATGAGAAGTTTCCGATGGGGTCCTAACATACATGTAATGAATAATTTCCGTGGGGTGCACATATGCATGTAATGACAAGTTTTCGGTGGGACATCGATTAAAGGTCTTTACTCAGGGGCGTGACAGTCTTTTGTTTTGATCTTTACAAGTAATACTCAACGTGAAGTTAGCCTCAGTTGCGTTCCAAGTTAACTTCGTTGCAAACAAAATCAGCTGATTTCATTCATAAATATGCCAAAATCAGCTGATTTCATTGAAAAGTTAAAAAGAATTTTGCTTCACAAAAAATATCAAAGTTGAGAGCATTATAGAAGTTTTACTTCACTAGTCAAAACAGAAGTTTCTTCACTAGTTACTTCACTACAAGAGTTTTATTCCACTAGTGAAGACAAGAAATTTGCTTCACAAAATGACCCCACATGTAATGCATGGTTTTCGTACGGGTAGGCAATAAATCAATTTAGCACAAAATTTAGCAGAAATTCAGATAACCGCAGACACCAGCTATTTTTATTGTTCTATCCAATTTGAAGGGTCCATTTCAGCGGTCAATTTCACTTAAAGCTAAAAATCAGCATGTTTCGATTGAAAAATGTTTGTCAAACGAATAAGAATCTGAACTTTGCGATTGCCCTCATCAATTTTTTTAATATCTTTTTTTTTGAGGACGTCCTCTGATAGGGGAGGGCTACGAAATGGGACAATGTGTGAGAGGGGTCCCAAAACCGACAAAAAATGTGAACGGGTTTCACTAATGGTCCTTAATATATTTAGTATATAATTACCCTCAAATTAAGGATCGGAACAGGTCAGGTCGACCTGATCAGGTTCAGGTCAGATTATGACCTGATTTCTGACCTGAACCTGATTTTGAATTTCAGGTCCGACCTGAGGCTACCTTGACATCTGACTTGAAACCCACGGGTTATATTCAGAAAATATCATCGAACAATGTGGATAGTAAAAATCTTTGCAAAGTGCCAAGGCGGATACAGCTTTCGCCCCGACTGATGTTTTCGAAATTCTCTTGTAAAAATCGCTAATCGGGGGGTCGCGACGACCAACACAGGTGGATCCGTGCTAACCTATAGTGCAATAAACCTACAAAAACTTAAAATATGCTGTGGAAGTGGTTAAGAGGAACGTTTTTTACAAGAACCAATAATAAAAAACTTATGTAGTTCAAGTAGTGTTCCAAGTCAATTCTATCGTTGAAAGAGGAATGAAATTTTTTTGTCACACACCAAAGAGGGGAGCTGTTAGAGGTAGTGTGACAGGGGGAGGGGTTCTAAAAAACCTTAATTTATGTGCAACATGCTTTATGAAAGGCCCCAAAGAAGAAAAAACTGGACTTTTGGAAAAAAAACCGTTCTCCCTAAAAGCGGGCGTCATTTATGGACGATCCCCATGTGACTCACACACTGATGCCTATGTGTAACACTTGTGCATAAAAGCATAATTGCATTTAATTAATAGATCACAAAATACCGTCTATTTACAAATCAATTTCGTCAATTGAGATAAAATTATCGATTGCATCAAAATTTTCTTATCTCGTCAGCTCTAAATATTTTTGGTTCCTTTGTAGAATATTCAAAGCATTCAAATGATTTCAGGTCAATCAGGTCAGTTCAGGTTCGACCTGATATCATCAGGTCAATTTCAGGTTGAGAAAATATCGACCTGAACCTGACCTGAAAATTTCAGGTCAATAGGTTTCAGGTCACAGGTCCGACCTGAACCGACCCATTCCGATCCTTACCACAAATACGAATGATAATAAAGTAACCTCTCGGCCAGTAAGAGCCACCTTCTCGCCTGTAAGCAAATCTACAACAATCTTTACATTTAGGATATTTCGCGTGGGTCAAACTTCACACCGAGGAGATGCCCATTCTAATAAATCTCAATGAGTCCCATACGTCTCTTGAACCCCAAAATCTCATGGATGCCAATCCTAAATCTTCTTCGAAATGAGTATCATCTCGATTCATGTTGGTTATTTGTCTTCTTAGAGGCCATTCAAATCCGCGCATTTAGTGCGGCGTCGGCTTATGTCAAAGTATACAAAATTTCGTGATGAAGTGCATATGCTAACAGGAATAAAAAATTTTCGTCGGTTCAATATTATGAATTTCGCTATGAAATGTGGTATACTTTGACATAAGCCGACGCTTCAATAAAAGCGTGGATAGTGCGTTGTATTTTTTGGGAGGAGAATGGTCTTAGAAAGGTGTGAATCTTGTGCAAGGTGGGAGGGGTGACTGACGTCCGTCTTTCTTAGCGCATGCACTATCTGAATGGCCCCTTACAAAAACGACAACTAGTGATGCATTTGACATAAATGTACTAATTCTTGAGATTAGCAAATATGACGATATCAGAATCGTAAGTTTGCCAATAAAATATAAGTAACAAGTAAAGAGCTGACTAAATGTAATTACTTCTTAACTATTAAGCCGACATACAGAGAAAGTAGAAGACCTCAATGTTGTTTATTTAATGTACATTTCAATTTTATCAGACCAAATATAATATGCTAGTGATTCTCTGATCCGATTTAATGTAAGTACATATAGCTCTTGAAATTTTTAATCAAACTTGTGTTGAAGCTTCCTAATGGATTAATGAAATACACATAGAAAACTAAGTAGTTTATCAGAAAAGTGACTTCTACTTGAAACTCATCAAAAAATCCATTTATCATTTTGTTTTATCTGTTGTGCTGCGTTGTAAAATGTAAACGTATATTTCCCATATAAACGAATAGATAAAATGAAACCACTTTCTTGTCGTATATATGGCATATTTCACAGAATTACCAATATCCATAATTATAACATACATTTGTTCCCCCACAGTACTTACACAGTACATTCACAACCCAGAATTTTATCAGGAAACATTACAGATTAACATTCTAAATTGACATTTCGCCATTATGATAGCACATGAATACAGCGCCCTGGTATAAAATAAGTTCAATATTTGATACGTGTTTGATTTCGTATTCCCAAACTTCATTGCTCACCCGTTCGTAACATATTTTTGTTTGATATTATTTTGTATATAGAAGAATATTGTTATGGGTTTACGGTACTCTACAGAGTCTACAGCACATACAATACCATTTTCGCTTCACAATAATTCATCCTAGTGCCAATATTATTATGTATTAAAGAGATTTGTCTACTCAGCAGCAAATCAACTATTTAATATAACTGACAGCACACCAGCGCATTTTATTAAAATTCTAGTCACACAATTCAAGTGGCTTTGTCTATCAAGAATATAATTTTTTTTTCTTCTGATATTTGGCTCCAATATTTCAACCCTTAGGATCAGTCAATTTTGTTTAATATGGGAGAACGAACAACGACTAATATTCTGGGAAGCACTTTTGCTGTGCAAACAGTAAACAAAATTGAAGAATGTTTTCGTTATTTAGAATATTTTCTAATAAAAAATTTGAATTTTATTCCAACCAATAAGGAATGGTGTCATTGTTATGACAACGTGCGATATTTCTACTGTGAAATTCAATTAATCATTTCGTGAATGTCCTTTCTATACACACAAGTAATTCTATATCTATGTGGAAGAAGTCTCGAGTAGTGACACTTCGCAGACGCGTGCGAATAGGCAAACTATTGTGAAGTCTATCTGTAGGCGCCTGCGAATAGTTTTTTATTTTACAGAGTCTGTAAGCATGTTTTTTCGTCTGCCTTTACAGAAGACTATTCGCAGGCGCTTGTGAATAATTCCTCCATAAAAATTGACTATAAACAGGCAAAACTCTATGCAAATAACTGAGTCTGTTGGAAGCAAAACCCAGTCAATTCCAACTGTCAAAGTGACGTTTTAAACTTCAAACAAAAAAAATGTTCGAAATATCCAAAATATGTTTATTTTTGCTCAATTGTATCAAGGTTATATTTGGCGTTTAAAACATCACTTTTACAGTTGGAATAGACCGAGTTTTGCTCTCAACAGACTCAACTTATGTGGGATTGGTGTAATAGGCTGAATGACGAATATACATCGAACGATGTCATCGATTGTGTTGAGAGAGAACCGATTTGGTTGTTACAATTATTCGTAGGCGAACCGTTGGTGAATCAAGTTTACTAATAAAAGTTGTTCATTAGCGAGTAAAGATCGGATGTTTTATTCTTTTGGAGGCGTAATGGTTCTTCTACGTTCCTATACTGTATTGTATTGTTGTCCGTCCTTCTGAATACCAATCGGTTAACACTGATCGGTGAGCCTCATGGGTTGACACTAATCTGTGTGGATTCATCGATTAACACAATGAGGTGTGATGTTGTTTTATTATTTTAAGACATTCCACGCAGATAGAAACAATAAAATCGAAAAAAGGCTATTATCGTAATACTCATGTTTTGCCCAAGAAAAGGACATCTTGGCAGGAACCGCAGAAAAATGAATATGTTTGAAGTAAAGACATGTAGACATAGACATTTTTAAAGCCTTCCCATTTGTAGAACGCCGGATGCTATTCAACGTACCTCCAAGGGCTTATGTGTAAATAACGTCTTTGACGTACCATTTATAAATAACGTTTTAACGTTTTGCAAACCCCCACCAACTCGTCGAATTCCGTCCGAAATCGCTGAAAAATGAGCACGACCCCCCCTCCCTAAAAAATTGGGTCGCCCGCAAAAGTAGGCCGCCCGCAAAAGTTAGCTGCCAGCAGCACATGCCTCATGCCCATGGGCTTCAAAATTCGTGGACACTTTCATAAAATGTGGGCGCCCACACTAGGACTTTTCATCTTACTTCCTTCAATTCAAAATTGTCAACAAAATCATAAATAAAATTGATGAATTTTCTTTTTCAACGAGTATCACAGCGATTGTGATTCATCAAATTTAAACCATAGTGAATGTATCGTTTATAGTTCGCGTGAAATTTCATAGGGAGCAGGAGCACTGAGTGAAAGTGAGCGCGAATCGCGATATGTACATTGTTCTTCCGACAACATCGCCACACTCTGAAACTCATTGTTCATGTTCACATTTTTCAATGACAACGTGCGTGCAAGTGCAATATGAAGAAGCGTGTAGCTAATCGATATAGAGTTGAATTTTAGTGTTCTTTGAGATTGGGTTTTGTTTTGGTAGATACGTATTCGTATTGATCTTTTTTATAAGCTGACGACAATAAGGTAAGTTCAACATAAAGCTCAAACCATACTTTAGTAGAAAATTTAGCTAGTTAGTGTCAGTTTCTCTCATAACAGAAAAGATTTGATGAGCCGCAAATTCTGGAGTGAAATGAAGGACTTCCCAGTACTGAGTATTATTGCGAGAACTTTTTTGGCGATACCGGCGCGGCGGCGGAAATAGCGGATGAACGGAACTTTGCAGACGCTGCAATCATTCGAAGTCCATAAAGGTCACAATTGACAGGGTTATCTCTAGGAGACCTTCTCTACATACACACAAGTGTAGACCTACTTTTCTAATGAATTTTTACGTTTAAAACTTTACTATTAAGCGATTTTTGTACACACAGTTTGTGGGCTGGGCCAGTGCCCATGGGCATTTTACTTGCGGGCATTGCGTCTGGTTTTCGCTCCCTCTCGCGCAGGATGTCGTTTATAAATTTCCCCCAACCAGTCTTGAAGAAAATCAAAAAATGAAAGATTCTACGGACACACAAACTTACTAAGATTACATGATTGCAGAACGTGAAATTATGTCACAATGCCCTACGGTAGAAATCGTTTCTCAGAGAATCTGCCAATATTTTTCATTAAGTCATCCAGGAGAACGAAAATCTTGGTAAATGTAAGCTCAACACAATCGCTATTAACTTATAAAAAATAATTTTCGAACGAGAAGTCACGAATACATGGCATGTTCGTAATTGCAAAACGGCTTCTCTGCGTATATTTCTACTTCTGTTCCTATCCTGCAATTCATTAGTTTATTGCTTGTGCACAGATAAAGAATTTTCTATTATTATTTGTTTAGATTGAAAAAAAATATATTGAAGACAAACTTATGTGCTAGGCTATCCCTGTACTGCGCAAGTAGAAAAATATTCAATTCAGGATAAGGAAAATAGAGAAGTTGAGTTCAACCATTTTCCTATTTCAATTTATTATTTTGTTCCATTTTTCTTTCGTTTTCAAACAAATTACTTGCTGTGTTTTTATTTCCGTTTTTTATTTGTTTTCCGTTCAACAGATATTTTGTATAAGCTGAACTCTTTAGTTTTAGTCAAATCTCAAAAAACTGCAAACTGTTGGAAAAAATATTGCACTAAAAAAACACAAGTAAGGAGAAACGAAGGTTGTTAAGCACACAATAAAGACAGCCGAAAAACAAATAACGCAGTGGAATTTACTTTTCATTTTAAATAATTGTAACGGTATGACAGCTGAAAGGAAAAGTAATTTCGGGTTACCTGACGAAGACGAGTAGAGATGATTCTAATGAATTCATACACTTTCCCTACTACGTTCTATTTCTCGGTCTACTTTTACTTCTTCTTCTCGGACCAAATGTGTGGAACAGGCATGTTCTCCATAGGATATGTTTGTCTTTCCTTTTTGGGTAGCGACGACGTCATTACTTCCTGAGCTGGTCCAGTGTTACCAAGGGAAATGCACAGACTCCGACCGAAGTGGTCAGGTTAGGAGAATAACTGGGAAAGCCTTTACCGCGGGTAAAATCGGTACCGCTCGGTTGGGAAACCCCTAAGTGTGATTACACCGACATGACACTTGGCCCCAACTTCAACTGATGTGCCTATGGCGGCAAAATAATTTTGGATTTGGACTTGGGTGAATCTGTACACTTATCCTTCCCTAGGTATCTGGATAACTAGGTTGGAGACAATGCAGGAGATTAGATTAAATATCGGTCTCAATCTAGGACACATCAGTCGTTTTAGTTAAAACGATAGCATACATGACACCCGAGCAATTTTTTAAGATCAACTTGAGCTTTGGCTTGGGGTGTAGAGTGTAGACTAGTGCTACAGCTTTGGTGTCTTTAGCAAACTATTAGATGAGAATTAGAGGAACATTTTTGTGATTTCAGAGACACTCATCTAATAATTTGCTAAAGGCACGAAAGCTGTTGCACGTAATATACACACCAAGCCGAAGCTAAAGCCGATCTCAAAAAATTGTACGGCTGTCATGTTTGAACGATAGTCGTTGCGCTAAGTAAACACGCGCTATTTAGGCGTTATCCGAATTCTTTTTAGACTGGAACTACTTATCACTTTAAATGTATCACAATTATGCAATGACTTCAACTAGTCACCTATCACAAATAATCAATGGAATGTCATTGTTGCCATTATCACAGACCTTAAAAACTTGATCGAAGCGTTACAAAAATACGTTACGTTCTCTGTCCTCACAGGAAGTATTTCGAATGCAGATGGCGTTTCCTCGTTGGATTGCTATTGACAGGCGCTAGAATAAAAAGTCCAAAGAACGAGGTTCCCCCGTGCTCCTTTTCATCAGTTTACCCAACCTACGCAAAAAGAATTCGGTTTCTGAGCCTAGGGGTCCTAAACTCTCGAAGGCTACCGGCTTAAAAATGTAACGACGCTTTAGCTCGATGTATTTGTTATGTTTGTGTCGCTCAGCTAGGTTAGCAGAAGCACCTATCTTCTGTGACGTTAAGTTGAGATAAGTGGCTGCAAGCGTATCAACCACTGTGGTATCCCATATAAGAGACCTTCCTCTGCTCATAGGATAGCTGGTGACACCGTCCGGACGCTTCCCCTCATCCCGTGACAATCCATACGGTTCAAGTCTGTTTGGAAAACTCGCTGACCAAAATGCCATTGATAAAATTTTGTCAATTTCCGCATGCCTAGATATACTGCACGATAACCTATGCCGCCCATTAGCATCGGCTGTCTCCCCGCAAATACAGAGGTGAGGTAGTGCGACCGCAATTCTTGCTGTGCCATTTTTTCAAAGGAGACCCAATTGTTGAGAAAGAACCGCTTGCAACCACTTTGAGGATAATTTGCTAGATGATGCAAGGATTGGAGCTCGTTCACTGGGGTTAGTTGACGATAATAACTCAGTAAGCGTAGTTCTGACCCTCAATGAATCTCAAAACCCGACCCGGACCGAACCCGACCCGATAAAAATTTTCGAAACCCGAAACCCATGAACCCGTAAAAAACAATTCAGGTTCGGGCTCGGGTCGGGTTTTACGAAGTTTCGGGCAACCCGCTCATCTCTAGTTGTCGACAATTGAGATATGGAATTTTTATAATATCTCATCCGACAAGGCCTGTGATTGAAAAACAGATGAAAAATACGCCGGCTGCGCTAAGTCAGACAGTTTCCTTATGCCTAGACCCGAAGCTGATAACGGGAGAGAGGTCTGAGTCCATGCAGCGTTGTTAAATGTGTTGTTTGTTATAATTTCCAAAATGTGACGGAAGAAGTCATCTATTTCAGCTAATTTATCGGGTTGTAAGAATGTCGGGCTGGTACGGAGGAGGTACTGGAACTTTGGTGCCGAGGACGAACATCGTAGAACTCGCAGAGCGGGGTGAACGTCCAACAGTGGCAACCGTTCACATAGGATTAATACGTTTTGAAGCCCGATGGAAAGAAGGTCGCAGATGCTATCATCCAAGATTGCCGAGCAACTGGAAAGATGACGCGTCGAAAACCTTAATGTCTCAATGGGGACTGTGCGATAAAGGCTACACTAGGTACACACGTTAATCTTCCAATAGGATAGGATAATGTGGGTAAGGAAAGCGAACCTTCCTAAGCACCTAAGCCTCCAATGGGCCTGTTGTGCATACCCACTGTTGTAGAGAGAATTTTCTTTTCGTTGTTGTAAGACTATTCGAATGTAGATGTCGCACTTTGCGAGTGCAATTGTTTGATTATGTCAAATAAGCATTCAAATTTCATTTAGTTTGTGCAACTGTTACAGAGTCAATAGAGCTAATTAGATGTTACTAATAGCAGAGACTAATCATCCATGATTAGGAAAAACCATATGAGCTTGTTCCCCCCGGGGATCGAACCCGGGACCCATAGGCAGTGAGTCCAACGCTCTACCATCTGAGCTACCTGGACGGCTTCCAATAGTTATGACCAAATGTGAGTTTCCAACCAAATTTAGTCAATTTGGTCCATTTTTGGACCCTATCATGAACTCCAAGGCTAATGGTAAAATTTTCTCCACACCTTTGAAATCTGGCTCCGAGATACAAACTCTGTTATAAAGTTAACAAGCTTTCTTCGTACGGGTATACAATTTCCACTCTCCTTCCATTAACGCATCTTTATATATCTTGTGTTACGTGTCTTTCGCACAAATGTGATTTGAAAAACAACAATTGAATTCTGATTAAAACGGTTGGAAGCATCTCTTATTCGGTTTTCACCTTAAAAGTCTGTAGACTTCTCACTTATTTGTCTTTTCAGAATGAAAATACAAAGTACAGCTATTTCAATTAGGATGTTCACAGTGCGTAAAGCTTATCTCAAATAAAGAAGACCTTTCCAACATATTGTTGTTATAGTCTTGATTCAATTGATTAGCACCAATGTGTCAATGTTTTCTTAAAACATCAAGTACTAAAGACATAAATAATCTGATTTAGCTTTTACAAGGAAGAATTTATTAGTTCGGGTTCATGGGAATATTAAACGATATAAAAGTTAACTAATATGTGAGAAAAGATAATGTTGAAAGTAAATAATAAAATTCAAAGAACTAACTGAAGAAAAAATATGCTAGAAAACGCACCAAATTGCGTCTATTTACTTACCCATTTACCATAAAAGTAGTTGCATCGAAATCTTCTAACTACTTAAAATAAATATTTTCTAACTCACTTGTGCATAACTTTTCGACACACATCAAAGTCATTGCGTCTATATATCATACACAAAGCAATCAATATTTTTTTACAAGAGTTTCATTGAGTTTAGTTGACAGTCTAACATTTAAATACACAAATCATGTCTCATGTAGACATTTTTCTTATAAATCATTTGGTATTCAAATGAGGTCATATTTTGACTCGACAGTAATTGACCTCCCGGTTTGAAAGATGACAACGTTATTCTTGTTGCTCATCATTTGATCAATTTTATCGGCTAAATAATTTTATCGTTTCGCTGCATTAAACCATTTTCAGATATTAAATTATTTATAGAGCTAGACATTTTACAAGAGTCTCTGTGAATTTGTTCGCGAATATATTAACGCTTTGAGTTGGTAAATGGTATCAACCGTTTCAATAATGGTCAATGGTCGTCGAACGAGTTTAAAATGTGAGACGAATTTTTCGAAATAGTGTGGGTTTTTGGGCTTATTTAGTATTTATTGGGATTTACTGAGATTTATTGGGATTTACTGAGATTTATTGGGATTTATTGAGATTTATTGGGATATACTGAGATTTACCGGGATTTACTGAGATTTATTTGAATTTACTGAGATTTATTGGGATTTACTGAGATTTATTGGGATTTACTGAGATTTATTTGGATTTACTGTGATATATTGAGATTTACTGAGATTTGTTGGACTATATTCAGATACTAGTATTGTTACTCGGGCTTCGCCCGGGATATGATTTTAACAACTTGTAAAAATTGTTCGGTTACTTCTACCATTATTGTTTTAAACTTCAAACAGTTATCTACATAATCACTTTTTGAGCAAAGAATTGATCAGAAACTTTCAACTTGCTGGAAATTTGTCAAAACTGGGTCTTATAGCTTAAAAGAGTCACATATTTTCAGTTCTGACCCATAATTATTTACTAATATTTTGTGTTAGAGCCGACCAACAGACCAACCCAGAGCTCTAGGTTGGACCCATCTATACTTGTAGTGGGCAACAATGCTCCGCTGAGTTTTCTTAACATCAATGCAAAAACATATTTTTTAGGGTAGACCTTTGGGCCAGCTTATTTGCTAGGGACAGGCATTGGATCGATACATCCAGGACAATAAAATTTTCCCCTATTTTCTGTTCAACACAACACAAAAATCATTAAAATCATCATTAAAGAAATATCCATGTGTGGTCACCCTGATCGAAATTATGAAGTTGATTTTAAAACTCCTTTTGCCCAAGAATCTGTACTTAATATCCTTCAAAATGAGCCTAATTTATCAAAAACCAATTTACATTTTCTATCGGTTTTATAGTATCAAAATCTAAAAATCCAAAAAAAAAAATTGACATCCGCCGAACTATTTGTTCTCAGGAAAATATGTTTGCAACGAATTTCTCATTTTCTTTTGCTGTGTGTTTTCCTTTAACCCTAAGGAACTCATAACAGCCAAGAGTGGAAAAATTCATAACTTTTATTAGCTATGGTGAACCTTCAGATTAGTATGACTCACGAAAACCGGAAAATTTTCTAATAACCGCTTTGGGCAAGCAATTTTTCTTTTGACCCAAGATGCTATTGAATACGATGATTGAATACGTCGATGAGAATAGGTCCAGAGTAGAAAAAAAAAACATTTTGCATTTCTTGACCCACCCTACTGACTACACTACGTCATTGCACCTCATTACACTTCACTGCCTTTCACTGCACCTTGATGCACCGAACTACACCTCACTGAAACTCACTACACCTTACTGTGCCTTGGTGGACCTGACTCCACCTAGATGCATCTTACTGCATCAAAGTGCAGTAAGATGCAGTAAGGTGCATCATGGTGCATCAAGGTGCAGTAAGGTGCATTAAGGTGCAGTAAGGTGCATCAAGGTGCAGTAAGGTGCAGTAAGTTGCATCAAGGTGCAGTAAGTTGCATCAAGGTGCAGTAAGGGGCATCAAGGTGCAGTAAGGTGCATCAAGGTGCAGTAAGGTGTAGTGGGGTGCAGTGAGGTGTAGTGGGGTGCAGTGAGGTGTAGTAAGGTGCACTGAGGTGTAGTTTAGTGAGGTGCAGCAAGGTGCAGTGAGGTGTAGTGTAGTGAAGTCCAGCAAGGTGCAGTGAGGTGTAGTGAGGCACATTGACATTTTGGATTTTATATTATAGATATGAGATTTCTGGGATTTATTAGGGATTCATTAAAATTTATTAGAGTAAATACGAAGGATTTTGTAATGAATAGAAGCTATAAAAGTAAGCCTAATTTTGAAATAATTTTTTGAACAGCTTCTAAAAACAATTGTTGGATGTACGAATTACTTTGGCGGTCACCATCTCACATTTTCATTTACTACAAATTAACCATATGACGTTGATATAGACTTTTTTCGGCTAGATTTTTCATTACATTAAAAGAAACATAGAATTTGAACTGGCTGGTCGGTTGTCTTCTGCTGATGTAAAATTTGCATAATATTAAATGTGTCTAACTGTAGCGGGATTAATGGTGAAGAATCACAGAAGCACTCAAAAGACTTTTGATAATTACAACCTTGCAAAGAATCGAGTAGCAAATGATTAACTAAAAGTGTGGCATTTATTGTTTGACTTGAACTTTTCTAATTAATTTTTAGGATTTCAATTTTTTCTAAAAAATGTCGAACGGGGCGACGAACGCCTCTAGTCACAATTTTACCTCTCTTGTGGTATCTCACTATAGTTCTCTGAAACCTCGAAAAACAACTCCAATATTAATCAATGTCTCACCCCTAGTCCCAGTAGAAAGCCAAACTAGTTACTTCATCCTCAGTAATCTTTTTTTTTCATTCATAAAAGTAAATTAAACAGACGGAAGATGTGATCTAGCTACCAAATCGTAATAAACCGCAAAGCATTGGGATAACCGAAACGACTCATAAAACTGGAAACAATAACAACAAAACAATACGATTTTTATTCGGTAACGCCATATAAACCATAATACTCTAAGGTAATTTATCTCTCAATTTTTTATTCGTTTTGTCTTGTTATTCTGTGAACCAGCAAAAATTATTGCCCGAACGTTATGCTGCGTTAGATCTGGATTTTCTCCAACAAATTGTGCCATAATATTTATAGTTCAGAAATGAATCTTTTTCCGTGTGCAGAAAAAAAATGGCATGAAGTGAAAACAAAATACAAAAGAGTGAAATGAATTTCTTGTGTGCTTTTCATTAAAAATGAAGAAAATCTGTTACCGAGAAGAATATAATGATCTCTCTTCATATAATGAATCACATGTTTTCTTTCTTGCGAGCAGTGAACGATGGTTTTTAATGGTATGACAACAGAAGCGTATTATAGAAGTTAGTGGTTTTGTTTGCTATGTGAAAACACAAGATTACACACTAGATTTCTCATTCCATATTTAGTTTTACTTAAATTTTTCGGTTGTCCTATTTCGAGTTACACAGACAGTTGCTTAGTTTATTTGTAAAAGTTTCCTACATTTTTAATCCTCTTAATTCTGTTTTCCTTTCAACCGTAAGTAAAGCTAATTTCTCAAAATAGTGTTGAATTTCATCACAATAAATAATTTACTAAGCTGTAAGACACTCAACCCTTTATTTTTGAGTAATAATGAATTAGGGGGATATCGCTTGACATCTTATCTTCCTGTTACCTTTCAGAATTTTCAATGATTCCTTCAATTAAAACATTAAATTCGTTCCACTGTATTTTGGAATTTGTTATAGAAATATCATGATGACATTAACGGTGACCTGATTCAATAAAACTAAATATACAACTGATTGACGTAACTCTTAATTACGCGACAACAAAGTAACGGTAATCCCTTTGCTCCTCCTGTCGTAATATATCATACAAAGCCCAGTCCCATATCTCCCAAGGTGTCACGTTTCTTTTAGTATGGAATGTATATTTCTTCCTCTAAACGAACGAAAAATTTATTTTATTGCTTCATAAAAGTAACGACGTTTAAGTTAAGAATAAAAATACTTTGCACTATGATAGAAGATACGCTAGTGCTGAGGGGGGAACTCATTTCTGAGTTAGTAAAACCAATAAGTCATGGTAAATTACACTTAGAAATGTTTTTTTAACAACTTCGTGCCGTTAAAACATCCACCTCAAACTACAACAAGAAGAGAACGTCGGTCGTCGCGGCGCCAGACGATTGAAATTTTACATGGACGAAGTTAGTCCAAAAATGTGTTCCAAGTGGATTTTTCCTTGTACGGAATGTAGAAACACTTTCCAACAATCTAGGTCACTTTTGATCTTTAAAAAATTGAAGAAAACCAACTTTAAACTTTGGGCTAACTTCACCCACATGAAATTTTTGCAATTTTTTGGACGTTTTGAAAATTCACAAATTTCCTTTCGGCGCATGTCTCCAGAACTGAAAGTACAGAAAAATTATTTCGTCGTTGGGTCCGGCATTTGTGACGCAATTTTTTTTAGCACAACGCAATTTTGTTTTAAAAAAAGGGCTGTAATTTTTAAGAAAATTAAAACTTTGAACACAAGGTTTTATTCAAACAAACTTCTGCGTATTATCAGCGATAGCGTCACCTCAAGCGATATCATTTTTGGAAGCAGACTCACGGACTGCGACACACTCTACCATTTAAGAGGTTTTTGTTGTGATTCGACATAAAAAAATTGTGGTTAGAGACATGTGCCGAAAGGATTTTCCGAAAAAATTTTTCCCTTAAAAAAATTTTCTCCGAAAAAAATTTTTCTCCAAAAAAATTTTCTCCGAAAGAAATTTTCTTTCCGAAAAAAATTGTTCTCCAACACCTTCGGCTACCATCGGAACACTTCGTATCACCTTCGGAATACTTTGTGTCACCTTCACCTGCCTTCGGAACACTTCATGTCACCATCGGCTACCTTAAGAATACCTCGTGTCACATTCGGCTACGAGGGGTGACGCACTTCTGCGGTTTATGGAGTAAATGGAATAAATGGGAATAAATGGAATAAATAAGAATAAATGGAATAAATGGGAATAAATATTGGAATAAATGGAATAAATGCTAATTTTTTGAAATTCGTCAAAACCACAAATAGACTTGATTTTGATGGCAACGCACACAACAAACCATACTAATGTGTCGAAAATTCAAAAAACCCACTTTTGAAAACTTAAAAGAATTTTTGTTGAAAAATGGAATAAATGGAATAAATAAATTTATTCCATTTATTCCAAAAAAAATAAAATTTAATCTCATGATGGTTTAAATGCTTTATAATTTGTGCAAACCTTTTTTTGAACTTATTTGTCTAACTTGTGATGTGTTTGGTTCAGATATTTCGCAAAAACAACTAAAAAATTTTTGGGAATAAATGGAATAAAAGAATAATGGAATAAATGAAGTGCGTCACCCCTCGTTCGGCTACCTTGGGAACACTTCGTGTCACCTTCGGCTACCTTCGGAACACTTCGTGTCACCAAATCTTCTCAGTGATTCATATAACTTTCCTGAAGAAACCAACTGTCTTCTGTAAAAGGTATTCTTATTCAGAATTTAGCAAAAAATCCAAGATGGTGTCACTTTGACAGTTGGCAGCCATTTTCATAAAATGCTTAAAAGAATTCTCCTGAACAAACTCTATAACTTTCTAGAAGAAACCATCTCTCTAAGTAGTGTCATTCCGAAGCTAAAATTCGAAAATCGAAAAAGCATTAACGAAAATCCAAGATGACGCCATGGCGCGCCACTATGACATCTGGCAGCCATTTTCTTAAGATACAAAAAAATTCTCCTGACCAAACTCTATAACTTTCTAGAAGAAACCAACTCTCTGAGTGTTATCATTCCAGAGCTAAAATTCAAAAACCCAAAGAAGCATAATTTATACCTAACAAAAATCCAAGATGGCGTCACTTTGGCAGATTTCTGAAAATCTCAAAAAATTCTCCTGATCAAACTCAATAACTTTCCCGAAGAAACCAACTCTCTAAGTATTGTCATTCGGAAGCTAAAATTCGAAAATCAAAAAACCTAATTTATTGCTTGGGAAAATTCAAGATGGCGCCGGTTTGACTGCTGGCAGCCATTTTCTTAAGATCCCAAAAAATTCTCCTGATCAAACTCTATAACTTTCCCGAAAAAACGAACTCTCTAGCTATTGTCACAAAAGTTCGCGTATATATGGCTCCTTTTCCCAAAGGTTTTTGTATGGAGTTTTTTGGGTTTGTGGACGTTTTTTTTTTAGGTGTGGGGACTGCGTCGCGCCCTCTGCCACCGCTGCGGGCATGATAATTTCTTAATTTACTAGAGATTTAACAACTGGAGTGAAGAGGTAGCATCGGCCATTTACTATATTATCAGCGTTTTCGAAACATTTCTCGTTTACAGAGAAATTATATGTTGGCATCACTGCACCAGATAGAAGTAGCATGTTGAATGACTGTTGGGTTATATGTATTATACTCAATTTTCTTCCACATAGTCCAAGAGTCATTCAAAATGTGTTCTATCTAGTTCAGTCGTGCCAATTTACCATTTTTCTATTACTATTTTTTTTATTCATGTTGGCCAGAGAAATAATAAGTTGGTACGCCTGAGTCGAAAGCAACTCCCTCACATTCTCTACCATTTATATTTTAGATTTTATCAGTTTGGGACGATCACTTTCGTGGTCTGGAACACAGATCTTCTGACCCTTTGTTTCTTTTCCAAGTCGCAGGAACAATCTGGGTCACCATCTTCACCCTTCTTATGCGATCCCGGCCCATCGTCAGGAGCTCCCTAGCCCATTTCCCGTTCGGAATGGGGAAGAAATGCTTGGTATGCATTCCTCCTTCATACACCTTCCAGCTTTTTCTATGCTCCGCCTTCACCCAGTCCTTCAACGCTTTCGAACAAAGCGGATTCGGGATGGGGATGTGAGGCTCTGTGATTGCCCTTGAGCCGGTTTTCGCCAGCTCATCAGCCTTGTCGTTACCGTCCACTCTTGTGGTAGTTTGACTCGATTTCTCACCACTATCTGGTTCAAGTAACCTTTACATTCTTCTACCAATTTAGAAGTCACTATTACTGATTCACTATCAGTGCACACGATCACGTCCTCACCATTCAGATCTTCTGGCAGATTTTCTCGAGCTCCCAAAAGAGCTGCTGTAGTTTCAGCCTGGGAGATGCTGGATAACCTTCCCAGGTGAATCCAGGTGACGGTATCCGTCCTCGGGTCATATACCCCGGCTTTGGAAACCCAGAGATCAGCATGACTAGCGTCAATTCAAATCCCGCGTTGTCGAAGGCCCCTTGTATGTCCATAAAACATCGAAGGGATATTTCTTCAACCCAAATTTTCATTCTTTACCATACAAACCAACTGTCATTCACATGTATGTATGGCACCAGCGTACCATCTTTACCATGCATGTGGGATAAATTGGACTAAAATGCAGTGAATGTGATGATTTCAAAATTTCCGCCAGTGTACTAGTCTATGACTTTCGTATTAGATGGATGTCATTTCGTAGACTTTCTTGGTTGATTTCAGAAAATGTCCACAATTCTAAAACAAACTGGTCTTGAGAGGTGTAAAGATTGCTTGAAAATTATTATAGAGCTTGGCGTTGCATCTGAAGGTGAGACGGATTTAGGTGAAATTTTTTCTGGAAATCGTTTCGTTAAGTTTTACAGAGGCTTGCAACTTGACATCTTTTCCGTTCCACTCAATAATTCAGAGAGCATTTATCTGTGATCTCCTTACACCGTAATATGCTGCTGATATTGTACTTTAGATTACCTTCTCAAGTGGAAATAGAGATAGCAATGCCCAACAAACGAATTTATTTGCTTGACGTATTTTTCGATAATAAAGTTGATGATGTTGCATTTTCTTGCACATTCACATTCATCTAAGTGAAACCATCTGCCCTAAGCTTAAAGAAGTTTTTCTAAAACAGTGCCTTGGACTTTTGAACGATGCACCCTCATATGAATACGCAATAATTAACCAAAACTAATCCTAAAATTTATGTTGCGTGCCAACAACTGCCAACACAAAATACGATTTTGCTGTGATGGTAAACAAACGTTCATTAATTATCGCAATGCATGCAATAAAACATTCTACACAAAAGGCTATGAACATTTTCATCAAATACGAAAAAATAGGGTAAAGAATAGGTTTAGAGTAATTGGAATTATTCCATTGATCCGTAATAAATCCATTAAAAACGGCCTTTCATTGACTTAGTCCTTACATACAATAAATACTATCAATCATGTGCAATTGGCCTAGTTCCCAAAGTGATCTCTTTAAGCTTACTTAACCCAGGTGCAAACGACATCCAAGTACCTTTCAACCATGTAATTGACTTCCCAGGTGCTTTTCCATTTCCATCAAATTCGAATAAAATTTTCGGGGTTATACGACCCATATATTGGTCGTGTATACATATAGCAGAGCAGTAAAAACGTAAATATAAAATGAAAACTTTTCTCGCTTATCATCGTGCAGACAATAAAATATCCCATTTGCTATATATACCATAGGATTGAAGTGTATTTCTACGTCCATGGTTATAAAATATCCGCAGGTTAATTGAATTAATGGTGGCGCCTGCCAAACTGTTTCCAGTTTTTGTCGACTCAAAAAAAAAGGACACACTCACAATGGATGTATTTTTGTATATATTTCAAATGAAGGGAAACCCCGAAAAGTCGTTGAAACATTAAGTATATTTATAAGTGTATAACTTAACTGCGTTGTAATCTAAGAATAGAAAACTCTCCAAATGGATTGAAAATTAATGAAAAAGTTTTGTTCGGAAAAATTTAATTACTTATTGATTGCGAATCATCCAAAGTTAATCAGTGTAATGGATGGGATCTGGGATGATTCAGTAATTTGGTGAATTATTAAAATGTTTTTATAATTTTCACATATTTTTTATTGAATTGGATTTTGATAAAAGGATTATTTAATGCACAAAGCCAATAGTCGAATAAATATTTTACGGATAATTGAAAGACAGAGAAAATTAGCACGATTGCCGTGTCATTTGAAAAGGCGCCACGAATAATTTACTCATTGAGCGCAAGACTACCGAAATGCAAGATATCTTAGTAAGTTAGTAAGTGGTCAAAATATGGTCCAGGGCGCGGCGAAAAAAGGGGAATTAGTTAGAAGTGATCACGCCTTAAATATGTACACAACATAGCTCGTTGGATAGCTACTTTCACCATTGACATTTATTTAGTTTTCCTTCTCGCTTTTCCACTTACATATTTTAGTCTGTCTGGATCAAAAGTCGGTCTATTCCAACTGTCAAAGTGATATTTAAAAACATCAAAGTCCTTGCTACTCTGTGTTGGAAATGTAATTCGTGTTTACTGGCTGTATGGTCACATAAGTTAGACACCTAATAACCTAGTTTTTATTGAAGAAAACATCTGTCAATAAATGAACTATTCTTGCATCATTCTTCAACATAACCGGTCGTATTTTACTTTAGTCCTAGATCTACAAACTCACAACACTCTGCCGTAACTTAATGCAAAAGAGAGAAAAGAACATATAAAAAAGTCCACGCAAAGTTTTTTGTCTCTTTCGCACTAAGTTTCTCGTTCAAAACGTCATTTTGACAGTTTGAATGGACCTACTTTTGATTCCAACATGACAAAAGGCGTATTTGGTTTTACGACGCCATGGAGAGGGTGGAAGTGCTAAGTACGACTCCCAAAGCGAACTTTTAGTCTTAGTTATAACATTTCCTGATGTGAGCAACCACTGACACGTCAATGAAAGTGTGAGCGGCTACATTATCAGTTTACTTGCAAAAGAACAGTTGCATAATTGCTCATTTGTAGGCAATGTAAAAACCATGCAAAAATTTGACGCCTCCCACAAAAAATCAGTTTCGGCTTGTGTAAAGAGCAAAGTTACTCTCCTCTCTACTCAATGGTGCAAGATAAGTAAACTGGATCTCGATTCTCATTGTGTTCGTAGACTGCTATATAAGATTCATAACTTAACCAATACATAAGTGCATGGGAATCGATGAATATATCTATCTCGCTTTTATCAACGCTTTCGTATATTTGAATGAATTTATGTTTCCCGTCCCTATAATTAATTTAAAAATTCTATACAAAAATAAGTGGCTGATGTTTTTGCCTTCCGTAACACTTGCACACCAGAAGGACTCAATTCCCGACACTACAGCAAAAAAACTCCGTATACTGTATTCTCTATCGCTTTACTCATTACCGAAATTTACGGTCGCTCCCATTTGCACTGACTTTTGAGCGGCGTCTTACTTATACTTACTCATACGTACCGTTTTAACTTCTTCATCTTTAACCCACCAGCGGAATAATTTTTCAACACGCAAAAATTTAAATTTACTCGAAACAATCTACGCAATAAGAAATAGAAGCCAAATTTTTGCAGCGCAAAAACTGAAAGTACAGAAAAATTATTTCGTCGTTGTTTTAAAAAAAGCGCTCTAATTTTTTCACGAAATAAAAACTTTGAACACAAGGTTCAATTCTAAAAAAACTGCTGCGTATTATCAGCGATAGCGTCACCTCAAGCAATATCATTAATTTTGGAAGCAGACTTACGCACTGCTCCACACTCTACCTTTAAAGAGGTTTTTGTTGTGATATCAGTCGTTTTGGAAGTTTTCAGTTGTTGAAAAAGATTCTCCGAATAAAAATTGTCTTCGAAAAAAATTTTCTTCGAAAAAAAATTGTCTGCGAAAAAAATTTTCTCAGAAAAAAAGTTTTTCTTGAAACAAATTTTTCCTTTTAAAAATTTTCTCCGAAAAAAATTTTTCTCATAAAAAAATATTTCTTCACAAAAAAAAATTTTCTTCGAAAAAAATTTTCTCTAAAAAATTTTCTCCGAAAATATTTTCTCCAAAAAAATTTTTCTCCAAAAAAAATTTTCTCCAAAAAAAATTTTCTCCAAAAAAATTTTTCTCCGAAAAAAATTTTCTTTCCGAAAAAAGTTGTTCTCCAACACCTTAGGCTACCATCGGAACACTTCGTGTCACCTTCGGCTACCTTGGGAACACTAATTGTCGACTTCGGCTACCTTCGGAACACTTCGTGTCACCTTTGGCTGCCTTCGGAACACTTCGTGTCACCTTAGGCTGTCTTCGGAACACTTCATGTCACCTCCGCTACCGCTCCGGGCATGATTCTCACTATTGAAATTTGATTAAATCGAAAATAGGTCTTTCCTGTCATAAGATAATATTACTTGCAACATAGAATTAAGTGAACAATCATTGTTTCGTGATAACGAAATATTGAGAAAACATTGACTGCACTAGCAGTTAATGGGCTAGTTTTCATCGAACGTTTCATTGAACGTTCATTATTGCTGAAAGTCATTAGTTCCATCAATTCAACAATCGTTTTGTCAGTCAATTTCGTCGATGTTTTCTAATCTTATAACATTCTTGAAATAAAAAATCGATGACCACAAAATAATATACAGAAATTGAAACGATACGAAGAAATCAGCATAGTAAGAGATATTAAGTGACACCCATTTCGTTTTTATCGCAAATCAATCCCACTTCCCAACTTATTTCCACCGCAAATAATATTCATTATCTACAGTCTCTGTGATAAGTCAACTAAAATCAAATCCATATTTACTGTGTCTATGTACGACAACTGCGGTATATAATACACAACACAGCCAGCACCTCTACATGGACGTTTCTTATCTGATCGACAGAATGACAATATCCGTTCGTGCACAAACAATCATTATATATACTTTATGCTTCAATGATTTATACCAGAAAATAATTGAACCGATTCAATATTTACAAAGGACCTTATGGATTCGCGTTTGCTGATGTAGTTAGTGCAAAAAGTTAAATATAACGAACCCGAACTTTGTTTGGTGACATTCTTTAATTTATGTTTCCTTAACCGAATGAAATATCTGTTGGATGAACCAAACATGAAACTAGGCAAAGGGAAAAAGCGACTTCAGGTACCTCCCAATGAAGTTCACAAAGTTCTATTTTAATGACACGCAATGAAAATTATACTTATCTCACATTACGTCACAACAGGTAAACGATTTAACAAAGTTCCGTACTTTTGTAATTCTGCTGTTCTGGTATCGCAGCGAGTCTGAGCTGTTGATACTTTTAAAAATATATGAAGCTCTTCAATTGCAATGTGGTACATTAAAACATAAAACAGTTTCCTGATGTTATCTTTCCTTTTAATTGATGAATTTTAATTGCCAAAAGTGATTGACATTACTGGTATGCCGCATCCGCTGGCGATGCAACATTTGCATTTTTTTTTGCTTACATGAATCAATCGAAAGACCATTCCATAATCGTTTGTTTTATTTGCTCCTTGGCTTGGATAAGTTGCACCGTGTCTGATGACGGATCAATAGATGTTAAGTCAGCGGATTTCGCATATGCTAAAAAATTTAAAATGACAATTGCCTGTAGGTTCACGATAATGTCCTCAGACAACAAAGCTGATTTGTTCTTCTACAACAACGGCATTAATATGCTGTAAGAACTTAAGCGACAGGTCAACGTTGCGTGAACAATTGGTCGCACTCATACAATTGACCGGGTGCCTGATTTCTTTTGTATTTTTAATCGATTCGAAACATAATTTTGAGCAAAAAATCGTTCTATGACACGTCACGAAAATTTTCCGTTTTTTTTTAAAGCTCATAAAGTGCTTACAATCCACCTAGGGATCATGCACATTTGACGTCATATTTGCTTCAATTTGTCATATTTGCTATAAAATCCAAGAAGTCCGTAGCTGCAAACTGGTCAGATATTTTGCTTATAGTACTCCGGCTACCCCCCAAACACACCCCCTATTTGGGGGGGGGGGGTGGTAGCCAGAGTTCTCTACGCAAAATTTGCTGTCCTGAGTTATGACCTTTTTATGGATACGAATTTTTTATAGCAAGTCTGACGTCCTATGTGCACGACCCGCTACCGCTCACCTACCAGCAATATACTTTTTGCAATTCTTCGTGATTTTTCATCGAAAGACGTTATAATTCTAAGCAGAAAATTGTTCAAATTGTTAAAAAAAAAGCAATTAAAAGACGCAGTCAATATTTTGACTTTAGCTGAAGACGCCCAAGTTTTTTGAAAACAGATGCTTCGTCGTCGGCTGAGTGTTTAAAGATTTTAAAACATTTCTTACCCTCAATGACTATAGCTATTGTGCGAGGTTCCTGTGGAGCAGTGATTCCAGTGTAAAGCCATGGATCAATTGCGCCATTTGTGTAAATCACGTTGGTAACTCTTTGATTCAGTGATCCGAACTCCCGAATAAGAGCTTCGTTGGCATAAATTAATTGATCTGCATTGTAACTAACAAATCGTGGATTTAATATTCTTATAATATCCCAGAAACTTCTAGGAAATTTAAAAATTGAAATTTTAAAGAATTTTAGTTTCTTACGTTGCACCCAATGCTCTTTGACATTTTTCCATATGATAAAAAACTGGTATCCTTCCTGGCAGCCAGGAAAATTCATCAGCTATCAAAAACGATCCAATTTGAGTGCACTGACTGTAATACCATTGTCGTCCTGATTACGCAAACATTATTACTAGGAGCTCTTGTAATGCAAGGGCATTATAAACCTACTTCCACTAATTGTTCCTTCTCTGTCCCATTCAACGTCACTAGCGCGTTCCACCATTCCATTAAAACTCGGATCGAAACATTCCGGTGTACCATAAATATAGTCAATCCATTGAACAAAAGATTTAAATGGATCTCCTGGTATGACTTCCATAGCACGACAGAAATCTAGAATGCCAGCCGTACTGAAATTAATAGCCCGTTTTCATTCATAATGGAATTTTTGGTTATATTTCAAAACTAAATTCGACAAAATTATATTTTTATGTAAAAATAATGTGAATTGTGTGTAAAAATGATGGAAAGTTCATGGATAATTATGTAAAATCTATGTAGGTCATGTAAAAAAGATGTACTAAAGATGTATAATTGATGTACAAAGATGGATAATTGATGTACAAAAGATGGATAATTGATGTACAAAAGATGGATAATTGATGCAACAACGATGGATATTGCTACATTATTTTTCCAACATTTTTGAAATTTCTGTGGAGTTTCTGTGGAATTTCCGGAATTTCTGAACTCCGGAATTTCGATGGAATTTCTGTGGAATATTTGGAATTTCTGTGGAATATTTGGAATTTCTGTGGAATTTTTGGAGTTTCTGTGGAATTTCTGGAATTTTAGGAGCGTCTGAATTTCAGAAATTTTGTGAAATTTCGATGGAATTTTCGGAATTTCTTGGAATTTTTGTGGAATTTTTGGAATTTTTTTATGGAATTGGAATTTTTGTACAAATTTTTGACCAGTGGATAACCACTCGAATTATATCATTTTAGCATGATTTACATCATTTTTTCATTATTTATCCATAAATTTTCCCATTGATGTTAAAATAATGTAAAATTTATCTAAATAATAGAGAGTTTATGCATATCCACTTATAGCCAAATTTATAACATATACATATAGCTATTTGTTTAGAGTTATATATTTACGTTATGAGCTACAAGTTTACGTTATAAGTTAACATTAAAGTTTATAGCTCAGATCAGTATTTTAACTGATACATACCAACTGATCAGTTTTGGAACTGATCAGTTCTGATGCGGAACTGATCAGAACTGATCAGTTCCAAAACTGATCCGCATCAGAACTGATCAGTTTCAAAACTGATTTGAATTAGTAGTATAGAAACTGATTAGTACTGATACGGATCAGTTTTAAAACTGATCATTACTTATCCGGATTAGTTTCAAAACTGATTAGTACTGATTCATATCAGTTTTCAGATTGATCAGTATTGATCCGGATCAGTTTTTAAAATGATCATTACAATACTGATCTGGGCTATTAACTTATAACTTTTACAGTAAACTCATAACCTATAAATTATAACTCATAGCTCGTAACGCAAGCTTATAGTTCACTAAGTTGATAACTTAGAAACTTTTAACATCTACAATCTACATATATTAGTAAGTTTCTATGGTCTTTTTGGGTTCCCAACCCGCTTAACTTGGAATATAATTTCAAAACCTTTGCACATGGACTTTCGTTCGCTACGTATACTAAGTTTTTCATTTTTCTCTTTTTACGTTACGTTATTATTGAACGATCTCTCGCACGCATTACTGTGCATACATTCATCGGTTTCTGTCAATAGAATTTATCATTCGTTTAATTAATACACAAGATAAGACACACGTAATTTAAGTGGGTTTACCCACATCCACTTCAAACGCTACTTTCAATTTATTTCGTGATAAAGTGAAAAAGGTACCAAAACGCTGATATTTTTCTTTATTTTTGTTTGTATGACTAGACACGAAAGTCATAAAAAACAATTTGAAATTGTAATAAATTCACTGTGCGTACGCCAGCCATGTGAGCAGCTGTTCAAATTGTATTTTTAACTTTACATGGTAATTATAGACTTACTGATGTCTGTTGATATAGTCCGTGATGAATAAAATGTAATGTTCATATAATGCAGCAATATCGAACAATGAAGTGGTGTCCACAGGATGGCACAAGTTCAACATTTCTTGTAGGTATTCACCGTCACCACTTCGTATTAAATCATCGATTGCGTATAGCGCTTGTCTTAGCAAATTGTGACATTCCAAGCTACCGGCGGAGGTAATAATGTATTCCAATAGATCATACTGACCTGATTCATTGAAATTCCCTTACCAACAAATTGAATTTTAAACAAAATAAATCACCAACTTACTGAAACTGTACAAATTAATGTCAAACACACCACTTGATGACCACACCTTTGAATAGAATGCACAAATTATTGAAATATTTTCATTTAAACTGAATTTACGAATGAAAATTTACCGCATCTATCATGTGCGGATATTTTTTTCGTGCCCACACAGCGACCGACGCCCCATAGCCAGATCCCCATAAAATAACTTTAGTTGAATAACCAACTGATAGTTCCGTCCGAATAAATCGAATAAATGTTGCAATATCAGCCAAACTTTGTTCCACCGTCAAATATTCCATGTTTTCAAAGGAGGCATTTCTACAACACTCAAAGTCTTGAAATCGCTCCTTGCTAACTTCCTTAATTTAATATCAATTTACTGTGTGGGACGATTTTCACCGAGATATCTGTGATTAAACGTAAATAGAGCGGCATTGGTTTCTGCGGCAATATCAACCATTAATCCATTCTCAATCCATCTTGTCGTATCGTCTCGAGCATCTTTTATGTAAATGTATAATGGTCCGCCCGGTTCATAATGATTGGCATTGCCGTAGTATGTCTACAGGACGAGAAAGTTGCATTGTTTCAAACACCAACGCGTTTTAAAAAAAAACTCACAAACGACACATTGTTGAAATTCTGAGGACTAAAGTGATCGAGTCGCGTTTCAAATACATCATTGTATAAGTCCGCGGTAAATGCGTCGGTTTCAAGATCACCTGCGAATTCATTTCCGCTGGATGTAGATAACATTGCGAGCAAAACAAATATTAAAGAAAACATTTTTTTGAAGCTTATGTTTGTTGCAACATTAATTGAGATACTAAATATTTGATTTACGTTTTCTCAAGATTGACGTTGAAGCTTCAGCTGATGTTTTAATCGAACATTTTTTCTCTGATAAATGGTCTATCAAAGTAGACTATCGGAACTCTATCTTAAATATTGTATTTATCAAACTTATGTCAGATGGTACGAAATTGAGTAATGCATGGGCGTAGCTTGAACATCCATTCATGATACGCTTCAGGGCTGAGAAGCTACAATTTTTATATTCAGGCGGGCAAAATTCCCGCCAAAAAAATTAAATCGCCAAGAAAGAGAAGAAACGCCAAAAAAAATCGCTTAAAAAGAGAAGAATCGCCAACATGATTTTGTTTAGCCATTGGCGTTTCTTCTCTCTTTTTACGATTTTATTTGACCTTTCTTCTCGCTTTGGCGATTTTCATTGGCGATTCCTAAATTTTTGTTGAATTGTTAAATCGCCAATGAAAATCGCTAGAGCTAGGAGAAACGCCGAGAAAAACGCCAATATGATTTTATTTAGATTTTGGCGTTTCTCACTTCTTCTTTCTTCTCACTTTGGCGGTTTTTGTTGGCGATTTAACAATTCAATAAAAATTTACGAATCGCCAAAGTGAGAAGAAACGCCAAAAGACATCGTCAAAAAAAAGAAGAAGCGCCAACATCATTTTGTTTAGCCTTTGGCGTTTCTTCTCTTTTTTGGCGATTTTATTTGGCGTTTCCTAAATTTTTGTTAAATTGTTAAATCGCCAGAGCTAGAAAAACGCCAACATGATTTCGTTTACATTTTGGCGTGTCTTCTCTCTTTTGACGCCAAAGTGAGAAGAAACGAAAAAAAAATCGCCAAAAAAGAGAAGAAACGCCAAACTGCATTTTGGCGATTTGACTTTGGCGTTTCTTTACGGGAATGCGGGCAAAAAGTGCCAGTTTTTGTCACAGAAAACCTCCATTTTTTTTTCGAGAAATTCATTTTCTCCCACGTGGGAGTTCCCGGGTATTAAAGTCATGTTAGTAAATATCCCTCGCTTTTCACCCTTGTGATACAATATACTGTAGTATTTGTGACTGCCTCTTATGTTCCTTATGATAGGGGGATAATCAACATGTAGCCGACCCGATTCACTTTTCCGGGCTTGCAAACCTTCGGGTTCCAAATTCGTATTACAAATTCAATGCAGATCGGGTCGGGTCACGGTAAAAATCTCGACCCGCTCACCTCTATTGGTAAGTTGTTTCAATAGAAATGCAATCCTAACTTTTTTCATCGAAAATCCGTACGATCTCTGAAGCATGTCAATTAATAAAAATGTCCATTGGCTGTCAATTATATTCTAGACATTGATGTACCGAAAGTGGTGGAAAAAATACGAAATTTGAGGTAAAAAAAGACGAAGATAAGGAAAGAAAATGGTCGTAAAAAACAACAAACCAGATGACACACCTTGCATAATAAAATGACAGGATACAACGAACTGCTGACATTTATTTGCCTTTTGGTGTTTGTTTTCGAAAACATAGTACATATAATCTCATGTTCCAGCGTATTATTAGAGACTATAATGAATAAAAAACATTTGAAAACATGTTTGTTTTGAGTGTTTCCTCGACTTTTTTTTATTTAAATATTTATTCTTCTTTTTCATTTGAGTACGTTATTATGCTTCTAATTAGGTATCTACCTCAAAATAGCGTACAGTGCCTTTATCATCTTAAAAAAATAGAATTTTTTTGACCTTAAGCATTTCCAGCGTATAAGAACTATGGCTAATAGAAGAAAATACATCGTCAACCACCATCATAGGATACTCTAACAAAGTGTACACATTGAATTGTAAATAAAAACACGTGGTTTATATCAACTTAAGGGAATGTTTTACTTTGTATTAATAAAGTAAATGTTAGCTTATAGAAAAACATTACTCCAGTGGCGGTCTTCTATCAGAGTACGAGTTCATTTTTAGGAGATTGTATTTTACTTCCAGCCAGAATAGATATTTTGTGACTATTAGCGAATAATTTCAGCGATAGTTATACTTCATAGTATAAATAAGTCTGTTGGAAGCAAAGCCCGGTCTATTCCAACTGTCAAAGTAACGTTTTTAACGGCAAACAAAAACTTTTTTTTCGCAATATCCTAAACCTGTTTATTTTTCCTAGATCCTATCACAACAAAAACCTCTTTAAAGGTAAAGTGTGACGCAGTCCGTAAGTTCGCTTCCAAAATTAATGACACCTCTTCCAAATTAAATGATATTGCTTGAGGTGACGCTATCGCTGAAAATTTGTTGAATGGAATCTTGCGTTCAAAGTTTTATTTTCAGAAAAAATTACAGTGCTTTTTTTAAAACAAAATTACGCTGTTAAAAAAATTGCGTCACAAATGCCGGACCCAACGACGAAATAATTTTTCTGTTTTCAGCAAAAATTTGTCTTTTATTTCTTATTGCGTAGATCGTTAAGGGTAAATCAATTAGTGTCGATCCATTTTGTAAGAAAAGTGAAACCAATTTTGAAGAAAAAAAATTTCTGGGGAAAAAAATTTTTCATCGAAAAAAAATTTCCGGCGAAAAACAATTTTCACCGAAAAAAAATGTACGTACCAAAAAATTTACGGCGAAAAAAAATTCCGGCAAAAAAATTTCGCGTCCGGGAAAAAATTTACGCGAAAAAATGACGTTCAAAAAAAGTGTACGGCGAAAAAATGTCGGGGAAAAAAATTTTCGGCGAAAAAAAATTTCTGGCGAAAAATTTCCGGCAAAAAAAAATTTCCGGCAAAAAAAAATTTTCCGGCGAAAAAAAAAAATTCTGCAAAAAAAATGCACGTCCAAGAAATTTCGGCGAAAAAAAATTCTGGAAAAAATTTTTTCGGCAAAAAATTCTGGCGAAAAAATTTTCCGGAAAATAATTTCCTTCGGAAAAAAATTTAGGCGAAAAAAATGTACGGCGGAAAAAAAAAATTTACGGCAAAAAAAAATTTTGGGGAGAAAAAATTTTCTGGCAAAAATAATTTTCGTCGGAAAAAAATTTACGGCGAAAAAAAATTTTCGGCGAAAAAAAATGTACGTCGAAAAAAAATTTATGGGGAAACAAATTTTTCGGCGAAAAAAATTTCTGGGGAAAAGGGACTGTTCATAAATGATGTCCAACATTCAGTGTTGCAATACAAATTTCAATCATCGATTGCTCGAAAAGTATACACTTTTCATATGGCAAATGTATGGCCGACATTATTGGAGGGGTCGGACATACATTTGACATATCAAAAGTATATACTTTTCGAGCAATAGACGATTGAAATTTGTAGGGCAACACTGAACACTGGACGTCATTTATGGACAGACCCAAAAAATTTTTCCACGAAAAAAATTTCTGGAGAAAAAATATTTTCGGCGAAAAAAAATTCCGGTGAGAAATAATTTTCGTCGGAAAAAAATTTACGGAAAAAAAATGTTCGGCGAAAAAAAATGGACGCCGAAAAAATTTTACGGCGAAAAATGTGTCCGGCAAAAAAAAATTTTTTTTTGTTCGGCGAAAAATAGTCGGTGAAAAAATTTTTCGTCGAAAAAAAAATTCTGGCGAAAAAATTTCTGTTGAAAAAAAGTTTTCGGCGAAAAAAAATTTCTGGCGAAAAAAATTTTTAGGCTTCAGTCTAAAAATTCCTTTCACCAATTTCTATAACTTTCCCGAAGAAGCCAACCGTGTAACTATTCTAATTCAGAAGATAGGAAAAAATCCAAGCTTTGACTGCTGGGAGTCATTTTCTTAGGATCCCGAAAAAGTGTCCTGGTCTCCTCTCTATAACTTTCGAGAAGAAACCAACTCTCTAAGTATTCTCATTCTGGAGCTAAAATTCGAAAACTCCGAGCATTACTTGAGAAACCGTCAAAATTGACCACTTTTTCCTGTAAATTTTAGGAAGATCGGCTGTCTAGTTCTGGACATCGAAAATTATTAATTAATAAACCGGGTTTTGCTCCCAACAGACTCATGCTAATTACACATTCGTTCACAGTCGTACACACTAAATGGCCAAATTTGTTTAAAATTTTCTTGAAAATGTTTCAATGAGTTTGTGAAATTGTGTGTGTGTTAGTTGGCTTCTTCGACAAAATTATATTTCATCTATCTTGAATCGGCAAAGCAAAAAAAAAAAAAAATGTCGGAACAACTCGGATTTTTTTTGTCAAAAAGAATAATATTTAACATTAAAAACGTGAGCAATAATGTCGAAAATGTTCTTTTTTTGTATGAGTTTGGCTAACTATGATGTGTTCGCAGTAATATTCGATATTGATGTGTTGTTGATGATATGTTTGTTTACAACTTTCATAATGCGAATATTGATAGCACTGATGCAAATTGATGAAAAGTTGAACGATTTCAACTTTTTGTCAATTTTGAATTTGATATACCACGTGACCTGACATTACAATACGTTATTGGTCAGCTGTCACATTTTCTCATTTCGTGTGTACGGTGGCAATTTGGTGTGTAATAAGACTCAAATATTGTCTCTTGATCCTGCATTGCCGACCGGACTGCAATTCTTGATCTTTGTGTTGATCTTTTCCACGCCAAAAAATGAAAACTGCAAACTTTTTTATTTTTGCTTTGATCAATAATTTGACCATCTTCATGGATTTGGTGACCACAGAGAAAGGTATAGAACAACAACATCATAATAGACCGTGGTCGGTTTACCTCTTTTATTTTTGCTAGACACACGCTTGCACATAAACTTCTGCCATCTACGATGTCCTAGGTGCGAAAACTAGGAGGAGGGCTTAAAATGCCTATTCGCCCCTTCCGCCTAAAGTCAGACTCAGATATTTGTACACAGAATTCATCGAATATGAGTGACGTCATATTTGTCATTCTTATCTTCTGTGTACGATTCGTTGCGGCACCAAATTCACAACTACCCAAATTATGAAGCCTGTGTGTGCCTAGGAACGTTACTTTCATGCTAAACATTGAAGAAAAATTCTAAACAGAATTTGTCCCACCAGTATTGAACTCGCATATTCTTGGTGAAAAGCCAGTACGGTAATAGTGAAGAAATCTATCAAAAAATGCACCCCAGTACTTTTTAGTTTCTCTTTTAGCGCCCTTTTCACATATTCATTTGTACTTTTCTTATGTAAAGCCGTTTTTTTGGTAGAAAGAGTTAAAACGAAACGTTGCACAATCTTACTGTACTTTTAACGATTACCAACTTAGCAAAAACGAAAATTCATAGAAATATGTACTACAAAGGGTGAACTGACAATTGTGATGAGCTGTGGGATTGAGAACAATTTTCTTAAGTTAACGATATAAATAAATTTAAAAAGACTTTTCGGTAAATTCTTAGGCAAATCTAATTTTTTCATAGTAAACTTGCATTTAAAAAAATAATTGAAAAAGGACCACGGTCTATTCATTACACTAGTAGCAAAATTCTTTTGCTTAATTTTGTCGCTAGATCTTGTTGAAAATCGTTGAAATTATTCTCAATTGTTTTTTGCTTGTGACGGCAACTGAAGCCCACTTTAATAATGTATACATTTAGTTACCAGGGACAAAGAGGCTTAGACTGCTGAGGGGACTTGAAGATATTTTTATTTACAATGAAGAAATTTATAATTTGCTCATTCTACACATCCACATGTTTCATCACTTTCAGCTGTTTTGTCATTGTTATGACAATAGCAAAACATCTAAAAAAGAGACAAATTGAAAAAGAATTAAGTGTGCAAATTATAAATTTATACATTGTATTTATTCTATTCTTACTACGTCAACCACACCACTTTTCCGAGTACATAATTTATCAGCAACAATTGAAGTACAAAATTAACTCGCAAAAAGGTACAATTATAAATTAATGAGACGCAACCTCCTTCGCGCCCACAGGCTAAAATCTCTAGAGCTTCGAATGTTCGTTCTCCCTTTTTTTGTGATATGACAGTCTGAAGAAAACGATTGGCACCCGAAGGCAAATAGTAACCTTATTTACTTTGCCTATTGATTAAACTTTATGTCCAATTCATAGGACATTTTTGTGACATGTGTTCTTAACATCCCTTTGAATGAGAGGTAATGATTACAACCCGACACATTAATTCAATAATTTTTTTTTCAGTTGTGAATAAAGACATAAAATTCACTAACGTAATCTTTACAGCTACATTATGGTATAGTATGGTACAGTATACCACATGCAGAGTTGATTGAATTAAAGATAACTGCCTTTTATCAGAACATTCGTTGTCAATATTTGAAATGATCGTCCTCGGAGAAGAGGGGGCCAAATGTGTTTTATGTTGTTGTTATATTACCTAACTCATTTTATTATATGTTTCTTTCGTCGGGTAATAATTAATTACGTTTTTTCTTTTTGATTTCAGGTAAGAATTCTTTCAGTTGCTTGCAATGTATGTGGGCTGTCAAAAGTGAGTATCTAACTTACAATTTCAACTCTTCGAACAATATCAAAAATTTTTGCAAACAAATACCCTACACTTTAGAATTTACATTTTCTTTCTATCCGAAGGAATTGAATGTCAGACAACATCAAAAGAATACATTAAGGGGAAGTTGTTATTGGACTGACAAATTCTTGTAAGACAGTTTTTTACATGGAAGACGCTGATACGCATTTCACGTATAATACTATGGAATGATGAATGTTGTGTTATACATTATGATGTTGAATAAATGGAAATATCTGTTCATTAGATACATCTTATTCTCTTTTCAATTATACACACCAAAAATAGATTCAGGCGTTGTTCTTTAATTATCGTGTTATGTATTTTCATGCTGCTTTTTCTGCATGAAATATAAAGAAATTCCTTTGATGAGACACCTAATAAACGAACATGTACTTTTAATTAGTGGAACATTTTGGTATTTTCCCATTTCACAAAGAAAATGGCTTGTTAAACGCGGGGGTGTATAGTGTTTTTTCAGCGCAATAAGAAGTCTTTACTATACTTATCTCATTAAAAATGAAATGTAAGTGAAAGAAGTTTAAATTTTATCTAAAGCAAAAGCTTTTTCCGACGTCGCTAGTGCACCGTATGTTCCTAGTTTATGAATCCTTGAAAACTTTTCCGGAAGAAATTCGTAGTTTTTTTATCTGTTCTGTTCAGTTCATCGTTAAATTATTGTTATTTAATGGTAAACCCATCGGAACTTATGTGTTACGGTTCTTTCTTAGTTAATAAAGTGAACTGTTTCTCATCTTAATAAACTCTCTAATGGGTCGTGAAATAATAACGTCCACATGGTTTTCCAGACTTTGGACCACTCCTTTCCCCATTCCATTTTCTTTCATGTGGACGCATTTTCTAACCAACACCCTTTTTCGTACACTAAAGAAGTTACGTATTTTCTCACGGACATTCACTATAGACTGAACTGTCATGCTGTACGATTCACCTCGTTCCTGACGATATGAATACATGTTTAATGTTATGTTCTAAGCGACGATGAAATAAGGAGGTCAAGCACTAGAACGGTCCTTTGTCTAGTGTCTGAACTCCTTGTCATATCGTCGTATAGAACACTCTTATGGAGAAAAATTGCAACAAACATAGGTCTGCATTCCAAGCTGGGGAGCCTGGTGTTTCTAAGTCAAAACTGGAGTTGAAAATGAGTTCATTACTATTCCCAGATAACAATTGACTCCACGAAATGTACATAAAGTGCCATCGGAAAATGTGCTGATCCCATTTAATGTGCTCCAGTTCCAGGACATTTAATGTATATTAAAAAGCGCCCTTACCGTTACATCTTTTCTTTGGAACGTGAAGTGCATTTAATGTACATTAAATGTGAATTACATGTACATCTAATGTACATTTCAAACACATTGAATATACAATTAATGTACTTTATAGTGTGAATTACTAGCACATTTCATGTACATATAATGTTATGTAAGAAAAGAACGGAAAATTTAATTTAGTTTTCCAACTTTTCCATTTCGGTTTTTCTTATTCTGATGATCTATATATATCTATATTTTTTTATGCTAAGCTCTCATTATTTTTATTAGAAAAATTTCTGCCAATTGCGGGGCTTGAACCCAAAACGCTCGGGATTATGAGTCGACTGCTTAACTAATTGTGCCACCGGACACTTATGTGTTGGTGTGTTAAATTTATATAAAGTGTTAAATTATAGAAAGTACATCACAAGCACATTTTTGGTACATTAAATGTGATAGGAATAGTGTACACCTTATCACGCACATAAAATGTGCGAAAAATGTACTTGTGATCTAGCACAAAAAATGTGCCTTTTATTTACATCGAAAATGTACTACATCACAAGCACATTTTTGGTGCATTAAATGTGATAGGAATAGTGTACACCATATCACGCACATAAAATGTACGAAAAATGTACTTGTGATCTAGTGCAATAATTTCGAGTTTTAATAGCACAAAAAATGTGCTTTTCATGTACATCGAAATATGTATCACTTTACAGGCACATTTTTTGTACATTTTATGTACATATTCTCAACAACATTGAATTTCGCACATTTAATGTACATTCAGTGGGCAACCACATTAAAAAGTGTCATCTGTGTTATCTGGGATACTCGGTTCCAACTCGGCACCAGGCTGCCTACTTGAAAAGTTTAAGTAAACATAAAGAACGTAGCCTGGTGTCAAAAATCTGTTAATGTCATCGAAACTGCAGTTAGGAATATTATACGTCATATTAATTTCAAAGCGGCACCAGGCTGCCTACACAACATACTCTACTGTCAACATAGAGGGCAGCATCAGTCTGGTACCAAATTGAAATTTATGTGATGTTTAATATTCTTTACTGCCGTTACAATGACTTTAACAGATTTTGGGCACCAGGCTGGCTTCTATAAGGCTACTAATACTATTCAAGAACGCAGCCTGGTGCCGAGTCGGAATCAAGTGAACATTTATGTACTCGTTTCATCATTGTCAAAGGACACCGGGTTGGGTGGGCGAAAAAGTAAATTTTTTTCTATCAAAACTCCACGTCGAAAATGTGTTCAGGACTACCCTAGGAAAATTTCGCGAAAGAACATTTTTTTTAAATGCATTTTTATGTTGTCGCCCCTCGAATTTCACAGAACATTTTTTTTAAATGCATTTTTATGTTGTCGCCCCTCGAATTTCACGTTTTCGAGGGGCAACAACATTAAAATGCATTTAAAAAAAATGTTCTTTCGCGAAATTTTCCTAGGGTAGTCCTGAACACATTTTCGACGTTGAGTTTTGATAGAAAAAAATTTACTGTTTACCTTATTTTACCTTATTTGAAGACCAATATTCACCAATGTAAGAAACAAAAAAAAACTTTTGGCAAGTGGAATTTGTTGTTACATACTCGTAGCAGTTAGCACTGATGAGTTGTTTCATGAAAATAGTCATTTCGAAGTGTGGGGCATTGTGACCCTAGACAAAGGCTTAGGTCGTAATACCACACGTCGAAATAACAATTTTGGCAAGAGGTGCACATGCTAATTTATCTATCGAGAACAGATATACCGAGATAAGTAAACTTTCCCTAGAGGGAAAAGCTCGAGATTATCGTTCGGGATAGGTAAAATATTTCGATGAGTCTGGCTGGGTGGGTTTCTGTTCCCGAACTTTTTTTTTTCTTAGAAATCTTTTCACAATCTTTTGATGGAAAAGTCGTAAGTAGACCAGACAAATGTTGTAAAATGCGTGTGTGGACGAGGAATTCTATGGATAATCCAGAACAGAAGATCGATTTGATATCGAAGCTTTTAAGTGATCAAAAACATACTATTTAGCTCTACAGTTTCCTAAAGCTATATACGCAATTAGGAGAAATCATACTTTCCACGCCAACGGTGCTCAGTTTGGGTGAGACCTTGGTAAGCCCGTGAAATACAGATCTAACGATCCTTTGTTTCGTTTACACTGCTCAATGCTTTCATGTGCTCAAACAACCCAATAACTTTTCATTCCTTTACGTTTACCAAAGATTAATATTTGCAACACAGGATGTTATTGTATGTTTAAAGAATTCATGTTTGTCGTTCGTTATTTGCAGAATTGTGTTGTCGTTATTTTATTCCTCAGAAGACACATTTCTTGAGCATTCAATTATTTTTAACGTTTCTCGTGTAATGACCTCTTAATTGCTCTTAGCACATTAAAAAGGTTCATTTCACAGCAAACGTAATTTCCCATAAAAGCAACCGTTTCGGCAATTTATTCGCATATGGAAAACATTAAAACCGAACTTTATTTCTCACATGCCATAAATAAAGAACAAAATAGCGATTATGCATTTGGTTTGTTCCATCTTTATCGTAAACCATTCATTCGCTGTTGAGAACTTTTGAGTTATGATTTATGAAGACAATTAAGTCAATTGAATCAAAGGGTTTCACCGATTGTATCTTTATATGTTCTACATTATACGCCCAAATGCTCAATTCTTCGGGCGATTTGTACAAGAGTGCAAATTTATTTGGCTTGACATCACCAACACCACATACGGTTCACATCAAATTTTGAAGAGTTGTGGTTCAAATGTTTAGAACATAATTGCTTTATAGCTCCCGCGGATGCTGGTTATTACATCCTCTAAAACTGTTTTCAAACGTTTTACAGCTCTGTAATTCAAATTAAATCGATATTATCGTTAGAGTTGAATTATAATTTATAGAGCAATGTTTCATGACAGAAGACATTTTAATTCGAGGGTTTGTTTTAAGTGGACGTAACAAAATGATTCATTTACAAGAGCAGAAAAAAATGTTCAATGAAAAGAGTAAAGTTATGAAACAACTTTTCATGCATGCAAGGAAACAAACGAATGCAAATAAAAAACACGCAACACACAAAAGTGAAAAAAAGGTTCTAAATCAAAAAAACGATGTGCTCAGATTATTATTATTATTTCGTATGGTATTTACATCTTAGGGGCCCATGCCCGAGGCTGTTTGTCGAGAGAGAAACGTAGACTTTTCCTATAGTTTCTTTGACAGTTTGTTAGAAGAAAAATGTACATAAAAATGGCAAAAGTATTCATTCTACAATAAAATAAATATTTTTTTTGTGAACTCAACTTTTTCATTGCGAGGGGTTGTGAAATCAGACGTCATTATTGGGGGGGGGGGAGGAATTGTCAAAATAACCGGACGTCATTTGTGAATGGCCCCTTACGTATTACATTTCATTTTTCACAGTTGATTACGTATACTAACATTTATATCTCATACTAACTTCATGTATTACATCTAGTAATTATGTTCTAAGTAGCATGTTGAGAAGGTGTTGTATCGTACAGTTCGATGCTTAATCGGTCGGGAGGAAGGTTGTGATACCATCAGTTCGGCAACCAGGCGATGACTGTTTTCGGGACGATGACAGTCTTGTGAAACACAGATGTCGCTTTTTTGTGGGTGTCATTATTCAAAATTTCTTGCTCTGTCGTTGGCTCCATCTATGATGCAACAGCAGCAGAAGTACAGTAGGGGAATCATAACATTGTGCAACTTTTTATTTCAGGAGTAAATTTTACTAGTGAAATGAAATGTTGCACAATCTTATGATTCCGTTACTGTACAGAAACACCAACCACTTATTTCCCTCCTAATAATTGTTCTTTCCGTGCACCAGCTTAGATACCCGCATATAATTCATTAATCCTTTATTTTCTCCGAACCTTAAATACCGATACCTATTTTCATAGCTGAACAAAGATCAAGTCACTTTTCTTCTCACAAACGCAAGTTTGAACTAACTTTGGATTTGATTATGTAAATAAACACTGACATTTGTAAGGACAAAAAGCGCCGGCCCACTTTTTACGACACTTTGCGTGCGTACGTATGCGTAGCGTTGACATCGGTACTCCATAGAAACATTAAATGGCGGCTCCATTTAGACTAAAAATGTGAGTAAATGTAATAACCATTTGACTAATGACAGTCTTTGACAAAAAATTAACACAAATTGAAGCAAAATAAATAATATGCGAAATGTTTAGTAGTGTTGGTAAATTACGTAAAATTTGTGTGGATTACTTATGATCAGCAGAACAAACGAGGGGGAAACGACGATGACAAATGGTGGGACAGTTTCCATTTGCTATTGGAGCAAATAGAAGGAAATAGCAATCGAATAGAAGGAAATAGATACGTATTTTCCCTACTATTTCCTTAATTTCATCAATTTTTCAGACAAAAATGAAGAAATAGCCTGAAGGAAATAGGAAGGAAATACTTGCGTCCTTCTATTTGCTATTAGAAGGAAATTCCAATGGTGGGACACGATTTGCCATTGTCGTTTCCCCCTCGAGAACAAATCAGGGTGAACTGTATATGTGTTGGTGTGCGATGTGCATTGGTTTGGTTTGGAAATTAGATCCTTTAAAAAATCAGCTTAAAAACTACGCTAAGTACTACTGAGCAAAATTATTGCAATTCTCTTAAAGCTGAGATGCACCAGATCAAAACACTGAGACCAATCCTCGTTGGGTCTATTGTGCTGTACTTCCGTTTTAACATTTCTGTTTCAGATTCCCCTTTCGGGCCTGTCTAGCCATTTGAATGAACGAAAGCACATCAGCTAAATTTAACTGCTCTTCAGGGGTCCAGTACCCTAAAAGCCTCGTTCTCAGAGCTTTTAAAGCAGGGCAAGCGCATAAGCTCTAAGCCGCAACCTCTGCAAGTCGAATCGTTAACGATACCCATCTTTCTGAGATGATATCCCAAGCTGTCATGACCTGTTAAGATCCCAACCAGCTTACGTAAATCCGCTCTGCTGAGACTCAGCAGAAATTCAGTCTTTTTAGCGTCACATCCCGCCAAAAATTCCTTCGATTGTCTGCATGTCTCGAGAGCGTTCCATCTTTCTTGATGATGCCTTTTTGTTCTACTCTTCACCAAAGAGCTGATCACCCCTGCACTATTATTAACAACTGGTTCTGGTTCGACGAATGTAGAGCTACTAGCTTCTCTCGCTAATTCATCAGCCCTTTCGTCCTCTCGTACTCCTCGAGTGTCCTGGTACCCATGTCAATATAACTTCATTGTCTGACAGGTTTTCCAGAGTCTCGAAGCACTGGAAAACTAGCTTCGATGAAATCTTTACTGACGACAGCAAATTGATAGACGATTCACTGTCTGAACAGATCAAATTCTCTTGCCTTCCACACCGTCTTCCACCATTCTCTCTGAACTATCACAAATGGCAACAATTTCTGATTGAAGATTGGTGGCGTGTACACCCAGAGCTCTTGACATTTCGTAATTCAAGTCCTCTGAGTACATACCTGAGCCCGTTCCTTCATCAGTTTTTGATCCATCCGTGTAAACTGCAAAATCTGCTTCCATCGGAGGCGTACCTGATTCCCATTCTCGTCTCTTGGGAAACTGCGTTTCAAATCTTCTTTCGAAGCAGAAACGCGCTTCCATCGAGTCATCCTGCATTTGGACTTCAGCGAACTCTTGTTTGAGTTGAGTGAGGATGTTGGCATGCCCGAAACTTCGGTCTTGCGGAATCCAGTTCTGGGTTCTGTACAACCTGTACACCGTCATTTCAGCTTCCTGTTTCAAAAACATTCTAACGGTGGCAATGACAGCAGAATTTCCATCGCCGATGTGGGCGATGTGCATACTAGAGCCGTGCGCTGGCTTTTGATTGGCTGGATCTTCAAGACAGTCTCTATCCTTAGGACTACATCCTACACTTGTCCAATGTTCAGCAAAAATGTAGAGGAAATTTGTATCTAATCAGCTCTCAAAGGCAATTTCGCTCGTAAATGTCACTGGAACAAATTATTTGAGTTGCGCCGACTTATGATCGAACATTCGGCTGCACTTGGCTGAAAATCGATTTTAAGTCGGCGGAACTCAAATAATTTGTTGAGAAAAATTGTCTTTGAGAGCCAATTAGATACAAAGCTCCTCTTTTGCTGAACCTTGGACAAGTGTAGCATGTAGTCCTAATGCTAGAGACTATCTTGTAGACCCAGGCGACAAAACGCCGCAAGCTGATGGTTACGTAAATCCAGCCCACATATTATTATGGATAATTATAACTCCCGATAAGATTTATAACGTTTTAATGGTTTTTTAACGAGTGCTATCACAGCAGTCATAATCATTCTTTTTCCATGTCAGCTAGCAAATAGTTGGACAATAAAATTATTAGCAATCAATCAAATGCCGTTGCGTTTGACATTTCGTGATCACATTTATACAGTAACTATTTTTGAAAAAATATTTTTCCAAATTTTCTAAAAATTTTCCAAAAAAATATTTTAGAAAAAATTTGAAAAATATTTTCTCAATAGATTTGGGGAGCCTAGCCCCAAAAAATGACTTTTATTTCGAATAGATCGAAGAAGTTGTTTTATGTGACACCCAAACACAGGTGGCGCGCAATACTTTCATTTGAAAACACGATCCATTGATAAATATCGCATAAAAACGAAAAAGTTATATTCTTTCCAATGTAATCTCCTGAATAATTATTTTTTTACTTTTCTATTCAATGAAATGTTGTTCTTACCAAATTCCCACAGCCACATTTAATTATACGAAATGGAATTAAAAAGTTTTCATTTGAATTGAAATTAAAGTGACTCGTAAAATATGAAACATTTTTCGTTATTCATAAAAATTGTCTGCGTAAATTGTTTATGTGAGTAACTAAAATCTTCACAGTTAAAACAGGGGCCCGATGTGCCATACCAAATTTAAATATAAAACCGAACCCATCCTCAGAAGGGTGATCAAAACTAAAGACAGCATGTAAAAAATTTAAGTACGCGTCGTAGTCATTTATATTTACTTTGCTTTATTTTTATTAATATTATACGCATTTTCATATCGCTCCCTTGAGACTTGGTTCTTTAAAATTGTATTTTTAAAATGCAGACAAAAAACACGAGGTAAAAACTCAAGAAAGTCACTGCTATTTATGTTGAGACTGGGGTCGACTTTATTATACAAATTTTATGTTTTACAATAAGGATTTGCTTGAATTCGCATGAAAATTGAGGTACTTTCAAAATAGTATTCATTTCAGAATAATATGAATTGAAGGGTTGCCGTTGTTTGTATACCTTTTGTAATCATTGTTGTTTTATGAACTCACAACCATTTCCGACTCTTCTGGTTTTCACTAAACAACAAGCTTTACATCGAGCATTTGTTTGAATGCAGAAACGCATGCCATCAATCATCATTAAGCTAACCGAAGTACTCACTCAGAAGCGTATTTTAATTATATTGTTGGTAAATAATTATAAATAATAAAGACAAATATTTTTCACAGCTAAATAAATCTATTTGTTGTTTTCGAGGTTTAAAATAACAATCCAACTATAAATATAAGACACGGCATGTAATTATCACAATTAATTTGTTAACACTTTAATCTTATTTGTTTATGTGCACAACAGTGCCAAGGCATGTGCTTAGTCAACAACAACAGTGATACATTACAAAGATGCAGCCGCAAGATGCGATTGACATTTTGTAATATGCTAGGGGAATGCGTAAGCGTTCCAATGTCGATTATTGTCGTTGTGGCCAAAAATAAAACTCAGAAACTTATGAGAATAACAAAACGTGAAAAAAACTGTAGTGCAGTATTCCATAACAATTATGTAGCGTCATGAGCGTAATGCTTATCGCTCTACCTGTATGTGGAGGCAGGCACTGTTCTTCAGTGCTCTTCCGCATTTTCTCCTAGGGGCCATTCAAAAAGTGTGCACGCTAAAATAGACGGATTTTAGACCACCTCCCCCCTACCCGCTAAAGGCGATGAGAAAAGATTCATTTTCTACCACACATCGGACACATCGAAAATTATAACTCAAGTAAAATTTATGACATTCGCAAATAATTCCCCTGTTTTCAAACTCGTCTTTCGTTGCAATTTTATTTGCTCTTGCCTCAAAATTTTCTCTGGTTGGAATTTACGATTTTCACCCCTTGTCAAAAAGCCACTTTTTCTCATCGAAAGGAGACCCAAACTTTATTTTCTCACCTTTTATTTCCTAAGAATAAAAAACAAATAAATTCAAATAAATGAACCGCCTTCCACTACTTTTAAGGCTTGTTATGTCCTACCTATTATTTCCTCCTTAAGTTTTACTGATTTTCATTTATTGAAAATTATTGTTCGAAAACTGGCTTTTGTATCTTCCGTATTTTTAGTGATACGAACTGTAGAAGTGTAGTGATACATACGCCGCACAGTGGGGAAAACGTCTATCTTCGTGTTCATAAATCTAGTACTGTTGAAACAATTTTGACATAAGTTCTATAATTTTGCTGTAATTACTCTATAGTAATCTGTCATTACTCAAAGAACTTCTCTATATATTGGACGCCAAAACTTTATTTATATTGACATTGTTTCGAAATTCAATTGAACTTCACTTCTGTGGTGCATCATGATAATTCTTGCTCGGCATTTGTCTTATGACTTCTTTTAGGATACAGTATTTCCCCCGTTAGGGGCTCTGCTCCTTAGACCGCGCAAGGACGAATTTACCCCTTAACCCCGCTTTTTTATTTTTAAATTATGTGAACGGTCTGTGGCGCAGCAGTACAGATAAAAATGTGCCGCTGATAAGAAAATACAACTTCGTTCATATTTCGGCCGGATTTCCAAGCCTCCGAATTTGGACGCCACCTAATTTTGACGCCTCTGGAATTTTCGTCCAGATTTGAAAGCCTCCGGATTTGAAAGAGACACCATGTTTTTGTTCAATAAATGTATAAGTTTTTCAATTTTTTTCCGACATTTTCCCTAATTTTCTCGTATTTTCCCATATTTTCCCAAATTTTTCCAAATTTTCCTAATTTTACCAAAATTTTTCCCTAAAATAGTCCCTGAAATATCCCCAGACAAAATAACCGGACATAATAACCACAATTTTTCCATTAAAAAAAAGGACAAAATATCCCCGAACAAAATATCCTCTCAGACAAAATATCCACACTCAAAAATTAAGAATATTCAATGTGAAGTGTACTTAGCGCCGCAGGCCTAAGGAGTCTAAGGGGCAAAAGCCCGCCGCAGGCGCGGGGGTGTGGGGGCAGAGCCCCCCAACACACAGTATAATATGTAATTACTAATACCTACCTATATTCACCATTTCTGAGTAGACATTACATCTGGGGATATTTTGTCCGTTTTTTGTAGGATATTTTATCTAGGGACATTTTGTCTGTGGATATTTCGTCCGGTGATAATCGGTTCTAGAGCCTTCACGTGTGTACCTAGCGTAGTGTTAGCCGCACGATTCTCATAAGCGAGTGCTTGTATAGTGTAATGCATCTGCATCTGCTCGTCCCATAAAAATCTAATGGATGAGCACAATTCCTCACCTCGCGTGAAAGCCGAGACCCCTCGTCATCCCTCCTGCTTTTGTCCTCTTGGGAGTTAACCATGTCTACAACCCTACGTTGCCGAATTTGCCCAATTAGGGGCTGTCCATAAATGACATTAGGGGGGGGGGGTAGACCAAATGAGACGAATGCAGAAAAGGGGGAGGAGGGGGGTTAGGCCAAAACAGACGTCATTTTTCTTCTTTGACTATTTAAGACATTTATTATTGACAGACTATTTGAACGATTTTTTTTTTAAATAAGGCGTTTATTATCATTCCAAGGTTTGTCGAACTATTTGAAATTCCCACGGTTTGGCACACGAGAAAGGGGGGGTTCGGCAAAGCAGACACTAGCAGACAAGGAAGGAGGGGGGTCTGAAAAGCCTGAAAAATATCAGATGTCATTTATGGACAGCCCCTTAGCTTGAAGTGACAATTGCAACTGCCATAGCATACAAAAATTTGTACATAAGTAACGTCTGAAAGATGGCTTACACTACTGTAAACATCACTTTACGGATGTGATGTATGGTAAAGTTGTGTCATAGTCGCATCGGTCGCATCGGTCGCATCTCTACCCGCGCATCACCTCGATAGCAAAATAAAAATCTCTTACCCCACTCCACGGAAAAAACTCTGATCAGAAATTCAGTTTGATTGATTGATTGATTGATTGATCATTTATTTAGCAACGCTATTTTTAAAACATTATAAACATTTATCACATAATTAAATCAAAATTAAACTTTACTATTTTTATCACTTTTGGTCATTTTAATTTTAAATAACAATAGTCTTTACATAATTTTTTAACTTATTTTTAAACACAGTCTCATTGTTTTCGTTCTTCAAGTCACTGGGTAGCGAATTAAACAAAATAAGTCCCTTGTGAAACAACGAATTCTCTACTTTTACACTTTTCTTAGCCGTCACGTGGAAATCTTCTCTTGTCCTCGTCGGATATCGATGTATATCACCATTAAATGTCACCATCTCGCTAAGATACCGAGGCAACTCTCCACGTCGTAACTTGTAAATGAATATCAGAGTTGTCGTATAAATTATTTGTTTCACGCTCATCCAATCTAACGTCTCCAACATGAACGATTTGGGAGTGATCATTCTACACTTGAGCACCGCCCTCATAGCGCGTTTTTGAAGCTTTTGCAGTCTGTCAAACGCAGATTGATTACTTAAGAACAGAAGTGACGAGCAGTAGTCGAAGTGGGGTGCAATAATCGATTTATATATGCTGATTCGTGCTCCCACTGTTAAATTGTTAGCCAATCTTGACAAGACTCCAACTTTTTTTGCCACCTTTTTGCAGACATAGTCTACGTTTTGTTTGAAGTCCAGCTTATAATCAATCATGACGCCCAGATATCGAATGTAATTCACCAATTCAATTTCTTCTTCATCGACAACTATCCTGTTCACTGCGGCCGCCATTGAGGGATGTCTTATTACCATCACCTTTGTCTTAGATGCATTGAGTTTGAGTTTGTTCATACGAAGCCACTGATTTATTTTTTCAAGTTCGTTATTTATGCGTTCACTTAGTACGTCGATGTTGCTTCCATGTACGTAGATTAAGGTGTCATCGGCAAACAGATTCACAAAGATATTCGTTAGGTGGGATGGCAGGTCGTTGATATACAGGATGAACAAAATAGCGCCAAGTACTGAACCTTGTGGTACGCCCAGCTTGTTTGGGATGGTTTCCGACATGTGTCCGTTCACTTTTGTCCTTTGGCTTCTGTTATTGAGGTAGCCTTGGAACCATAACAAAGCTCCTGAAGAGAATCCCAATAATTTCAACTTACGAAGCAATCTGTCTCTGTCAATCGTTTCGAACTCTCGTTTCAAGTCCAGAAACACCGCCATGATAATATCGCCATTTGAACTAATTTCCCTCCATTTTACCAGCACCAAATTCAGTGCTGTCTCACACGAGTGTCTTGCTCTGTAAGCGGATTGGAATTTGGATAGAAATTTTCTTCAATATATGATATCAACTGCTCCTTAACCACTGTTTCTATTAGCTTCTCTAATGTTGGCAACATGTTGACAGGTATGTAGTCTGCAGCGTTTCTCGGCTTACTGACTTTAGGGACAGGCGCTACTGTCGCCACTTTTAAATTATCAGGCATCGTGTCCTCTAATGAAAGGTTGACGATGCTGACTACCGTTTCAGATATAATCGGCCAAGCGTCTAACAGTATTTTCGGGGTAATGGCGTAAACGTCTTTCTTGTTATTCATATTTAACAAGCATTTTTTCAGGTAGTTCACGTTTACCTTCTTCAACTCGAAGCTCGGCAGGTTATGTATGAGCTCCTCCACCACGCCATCCTCCATGCTGCTTTCACCGATCCCGTGATTGATCTCCACTACGCTGTTCACATAGAATTGATTCAATTTATCTGCGATCTCCTTAGTATCCTGAACATTCACTCCGTTTATGTTGATATCACGAATTTCGCTGCACTGTTTCCCTTGCAAAAGCGATTTTAATATTCGCCATGTTTCTTTCGAATCACCTCTTGCCTTGTCTAATTTCCTTTCAGTGTAGCTTCGTTTTTTGTTCCTGATGGCATTCTGATAGATGTTTCTATAATTTCTGTAATTTCTCCAATTCCAATACGTCGATTTCATCGTAGCCAAAGCATATAATTTCTCCTTCTTTTTCCTCATTTCCTTCAGCTCCTCGTCAAACCATTTCTTCGCTGATCGTACCGTCACTCTCACTTCCTTTACGAATGATCGCAGTGTACTGATTAACCGCTCGCTCAACATGTCACATTTTTCATTTAATAGAACAGTTGGACTCGCTACACTGTCCCAATCACATTCTGCCAATAATTTTAAAAATTTCTCCGATGAATAGTCCACTAGTTTCTTTACTGTTTTACTTGTCACACTTTCACACACAAAATCATCAATCATTATCTGCACCGTTGTGTGATCAGAAATTTTCTCAGTCAGTAACGGTTCCGCATCTATGTTCATATTGGACATAACTAGATCAATTTTCGTCTTGGAGTGTTCGAAGTTTGAAAATTCGATATTTGCTACGACAATTATTTGTTGACTTACGTCTGCCATCTCACTTAACGTTTCTATTGCCAACTAAAATCAAATTTATTGCTGTGTCAATTGAGGAACACGACTCTATAAAAGTTTCATTAAGTTACGCATAAATCAATCTCTGGAACCATTTCTATAATCAATTTAAACCAAGCTCAAAGCCAAGCAAAATCTTTTTCAAATACAACATAATATTGTTAAATTTTAACGCATCAGCATTAGCCAAGAGATTATTCTTTCTTGTTAGACACGATGACACATAATACAACATCGCATTTATTTACTTTAAATGCGCTTGACGACAAAACTATTTTGTTGAGCTTTTGAAACGGTATGGTAAATGCTTATGCTGCACGTGATGTTTTATGGCAAGATATAAATTTTCCGATAGAATTTTCATAGAAATCACGTTTTTATTATATCAGTTGTTGTTTGCTGTAGTAATTTAAAATAAGAAGTATTTTTTTCCACTGTCGTCGTTTCGGTTTATTATTATATCCACAAGGTATGCCATTAATTGAAGTAGCGTAACAGGAGGAAATCGTTTAGACATGAGTGAATTACGGTGAAATGTTTGCTTTAGTTTCCAAATGTGGAGTCAAGTGAAGATTGCATTGCAGTTTTTCCTGGGTGACACGTTTGGGAGAATATTTATAAATACAAAATTGTGTGTGTCAGTCGTTTATTAATTCATTGCCCTCTGGTAGTGTAGTAGATTTTCTTTAGTTGTTTAGTTGAAGAAGTTCGTGACAAAAAATTAGTCGCTACACACATAAGTTAAAACAAGTCCGTATTAGTTTACCCAAAAATTTCATCGTTTTACACTTCAATCTGAATCAGAATGAACTTGACTACTGCAATGACTTTCTTTTTACACACTTTCGCCAAGTGTCCTGGAGTCTTGCATATTTTGCACCCGTATCTACGTCTGCATTTACACGTTGTGACTCGTTTTTCGCTCTATTACACAGAACAAAGTCTCGATGATGTTTCATTTTAAACACTTCAGCTGCATCGCATGCTTTCTCTGCTAATTTTGTTTTCAAGGGTTTTCGAGATAGTGTTTTTGATTTCTACCGACCATTGGTGACCCAATCGTGAAGGTGAATCGCATGACGTCGCATGCGGTCCATTCTCGTGATATTCTATGGTTAAAAAAGGAGGATTGAGCGGATTAATCCTCCCTTTTTAACCAACCAATTCTCATACTCACCAAACGGACCACAACAATCTCGATGCACCACTATTTGGCATTTTTCTTTCACATTTAGCATTTTCGATTTCACATTCTGTATTTTCTGTTGATATTTTACTTTTTATCACTTAGGGGTCGTTCACAAATGACGTCAAGCTTGCTATAAAAAATTAGTATCCATAAAAAGGTCATAACTCGTTCAATACAACAAATTTCGTTTATAGGACTCTGGCTACCCCCCAAACAGGGAGTGTGTTTGGGGTGAGGGGGTAGCCGGAGTACTATAAGCAAAATGTCTAACCAGTTTGGAGTTACGAACTTTATGGATTTATAGCAAGCGTGACGTTATTTATGAACATCCCCTTAGGAGTCGTGCACATCACATTTACTATAAAATTTTAGTATCGATAAAAGGGTCAGAGCCTTTTATAAGGTTTTTGGACTAGGGGAATTTTTCATCGAGGGGGCCCAAATTTTCTATTGAGGGGCCCAGATTTTCTATTGAAAGTTCTGACTTTTTCAGTAAGTATTCATACCGCGTTTGTAATGGACAAAGATCGTCTAAAAAGGGCGAACGAGAAAATTTTGCACTGTTGAACAGATTAATTAATAAATTAAATAGCCTAGGGGGGCATTCAAATAGTGCGCACGCTTTTTTGGGGGGAGGGGGGTTTGAGAAAAAAGTGCGCTCTATACATTTTGAATTTTTTTTTTCATAAACTTTTACGTGCAAGGGGGGAGGGGGATCTAAAATCCGCCCCTAGGCCCCTAGGAGGAAACGCGACATATTTTTAATAACCAGTCTAATTTGGCGTCGTGCGGCGACACAGGTGTGGGATAAAAATCCATAATTATTAGAGTCTGTGGGCTTTTCACGTATCGCCCGTATCACTTATAACGTAATTTTTCGATTTTTATATGAAAAATTTCAAGAAATTCGTTATACTCGTACGGGCGATACGTGAAAGGCTCACAGACTCTATTATTTAACTCTTTGTTGGGAAATTCAGTTTCCATAAGAAGAAAACACAATAAAAAACTTATCGAAAGCGCCACAGGCGATTTTTTTTTTAATTGCAATATTTTGAGTATAAGATGAAGGAATCGCAGCTGTGGTGAGCGAAAAAATTTTATCGAGTGAGAAAAAAAATTAAGGCAATGTTTTCCATTTTTAGGCCTCTTTTCGGTGAGAAAATCCGCATTTTTTGCCAAGGCGCCGTACACAAAGGCCCTGGTCAGGACAGCAAATTTTTTTTATAGAGATAAGATGTGTGTTTGGAGGGGTAGCCGGAGTACTGTAAGCCAGTACTTATCAGTTTGCAGTTATGGACTTTTTGGATTTTATAGCAAGTGTGACGTCATATATACACGACCCCTTATGCACCCTCAATAGGTGGCACCGTCATCGTTTAACATATTTGTCATCACGTTCCAACAATTGAAAAGAATTCCTTTGAATCCAATTACATTGACGGTAGGCAATGAATTGGATGAGGGTGTCCTTTTTAGGCCTATAGTGCTTCACCTTGTGTGAAAATTTACCTATCCTTTTTAGATCTTTAGCCTCAACATGCACTTCTTTCATAACGTAGCAGTCTCCAGGATATTTCCCCCTGAATTTTCTGAATTCTGGAGCGAAGTGTCTATCCTTTTCTGGCAATTCGCATGCATAGTGCTATTTTCAATCTTCATCTTGTTTAGATGGTAGTTGAGGATGTTGTGGCTAGAGATGAGCGAGTCGACCATTTTTCGAAACCCGACCCAGACCAAACCCGACTCGGACCGAACCTGACCCGATTAAAATTTTGGAAACCCGAAACCTGAACTGTTTCAAAACCCGACCCGGACCGAACCAGACACTCAAGTTTTTCGAAACTCACAACCCAAATTACTTCGAAACAATTATTTCAAGGCCCGACGTCTGCATTCTTCACGGACCTTAGACTAAAAAAAAATTCGTGTAATGTAAGATGATAAAATTTAGACGAGTTTTGTAAAATATAAAAAGTCAATAAAGGATCGGGACCTGAATAAAATGATGCAACAACCCGACCCGGACCGAACCCGACCCGATAATATTTTTCGAAACCCAAATTGTTTCCAAACCCTGCCCGGACCGAGCCCGACACGATTAAAATTTTCGAAACCCGAAACCCATGAACCCGAAAAAAACAATTCGGGTTCGGGTCGGGTTTGGGTCGGGTTTTTCGAAGTTTCGGGCAACCCGGTCATCTCTAGTTGTGGCCACTTTTCGCTGGTTTGATCTATTCATGCTCAGAAGGAATTCTTATTGCAATCCAATAGAAATACAATAGAACAAATGCTTCTACAAGTGGCCCCCTCTAAATTTTAAAAAAATTAGTGCCGATCGGCTCTCCATAATGTCCTGAACATTTTAGGAAAGTTTCAGCCGAAACGAATTTTGATAATTTTCCATGTATTTTTCCATTTAAAACGTTTAGGGACCGTCCTCCTTTCATTCATCTGCTTGCAGCTATCAAACTTTTCCCACTTTCTCCAATGACTTTCTTCGGTCTCTTCACTCAACAGAGCCCTAATAAAGCCTGAGGAGTTAGGGATAGCTAATTTCAGCCAGCTGGAACGTATTATCATTCTCTAGCACCATAGAGGGATTGATATTCCAAAGGGACATCACATCGACTTAGCAACCTACCCGATGAAAAGATCGTATGTTTCGCAAGACGCCTTCTGTAGTAATTATCGTTAGGGAAATCCAAAGTGTAATTGTCATAATTCTGATTACCTACGTCTAAGATTTCATAATAATATCAACGACTTTGAAAATCCACTGTGACAATTAATAATTAAACTCTGATAATACCACCAAAGCCACTCGAATATCATTGTTACTAGTAAAACAATGGCAAAGTGTCTGTGTAATGAAACCCATAAAATACCTAACAAACGAGAATGGCATATTTTGCCACATTTAAGGGCGCGTTTGTAACATCGAAGAGACAAAATTCGAATTTAATAGAAGCGAATTGAAACAACACCTCTAATATAATTAAATAAATGAACAAAAGGTGATGTTCTTGCACTAACTCGAAAAATCATTTCACATTATTTATGGTGAACGAAAATATTTCAATTATTTTTGTTGAAGGCATAAAGGTTGGTGCGGCTTGGCGCATATCTTACATTTTAAACTTTTTAACACCATCAACTTATATAGATAGACGGTTTTGGTGTATGGTTTTAGTGTAGAAAATTTGTAACATAAAATGTGTTGAAAAAGCGATTAATTATATTCGTCTCCTCACTGTTGTGCAGTCACAGACTATATCACGGTGAGAAGACGAGTAAACGTTAAATATTTTCTTCCGAAAGCCTTTTTTCAAAAACACAAAAGTAATTATGCTCAGCCCATAAATTATCTATAACGTTTTCATGTTGTAGCCTCACACTACGTGCATAACAAGGTGTATAAAAACAGATTTAAAATAAATTGTTTGGTTTGGTTTCGAGAATGTTTACGGACGATAAAAAGGGTTAGGAAGGTGAATAAAAGATAAAAGTTAAAGTAATATTCATGCACTTTTGACGCCCACACAACGTATTGTACGGTGAATTCAAAGAGGTTTTCCATTTGATGTTTGACGTGTGTGATGTCTATTTCGCTATCCGTTTTTATAAAACCTTCGAAATTAGTATGTTCGTAAAATACATGTTAGCCGATCGAAAAAGGTTCAAATTTGGAGCGAGATCAACAACAGTAAATTCAAGTTGCTTGTAAAATTTGCAGAAAAGCTAATTTCGTTGACCACAAGTGTATATCCTTATTCAAAAGTCAATTAAAATGTAGCACAACCATTAGCATAGCATCTTTAAATTCAAAGGGTCCAACCTCCGTTTCATCATTAAAATTCCATACAATAAAGTAGAGAAATGATAAAGGTAGCGGTGGTTATCATTTCTCTGCGATAAAGGCAGTTGCGATAGAATTATGAGACGAAATTCTTTGGCGAAAAAATCGTGCCGCTCACCATCTAATTTATGATGGGAATGTAGTTATGGCATATGTTTGTCCATAAACTTTCGAGTGCACAGTGTGACATTTCTTTCAAAATGGCGGCGTGTGTCAAAATCAGGCTCTGCGCCAAATAAGGCAAAAGCGGATAAGGATGTTGAATCTATTATGAGCTACAAGCAACGCTACAGTAATTTTTTTTTTAATTTGTACCGATTTTGCCTTATTTCGTAAATTTGACGTAGTGCCCGATTTTGACAAACGCCTCCATTTTGAAAGAAATGTCACACTGTGGAGTGAGGCGAACTTCAAAAATTGACGTACCACGCGCCGAGACTTTCGGTCACAAACAAAACAAAAAACATGGCTAAAAAGGCACGTCGATTTTCAATCGATGAAATCGCACGACGCCAGGTCGGCGGCTAACATATCTGGTTCGATAGATGAATTAAATGTGTTTAAGGCATATCAATGAACAGGAGTACAGACCAACCGTTTCATCGGACTATCTCCATGTTCATTAATCCAATCGAACTCGACGAATTTGCTTCATTTCTTATTAGATTCAGAATACACATAACAAATGAAATACAACGTCTCACCTAACAATACACGAACATAAATCCTATTTATTTTATCAGTTTCAGTAGCTATTAAATCGTTTGTTATGCACTTAAACGAATAAAAAAAATGTTTTATGTTAAATAGCTACAAGCATTAAATTCTCAATGGAGTTATTGTAGTTAAAATTGGAATATACACCGAGATGAAGGTAAAGGTGGATGTATTCATTTATTTGATTTTGTAACGTTTTGTTTGCCGTATTTGTGTTTAAAAGGAACATTGGTTAAATTTGAATTTGAGTAAATGTATTCCATTCATCCCGAGGGTAGTTACTTTGTAAATGCTTCACCCACGATGGTGTAATTAGAATTTAAATAGTCTGTGACTCTGACAAGAAAAATGAACGTCACTCTTCTGAGACTAAGTGGGATGCTAGAGGGTGGATCGGAATAATATGTTAATGTCGCGTCTCGTCATCATGATTTTTCGAATAAAGAATAAGATATTTCATTGATATGACACGTCAATACGTGAAATGTTTTTTAAACGAAATGAAAATGTAACCTTTAAATAACAGGCCCGTAATGGTAATTTTAGGATATTTTGTGTATGGAAATAGATCTATATTTTGCTACAGATTTTTTCATCTAAATTTGGGACCATAGTTTTAGCGAGTCACTATGGGTGAAATCAAATCAGTAGTTCTGACCAAGTTGTGTAACGTTGTCAACAGTTCTAGATAGTGTGAAGAGGTTTCGAGACAAAAATCATTTTTGACACCCTAGTGTAAAAAAAGGTGCATGGAAATTCAATTCCACACTCAACTGCGTTTCGAAATAGTACATTTTGCAAAAGAATGACAATTTCCGTACCGGTAGGGTTGTGAATCGGTTCGATGCGCGCTTAGGTGTTGCCAGATGTACTAGCGCCCGACAAAATCGGAAAAGAAATAATCCTTCAATCGAAGGCGTGGTTCGGAATACACGTTAAGCATGTGGTCCCTAGCGTGGTTAATCCACACTAGCTATTAGTTACTCAGTGTATCACTCAGAGTCGAGTGAAATAGATTTTTTCAGCATCAGTTCTGAATGTCTCCAGCTCGTTAGGACCGACATGAGGCCCACTTAACCCCTAAGCCAAGGCACCGGGCCCAATTTTGTTATTGAATATAATTCGTAATCGGTTATCTCTCAAATAGAAAAAAATCAACAAAATCGGTAAGGATTTACCCGATTTATGTAAACAAACACGTTGGGCTCTAGTAGAAGGTCGGTTTTAGGGTTCTGGCTGAGTCCAAGGGCACAATCTCAAAAAAGTTTCTTCTACAAATTGTTGGGCTTTCATAGATCAGTCGGTTATTATGAAAATCGGAAAAGATTTACTCCGGTTGGTTTTGGCATTTTAAAAGATGCTTCCAAAGACAAAATATTAGAGAATTGAATTCAAACGAAAAGCTGTTACAGGGTCCTCCCGAGAGACGTCTCAATTCTGAGATTTAGCCACTTCTGGAACTGGGAAGGATGTCTCACATCTCTACAAGTATGGCAGTTAGGAAGTTCTTCCAAAGGCAAAATTTAGAGAATTATATTTTAGTGAAAGTAGTTTCGGAGTTCACACGAAAAATGTCTCGATCCCAATATTTATGGCCTCATGCGGCCTTAGGTCGTATTTCGGGAGGGTTTTCGACATTACAAAGGATTATTTCTGAGGGTCATTTAAAGCCCTAGCGTATGTTAACAGTTTTTTAGGTTTATCAGTTCCTCTTTCCCGTTCATCATGTAAATCATTTGAACCTACCTGTGCTCGCTAGGAACTTGTCCAGGACAAGTGGCCCCAGCTTCAGCACATCCAGCGATCTGATCACATGACCACCAAGAATCCTATGTCTTAGTAGAGAAAAGTTCGGACATTCACAAATAATGTGGGTCCCGTTTCCTCACCAAGGCCACAGGTGCAGTTAGGGTCGTTGACGATACCCATTTTGGCCATTGACTGTTTAGTACACAGTGTCCCGCGATCGCTCCCACAACTCTTATTATTCGATCCCGTTCCATGTGCAACAGTTCCTTCGCCCAACCACGATCGGCCATTGGGAAGAATCTCTTTGTATGCAGACTTCCTTTATAAGCTTGTAAATGCTTGTTTGCCCCTGACCATGTCCATGTCAAAGTACAGTGATTCTTTCATTTTCCAATTCCGGTTGGAAAGAGCACCGTAGTCCTTTCAACGCTGCAAACGTTTCCGCCTGAAACACACTGGCGTACTTTCCTAGATAGAAATTCTCTTCCGTTCTGAGTTCCAGAGTAATTACCCCAGCCCCCGTTCCTTCGGAGTTTTTCGAACCGTCCGTAAAGCTTATGAGTCCATCTTCGGGTATACAGTCTGGCCAATTGCCTAGCCATTCTTGTCTACTCGGTACGATAGCTTCATAGCGTCTCTCAAAGTTCATCTCCGCTTTATGCGGTCTCTAGGCATGTCAAAAATAGGATTAGCTATTGCATTTCTTATTCTTCCATGTCCTACAGAAAAATTCCTCATCCACTGACCGTTAAGCCAAAGTCTATCTGCTGTCGCAAATGCTCTAGCCTTGACGATCGTATGGACCGGTGGTACAGCTAGCAGCGCTTCCATGACTGACATCGCTGTCGTCTTCATAGCTCGCGTATCCCCTCTTTCGCGCACTGCTTTTCTAGCCTTGGCCACCACACTACACTACCGTGGCAGATCATAAGCCTCAATACTGCTTCATAGATCCACAGTATCGCCTTGGACGGTAGGCCCCAGTTCTTACCAAACGCGTTCCTACATATACAAAAAGGCCGTCAGAGCTTTCCTCGCTCTTTCCTTTACGTGTTCTGTCCAGTACAACTTACTGTCCAGTATGACACCCAAGTATTTCATTTGTCTTCTGAGTGTGACGTCCTTGCCAAACACCCTGAATTTCCCGATCAATTCCTGACCCATGTGTCTCCTGCTAAAAAGAACTATGTCAGTTTTATCTGGATTAACTTTGAGACCTTTCTCTCGACACCATTTCTGTACAATTCCGATAGAGTACTTGATGCGATCCCCTAGCGTACTTTAAAACTTCCGTCTGATTAATATCGTTAGGTCATCTGAGTACCCTTGAGCGAAAATCCCCTTGTCATTTAGCTATTTAATAAGAGAATCCGCAACTGTAGTAACGGTGAAAGTATTCCTCCTTGAGCCCATAAACTGATCTTTTAGCCACATATGTTGAACGTTGGCCTCTACAGATCTGTTGCTGCATATCCACTTTACCACAACCGGATCTACACCTCTGTCTTCCAGCGCCAGACGAATGACCTCGAATTTCGTGTTGCACCTTGGATGTCCATAAAACATCCAATTGCGACTTCACTCCCTCCAAATGATCTTTCTATCCTGGCCACTAGACTGTGCAGCGCCAAATCAGTGGACTTACCTATTTGATATGCATGCTAGTTCACATGCAGCGGGTACACCGGCAGAATTTCACCTCTGATATAAAAATCTATCAGTCTTTCCAGCGTCTTCAATACGAACGACGTTAGACTAATCGGTCGAAAGTCTTTACTTTCCACATGTGATGGTTTACCTGGCTTCGGTATGAAAGTTACTTTCACCGTTTCCTAGGACGTACTCCATCGAGCGAGCTACGCAGCAGTTCTAATAGAATATCTCCTCTCTCTTTCAGTAGAGCGGGGAATATTCCGTCGTCGCCCGCTGACTTGAAGGGCCTAAATTTCCCAATAGCCCATTTTAACCTTTCTACTGTGACGATTCTGCTCACTAGAATCCAGTCCTCCTCACTTGGCTGAGGTGGATCTGGTATTTTATCTTTTGCTTTCTCACCACTGCAGCCAGGAAAATGGGTTCCGAGAAGGTACTCGGCAGTTTCCTTACCTGAATTCGTAAAACTTCCATCTGGTCTACGTAATGATCCCGGCTGCAGTTTCTAGTCTTTGGCTAGTCTGGAATTTGTTCCATTTCTGCACAGAAATTCCTCCACGTCTCTCTCGGCTTCCATTTGAAAACCTTCCTGAACATATTTTGCGATGTCCTGTTTGCGTGCCAATCTTCTTCGAGTTAATAGTTAGAAATTTTCGAAAGTAAAAGTTCAAAAAAATACTACAATTTTTTATATCGCTCGGATCGGGTCGCTTTGGGCTTTCATAAAACAAAAAATCGGGTTTTCGAGTTTGACCCGAAATTTTAGATCGGGTTCGGGTCGGTACGGGCTTCCGTTCTATTCCTTTTGGGGCTGCGGGTCCCAACCCGTTGTTCACTTTCGGGTTCGGGACGAGTTGTCATTATATAGTTTTTCGGACTGCGGGTCCCGACCCGATGTTTTCTTTTGGATTTGGGTCGGGTCGGTTTTCGAAAAAATTTCGGCCCACACACCTCTACTTCGGATAAGACAATAAATGGCAGGAGGGTAATAAAAGAAAATTCGAGCTGGGCAATAAAAATAACATTCGAGAGTAATTCTAAAAGACGTCTTTTAAGGTCGAAATACTATGACAAAATCTGGCGGCGCTTTTTGTCCGTTTGCGCATACAAAAATGTGTACACCAGATCGTTGACTTTACTCTGATAATCGGGCTTCCGTGACTGTACTGGAAAAGGATGGTAACATTAAAAAAGTCTGTTCTTCGAGTGAGTGGATTATAGATGGCTTCTTGGTCGTAATTAATAAGTGGGACTCAAAAAACGACTGAAGTTTATTGAACATAGTCAGAGTCTCATCATCAACTACACAATATTTTTTTTAGTTTTGAACTGAAAATTAAGCGCAATCGATGCAATCACCACATGAGATATTCCTCGAATAACCTATAACGCCCTCGACCACGTCTATTTTCCTCTCATTAAGCAATAATTGCGACAATGTTTTCCTTAATGTACAGTTATTTCAATCGAAATACCTGCTATGCATCGACCATAGAATGCAAATTTTCAATTGAATGCAACCTCATTTATATATTGACAACGTATTATTAAGCCCAAACATTGTTGGCTACTCTGGTCTCATATTGTTATTGACAACATATTACGTAGTACGTAGCACAACGATATCCAGTTTTCCTATTCAACATTATGTAACTCACAGTTTCTATTATAACCGAGCGAACGACTACTTGCATGTAATTTTATCTGAAAATTACTGCTGCTGTATGAAACATGTCACGTTATCACTAAAGACGAGAAAGAGTAAATAGCACCTGGAAGGTATTTTATGTCACGTCCTTAATTCACCCGACTTAATACTCAATTCTTTATTATTTGCTTTCGTTAGACGCGTGCCAAAATGCACCTGGTGACAATAGAAGAATGGTTTTGGTCACAGTCTTTTTTCTGTAATCCTTAGAAAATTATTATGATTTGATTAAAGCAGACAGTTTATTTAAATTATATTTAGTTGATTGATTGGCTCTTTGATACGGAAGTGCGAAATAAAGTTAGCGGATTTGATTAGATTTACATAGACCCGTGCGCCCGCCGGTCAAAAAATTTTGGCGGCGTAAAAAGCTTCTGCTTCTGTCCGACAACGGTGGCAGGACATTTCTCCGCCGCAAATAACACCCGCGCTAATAGCACCCCGGTAGTTATTAGCGCCCGGGGTGCGGGCGTGCGTTATTAACGTGCGGGCGTGCGTTATTAACGCGCGGGCGGGCGTTATTAGCGCTTTGGGCGTTATTAGCGCTACGGCCGTTATTAGCACTTTGGGCGTTATTAACGCCCCGGGCGTTATTTGCGGCGGAGAAATGTCACGTCACCCCCGACGACGGCGAAAGTTAATTTCAGCCGCTGAGCATTTTGGCATACGTCAAATTGATTTGGGCGGCGGCAGCGCATTTTTCTATACTTTTTCAAGCAGCCGCAAGACAGAGAGACAGATATTTTTCTAGGATTTTCATCGGATTTTTTTCACTAATATTAAAGTTTCTCGACTTTAAAGGATTTTTTTATTTAAAAGGATTTCTGAGAATTCAAAGGATTGTCTGGGAAGTCAAAGGTTTTCTTCAGAGGATTTGAGTGCAAAACGGTGTTGAGGGTGTTGTTAATATACCCACCATCTTTCGCAGGTTTGATTTTCTCAGCCGAAAAAGAATTTTGTGCATTGCAGACATCAACTTTCTTCTTCTTAAAACGTCAAGCGAATCGTTCATTTCATCGTTGGTGTTATAAAAATGTTAAACGAAAGCATAAGCCTAAGAGTCTCTTAATAAACAAGAGTGCATTACAAAGAATTCAGATGTTAAGTGTCATATTGACAGAAATATTCCACACATTTCATGAATACATCATCATAAAGACATTAAATTGTACTTCAAACAAACATCATAAAAAAAGTTGAAATTATGAAAGATGAAACTATTCATGGTGGTTTATTTTTCGAGGGCTTAAATGACAAACTAAATTAAGAAATTTTCTATTTAAATTAAATGAAAAAAGGGTTGCCTGTGTTACGTTATTTTGTGGCATACAGTGTACGTGGTAAATGGTATAAACGCATACGGCGATGATGGATCGGAAATGTCAAATTGAATATTCAACAAAAAATATGTTGTTTGATTGGCACGCTCCTGTATAGTTCGGTGTAAATGATGTTTATAATAGACGTAGAATTGTTCAGCGGTTTCAAGTCAAGCTGAGAAAAATAAATTAACGGTTGTCATATTATAGTTATAATGGGGAGAGAAGAGGGTTGGGTTGATTAATTTTGTTTACTTTTTAATTATTTAATGGTTTTGGAAATTGATTCTTAAATTGATCTGCTCAATTTGGGACCAATGTCCATATGGGCTAAGCATATAGTGTTTTCTTGGTTGGTAAAGAACCCAGATAACACAGATCACACTTTTTAATGTGGTTGCCCACTGAATGTACATTAAATGTGCGAAATTGAATGTTGTATATATTCTCATGTACATAAAATGTGCATATTTCGATGTAAATAAAAAGCACATTTTTTGTGCCATTAAAGCTCGAAATTATTACACTAGATCACAAGTACATTTTTCGCACATTTTATGTGCTTGATAAGGTGTACACTATTTCTATCACATTTAATGTACCAAAAATGTGCTTGTGATGTAGTACGTTTTTCGATGTAAATAAAAAGCAAATTTTTTGTGCTATTAAAACACGAAATTATTGCACTAGATCACAAGTGCATTTCTCGCACATTTTATATGCGTGATAAGGTGTACACTATTCCTATCGCACTTAATGTACCAAAAATGCGCTTGAGATGTAGTACATTTTTCGATGTCAATAAAATTATTGCACTAGATCACAAGTACATTTTTTGCACATTTTATGTGCGTGATAAGGTGTACACTATTCCTATCACATATAATGTACCAAAAATGTGCTTGTAATGTAGTACATTTTTCGATGTAAATAAAATTATTGCACTAGATCACAAGTACATTTTTCGCACATTTTATGGGTGTGATAAGGTGTACACTATTCCTATCAAATTTAATGTACCAGAAATGTGCTTGTAATGTAGGGCATTTTTCGATGAAAATAAAATTATTGCACTAGATCACAAGTACATTTTTCGCACATTTTATGTGTGTGATAAGGTGTACACTATTCCTATCAAATTTAATGTACCAGAAATGTGCTTGTAATGTAGTGCATTTTTCGATGTAAATAAAATTATTGCACTAGATCACAAGTACATTTTTCGCATTTATGTGCGTGATAAGGTGTACACTAGACCTGTCCAAAAATGTACGGGAAAATTAGGTTTTCGAAAAGTTAGGGAGCCCGCCCGGAAAACGGTGTCAAATGGTACACCGAAAAAAATTTTCTATGGATCGGATGAAATCCGGAGCGATTTAATGGGTGCTCAATGGCGTTAAAGGAGGAAAATGACCGAAATCCGAGCATCAATATCTTCGTCGGCAAGTATCCGAATATTCTTGTTAATGGGCTTGTTTAGTAGGTTTTCTCTTCCTCTAAAAATTGTTTCTAAGAAGCTAGACTCTAAAGCAATTCCAAGTATGACTTTCGCTTAATTGAAGAGGAAACAATTTTTGCAAAAATGCTACACTACTTTAGTCGTGTGAAACATTTGATGTACATTACATGCACTTCTCGTTCCAAAGAAAAGATGTAACGGTAAGGGCGCTTTTTATTATACATTAAATGTCCTGGAACTGGAGCACATTAAATGGGATCAGCACATATTCCGATGGCACTTTATGTACATTTCGTGGGGTCAATTGTTATCTGGGTAGTAGGCTGCGGCCAGTTACCAGTAATCGGCCATATTTCATTGAGAAATGTGGCCGGTAACTAGTGAAACTATGGTTTGGCCGGAGACGACTACATGGCCAATAAGTGGTGCATTTACCCTATGTGCCATTTCAATACTTCGTTTTTCCTTGAAAATATTTGTAAAACGTCGAAGTGAAGAAGCAAATAAACAAATCCAAACAAGGTCAACAATTGTCAACTGTTCTCATGTGAAACTTGGTTTAGATGTCGAGTGACAATTTAATAAAAATAAATTTATTTTATCTCAAGAGACAAACTGTGTGCCTGAGAATTTTCTGTCTTAGTCAAAAATCAAATCAAAATATAAAATCAACTAAACCTTGTAAATTTTCTTAACATACCGATAGACTCTGCAGGGAGCATCTAGATTTATTTAAAAAAAAGTGGATTTCCTAATAATTAACATACAAACACGTGCTTTTAAACAACATTATCGAATTATCTCTTTTTCAATGTATTTTTTCTATGGCAGACCTTGAAAACAGCTGAAACTTGATAACAAGTAAATTTATAAGCACTCGACCGTATTATAACCCCATCAACCAATTACAAAATATTTTGGTTGATAATTACTAATTCAAACATTGGAAGAATTCCTTCGTTTGTATCTTTGTTGATGTAAAATTCAGAACAGAGGGAATAAATTTACGGCCTCCATCTAAATTATAAAGATCCACCTACCCTCACTTCATGACAACCGCACTGTTAACGTTGGCACTTCGAACGATTTTATGAAACCAGTAATGCTCATTAAAATCAAAATTTTATATCATTCATATCACGCCCAGATTTTCACATAAATCATTGCACACACAGCACCTCCTATTTTGTTTAAAATCTCTAATTTCTTGTCTTCTTTTTTTCAACTTCCTACCATTTACCATCACGAAATTCTCTAAATTAATTTGTTATAGACTTTTTATCCTTGGTTTGAGATTAAGTGCTCAGAACTTAATTGCAGTAACCATATAGTTGTAACAGATACATATTGGATAGAAAAACCGATTATATCCGACCCGCGTTTGGTCACTTAAGTTATTTATGGTGGTTTTTAATCTGTGTAATTGAAGTCAATTTATAAATTATAATGTGGGAACTGATATGAGATTTTTTTTTATTTTTTTTAGTTGTGTGAAGTGCTTTTTCGATCAGAGACGAAGTTAGGTGGTTTTTCTATTCCTGATCCATTTCAGTAGATTTCCGAGCCAAGCTAATTCACTTCCGATTATATGGTTACAACAAGTCAAAATCAAGCTCTTGGTTAGGTCAGGTTACCTATACGAATGACCTGAACGTCTAGGTAGAACTTTTTAAATAGTTCGACCGATACCGTTCTGTATGGATAATTCAGGCTAAATTCTACCTAAAGAACAACCTATCAACAACTCAACAAGTATTACACACCAGCAAACATGTTATATTGGCAACAAACATATTATGTCTCGAAGAAGAAACTTCTTCGACAGACGGATGTAGACAAAAAAATCTTAGGGATTGGATTAAAATTTGTTTTAGTTTTCAATTTTCATCCTAACTTGCGGTTTCCTTCTCTCACGCCTGTTTCAGATTCTCATTCCTGCTACAGCCCTAATCTTTGTCGAAAAGTTTTCGTAGTAAAATCACACACACTCTCAGTACACACAATTCACATTATACCTTACCACTCATTATCTTGACATGTTTTATGACGATGAAAAGAAAAAATAATTTTTATCAAAGTTTGTGGAAAAAAATGTCAAAAACATAACATTAACCAAAACAATTTGCGAAGCACCGCAAGAGAAAATATACCCGATTCCACACAAGACTCCATGTCTTATGTAACTTAATCAATAACATTTCCCACAGGATGTTTCCTATTAATTTGATATCAAGCTGAGCATGACACCATTATGGCAAAAATAATTGAATTTTCAAAATGATATACATTAGTCTTGATAATAGATGATTTTGTGTGCCGTTTCGTCTATAACTAGAACGGTTAAATAAATTTGATGACTTATAATCGTATAAAAGTCAGCAAAAATTTTCTCCACGAAAATCGGCCACCAATTTTTGTTAACTGGAGTTAGCAAGAACCCATTTTGTAATTTCCTATTTAGGAAAATATCCCCTTCCATCATTCACAAAAAATATATGATGCAATAAAGTCTAACTTCGTCACTTTTCCATTTAACGCTCAGCTATAATAAAACAACACGATGGAGAAAAGATGCTTTGACTATAGGAATAGCAATTTTTTCTTTTCGTAGGCAGGCACTTTAAAGATCAAAAGCAAACGAGCCAATAAAATATTCAAAGCGAGTCTACAAAACTTTTCTATGAAAATGAAAATGGAGCAACTTGGGCATTATGCATTGAGTTTGGGATGGGATTTCGAGGGAAAAAAACGACGAAATAGGAATTTTTTGTTGCTGTTTACCAGTTAAGTTTAACTGAATAATTTTCTCGCACTTCTAACTGTCGGTTTGCAAAGGAAAATTTGAATATTTGTTCTTTCACAGTAAATTGCTTAGGTTTCTTCCCTAAATTACGGAGAGATATTTTGTGTACTTGTGAGTTCAGTTAAATTCGATTCATCTTGAATTGTTCTAGCAAAATAGCAATGACGCCGTCCTATCGGGAACAGCGCGTCATCGATAAAAATTAAATTTACTGCTATTTCAGTTGTTTCATCAGCATCAGAGCCGTGCAAAGATTTAATTTCAAATTTCATTTTTCTTATAATTCGCTAACATTCCGATTTCCTAATTATTCTTAAGTCCGTCGGAAAACTTTCGTTTTTTGTTTAGTACTTTTTAGTAAGGATCGGAGTGGGTCGATCCACACCTGACCCACAATTTTAGCGGGTCGACCCACAGTTGCAGAAGTCGCAGAAATCGTTTTTCTCCTTACTTTTTAGACCGGTACGAAGAGCAAAGTTCTTCGAAAAAGGGTCTCTTGCGTTTACCACGGAGTTTGTAAACTTAGATACCTAATCGGCAAAAAAGCTTTTGTCTGTTCATCCGTCTGTCAACACGATAACCCAAGTAAAACTTGACCGATTTTCAAAAAAAAAATTGCTCTGAAAGGTAATCGAAAAAGCTTTTATGGGATTGAATCTGGGCACTGTCGGTCCAAGGGCCGCCGAGCTGCGGCCGTTTAAGTGGTTTTTGGTCTTTTGTACATAACTCGAGTAAATCTTTTCCGATTTTCAAAAACTTTTTTCGTTTGAAACGTCTGGGCATGGCCGACAATTTTTGGAAGAATTTTTTTTGATCTTGAGCCCTTGGACTTAGCTAGGGCACTAAAAACGAGTCTCTGCTAGGCCCAAAAGTGTTTTTTGTACATAGCTCGAGTAAATCTTTTCTGATTTTCAAAATTTTTTTTTAATCGAAAAACTTTTTCGAATCTAAGCGTCTGGACTCAGCCAGGGCTCTAAAACTGAGTCTCTACAAGGGCCCTACGTGTTTTTTGTGCAAACCACGGGTAAATCTTTTCCGATTTTCAAAAAAAAAAAACATCAATCGAAAGGTCTGGGAATGCCCAACAATTTTTGGATTTTTTTTTACTTTGGGTCGCTGGACCTAGCTAGAGCCCTAAAGAAACGGACCCACTAGGGTCCTACTTGTTTTTTATACAAAAATCGAGTAAATTCCATCCGATTTTCGTGATTCTTTTTCTATCCAATAGGTAATGAAAGCCTTAAGAGCATCCAAGAAAAAATGTGGTCCCGGTTCGAGCCTAAGATGGCCGCTAATGCTAGGGTGGATCGATCTAGTCAATTTATTTTGGAAAAATTCAAATATTCTGAAAACTATTAGAGATGGAAGATTGGTGTCAAAGAAAAAATTGTTTGGTTTCGGTGACACGCACGTCATGATGCCTCCCAATATGGCCGCCAATGTTAGTGCGGATCGATCTAGGCAAAATATTTTCGAAAAATTCAAACATTTTGGGAACTATAAGTGATAGAAGATCGGTGTCAGTGGCAAACTTTCATGTCTATGGAAGTATGGGTCAGAGGCCTCTAGATTTTAGATTAGATAGAATTTTTGGGTGTCAACCAATGAAGTTGACCAGCACCTGGATCGAAGATCCTTTGTACCACCCTCAATTCCGTTTATTACACAAATAAAAGAAAATAAAATACACGATCAAAGTAGCATCATAAGTCAAACTTAAAAACTAAGATCATCAGAGATAATGAAATAATGAAACCATCCGTGCCGATCTGCAGGACTTCTAGCTTAAGGTACGGTGGTTGCAGCTCGTGGTTTTTAAATATCTTCCATCTGAAAGTTCTGTACCTGGGGCATTCCGTGATGATGTGATATCCGGTCTCTTCTCCGCGATTACAGATACATTGGGGACTGTCCGCATGACCAATATTGAAGAGATGCTTACTAAGCCCGTAATGGTTCATGACTACCTTTACGACTCTCTTAATATCGGTTCTGCTGAGGTTCAGAAATGCTTCACTAATTTCCTTGGTCGGAGAACCACAGAAAATTTTTGTGTGTCTTGCATCGTTATAACACAGCCAGGTTCGGTTGTGTTCATTCCTCAGCCAGTTCTTCACCAGGTGCTTCCTCGTAGTCATGGAAATGCCGAACTTTGGTTCGGGTCCAATAAAACGATTTTCAGTACCTATACGAGCTATTTTATCTGCTTTCTCGTTTCCTCAGATACCTTCATTCGTACAACAATTTAGATCTCACAAGAGTGGAACTTACCGCTTCTAAAGCGTCTAATTGACTGTCGGAGCAGATACAAATTCTCTTATCCACACAGCTTTTCCACGCTTCATTGTCGCAAAATTCGGAAATTTCGAACACTTCTGCTTGATGAACAGTGGCGATGGAACCTATTTGAATACTTCCGTTTAACTTGAGGTATTCACAGAAGTATCCAGCTCCGGACAAACCATCGTTCTTGTGTTGGAAAAACAAGTTGTCCAGTTCATGTATTGTCATCTTAGTGTGCATTGTATGTCCGGCTGTTCAAAAACTTCACTTGCATTAAATCATTTTCTCAAAGTGGTCTTCTTTCGATTTACTCGTGATTTCATTGTGGACTGATATTTCTAATATCTTGGACCCGTCTGTGTAACAATTTATGCTATTCAACGATGGAAACGAACAAGTTTCACCCACCCATTCTTCTCTTTCGGGTATGACCAATTCAAATTCGTCGTCCAGCATTATTACTGGCTTCATTTGATCGCTGGGTATAAGCATTTCCTCCGTTCGAATAAGGTTCCGAATGGTGGTATGTCTCTTATCAAGCGAGGGTTGCCAGCAATCATTAATTTGAATGTTGAAGAAGGTGTTAACAGCGGTGGTTTTTATGTAGAGGTCTAAGGACGGAAGGTCTAGCAGTGTTTCCAGTGCAATTGTTGCCACAGTGTCTTTTACACCGGTCATGCACAGGCACGCCAACCTCTGGAGTTTATCTATTCTTTTCTTCGACCATTGTACTTCTACCCGAGGCCACCAGACCACACATCCGTGAAAAAAAATTGGTCTGACAACCGCCGTGTAAATCCATCAGATGGCATTTGGTGATAAACCCCAATTTCTGCCGAAAGCATTTCTGCACAGCCAGAAGATGCCAATAGCCTGATTTAACTTTTCTTCTGGATGCGCTAACCACGTTAGTTTATTGTCCAGGATTACTCCCAGGTACTTAACAGAGGAACTTCTTCGTTGAAAAGGGTAAAATCTCCTACTTTGGAGTTTTCTTCACTACTTCTCCTACTGAACAAAATCATTTTCGTCTTTATTGGGTTGATCGTGAGTTTGTTGTCAATGCACTACTTTTCTACGATTTTCAGAGCCATCCTCATCAGGTCACCAACGGTCGGTATGAAGTCTCCAGAAATAAGACTTGCCACATCATCCGAATACCCTTGGGTGAAGAATCCTGAATCATTGAGTTTAACTAGCAGTGAATCTGTAACCATACACCATAGGATCGGCGATAAAATTCCACCTTGTGGACAACCTCTAGTGACCTAAGTCTAGAGCCTCTAAGTGCTCTAGGTCGGTTCTAATATCGGCGGTAGCACAAATAACTTTTTCTTATTTTGGGGGTTGCTTGAATATTTTGAGAGACTTTTACACCGTTTCTTCGGACGGGTTTTTCAATATTGCCCTTTCGGCAATTTCCAATCCAATTTAATGTCGACGTAATTTCATACACTAGAGTTAAACAATATGTAGTTAGATACGATCGAGTCTTTTTGCAACATATATTCTATTTACCACATCTTCTGATGCGTACGGTCCCTTGCATATATTTTATAATTTATTTTATGATTGGAACAAGTATAGCCTCAATATACCAAAACGATAAAATTGGGGGAAAAGTTGACGAATTATAAGAAAAATGAAATTGAACTTAGCAGATTTTGATAAAACACTTTTCATTACAAGTTTTACGTTAATGCGACCATCTAACCCAATTCCACACACCCCTCACCTAGAGTGCGACATCATTTGCGAACAACCTCTGAATACTGAATTAAAAATCTCCTATTTGGGACAGTTGATAGATATTGGGCGTTGAGACAGACATGTAAATATTTTGCTGCATTTTGGGACAATAAGGATCATTAGCATTTTTAAAATGATTCACCACTTTTTAAGCGCTTTTTCCTGTTTCATTGTTAGAAAAATAATTTATTCATTATAAAACTATTCGGATAATGTAACCTCTTTCATATCGAGCACGATACACCTATCATACCCGAAAACAATTTTTTTTTTCGAATTGATACAAAAATTTCCTGAATATTTAAATTAAATGTAGAAAAAAAAGAATTTATGGATATTGTTCGGTGTATGTAACGCCATTTGTTAGTGTCACACATGTCCAGAATATTTTGTGTTCCGTTGCATGTTTAATTTTAATTTTTTTTTTTTTTTTTGTGAAAGTATTTAAAATTCTGGTTTGCTCTGCATCATTTAGACGATTCGATGAAATTAAAATGCTTTTGGTTTGTGTATGTTACATTATACGTGATTATGATTACGACCGATGTATTCATTATTCTGTTACTATCTGGTCTGTGTAGTGTTCTCAGGTTCTACCTTTTTTGTGTTACTTCTCGATGAATGGGGACATTATTGTTAGGGCGAGTGGAATAATAAAATGGATGTTACATGTCTACTTTCACATTAACAACACACACACACTCGGTTTGTGAAGGTAGGGTAACAAAAAACACATTTCAAAATCTTAAAAATACGACTGCAGTAATTCTAAGAAACAAATTGTAAATCAAAATTTGACGGACGAAATTTCTTACCCGAACATAAAAATAAACATAGAAGGGACCCGTACGTATCAGAATAGATGCGGCAAACAGAGTTGATGTTTCGAAAAGACTGGAACGTATTTAAGTAAATGTTGCGTTCACATTAGACTGTATTGGAAATTGCCCGTAGAGCAATTTTGAAAAACCCGTCCGAAGTAACGGTGTAAAAAAATTCTCCGAACGCACAAAATTGACACCTCCAAATAGAGAAAAATGTTCTCCTCAATTTTGTCTACAACATAGCAAAAAACTATTTTTTGGGCTAGGGCCGACCTTAGTACTGACCTAGGGCCTTAAGTAGCGGCCTGGGATACATACTTCCATAGACAAAAATGTTTCCCTCAATTTGCTCTGCAACATAGCAAAAAACATTTTTTTATGCTAGGGCCGACCTTAGGACCGACATTAGGCCCACTTGAGCCCTAAGCACAGGCAAAAATTCTCTATAAATTGTCGGCCGTGCCGAGATCTTTCAAACAAAAAAAAGTTTTTGAAAATCGGAAGAGATTTAATCGAGTTATGTACAAAAAACACATAGAGCCCTAGTAGAGACTCGTTTTTAGTGCCCTAGCTAAGTCCAAGGACTCAAATTAAAAAAAGTTTCTTCCATAAATTGTCGGCCATGCCCAGATCTTTCAAACAAACAAAAATTGATGAAAATCAGAAAAGATTTACTCGAGTTTTGTACAAAAAACACATAGAGCC
>CM055403.1:50225123-50238079 GCA_029228625.1 Pseudolycoriella hygida | reverse complement strand
CCGACAGACGGACATTGTTTTTTTCGCTGATTTGTCATCTGGAGGCAACAAAAAAAGTTTCCCCCTTACTCCCGGGTTCGAATTCGCAATGTAACAAACGTGGTAGTAAACGCATCAGACCTACGTACTTCGTACGGGTCTAAAGAAAGTTAATCTCTGCCGACATATGTAAGCGAGTTTTGAAGCTTTCTCTCGGATAAAATAGCCAGATCCACATCCAGGATGTGGTTTTTAAATGGGCAAATGCCTTATTATACTAAAAGCGTCCTTAATGGCAGTAGACAAAAGAAGAAAATAGAAAACTTGCAAAACAGACGCAAAGTGATCGTGGGCTAAACGAATGTTTACTAAATTATAAAGTGTAAATTACATTTACCTGAGTGCATTTGGTTTTACATTGGTTACTTATGGTTCACCTGTCAGGCACTGATTGTGCCTACACATAGCAGTGCGAAAGTGAACGATGCGAGATTTCTTTAATGCGGCAACACCAAACTTCATTCATAACTTTCGAGTTATGAATGAAATTCGGAGTTGCCAAATTCGAAAAATTTCGCATCTGTCACTTTCGCATTGCTATGTAAATCTACAGTAATGGTGAAGACAATTCGTTTCCACAGGTGAATACGGATCGATTTACTATCAAAATATTGATTTACTTGGAATGAACATCCATCACCGCTTTTTTTTCGAGGGGGTGGGGTGTTATATATTCACACGTTCGATTTTTGTAAAGTGGGCTTTGGTAAAACACAAATGGTCAAGGTGGGGGAAAAATCAAAAATGGCGAAAAGCATGTGGACGTCATTATTGAATAACTCTTACTCCAATAGACTGATTCGAAGAGAAAATTTCGAAGAGTTTCCGAAGTTCGCGATCATCTTGACGTGCAGACACAACAATAGAAAAACAATGGTGACGTTACATTCGAAAATGGCTCTCTTCGTTCGAACATTTCCGAATTCTCTCTAATTGAATCGATCTGGGTTACTGCAAACCAAAGATATGACTCAATGTTTTTTGTTTCAACTGTCTCTTGTTATTAACTAGATGTCATTTTGTGAACATCCCCTTCTTTCATAAAGTCAAGACGCGTGTTACCTAAATTCAACGTTTTATTTTTTATATAATCTAATCGGTCACATGATAATTTCTACTTTGCATATTTACATCGCTTAAGTCAACTTGCGTTAAACTAAACCGCAATATACTTCGACACTTTCATTTTTCTTTAATAAAGCAACACAATGTATTTCCGGCATCTGTTTTTTACCCGCCAATGTATGAGAAACTATGAAGAGTTCACAAAATGAACTTTTTCAGCTAAGAATGAGGTTTTTGTGAAACGAATTACACGTTACTTGATTCCCTTTTCACTTTTAATTTAGTGTTCAGGTACTTAAACCTAAAGTCGATACCATTCTGGTCTAAGACCAATTTAAGAACTTCCATGTTTCGTTCCGTCAAGTAGTTACAAATTATTTGCAATGATCAGAATGGATTTTGTGTCACTCTTTTGTTTAATTCTCTATTTTTCTTAAAATTATTCGCAAACTTTGTCTAATTTTTTTAAAATAAAAGTTGGAGAAAATTAGTGAAAACTTCAACGAATTTCTTATTTTCTCTAATCTTTTTGCTTTCTTACGGTGGAGTAGTGACGTAATTCATATAAAAAAGTTAGCTATAGAAAACAATTGGACCCTACGATAGTAATTCATCACATGAGGACACAGTTTTGTGATAGGAGTGTTTTTTTGAGCAACAAGCTTTTAGAACATTATTTGTTATCCGAGCCGAAGGCGAGGTATGCAAATTCACGAGTCAAAAAAACAGTTTCCAAAGCGTGTTGCGCAAAGTAATTAATTATGTAGCCAGAGTCCACTGTATAATGTTTATTGCGTATCCATCCGAAAGTTAAGCATTATATGTTTGTTTACCCCGAGGGGGAAACTAATCCCAAAAACTGCGATTTTTCGTGATTTTTTTTACTCTTGTTATTTTTTGATTAGATCGGGATTCTTCCGGACTTCACTAAATTTTCATGATTTTATGATTTTTTCGTGATTTCCCGTGTTTTTTCGTACATTTCATTCAAAGATTCTGGATTATTTTTCATAATTTTCTTTGATTTTTCCTGCCTTTCTTTGATATTTCGTGATTTTCTGTGACTTTTTTGCATCTTTCTGATTTTTTGTGACCGTGATTTTTCCTGATTTAGAATGACTTTGTGACTTTCTACGACTTTCTACGACTTTTTATGACATTTTGTGATTTTCTGTGATTTTCCATGACTTTGGACGACTTTCCAGAACTTTTGTTCAGTGATTTTTTGTTAATTTACGTGATTTTTCGTGATTTTATATGATTTTGTGACTTTTCGGGTGATTTTGTGACTTCCCGGATTTTGTGATTTTCCGGATGACTGTGATTTTCCGGATGACTTTGTGATTTTCCGGATGATTTGTGATTTTTTTCTACAGCGGGCCACGACTTTCCGGAGCTGTTTCCCCCTCGATTTACCCCCTAAGAAAACCGTGCATTACCTACATGTAGGGTTTTTTTACCTCACTAGTAAAAACAAAAGTTTTACCTCACTAGTGGGTTAAAACTACTGTTGTTTTCACTAGTGAGGTAAAGAAGACCCTACATGTAATGCATGGTTTTCTTAGGGAGTAAACATATATAATGCTCAACTTTCGGATGGGATAGCCAATAAAAACAGTTTTCGCTAACTTTTCACACAATTACGTTACTATCGTCAGAAGCAAAAAATGTCATAAAAAAGTAAGTCCCAAAAATGTCACCATCGATTTTGGGTAGATGGAAGACTCAGTTTAATACTAAAAAGAACGGTTCATTTGGAACTCCGGGTTTTGTCATAAAAAGTCGCTCAAATATCGCTTCTGCTAATGTACACATTATCTGAGTATATTTTTAACTTGTTACCAATTTCTGTAAAAGTTAATTATAAAGTTTTATCTTACCGGATACCATTTTAAAAATTGTCAACACGCAACTAACAAGAGATTATGGCGTAAGTGATTGAATATAAATTCCAACTGATCAATTACGTGCAATTTACTCCGATATTATTAGAAAAAATGATTTATCGTTATCATATGTGCCTAGACCGTAAAATTTGCATAAATAATAATAGGCATAATACATTATACAGTTATCACTCAGCTTACCACCAACAAAAATTGTTATAGACCTAAGCTGTGATAAATCGATATTCATTGTAACACATATTTTCAGCGTTATAGCTGGAAGAATGTAATAACACAGAAGAAAATTCGGTTATCAAAAAATAGAAAAAAAAATGTCGAAAAAAATAACTTATGTATGATCGACCAACTACCAAACACGTTTCCCCAATATCAACGGTAAATATAAATCTTTGGAACTCTCATTCTCTCAGCCCATTTAATCGATTGAACCGATAATAATAAACTGTCAAGTAATATTTTTATCATTTACGTCTGTATTATATCACAGATATCATATACGAGTAGAGAAGAAATTGGTAAAATTGTAGCTTATGTGAACCGTATAAAGACCAAAGCCTTATATGTCTTACATTAATATCATTTGCTGTACGAGTTTGTTATATTTTCGCATCAAATAATATTTTTTTGGTTCATGGCCTGAGTGAACACACAAGATTGAAAGTCTTGTACGTATATAATAATAGGGGTGACTTTTGAGATTTTATACGTTCACCGGTTGCGTATCATTTGAGCCATGAAATTAAATAGTATTGTGCCGTTTTAGTACATAACGATTATGTATTCTAAGCTCAATCATATTAAGCCTTCGACCAGTGATACACTAACCAAAGATCAGTACTGCGACTCACATCTTCCCCTGTTCAAAGTGTTTGTTTTTCAATTTTTTACATAAACTGACTTACCGCTCCGAATTCAATCGACTTTTTGCGGCTGCTCATATTTTTCGTGACAAGTCAATGAAAATACCCGAGGGGTGTCGCACCACTTAATGGATTTAAATTTTTAAATCGTATGGAATTCGAAGATTTAAATCCTTAATGGATAAGATTTCATGAGTGTAGGAGAGTTACCATCCAAACGTATAAGTAAACGTACCCAGATAACAATTGACCCCACGAAATGCACATCCCATTTAATGTGCTCCAGTTCCAGGACATTTAATGTGTATATTAAAAAGCGTCCTTACCGTTAAATCTTTTCTTTGGAACGTGAAGTGCATTTAATGTACATTAAATGTGAATTACAAGTACATCTAATGTACATTAAAAGCACTTTGAATACACAACTAATGTACCTTTAATGTGTGAATTACTAGCACATTTCATGCACATATAATGCTATGTCAGAGAGGAAAGGAAAATTTAATTTAGTTTTCCGACTTTTCTATTTCGTTTTTTCTTATTCTGATGATTTTTGGTACATTTAATGTGATAGGAATAGTGTACACCTTATCACTCACATAAAATGTGCGAAAAATGTACTTGTGATCTAGTGCAATCATTTCGAGTTTTAATAGCACAAAAAATGTGCCTTTTATTTACATCGAAAAGTGTACTACATCACAAGCACATTTTTGGTACATTAAATGTGATAGGAATAGTGTACACCTTATCACTCACATAAAATGTGCGAAAAATGTACTTGTGATCTAGTGCAATAATTTTATTTACATCGAAAAATGTACTACATTACAAGCACATTTTTGATACACTATATGTGATAGGAATAGTATACACCTTATCACGCACATAAAATGTGCGAAAAATGTACTTGGGATCTAGTGCAATAATTTTGAGTTTTAATAGCACAAAAAATGTGCCTTTTATTTACATCGAAAAGTGTATTACATCACAAGCACATTTTTGGTACATTAAATGTGATAGGAATAGTGTACACCTTATCACTCACATAAAATGTGCGAAAAATGTACTTGTGATCTAGTGCAATCATTTCGAGTTTTAATAGCACAAAAATGTGCTTTTTATGTACAACGAAATATGTACCAGCCACATTTTTTGTACATTTTATATGAGAATATGTATACTCAACAACATTGAATTTCACACATTTAATGTACATTCAGTGGACAACCACATTAAAAAGCGTGATCTGTGTTATCTGGGGTATTATAATCGTTTATTTGTTCGTTAAATGTGGTAAATGAAAATGAGAAAAACTCGAGCCAAATATAATGAAATAATTGTACAATAAACGTAAAATAAAATGCTTTATATGCTATATGCATTAAAAGATTTGCCGAGCTTTTATTCTGATTTACTCCTCACGGGAAAAAAGGAAATTACTGAAAATTACAATCCAACAGGTAAGAGGGAGTATTCAATGCATCACAACGAACATCTATACATACACGACTTATTAGGGCAACATCTCAGACTTTTTTTTAAATGTAAGATTCACGGAGCTAAGTGCAATTACGTATACGTTCGGAGGACCGCTGTGACTGCCACTAGAACGTTTTGTTTAATATACTGTTCTCGAAAAAAAATTTCCCAAAACCAATTATCAAAAATTACAAGCTATGCAACAATTTGACTACACACCATAATTGAATCATTCGATTGAAAGCTCAAATTTCTTTGATAAATAGGAAACCTGGGAATTGTGCGCATCCAAAATTCCACAAACAAATTCGTTGTATCACAGTCTTTTGTAATGTCGGTACAATCTGATTAGAGTAATTAGAGTGGCAAAAGGAAACGAGAAAAATAAAATGGAAAACAAAACTTCATGATAATCACGACAAAATTCAATTTACAAGCGTATAAAATTTCTTGATTTCAATTTCGAAAACCAAAAAACTAATTTCAAGTTTCGTTAGCTATGTTGTGATGTCTATGCACTTGAGTTGTAGCTGAGTTTCCGTATAGTGCAGTTTCATTTTAATACCATTCAAGCGAAAATCCGTGAAGTCAAATTGAAATTTGATAGTAATTGGTGAAATGGAATACTTCGGAGTATCTTTTGTATCATTTTTTACTACACTGTGAAATAAAAGATGTGACGCAAGTCCGACTCCATCGAAAAAGTCAAAAACTGTCGAATACATTTCTCTTATTTTGGCTGTCAATCTCTATCTTAATCGCTAAAAAATTGTACCAATATGATGAATTGTGGTATGCATAAGGCAATACAACATCCTTGTCAGTAACGTCTGTAACTGTCAAAAACCGGTAATTTTGATTACCGTCTACCGGTTAATATTATCAACCGTTTTTTTTTAATATTTTCTATTTGTTTTTCGCGCTTCATGCGTTCTAAATTCGCTGATCATATGGAGTTTATGAAGAACATTTTGAAGTTTGGAAATCATCTCCGATTTCACACTGCTTACAAAAGTGCCATCTGTCAGAATCTTTTCAACTAGTAAAAATTTGTACGGAAAATTTCGCAATTTTCTGTAACGTTTTCCTCTTAAACGCATAATTTTTTCGACCAATGTGTTTGCTCACTTAATCTTTAACTGAATAATAAATTTAAATGACAGAAAACATTTTCTACGAGTCAGAAATTGATAAAAACTTTTTGAGTTGATACATTTGCAAATATTTGTAAACGTCAAAAGCCAACAAAGGTGGCGGCCATTTTTATTTGCAATCATCAACTCACAATTTTTTGTATCAATTTCTGACTTTTAGAAAATGTTTTCTGTCATTTAAATTGATTATTCAGTTAAAGATTAAGTGAGCAAACATATTCGTCGAAAAAATTATGCGTTTTGAAGTTTTCATTAAGCGGAAAAGCTGAAAGACTGACTTTTGCAGTGAAATATTGGAATTCACATTTCTAGCAAATGTAAATATTTTCTCCAAAAGTGTTTCCGCAATTTTATTTGGGAATAGGTTAAGTATGTAATGACGACATAAGCATTCGTTTTTATTTAAGACTTTAAGAGAAAAACGTTACAGAAAATTGCGACTTTTTCCATACAAATTTTGATTAGTTGAACAGATTCCGACAGATGACTCTTTTGTAAGCAGTGTGCACTCTTAAGTAAGTGAAGGCTCAATCAAAAAATTCATTTTGGAGTAAGCAGTAACTGTGAACGGTAAAAACTTGATTATTATTATATTAAATCTCAGGAATGAAACATTTTTAAATACTGATATTATAGGCGCGTATGGATGCCTCGACAAGCCTGAGTGGGCTGATATGTGTAGTTGTTCAAAGTTATCATTCCAATTGGGTCAATTTTCAACGCGATTCTCCCCCTAGCAACAAAAGTCTTCTGCGAAACCCACTACCACTGCCAATAAATCTCGCAACAGAAAAGTTTTATTGCAATTAATGGAACGACTTCGCTGAATTTGTAGTGCTACCCTTGGAGCATTTACCCCACGAAAATTGCCAAAATTTCAACCAGTCGTCACTAAATTTGCTTTTATCGGAACGGTAGCTTTCCGACGATATCATATTGGCATATATCAATGTACGATATGATCTAGTTGATCTTTTACCGGTGTAAGAGAGAACTCTGCAAATGATCATTTGACCACAAAGATAGAATTATCTTCTAGGAGTGAAACCGACCAGTAACGAATCGGAACGGGCATTTTTCTCGTGCGTCTATGTATGTCTGAGAGTTCGACGCATAGTAGAAAATACGACATTGAACAGTTTAAGTTTATTATGGGCATATTTTCAAACAGTGAATGATCCTCAAGCATAATCTAATCATTAAATTCTAACGTAAAAATACATTTGCTACTTTTCCAGACAAAGAAATAAATTTTTCGTTGTTAAAACAACAAGATTTTTTTTTGAAAATTTACCGGTTTTTACCGGTAAACTTAGTTCAAAATTTCGGTTCGTTTATCGGTTTTTCAAAAAAGTACGGTAATTGCATTCCCTAGTAACGCCATCTTTTGTTTTGATAACTGAAGCACTTAGACCATCTTGTCTATGCCCATTGAGCCAAACCTAGCCATTTCTACAGCTGTTTGTACCATTGATAATGGGTAAATGCAGTTATGGTGTGTTCGTATGTTGAAGGACGTGTTTAGTTCTTTTTGGTTTGTCACCACACTTTCGGCTCACAGCTGTATCATATTGTTCTGATTGTGTTGGCGTGTTGTGCAGAAATTCCTACTACTCACATCAAGATTCTTCTGTTTACATTTAGTAGATCTTCAACTGCAGTGACTTTCAATTTTAAATTTTTTAATTTATACATTTGTCCAATGTAATTTATCAAAATTTTTATAAAATCTGCGTAACCGAACCCTTAATAAGCTTTGTTAGAAGAGAATTGAAAGAAGGGCACGCGCCCTGAGGACTACGGCGCGGCGTGGACTTTTCTTACTTGATGGCCAGACAGTTACACGCCTAGCATATGACTCGGACTACCGCACTCTGCTCATATGCAATTAAACGCTAAACTATCTAACAAAATCCCTTTTAGTAATTAGTACAGGAAATCATTGATGAGAGGGAGTCCCAAATTAATTCTTATTTGGATCAGCATACAGAATGTCCCATTGTCCCAGTCAGATATAAAAGTCACTGTCCGTGTCCACACAAATATGAAAGTTATATTATTGCTTAGACATTAGACAGCAGCACCAGGTATAAAAAAGATAGACTTTGTGTGCACTTTATCACTTGTCTATGCGGTGGTGGCATATAGAATGAAAATAGTGCAACCTTACGTCTAAAAAGTTGTGTAATTCAAAGCTCAGTGGGAGTTGCGTCACATGAACATTTTATATTGTTGTTGAGATACATCTTGTTGTGTGTTCATACTTTATGTTATCATAAATGGTTGAAGCATCAAATGGTATCGATGCATAAAATGTGAAAGGAAATAAATAATTTTTGATAAAATGTCAGAATCAATTTCCTTTCAAATTTCTATTTCACTTATTTTCTATTCTTCAACTGCCCATTATCTGATGGCATAGGATTATGCTTTGTAACAATTCTATTAAAATTTTTCTTCGAAATCGTGAAGTAATTTGTGTGTTGTATCATAGGGAAGTTCTGGACTCAACTATTTTCATGAAAATACAAGTTATACTTTATTCATAGCGTATCTCTTGTGCTGTGTATGTACAATATGTATACCAAATATGAATAATTTGCAGGGTAAAAAAAGGTTCAAAAGAAAGAAAATATTTTTTTTTGTGAATTAATTAAAAACTCGAGATATAGCGTTATGGAAGATTTCGGTGCTGTGTCATAAAACGAAAAGCGATAAAAATGAAAACTCATTTCTAACGAGGAATGCAATCACTTTTCCTCACACATTCGCACAAAGTTGCCTTTTCACATCTGCATTTAAAACGAAAAAATGTAATTTAATTCCTTTCATCAAAATTCACAGATGATACGAGACAAAATTATCATATTTTCCACCCAGCGAAAACCAATCGTAAATTTATACAGTAGATACAGAATTGAAAAGTTAAAAAAATGAAAAACTTTTAGCTTTCGCAATACCGAAAATTGATCGTTCGTTTGGTTTATAAAAGTACCTTTTGTACGATTCTCGTGTGATTGAAGTTTCAATTATCATTTATCATTTTTATTCGGAAAAATAGTTTCGATTTCGTTGCTCTAGGCTAGGGTTTCAAAAGAACGTTTTCAATAAAATATATTTGGGAGAGTGGCTCCTGTAGGGAAACAAACTAATTACGAGCCAATAAAAAAACTATTGTGTGCAGCTTACAGGCACTAGCTAGCTACCTTCCCAAGCGGTTGTAGATTGCCAGACAGCCAGTCCTCTTTCGGTGGTATGATCACATTGAACTTTCTGCCAAACATATGCCTTGGTATTATCCTATCAGAAGGCATCCCTAGCATAGGAAAGTCATTGATGGTTTTGAACCAAATTTTGGAATGGTCCACCATTCTGAGATTAGAGTCTGAGTGGTTCGCAATTCTGCGAAGTGACTTAATCGCTTCGGTTTTGGCAAAATGATGTAAAGGTAGGAGATATAGTATAGCTTCCATGGCGGCCGTTGGTGTAGATTTCCATGAGCCTGTAATTGCTATGCACGCCATTCTCTGGAACTTCTCGAGTAAGAGTTGGTATGGATGCAGCTTATTTAGTACAAAAGAACATCGAACATGGATGGATAACATCAATATTTGTTGTGAATGTTTTCGTTCTGATCTATCACCAACTACCCATTTATGAGAGCTTGGATGGGCAACGTAACTTTCATGATATACGTTGAAGAAAAATCCTACAAAGAGTTTGTCCTCACCAAGAATGAACCCTGATATTCTTGGTAGAAAGTCAGTACGTTACTACTAAACACAAAATTGTTGAAATTAATATTTGATAATAACTTACACTCAGGAAACGTGTTCTGATCCAGTGTGCAAGGAGTCCACATTTAAATAAGTTAGTCTAGTAGTCATAGATTCTAGTATAAATACGAGTCTCTTTCCATATATTAAGTCACTCTCTAATAAACGTTCAAAGTGTGAACAACACTGTTTTATTGGGGGTTCGGATGAAATTCCAATAGGTTATGGGCCCAGGAAGACGCGGGAAATTGAGAACAAAGTAAATTATTTATCTTGGTTCATTCTTTTATTTCAAATAATTTTATTTGTGGAAAGTTATAGACGTAATAATCATTAAAAAATTTAAACGAAAACCTAACGTAATTTTTTTGGTGCAAAAAGAATTTTTCGATGAAAATGTTTTCTTCAGTTACCAGCCCACGTCTGAAACTTCAAACAAATTTTTTAACTTTATTTTTGCTAAAAAACCTGCTCTTGAAGAATTGAAAAACTTTTGAAAAATACTGTGGCAATTAATCCATAGCGCTAGTCTGTGACTAGAAGGGGTGTCAATAACACTCGCTATGATTAATTGTAATTGTGGCAATTAATCTGCAGCGCTAGTTTGCACTGAAAGGGGTGTCAATAACACTCACTGTAGGATTGAATTAAAGTATGTGTTCTGTGGATGAAGAGAGGTATTGGTGCCGATGGTTGCTTAATGCCAATGGTGGTTGCTGAAGATAAAGGTCGCAACAAATGTATTTTCATTGTTGGCAACAGCAAAGAACTGTGTGGCCAGTCAATACGAAACTGGGTGAGCAGTCCAATCTCACAAAGAACAGTGTGAGCAGTCTAATCTCACAAAGAACTGGGTGGCCAGTCAATACGAAACTGGGTGAGCAGTCCAATCTCACAACGAGGCCTGAGTGGCCAGTCATTGCGAAAACTGGGTGACCAGTCAATACGAAACTTGGTGAGCAGTCCAATCTCACAAGAACTGGGTGGCCAGTCAATGCGAAAACTGGGTGAGCAGTCCAATCTCACAACGAGGCCTGAGGTGGACCACTATCCGAGAAGTCAGAGTAGTTGTCGTTTGGTGGATCAATGTTGATAGACAATCGTCAATGTAATTTGGTCAAAACGTCAGTAGTCATTGGTCATTGGTCAAGTAAAGTCGATCGTTGGTTAAACGAAGTCAAGGAAAGTAAAATTGATGGTTAAGTCGATTTTTGGTCAAGTAAAGTCAATTTTTAGTCAATTAAAGTCGATGATTGTTCAAGTAATGTCAATTTTTGGTCAAGTAAAGTCGATGATTGGTCAAGTAAAGTCGATAGTTGTTCAAGTGAAGTCGATGGTTGGTCAAGACAAGTGGATTCTTCGATGGCGAAGTGGACGGTCAATGTCGATGGCTTGGTCTAATGCAAAGAGGCTGGCTAAGTGAAATTGTCAATCGATGGTTGGTTCAGTGCAATTTTCAACTCAATGGTCAAATTTGAGTGGAAGAAATCTATTTGAGTGGGAGTCGTAAGTTATTATCAATAGTGGGAGTGTTGGAATTAATATTTGATAATAACTTACACTCTAGAAATGTGTTCTGATCCAGTGTGCAACAGGGAAATAATTGAGAAAATATGAGAATTATATATGAGAAATTCAGAATTTATAATTATAAAATTCAAAAGTTTGTCTGTCTGTCTGTCTGTTTGTCGGTCACAAATTTCCAGCATGAACCAACACAGGTCCGACCTGCTTGAAGAGTTCCGAGGAACTAAAGCAAAAAGTCGTTTTGCATTGCCTTTTATAAGCCGAAAGCCAAAGAAAAGGCAATGCAATAGTAGATTCTTTTGCATTGCCTTCTATTATTCACAAAAAAGGCAATGCAAAAGAAGATTCCCATGCGAATCTATCTACGTCCGACCTGCTTGAAGAGTTCCGAGGAACTAAATCAAAAAGTCGTTGCATTGCCTTCTATGAATCAAAAAAAAGGCAATGCAAAAGTAGATTCGCATGTGCATCTATCTACGTCCGACCTGCTTGAAGAGTTCCGAGAAACTAAACCCTTTTGCATTGCTTTTTTTTAACCCAAAAAAGCAATGCAAACCTAATTTCGAAGGGGAAGAGAAAACCACAAGGGAAGCCTAGAGACAGAGAACGAAATAAGTTCCTTTTGACCGCAATGAAGCAGTCCAACAAAAATAAAGCGCTCTTATTATGTGTACAGTCTCCCTTAATAAGAACAGTATCGCCATCCGCACCTAGCATCGTTTTGCAACGACGCTTAGCGCTGGACATCACCAACCGGCGATACTTTCAAGCGAATTAAAAAGTGGTATTTATACATTTGAAACTGCGTACTTTCTGTGAAGTATAAAATTTATACGAGTACAACGAAAAATGATTAGTAATTTTGTATGAGAGATTTGTTCAAGTAATTTCAGGGAGAATATTTATGTTATGTGTGTGTGTGTACAAATGTGAAAAGCAATAAACGAAAAAACTATTTTATGCACGTGGCTTCATTTACTAATATTCTCAATGTATTTACGTTTGTTTATTAAGTGGCGTATTCAAATATTTTTTTTTATTTGTATGAAATGAAATCATGTGGCGTATTCAAATATTTTCTTTGTAAGGAATTATTTGTATGGAACGAAATGATGCATTGATTTTGTTTATACATTTTTTTGGTTG
>CM055403.1:50181753-50224623 GCA_029228625.1 Pseudolycoriella hygida | reverse complement strand
AGGACGGGAGAAACGGTTGTACGGGGAAATAGTAGCACGATGATAACGTTTGTACGGGGAAAACAGTAGTGCGGGGGAAATGGTTGTACGCGAAGCAGTAGTACGGGTGCAACGGTTGTACGGGGAAAACAGCATTGCGGGGGAAACTGTTGTACGCGAAGCAGTAGTACGGTGGAAGCGGTTGTACGGGGAAAACAGTAGTGCGGGGGGCACAGTTGTGCGGGGGAAATGGTAGTACGGTGGAAACGGTTGTACGGGGGAAATGGTAGTACGGTGGAAACGGTTGTATGGGGAAAACAGCAGTGCGGGGGAAACGGTTGTACGGGGAAAACAGTAGTGCGGGGGAAACGGTTGAGCGGGGAAAACAATAGTAAGGAGGAAATTGTAGGACACGAGAAACGGTTGTACGGAGAAAAAGTAGCACGGTGATAACGTTTGCACGATGAAACGGTAGTACGGAGAAAATCGTGGTACGGGGAAACGATTGTGCGGGGGAAATGGTAGAACGGTGAAGTGGTAGTACGGGTAAAACAGTAGTGAGAAGGAAATTGTAGAACGGGAGAAACGGTTGTGCGGGGAAATAGTAGCACGATGATAACGTTTGTACGGGGAAATGGTAGTACGGGGGAAATGTTATTACGGGGAATTGGCAGTACGGGGAAATGGCAGTACGGGGAAATTGTAGGACGGGAGAAACGGTTGTACGGAGAAAAAGTAGCACGGTGCTAACGTTTGTACGTGGAAACCGGTAGTACGGAGAAAATTACACACTCTTACATATATTTTAGTATGAATGTCCCAAATCTCCGACCTAGCGGACAAGAATGCTTAATGTCCGTGTAGCCCCTAGGGGCGGGGGTATTTACTAGTTATGTATAAAACCCCAATCCCCGATTAGATATTCAAAAAATTCCACAAGAGCTTCAGCTTTACAAATAGGGTATCTCATCCTCTTTGCAGCAAATTTTTAGTCCAATTCATAAAAATAAAGAAAAATAAAACATGAGAATTTATTGGCTTCGAAAAACAAAATAAAACAATAAGTTCCAATTTTATTATGAATGTTACGCAGAACTGGTAATAAATATTTATTATCCTTAAATCCTATTTAGTAAATAATTGAAAACACGCGTGGAGAGTGTATTTGCACGCAAAATATAAACAGAGAATTATGCTCAAAATATATAAAAATAATATTGAACAAAAGCCAACCGCTATCGATATTTTAGGAAAACATCAACACACCCGAAACACCCGGCAAAAAAAAATATAAATAATAAAACTGATCCACAATAATAATGATGATGCTGTTAAATGGTCCAAATGATCCAAACACATATTTCTCCTTTGTAACATCCTATACCCTATGCCTCACATCCAATTTTTTGTCGATATTATTTTTGCTTTGTCTACATTTGATTTTGCACATCCCTGTGGCAGTTTACATATCATGAATTACAAATAAATGCAAATCGATAGATGGTTAATGTGAATTGAATGAAAAAATGTTTTTGGATGATAAAATTGAGGGATGGATATATTAGATGTGGCGTTGGAGCGTTATGGCAGTGAGATGAAGGTTATGCCAAATACATCTAAAGGGTAGGGTGTCCCTTATGTAACATACATCATTTTGTGTATAATGTATTTTGCGAAAGTTCAGTGGGTTCCAAGAAGAATGAAGATATTTTATGTATTAAGATGTTAGAAGTTTATCGGAACTCAAGCTGCGGTTATGTGGAAAAAGGCATGAAAATTGATTTTTTTTATATTTTGTTTTTTTTTTTTCGTACTAGATTTTTGTGATTTACATATAAAACAGCTCAGGAAATGCTTCGATGGCGACTGGAATTTCCTGTATTGTAATACGTCACAAGATTTGTGCTATTTTCGTTCTTACGTTATTTATGATCCCCTAATGTACATAAAATAATTCTCATTCCGACCCATTGTGTTGAAAAAAAAAGAAGAAATATATTCACATTACAACTTAGATTCATGTCCTTATAACTTCGGAAATTACCACTATCCCATTTTGTCCTTCCACAAAATCTGAACATATGCACATAATTAACAAATTTAATTTGTTTGTACACATACTTTTCCATCCACAAGAGCCACAAATTCTATTTGGATATAATCATCTTATTTGTTTCATTTTGTTTGCTATCAAGCTTCTAGCTGAGAAACACTCGGCTATATAAAACGTGTAATCATAAGATGTGTATAGTTAGCGATGTTGTGCTTTATAAATTGTCCATACAAGGGGGCGTTCACATATAAATTCTTAAGATTAGTTGTACGCTATTTCAGTGTTGAGCTATAAATATAATACTTACCATTAGTTAAATGTTTCATTCAGCAATTCAGCAGTTAAAAGATCGTGTCATGTCCGCATCTTGTCACCGAACCTCAGGTGGTGACATCTATGTTTCTTTCTTAGCTGAATTAACGTCTAAACTTATAACTACTCCCTTTTCTCAAGTGGCGTCATCCATGCTTTCACGGCTGAATACGAACAAACATAAAACTAGTGGCACAATCTAATGTTGCAACCGCATTCAGCAATGAAAAAATGATTATATGGCTAATTCCATCGGTACGTCACCTAGTTCATCTCTTTCACTCGTTCAATGTGATTCATATTCACACTCGTTCCCCAGGTGACGTGGTAGGGACAATGTATGGGCTACCAATTGTCATATCACCGAACCTCAAGTGACATCTATGTTTTTTTCATATCTAAATTAACTTCTCAACATAGAACTACTTTCTATTTTCTCAAGTGGCGTCATCCATACTTTCATAGCTGAATACGGACAAACATAAAACTAGTGACACAATGTATAGGTGGCGCTACGTACAAGAATAGTAGAAGGTTTATTATTAAGAATTGAGTGTAGAGTTGATTACATAATATCGTGAACAAAGAAAGAGTAGTCTTACGTTATGAAAACCGATATGGAGGCTATCCTATCTGGAGCAAGTACTGGGATGTATGTGATATTTTGTTAAATGTTGTTTCAATAATTTTTGTATGTTCATAAGATCATTATAATGTTCCAGTGTCCGTGATAATTGAACGCTTCCCAATTTTATACGATATTATTAAGCTCTGCCGAGTTTCAATGCTGTGGCGTTTCTATATTGAAAACATTTAATTAAAGCCGAAGTTCTTGTTCCTTGGATATTAATGTAGTTTTATTGTCAAAGTTTTCGTTCGTTTATTTCTCGTATGGTAAATGAGTACGTGTATTTAACTTGTACAAATTGCGAGATGATTGTCGTTTTTATGATCATAATTTAGTTGTTTATCAAGGGACGTGAGTGTTACAAAGGAGCACTTATTTGTTTTATTATTAATCTCACCAATTATAGTGCATTAGTGTCGCCTTTTCCCACTCTTTGGCATACATTTTTCATAGCTCCAATATTCGAATATCTTTGACCATTTACGTTGAATAAAGAACAGAAAATACGGAGAATATCATCGACTGCTGTGAGAAAATCATAAAAATGACGGAATGTATCAAAACTAATTTTTTATTGATTGTTGAGAGAAGTTGTGGAATAAATGTAGACACGATGATAATCTTCTCTTAAATGAAGTAAACTGAATTTGATTTGATTGCATGCCTGCTTTTAACAATGAAAATAAAACAGAACAAAGCCAAAACAGCTGGTGCTAAGGTAATGCACATAAATAAGATACGATTGATGAACGGAATCTACAGTTATATCAGTTACACTTCAATTTTTCGTATATTTTGCTCTAAAAACACTTTATTTTCTCACTGGTTCTTTCTGTGTCTCATCATAATAAAACTTATTCGCCCACACCGTAAATCCAAACATCAGATTTGCCCTCCTTACCACACCATCAATCTGACCATCGAAAGGTAGTGAGTCATCGATAATGACTCCTACTAAGACCTTCATAGGTATCCGGTAGCCCTGGACCAAGTTAGTGTTGGATTTGATCTTTCGAAACTGTAACCTGTAACGCCGACTTTTATCTGTTTGTTTTTTTGTAAAAACTTAACATAGTCCCTAAGTTAGAATTTGAAATAACCGGTGAATAGCATTGGAGACTAGCTGGTCATACGCCGAGTAACGAGATGCCACTCTGATCGTTTAGTTTTGAAATGTCATTTGATACACACGAGAATGTTGAGCGAAGACGAAAGGTCTTTTCGTTTTTGAATTCCGCAGAGTACAGGCGATTTAGTCTGAATATAGTGAAAGAATTTGTGTTGAAGTACCAGATTTTTATTGAATTTGACGAAGCGTGCGTTAAAGCTTGTGGGGTAACAAGGTGAGAATGGATTGTTAAACGCCGACCAGTATTTTACGGCCACAATTAAAGCTTTTAGGTGACATCAACATATTGGTCCAAAGAAACAATATTCATTTTTCTTCTGCTTGAGATTCATCATCATTTTGCTAATGGGAAGAAAGACATAAGTTATCGACATTAATAGTCTCATCACCCAATCTAAAGTCAGGTTTGTGTTAATTTAAGGGCATGCGCATATTAGAATAAGCAAATTTAATTAATCATAAGAGTCATTCAGTGATAATAAACAAGTTTGCGAATGTTCGTTGGAAATCTAGTAGTTTGCTTTTGAAATTTATGTCGTTGTAAAGAAATCCGTATGTTATATTGACGAGGTGGAATAACCGTTACAAAACCCTACCAACTAAACGCTCCTTCCTTGATCACCATGCTCTCGTCTCCCCGGAACCGCCTTACACCATTATTTCGGTGAGGGGCTGCGCTTTCGCATCTACGCTCTTATTATCCGGCCAACTGCCTCTCTTTGCCGATTATCTCTCGAGTGAATCAAGAGTGAAATGTTTTGCAACGTATTGATACGCACATGACAAGTGTGTTACCACTTTGTTTGTTGTGAATGCACATAGTAGAACTTTCGCTTTTTGCTCCTAAAACTCGACTTCAGGAATCAAACTGCAAGTTTCAAATTTGAATTCATCTGGTAAGTTTATCACGCTGAAATAATTTCGAAAAGACTTGAAATTATTTAAACGAAAACACGCTGCTTTTTATGCGTGAATAACGATTGAATTCAACCTATTGTTATGCGTGTATAGAAAGGCAGTCGTGTTATGAAATGTCCGTGATGTTCCGAGGTAAATCAGTCAAAGTTGTTCCTAACTACTGCGGATTTTCATATGAAAGTGGACAGCCTACTATGACCCTCTCATTCTTCGATGGCACTCACGAAAGAGATAAGGCATCATTTAAATGTTCCAATAAAAACTCAAATGTTCCAAAATAAAATGTTTTTGTTACGTTATTTATTGGTTTTGTTCCAAAAAATAATCTTTTTGTTCTAATCTTGAACACCGGATTTTCCAATGAATAATACAAATGTTCCAAAAGAAATTGATTTTGTTCCACAAAAAAATGGTTTTGTTCCAAAATTCGTAAAAGGGTGAAATTCCAATTTGTTGTGGAACAAAATCAATTTCTTTTGGAACATTTGTATTATTTGTTGGAATATTTCTATTATTTATTGGAACATTCAGTGATCAACATTGGAACAAAACAATTTTTGGAACGGACGGCGTAGTAGTATACGTTCTTGCCTTTCACGCTGAAAACCCGGGTTCGATCCCCCCATCCAAGCTTCATAAATTGGGTAGTTTCGTTGTTCGACTCCCAAAAAAAACGCATAATACAGAACACGAGAACATTTGTGACGTCACTCACATATGAAAGAAGGTGCATTTCGTGTTCTTTCATCAGAAGAAGGGCGCCACCTTCATAGCATTTGGAAAAGTACCAATGTTACGAGGAAAACATACGAAAGATGGCGTCAGGCATTCTCAACTGAATTTGTTTATTCATGTGTTCGATACCGTCCTTTCCAGCGATGGAACCTGTCAATAGAACTCGACACTAGATAACACTGATACAACCTGGCGACTGTGAACAAATTGAACGTGAATAGAAGACAGCCAGTAAAGTGGTCTTCACGATTTCTGCGCAAGACGCAAGTGTCATCAATTTCGGCTGCCGAATCAGTTGGCCATTGCACATCCTCCCAGCAGAGATTGTTACCATACGCTAAATAAATAAAATTAAATGGAGAAGAAGTCCTGGAAAAGGCTTCTTGAAAGATTTTAATGATGACTGGGTAGCACAATGGGTCCATTCGAAACCTGTGTGCATCGATATAAATGGTCGGCCCTAACTGACAAAATTTATTAAATCTTTGAATTAAATTGTCCGACACTTTCCACACCTCCTCATCGCGACTCATCTCCGAAATGATGCTGTCTTACTCACAGCAATCAGCTCACATCGCTCCTGTTCGAAACAGGGGCAGGCAAATATTACGTGCTCCGCACTTTCTTCTTCTTTAATCGCATCTCGTGACTCCTAGGTCATTGACCTCGCTGAGTCGGGTGAGTCATGTCAGTGCCGTCAAAACAGTAATTGAGTTCCAAACGAACTTTCCTATTAGAAACATGCAGTACATTGCCTTATAGAGTACTCGTCGATCCAGATTTGGACCAGCTTGGCTTGTATGAGTTCGTGACCGACTGAATTTAAAACTTTAGAAATGTTAGAACATGCTGAGTAGACCTCGAGGGCTTAATATAAAGCCTCAGTTATAAAATTCCCACATTTAATAAAATTTCTGGTCATTACTTCACGAATCCATCCGACAGGAAGCCAAATCTCGCAGCTGTGCTCTCGGACTCACTTACATACTTATAAGCCGTACTAACCCAAGCGGGTTTTGGCTGACTCCACAACTTGTATCCATAGGGGACGATTCTCGGCAAGACTTCTCCATGCGTTGACGCCCAGCTGTCGTGCATCCTCTTCCATACCATCTGACCATCTTTTCCGGGGCCTACCTCTTCCTCTGTTTTTATCGAAAGACCTCTCCAAGGCTTTTCTTGTCATTCTGTTCTCGTCCATACGCGCCACGCGACCTGCCCATCGTAGACGCGCTGATTTGATGGATCCGACGATTGTTTCATCCCAAAAAATTTCGGTCAGTTCTCTGTTTGTTCGTATTCTCCATTTCCCTTGTTCATATACTGGTCCACCTATTGATCTTAACATTTTTCTTTCGAAGCTGTTTAGAATACTTTCATGTCTTTGTGTTATTGACCACGTTTCACAGGCATACATAACTATGGGGCGAATGAGAGTTTTGTAAAGGCGTAATTTTGGGTTTCTGCTAATTAGCGTGCTCTTAACCAGATGCTTTATAGCGTAGAAACAACAACTGCCTTGCGTTATTCGTGTTTTACTTTCCTCTTGAATGTTGTTTTCTACGTCCAAAACAGAACCCAAGTACTTGAACGATTGGACCACCTCAAAGTTATAATCATCCATTGTTATGTTTTGGTCGACGCGAGAGCCAAAGTGGGATATTTAGTCTTCACTTCATTCACCTTTAGTCCTATAGAACTAGCTGAGTTGACCATTTCCATAAACATTTCCTTTACCGCTACAGTCCCTCGTCCTATCAGGTCGGTATCGTCAGCGAAAGCAGTTAGTTGTTTTGATGTCCTGAATATTGATCCATTCCAGTTGATCGTCATAGCTCTTACCACTTTCTCTAAAGGGATGTTGAAAAGGATCGTAGAGAGTTTGTCTCCTTGACGCACTCCTGAGTCTATGTTAAAAGGGTTAGAGTTGTGGATTAGCATTTTGCACTTTGGTGTCGGTTAGGGTCGCTTTGGTGAGATTAATCAGTTTTGTTGGAATTCCGAAGTCTTTCAGGATTCAAAACAAAGCTGGTCTATCAATGGAATCATACGTTTGTTGGAAGTCCACAAACAGTTGATGAATAGATATGTTGCGCTCTCACGCTTTTTCCATAATCTGCCGATTCGTAAAAATCTGATCAGTTGTTGATCTACCTATTCTGAATCCAGACTGGTAATCACCAATTATTTCTTCAGCGTAGATCTCTAGGCGATTGAATAAAATTTCTGCCAGTATTTTGTATGCTACGTTTAGTAAATATATTCCACGATAGCTCTCGGACACTTGGATGAAATTACTCCTCTTCCAGTTTTTTAGTTCAAGTTTAACAATTTATCTATTCTATCCATAAATTTCCACATCTACAGATACAAAAATGTGGTTCGAATCCAAAAATGAATTAGATAAATTTACAATAAGCACAACATTTTTACCTCCAACCATGTAACGTGTTCGAAAGCCAAATAATTTTGTTATTTCGTTAAAATTGTATGAAAATCTACCCAACGCTCTAATTAAAAAATTGGTTTTAACTAATTTTTACAGTTTGTTTATTGCATTCATCCATGTCAAATCCAATTTGTTTTTATTAAAATAAAATGTTACAAATTTGTGTTAAATTCCAACTCTAATCAAACAAAAATCGACCAGCTCATTTTCACAACTGAATATTAACAAAGTGCCTCTACCAACAGCAAAAGCATATAACTTTGTGTTACATGGAGCAACTTTTGTACTCGGTTTTGTTGCACATTTCGACCAATAAATTGGATTACGCGAGCCAATTAAACACAATTAACTTGAACAAATCGACAACGTTATAACGAAAAAGAAATGTAATGTGCATGTCCAACACAACAAAACTCTGAACATGATGAAAAATTTGGTTTAATTTGTCTGCACGAGATTTTTCATGGCTTTAACTCTTGTTGAATTTGCGGTGTACGTTAGTTTTATTACAATATTAATGGTCTGTAGAATTTGAAAATGCGATCGATTTCTGAAGTAAACACTAATGGAAAATAAAAGGCTGAGAACCAAGTGCAGGATGGTATAGGTTGTGTGTGTAAAAGTGTATGTGTAAAATGAACTAACAACAGGATCGATTTTACTAAAGGGATTAAAGCGGTAAAAAGTTTGTACCGAAAGGATTTGTACCTATTTTGAAAAGAACGATAAAATAGCAATCAGTCATACCTTCATTTACTAACTTATGTTTTGCTTGTAAACTCGCAGTAACTGTGTGCCATACTTTCAGTCAACTTTCTCCATGTTAACGTAAAACGTCAACATTCATCCGAAAGGCATCACAAACAGAAATTTTGTTACACATAGTACTATTCCTACTAACTGGAGACTCATCTACTTACCACAAAAACAAAAGAAATCCTTCATTTAATTGGGTTTACACATTTCTACTTACATTCACTTTCGTTTCGTACAGCATTGAAAACACAACATAAAGTTTCCAAGAGCTTTAAGCTGTCTAAAATAACAAGAGGATTATCTGTGACAGGCAAGTAGAGATATTTTAGCTGCAGGAAACAATCATTCAAAATGTCTATTTAGTTAACTAAGATTTTCTTTATGGAAATAACAGATTGAATTAATGGCCAATAAGAAGCTACTTATTTAATAACATCGTACAGCCAATTAAATAACAAGCTTAGCGAATGTGCAGCAATACGTTACCTTAAAGCATTAAGTTAGCTATTTTCTTCTACTTCTTGAGCTGTAACTGTCTAGAAAAAAGTAGCTTTCTGTTGCTTCAGTGTTCTTTATTGACTGACTCAGCTCTATTATATGAAGTGTTTTAGTGCACATCGTGTGTTTAGCCTTCATGCATTTCTAAGACACTACGCCGTGTATTCTCATGTACTCATTCGGGAAAATTGAATTTTTTGATTACAATCAAAATGCAAATACAGAAAACTTGGTTGGTGAACCAAAATTAGAAACCTTTAACCGCCCTAAGTCCTTCTGTGAAACAACATATTTCGGCATAACTTTGTTGAAAAATATTCGTGCCTTCGTTTATTCGGTGAAACAGTAAATTATTACTCAAATCACAAACAATTTCAAAGTTACGACAATACTTTCAAACTATTCCTATTAAGATTTTGCCTTGGGTTAGATTCATAAAATTGGATTTGAAATTGTTTGTTTGCTTGGTTTTACTCAAGCTTCGGTTCGTTATCGAATTGCTTCTAACAAATATTGGAACTAATTTCCTTTTCCAGTTAAGCGCTGACACCAGTGGCAAAGGATAAGGTGTTTGTTAACTCTTGTTGCTAGTACTCAATTCAGTTAAAACTACTTATAGGTTTTTCTCAACTGATTTTTAGATTTTAGATTAATAGATTTATCAGTGTGGGATGGGCCATTTCTGGCACCTAAAACACAGATCTATTGATCCTTTGTTTTCTTCCCGTTCATCACGTCAATCATTTAAAACGTTCCGGTTCTCACCAAGAACCTATCTACGGCGATAGGTCCTAGGTCTAAGATATCGGAGGGTCGAATCACATAACCACCTAATGTCATGCTCCTTAGCAGGTTGAACTTTCGGGTATTCGAATATTACGTGGACGCCCGTTTCCTCCTCCAAGCCGCAGTCACATCTTGGATCAGCCAAAATGGTCATTTTGGCCAAGTGATTGTTCAACCCACAGTGATCCGTAATGGCTCCCACTACTCTCCTAATGCCACTACGGTCCATTCTGAGAACCTCGTCAGACACCGGGAAGAAGAGCTTTGTGTGCTTTCCTTCGCCGAACGCGCACCAACTCAGCCCGCACCCAGTGTTCCACCGCTCTTTCACACAGAGAGTGTAGGATCGTGATGTGGGGCTCTGGGCCCTCGATCGCAGATGCTGAACCCTGTATGGCTAGCTCGTCTGCTCTCTCATTACTGTCTACACCAATGTGCCCAGGCGATCGTGATCTGATTTCTCAGTCCCAATCGGTTTAGGGTCACTTTCGGCTCTTTAACCAGTTTTGACGTTGTCACAGGCGACGCCAGTGCCTTTATCATCGAGTCACTGTCTGAGCATATGTTCGCTCCGCCACCCGTCATTCCTTCTGGAACTAAATTCATCACTCCCATCAACGTCGCAAACGTCTCCGCTTGGAGGACGCTCGCTAACTTTCAGAGGGATTCTTTTGAAAAACAGCCTGCCGAAATCGGATGCATCTCCCAGTGGATTTTTTTATACTTTCCTGAATAGGTACTGATCCCTAGATTTTTGTGGGTATCATTGCAAAGCTAAGATAGCGTAGATTTATATAAGAATTTGGTGTAGAAGAGCTTAGCGCCATATTTACAACTTAAAAGCAGACCCAGCGCGACAGTACCCATATAAGTTTGGTATTATTGGAAAGCTGGCACCAGTAGCCACCAGGAAAAACAGTTTTTCAATGTTTTAGACACCTTACGGATTCACAGGAATTGTTTGGAGTTAGCCGAAATAATCAAAGTTTTACCCCTACTTTCAACTGCTCATAACTCATTGTGGAAGAATTTTAAGCCCAACAAGACCCTTTCGGCCCAAAACAACGTGCAATTACCTTTCCAACGAGCCCTCACTCGACCTTGTACGCTTCTTCTAGCCGGAGAAATTTCTGTAAGAAAAGTGCATGTTTTCGGTTTTTGAACACATCTCAATAGCCGCACAAACATCGATGATTTTTTTAAAAAATATTTTTGGCTTCTAGGGATCAGTACCTATTCAGGAAAGTATCAAAAAATCCGCTGGGAGATGCATCCGATTTCGGCAGGCTGTTTTTCAAAAGAATCCCTCTCATAAATGGAGACTTTCGCAGACTGATTTTGAACTGGACAAACTGGAAATATGATTGTCGACGCTATTTCTTGAACTAACATTATCGCTACCACATCGAGACACTAAGCCTGGTCTTCCACCTCGTTTCACACAAATAGTGGTAACGTTTGTCAATTTTATCGTTTGTTGTTATCGTTCACAGCTTTCGGACAGTGATAAATTATTGCTTTTAAAATATATTTCGTTCGAACTCTAAGCAAATGAACAACGATAGAATTTATGAGCGTAAAACTTTCTCTTTCATTATCAATATTTCGATTTACATGCAGTGTAAATGAGTCGGAAACGTTTTGGAAGAGAAAAACGTGATGCAAGTAGCGAATGCAATTACCATACATTTTTTGAAAACCGGTAAACGGTAATACAGAAATTTTTGAGTAAATTTACCGGTAAATTACCGGTAATTTGTATTACACGCAAATCTGTCGATATGTTCAATTTTAGATAATCAAATCGACAAATAATCTGTGACAAACGTTGAATTAGGCGTATGAACAATTTGAAAAAGAATGATTCATGATTTACACAGATCGTTGGGAACAAAGGATCGCAAGATCTGTGTTCCAAGATCATTAACATGATCGCCCGAACTGATAAATCTATGTCTACACAGATCGTCCACATATATCGTGTTAAGTTACCATGAAAACAATGACATTCCAATTTGCGAACAAAATTTTATGTGCAAATGCTATACCCATCACAATTTGTCCACTTTCAATGAAAGTACCTAACCACGTAGGACGTCCATATTTAAGGAAAAACGAATTTCATACAAAAGATGAGATTTACTAAATTATCAGACGCTTCAGGGTAGCAGGGTAATCCTTTCCAAATCTATATATTCAATTTAAGTAATCAATCCTCTTGTATAGTCCGAATTCGAAATCGGACGCCCATATTTCTCAAAGCGAATGTAAGAAAATGTAATCTTGACTAACTTTTTATAAAGTGATAATATTCTACAGTAAAAACCGGTAAACAAAATTTTATTTACCGGTAATCGGTTTTTACCGGTTTTTATTTTCCGGTTGCATTCCCTAGCTCTAAGACTGTAGTTAATTTGTTGTAGAATTGTTGTGATCAGGTTGTGTGAGTTGTATTTATGTTGTGTTTTTGTGGTATAATGTTGGAAAACTGATGTTGTTGAGTTGGTGTTGTGTAAGTTCATGTTTTGGTGTTGTAATATTGACATGCGCTTGCATAACTCATGCACAACACTTTTACGCTTCAAGAACACCCACACAACAGTTACAAAGCAGTAAAAGATGTTTCCAAATGCATAAGAGGTCATTCAGATAGTACGCACGCTTTTTTGGCGAGAGGTGGGTTTGAGAAAAGCGTGCGCCGAATTTTTTTCCATATATTTTTGCGTGTTATACTTCTCTTTAGACAGCGACGTGTATGGTTTTTTTAGAGCCATTTGTACTACAAATTTTTTTGCAATTTTTGGTGGACTTGCGTCACGGAGTTTATCGATATGGTGCGGCCATGATAAAGATGTACAAAATGTCGCTAATATTTCTGATTATTACTCAACTATATTTAAAAAGCATTTTCTGGTTTGAAACTTTGTACATTTGCACACACCATCGTCATTTTCTGTTTAAATGCAAACATTTCTCGAAATCATGGCATAAATTTTGTTGAAATTCTCACAAATTTATAAATCATCCCAGAAATTATGGTGCACTGTTTTGTTGCAAACCATGTCTTTATGTCTTCCCAGGCAAAATTGTTGGTTGTTGGGATTTTGGGTTTGTTTTCATTTGGTTTTACTCTAATAATGCTCATATATTGTATCGTATATGTGTCGACAACATGTTTAAACATAACCAGAAATTCTCATGTCTCATGTATTTTTGCATAAACTGTTCGACTGACACAACATTATTTTCGACCCCAAAATATGGGTTAATTATGTATGAAAATGGGAACTATCTGAAATTTACAATTTAAATAATGGTGCTGTCGTAGTGGAAGAATAATTTAATTTATTTTCAGATATGTTGCTTTGCAGTTGGGAAACATATTACTTTTTCGTAAACTATTTTAAGGTATTCCTCTCAAGAGTATTTTAAAGAGGAACTGTGGACGGTAGAAACGTTGTCTTGCCATTGTTTAGCTAATTATTCTTAAAAGACTGGATAGTCGCCATGATTCAGCTAATGCCAGACAGGGTAAATGGCGAGTATCACCGATAGGTTATTTCGCCTGACTCAATGTGCTGTACTCAAGAAATACTTACAGAAATTAGATAATTTTTCCCTAGCGCGCCGGTCGTTAATTCTGGACCTGATGTACAGTTTTTCCCGTTTTTTAGACCCGTACAAAGAAAGAAGTTACGGAGAGGGACGGAAGAGGGCCGTTTAAGTGGTTTTTTGTACATAACTCGAGTAAATCAATTCCGATTTTCATAAAATTTTCTTTGTTTGAAAGGTATGGGCATTGTCGACAATGAAGAAGGAAGAAACTTATTTTATTTTGAGCCCTTGGACATAGCTAGGGCACTAAAAACGAGTCTCTGCTAGGGCCCTACATGTTTTTTGTACATAACTCTTCCAATTTTCAAAAAAAAAACTTTTAACCGGAAGGTCTAGAGGAATGTCTCACGTTTTCTGGAAAAAAAATTTTTGATTAGAAGCCCTTGGGCTCAGCCAGGATCCTGAAACTGAGTTTCTACTAGGGTCCAACGTGTTTCTTTACTTAAATGGGGCAAATCCTAACCGATTGTTGATTCTTTCACAATTTGAGAGGTAACCGTGTACGGAATTATATTTAAAAACTTTGGGCCCGGTGCCTGTGCTCAAGTGGGCCTCAAGGCGGCCCTAACTAAAAAAGGTATTTCTGCTTTGTTGCATTTCAAATTAAGGGAAACATTTTCGCCTATGGAAGTATGTGTCCGAGGAATTTCCTTATGGCCCTAGGTTGGACTAAGGTCGGCCCTAGACAAAAAAAAATGGTTTTTGCTATGTTGTAGAGAAAATTGAAGCGAACTTGTCTATTTGGGGATCACTTTTGTGCTTTCGGGATTGTTTTCTTACACCGTTCGTCGCTTCGGACGGGTTTCTCAATATTGCCCTCTCGGCAATTTCCAATACAATTTAATGTGAACGTAATTTCATACACTTCAGAGTTAAGGCAATATTTACTTAGATACGTTCGAGTCTTTTCGAAAAATCAAATCTGTTTGCCACATCTATTCTGATACGTACGGGTCCTTTGCATATGTTTTTCATTGATGGAAACAGTTTACACTCTGTTGGAATTTGTTGCTCCTATTGGTGCCACAAATTACATAATTTGTTGAAATGTGAACAATTGACTTAGGATATCAACGTTAAAATAGTCCGTGTCTAGCATCAGATTTCATCAGGCAACATTCCTGCTTTGGATGAGTAGCGACATCTAGCTTTTTTCATGCATTCATACGGTTCAACACAAAAGCTGAGTCGACGGTTCAGTAGAAAACAAATGGCACCATCGATTGATGAGATATTTCAACCGTATTTATCAATGAAACAATGGTGGCGCTACTGGATAAAAACGACTCAGCTTTTGTGTTGAACCGGATGAAAAAAGGTAGATGTCGCTACTCATGAAAAGTAGGAATGTTGCCTGATGAAATCTGATGCTAGACACGGCCTAAGGCAGTTCTTAACGAAAATAGATAGCAGCATTTGACATTTGAAGCGGACTACCTTAATTGGGAATTCTCACATTTGAAGCAGATTGCCTTTAGTTCATGATGTCGATGTTACGAGAATAACAGATGTCGCGCTGTTCGTTGAGAATGACCTATAGTATTGAGGATAAATTTTTTCTCCGGTGAATATACATTGTCCGAGTGGTGAGTATAGAACAGAGTCTATTTTTGGGAAACCAGTTTCCCGAATTTGCCGAAATATCCTAAAATTTCACGAAATATCCCGAAATTTCCAAAATTAAAGAAAATTTCGTTGATATGACGATCGGAAAAGACCATCGAAGTACTCACTTACTTACTTAAACATGCATAAACATATATTTTACCTGCGTTCCGTTAAAATAGCGGCGATGAAGACGTCTAGTTTGTAATATGCCTTTTGCTTAGAAATTTGTAACTATTTCATTATAAAAAATACTTCAAATCAATATTATTAGCTTCACTTGCTTATCTAAATGATGTTTTCTTGTAACAAAAGTTATTGACTCGCTTCACTTTTCCAAAAATTTTCTGGTATTTTCTTGAAATTCCTGAAAAATTCCCGAAAATTTCCTGAAATTTCCCAAATTTCCTGAAATTTCCTGAAATTTCCCGAAATTTCATGAAATTTCCCGAAATTTCATGAAATTCCAGAAATTTCCCAAAAATAGGCTCTGGTATAGAATGATGAGATTATAAATAAAACTTACACCCGCCAGTGTAGAAACGTCAAAATTTCAACCAAATTCATTATGTGTCAACTTGGATGCTATTTTGACATTTCTATTCAATTCTCTATGAAAATTGAGAACATTGGGTCTTGTTGCGTGTGAAGTGGGCGTTGATTGAACACCCGAGTGAATTCAAATTACAGTTCAGTGGTAATCAACGCCGTCGTCACTAATTTTTCGGCTCTCTAGTCTGATTTTTACAACAATTCAACATTCACATACACAACAAACATTTTTGGAATAACAAAAAAGGAACACAAAATATCTTTTTGAGAGCAGATCCTTTTTTTCCTTGTACTTAAAATCTACGTCCTGTAGTTGACTACATCAGGTTGATTTTACGAGAGAGATGTGCATTGGTTTGTATACAAATATTGGGCTTTTCAGATTATCAATTCAACTTATAGCCATGCCAATTTATGCTCCAGTTTTCCTTTGTAGCAGTACGAATAATTAATTACAAAAGGAAAATTCATTATAACATCAAAAGAGAGAAAAACAAAAGCATATTGGAGATATAGAAATTATGTGAAATTGCTGATTGTATGTTTCATGGCTTTCATATTCTGAACAGTGCTGTTTGAGCCAACCGCAATAGACAAACTAATTTCTTTTACGTTTAAAGTGAATATTTATGTATTTATAAAATATAATTCCAAAAATATTATCGTAGAACGAAAATAATGCCGTCTTTTACTACATAGGAAGATGTTCTTCCTTCGTTTTTCCCAAAAATTTTCGAGAATATATAATGTGACTGTCAAAAACGAGCAATAAATTATTACTAAAGTAGAAATTTTCAGAAAATTACCCAAGGCATGGTTTTTGTTTTGCTATAGTGATATACATGGTTGCGGATGAATGGTGCGTGGTTTTTCAGCTGTAGCTATTTTCGTGGTTGTCTTGTAAATTATTTCCCTTTTCCTTTTTTTTCTCAACTTCATTGTAGATATTGCATTTTAATTAGTTTCGCGCAATTACGCGAATGCCAACTAAGAATGTTGTAGTTTCATTTCATGACTATTTTTCTTTTGCAAATGTTTCGAATGTACATCAGACATGAGAGCAGCCTACAAAATGTTGGCGGCGGATAGTCCGCAGTGGCTAAAATTCGGCTTAAGCCTACACAAAACGGCGGTTAGGAAATTGTAAGTTTAAGTTGAACTTCACTAAAAAAATTGAATTATTTTTATCGAAATGTAAAATATTTCTGTCAGAATTTCCAGCCGATTTCTAGCCTACGTAAGCCAACTTTTGAAAAGACTGTTAGCCGGCGGCTCGACTGGACTCAAATTTGTCTTCAGCGGCTTGAACGGCGGCTGTAACTCAACGGCTCACATGTTTGATATGCATTTTACCGTTTATTTTTTCTTCTCTCATTTTAAAATTCAACAAAGCGTCAACGAACTATGTGATACGATAATCTTTATATAATTGACGTTAGTATAGTATATGGAACGTTAATTCAGTGCAATGAGTTAGATTGTTTCAAAGATGGTTGAAACAATGGCACGCTCTGTGCGGGTAATTAAAAATGCAATAACTTTACACCCAAATGAACTGCTAATCGTGCTCGTTGAAAATACTAAATGGTAATTTATTTAACAAAAATAAAAACTAAATGACTAACAATCACGCAATACATTCGTATTTGTAACTAGATTTGCAGCAACAGTGTTGGAAGAAAATCATTAAGTTAATTGAAGACACATTATCGATTGTATGGAAATTAAATTAATTCTGAACTGAAAATGTATCGAGAATTTATTTTGCGCTGAATGAATGAATGAAATTAGTGCCACCATAAATTTTATACCGGGAAAGGACTTCTGGTGTTCATTGAGTATTCGAAAGCAAACGAATTTATAGTTTCCCTAACGCATGAGAAAAATATTTGTGAGAAGCTCACAAGTCGGAGACGAGTTACATAAACTACAAGTTCTTCTCGCATGGTTCATGAAAATAGGAGAGCGCAAATACTTTGATTTACATTCGCAAATAAATCGGTGTAGAGCAGGGAAATTACCCAGATAACATAGATCACACTTTTTAATGGGGTTGCCCACTGAATGTACATTAAATGTGTGAAACTCAATGTTGTTGAGAATATGTACATAAAATGTACAAAAAATGTGCCTGTAAAGTGGGACATATTTTGATGTACATAAAAAACGCATTTTTTGTGCTATTAAAACTCGAAATTATTGCACTAGATAACAAGTACATTTTTCGCACATTTTATGTGCGTGATAAGGTGTACACTATTCCTATCACATTTAATGTACCAAAAATGTGCTTGTAATGTAGTACATTTTTCGATGCAAATAAAAGGCACATTTTTTGTGTTATTAAAGCTCGAAATTATTGCACTAGATCACAAGAACATTTTTTGCACATTTTATGTGCATGATAAGGTGTACACTATTCCTAACACATTTAATGTACCAAAAATGTGCTTTTGATGTAGTACATTTTTCGATGTAAATAAAAGGCACATTTTTTTAGCTATTAAAACTCGAAATTATTGCACTAGATAACAAGTACATTTTTCGCACATTTTATGTGCGTGATAAGGTGTACACTATTCCTATCACATTTAATGTACCAAAAATGTGCTTGTAATGTAGTACATTTTTCGATGCAAATAAAAGGCACATTTTTTGTGTTATTAAAGCTCGAAATTATTGCACTAGATCACAAGTACATTTTTCGCACATTTGATGTGCGTGATAAGGTGTACACTATTCCTAACACATTTAATCTACCAAAAATGTGCTTGTGATGTAGTAGATTTTTCGATGTAAATAAAAGGCACATTTTTTAGCTATTAAAACTCGAAATTATTGCACTAGATAACAAGTACATTTGTCGCACATTTTATGTGCGTGATAAGGTGTACACTACTCCTATCACATTTTATGTACCAAAAATGTGCTTGTGATGTACTTTCTATAATTTAACACTTTATACAAATTTAACACACCAACACATAAGTATCCGGTCGCACAATTGGTAAAGCAGTCGACTCATAATCCCGAGCGTCTTGGGTTCAAGTTCCGCAAATGGCAGAAATTTTTTTAATGAAAAAATGAGAGCTTGGCATAAAAAACTGTAGATGGAGGAAGTAGCGCTTATCAGGATAAGAAAAACCGAAATAGAAAAGTCGGAAAACTAAATTAAATTTTCTTTTCTTAATATTGTAATATGTACATGAAATGTGCTAGTAATTCACACTAAAAAGTACATTAAAGGTACAATACTTGTGTATTCAAAGTGTTTTAAATGTACATTAGATGTACATGTAATTCCCATTTAATGTACATTAAATGCACTTCACGTTCCAAAGAAAAGATGTAACGGTAAGGGCGCTTTTTAATATACATTAAATGTCCTGGAACTGGAGCACATTATATGGGATCAGCACATTTTCCGATGGCACTTTATGTACATTTCGTGGAGTCAATCGTTATCTGGGTTAATTATTAGATTTTTGATTTCTTTTTTGCCTTCGATTTCTTTGTCCTAAAATTCAAATTGTCAAACACGGAAGAAGTAAAGCCTCGCACGCACACAAAGAACATCAGAATTTCTATCAGTTTGGTGTTTTCTCTAGAGATTAGATTAGAATTAGTGGGTGGAGACCCTAGAGCCTCCCGCACCTAGACCTCCACCGGGTCTGTTGTGCTCGCCCACATTTCAGAAGTATTGAAGGCTGCTCTGATCGATTATCCGTTACAGCCTTTTCGTAGCATTCAGGTATTTCAGCAGTTGCTTGGGAGATACGTCCTTTATTGATTCGTACCTGACGGTGAAGGAGCCAAAGTGTCTTGCTCTGGCTATTATGTAAGGAGGACATTTGCAGAGGAAGTGTTCCGCTGTTTCGAGGTCGCTACATGGGTCACAATTTCGGTGCGGGACGAGTCCCATAACGTGAAGATGTCCGTTAAGTTGACAGTGATCCGTTAATACGCCAATGAGGCGCTTTAAGTCGCGCCTGCTGAGGGACAAGACCTCTTTAGCTTTGGCCTTGTTTAGTGGTATGCAGGTCTTGGCTTGTCTCGCATGCCCGACTTCCAATGTCTTGAGAAGGCAGCAACCTTCCATTCGGTAATACAACTTTGAAGTACTGCTAATGAGACCCCCACTGCCGGTTCGGGCCCAATTAGTGAGGTGTCTGCCGCCCCACGAGCCAACTCGTCAGTCTTCTCATTGCCATCGAATCCGCTGTGACTGGGTATCCACACTAAATTTACCTGATTCTGACCAACAATTACCTGGAGTGAATCTCTGCACCGAAGTGCTAGTGAAGAAGTAAATCTGTAGCTATTTAAGGCTTTGAGCGCTGATGTCTGCGTAGATGTAGATCGTTTCCCCGATCGTTTCGTCTTCGAGAATGTCCTCGCAACACCTCAGTATTCCTCTTATCTCCGTGAGGTACACGGTTGTAATCTTCCCAGAGGGATAGCTTTTTCAAAATTTGATTGGGGACAGCAGCAGCCTGCTCCTGAGTTGTTTCCCCTACGGGAACCATCTGTAAACCAGTTTTTTGCCATTCATACTCTAACCATTCATGACTCGATGGGATGTTGACTCTAAATGGTTTGTCGAATCTGAATGTCTGTTTTATTGCATCGCTAGGCATTTCGGATTCCGGCTTGTTTTTCATCATTATGTTCCAGATGTTTGTATGGTCAGTGTGGCCAGTGTTATTTTCTTAAGCAATTTAGAGAACTTAAACCTGAGCGCGGACGATCTGGCTGCTGCTTCGATTTGGATGTGTAGAGGCGCGATGTGTAGTAGCGCTTCCATTGCAGCTGTAGGAGTGGTACGCATGGCACCAGTTACCCCTATTAGAGCTAGACGTTGGAGTTTAGCTAATTGTAGTTTAGTGGTCGTTAACTTACACCTTGTTCAGCAGATTATTGCTGCATAGCTCAGTTTGGGAACGACAATTGCTGTATAAATCCAAAGTATGATTTTTGGGCTAACCTCATATGTAAGTTACTTTTACTTTTAGATTTAGACATTTGTACAGATACGCCTAATTTATTTTATTGTAACGTTTTGATAGTTTTTTAACGAGGTCTATGACAGCAGTCATAGACACTCTTTTTCCATGTCATGTCATCTAGAAGATAGAAGACAATAAAATGCAATTCATCAAGTCCGAAGGCCCTCCTGCAGTGCCATAGTGTTGCTGTTGCCTTTTGTATTGCCTTGGAGAAGTGTAGTGAAAAGTTTAGCTTAGAGTCATGAGGAATGCCCAAGTGTTTAACTGAGTCTGACAAATGAATTTCTTTTCCAAAGAACTTCGGTGGTTGGAAGCCGCTGTTAGTATTCTCTCTTGAGAACAGGATCAATTTGGTTTTAGTGGGGTTAGCTGTCTGTTCTTGAGACGTACACCATCTTTCAACTAGGGTAAGCACCGATTGCATTAAGTCGCATAAGGTTGAGGTACAAATCCCTCGGATAAGCATCGATAGATCGTCGGCGTATGCTAGGGAGTACTATCCGGAGTTATTCAATAATGTAAGTATACATGTAAGTATGTACGTATATGTGTATATATATATGTATATGTATATGTATGTGTATGTATATATATATGTACGTATATGTAAGTATATACTTTGTTTAAGCAGTAGATCAGCGGTGGCAGAATACCTCTTTGGGGGCACCCTTTACTCACAAATACAGAGACTTTGCTGTCTCCGAAGTATGCGCTAACGACTCTAGAGCGGAGCATGACAAGGATCCACCCTGTTATAGTTTCACAGATTCCGTGCTTTCTGCACGCTTTAGCGATGGACCTGAAGGCTCCACCTATATCAATGAAACATCCAAGGGCTTTTTCATCATTCTGCAAAGAATTTTCAATTTTTAACGTTAACCAGTGATTCTGCTGACTTTTTCGGCTGATATGCGAATTGTAAGGGGTGAAGTCCTGTAGAACTAAGAATTTCATCTCTAATGTACCTGTCTATCAACTTCTCAAGAGATTTCAGCAAGAAAGATGTGAGACTAATCGGCCTGAACGAGTCTGCTAGCTGGTATGTATCCTTGCCGATCTTCGGGATGAAGACTACTCGAACACCATTCCAGCTCTTCGGGGTATGTTGCAAGTAGATACTAGCTGCGAACAGCTCTTTCAGAAGGTAACTAATACTTGCTTTACTGTGCTGCAGGATGGATGACAATATACCATCCTCCCCGGCAGATTTATACGGGTAGAAGGAGTCGAGTGCCCAATTGATTCTGTCGTGGGTGACAATTTTTGAAGCAAGAGGTAGGTCGCCCTTTCCTAATGGCAGATTCACTTTTACCTCTTCACAGACCACCTGGTCCAAGGAGGTAGCACAACCCGGAAAATGCAGGTACGTTAGGTAATTTAAGGGAACCGATGGAGACGATAGGATCTCTGGAGAGAGCCTTCATAAGCTTGAAAGCTCCCTAAGTTGTTGTTGTGGACTTTATTAGTTGTTGGTCCTTCAGTCTTTTGTAGCGTCGGAGCGCCTTCCTGTATGTGTTCTGAGCTTTGAGCTTGTCTACGCGCTCTAATAAGGAGAGGATCTATACTTTTTGCAGCGTTGAAGGCTTGGAGAGCAGCCCTGCGTAGATTTTTAATTTCAGAAGAGAAAAAGGACGCTGAACTGCCAACCTTGAAGGTTCGCAGTGGACACGATTTGTGATAGCTGTCCATTAGTACCTTATTCAGATTCTCTGTTTTCTCGTCCAGCTCGGTTGTTGTCGTTTTTGGATGATTGGCCGGGTTTAAACTGCGATCCACAAGATATGAGACTTTCTCCCAGTCGGTGTTTGTCGGTGCCTATGCAAAACCTAATGCATCTATGGTCGGATGTGAGTATGCTATTCGTAACTCTCCAATCTTTGATAAGATGGGAGACGTGCATAGAGGACATGGTAATGTCTAAGACCTCTTCTCGGATGCTATTTATGAAGGTAGGCTGATTGCCTACGTTGAGGACTGCTAGGTTTGATGCCGTAAAGTATTTGAAAAAGGCGTCCCCTTTAAGGTTGCAATCGGTGCTACCCCATACGGTATGATGTGAGTTAGCATCACATCCTACGAGAAGCGGGATATTGCTAATTCTGCAATAACTGTTCAAATCAACTAACTCTTTACTTGGTGGGAGAATGTCCCTTTCGGAGCGCATGTGACCTGATGACACATTTCGTTCGCAACCGTGAATTTTTAGTTTCACAGATGCTGCTACAAGGTTTTTTCTCTATTTCCGAACGTTATAGCGCAGCCCTTATGTTACCAATGAAAGTTATCTTTCACACTCCCAAACAGTCCCTTTGGCGCAGTGGAAAGCGCGTTGGACTTCTAATCCAAAGGTCGTGGGTTCGACCCCCACAAGGGACTACAATTTTTTTTTTTTTGACAAACAGATGATATACGATTCCAATACGTACGCATGACTGTACATCATTTTCAGACATCAAGGTCGAATTTTACGAAACATTGGATACCTTTTGGTGGTGTGGGCTACTAGGAATCTCTTCAATAAAACACAATCTCGCGTGCAGTTCCGTTTTTCCAACATGTAAAAGGAAAACTTAGTTCATTCAGAGACTAGTTTTACCTTCTAAAACAATTAGTGGCACCACATTAAGGTTCAAAATGTTGCCAATGAATTTACAATTTTACTCGGAAATGTGGCTTGGAGCCATCTTGTTAGTGTTTTGGGAAAACATAAGAAATAGTCGAATCTCGTTTTTATGTTAACTTGATAGGTGGCGCACCAAGATACTTAACAACTTATACCAATCATTCAATGTGTGGAAATGACAAACATAATGTTTCTCCTGCTATCAATTTTTAGCATGTACACAGGCGGCATTTACACATTTTATAAAAAACAAAAAGGGCAAAGATTATTGGGAAAACATTTCGAAAAGCTTCAGCCTAAGCCCAGAAGTAGATCGGTAAGTTTTGTAATATCTTCCATTTACATCCCCGCTGTGTTTCGTATTGTGATTACTATTTTCTGAATACATTTTTGGCTACAGTCTATATATTGCTGAAAGTCATTGTGTGCTTTATCGGACAAATTAACTTCTACGATTTGGCATTCATGTTCTCCATTAGAAGCTAAAACATCAGCCTAAAAAACAGTAGTCATGTATCTGCTCATCTCACACTATCTATAAACATAATTTTCGTTCATTGTGAAAATGTCCAACAACCAAATCCAACGGCAGCCCACAACGGAAACAAACAGAACGTACACACATCGGAAAATAATGGGCCTGACTGCGGGACTCCCGCATCTGTAAATCATATTTAAAATATGAATTATACTGTGCTTTTTGCATTGTGAACAGAAAATACGCGACGTCTTTTATAGCTCTGCATGAAACTCTGTACTTCTTTCAAAACAAAACTTCGATATAATCGTGACTACGTATGTAGAATACAACTACAAAAGCTTCTGCTATAGCAATGTACTATGCAATTCAACTGAATTAAAAAAAAAGTTTGTAAATCTAAGGCTAAATGGGATTTCATTTTTGTTGCCGAAACAAAAGATTATTTTCATAAAAACTGTGAACACATAAATTTTAGACGCAAAACAAGAAAAAGTTGAGAATTTAGTTCTACGGTAATTTCTGTGATTTGTTGTTTGAGAGTGAATGAAACAGTTGACCAAATCGACTCTTCGTCGACAAAGTCACTACAATAAATTCACGTTTTTAGTGAGGCATTGGCTATGTCAAAGTAAAACATACGCAGAGGACCCGTACGTATCAAAATAGATGTGCCAAATTGCGTCGACATCAAATTGGATTGGAAATTGCCGAAAGGGCAATATTGAAAAACCCGTCCGAACCAGTCCTTAAAAAAGCCCGAAATTAAAAAAAAAACGGAAAAAATTTGAGCAAAAAATTGCACCAGACCCGATCTTAGAAAAGACCTTCACCACTTAGGAGAGCGCGGCTGGAAATAATGTTTTTTTCCCGGTATCCAAATCCGATTTCCCATTTTTTCCTGGTATCAGTCTAAAATCGATAAAATTTCCCACTGAGGAATCGAGATTTCCCGGTGAAAAATTGAGATTTCCTGGTGATCGAAATGCGATTTCCTGGTGATCAAAATGCGATTTCCCGGTGGCCAAAAGTTATTTCCCGGTGACCGAAATGTTAAAATGTTGCGAGTGGAGCGAGCGAGATTGTTTTCATACTTTTTGACGAAACGGTTGACATATCAACCAATATTTTACAAAGAAAAATTTATGAATCGCGAACGGAGCACGCGAGATTTTTCTTAATACTTTTTAACGAACTTATTGATGTATCAATCGAAATTTTACAAAGAAAAATTTATGTCCGCGAGCGGAGCGAGCGAAATTTTTTTGAACGAAGTCATCAAAATCTCAATCAAATATTTTAAGAGTTTATAAAAGGCGCAGGCGGAGCTAGCGAAATTTTTCATCATTTTTTTCAACTAAGTCGTTAATTCACTTTCCATTTTTGAGCTATTTCCCATTTTTTATTTATTTCCCATTTTTCAGCAATTTTCACATTTTTTATTCATTTCCCGTTTTCAGCAATTTCCCATTTTTAGTCATTTCCCACTTTGAAGCGATTTCCCATTTTTAGTCATTTCCCACTTAGAAGCGATTTCCCATTTCTTAGTCATTTCCCATCTTGATTTTTTAGTCATTTCCCATCCTGAACCGATTTCCCATTTTTAGTCATTTCCCACGTGACTCGAGACTACAAGATAGCAAAAAACCATTTTTTGGGCTAGGGCCGATCTTAGTACTGACCTAGGGCCCCCAGTAGAGACCTCGGACACATACTTCCATAGACAAAAATGTTTCCCTCAATTTACTCTCCAACATAGCAAATAGTTATTTTCATGACAAGGGGAGAAAATAGAAAATTGCTTAACAAGGTTGACGTGTGTGGCCAAAGCAGAGAAAATTGCAACGAGAGTAAAGTTTGTGGCACAAGCAGAGAAAATTGCAACGAGAGTGAAGTTTGTGGCCAGAGCGTAGCGAGGGCCGCAATTCACTCGAGTTGCAATTTTCTCTGCGAGGGCCACAAACTTTACTCAAGTTACAATTTTCTCTGCGAGGGCTACAGACTAGGGTGTAGCGTTTTTTAAATGTTTTTTTATTTCCGAAGTGGGGGGTCCTAGACCCACTCAGTATGCTCCCAGGATTCTGAAACTGCGATTGATTTTTTTTTAAAATGTCGGTTAGTGGTCGCGCAATTCGAATTTTTGTAAAATTTTGACTTTCCATATTGACCTTTGTTTATTGGACCTGCCGAAAAATCATTTATGAAGTTTTTTTTCTGAATTTCTTTTTAACACATTCTTTGAGGCCCCCAGCAATAGAGCAAATTAAAAGTAAATGGAAATAAGTCGAGTTTTTGTCGAAACATTTAATTTGGCAGATTTTCATTATTTTCAATTTTTTCTTATTTAGACTAGACATTTTCAGTGGAAAAACTATTTCGAAATCTCAGTATCGTGGCTCATTTGGAAGATTTCATTGCGTATGTGATGAAATTTCATTTTTTAAAAAATATCAAGAAATGGTGGAGTTAGTGCCATTTAAGAGTCCACAAACATGGAAAAATTGGCCAGTTTTTGAATATGGTAAAATTTTGACTTCTGAAAACTAGATTTTTCACCATAATTTTCATAATTAGAGACTATTGGTTCATTTCCAACATTAATCTAAAGAAATTGAAGCTGTTGAAAAAATTAAAAATTTTGCCACTTTCAAAAAATGGCCAATTTTTCCATGTTTTTGGACTCTTAAATGGCACTAACTCCACCATTTCTGATATTTTTTCGACTACTACAGACTTCAACCGAGTTAAGAATTTTCTATTTTTTCCCGAGTTATGAATTAAAGTTTTCACATTTGTTTGGCGAAAATTCATATTTTCTCCCGAAAAAGATGCACTATTACAATTATTGTAGATAACTTTACACATTTAAGCATATAAAAGACGAATGTCACAGAAAACATAGAAAGTAACTCAAAAACACATTCGACTGTGTTGTTTTTCCAAGCTCCTATATCTCGAGAAATATTTGCCAGATTAGCTAATGAATTACTTTAGAGTAATCCTGCGATCCTAAACTATGTGCTGGCATTTTGTTTAGCTCGTATCCGTCGAGTCGAAAATTAATTATTTTTTGTTTACTTTATTCATCGCAAAAAAAAAATCTTATGAACAGATCGGCCATGATACTTCATGGTAAGTATTTATTTTCTCATCTCAAATGAGATGCAAAAATTTACTTTTCATCCCGCTACAAACTACCCATGCAAAATTCAATTTTCGCACCTCATTTGAGGTGAGAAAATATCAATTTTCGCCAAACAAATGTGAAAAATAAATTTTTTTGATTAGGGCCGACCTTGTTGTATGGCGTACTTTTCACATTTCATTCTTTTGCCATATGTATATGTTGGTACGATTCAACTAATTTGTAATTATTTGTTGTATTGCTGGTCATCATATTCAAATCTCTGATAGCGTTGTATTGCTTGGATTTTTGACCAAATATTAGAGTGCACGAACTAAATAAAAGGGATTTTTTACTTTCCATCTTTTATGATTCAACTAATGATCAAATGGCTTACCCAAAACTAATATATTCATAATCATTCTACCGTCTACCAGCTTCCCCTTATTTATTTTTGAATATGTTAAATTGTAAAGCGATCTGCACATCGAAAATTTCTTTCACAGCTTTATGGTAATTGTTTGTCATAAGTCTCTGATACCCGAATATACTCGCACTCTATACATTACAAATGACAGGCGAAGTAAACTTTTTCTACATTTCACAATTCAATTTCCATTTATACCAACATGGATTTCCATTTTAATATTTGATTTGCGCTGATATATACCTAACAAACGTACATTATGAAATGCAAACCGTCCCTGAAGAATAACAATTTCCATGCAGAGGGATGATTGTCAATGGTTTCTGCATATAAAATGTATTTTAAGCAATAACACAAAAATTCCATGGGGTAAATCCCTTCAGGCCATTAGGCAGTATCATCATCATCATTTGTAAATTTATTTATTGTTTTCCATCTACACGTTCGAAGTTGCACAACTTTTTTTTGTGTCAGTTTTTTCTGTACTCATTTTGTAGCATCGCTTGCAGTTTTTGAAAGGCGGAAAGTGTCGAGTCAATCGCATATTAATAATGTACAACACAAGCGTCTATTACAATCTAGCTTTAGGCAAGTAATATCGATGTCGTAAGCGTCTTCGGTCATTTGTAATATAACGAAAACGAGAAAATCTTTAAATGGCAAATACAATCGATTTATTTCTTTCAGCTAAAAATATGCCCGACACTTATTGTTCAAGTGTAAACGATACCGAGTAATGAAGACTCTACTTAGTTTGATGGGAGGTAATCATAAAATGATGTGAAATAATTGAATGGGAAAGATATCGCTATGGAGAATTAGGCCGCGTGTCGCTTTCAAAGTGCCCAGAGGGAAACACACCTCATGTATGAAGATTTTTAGTTCATATCGTATTCAATCTGCCCATCACTGATATAATAGTCTTTTAAATCTTCAGAATTTTTTTTTCAAAAACACCATGTATTTGGTAGGATAGTATAATCTTAACAATTTGTCAATTTATTACTACGGTTGAGTTGTACTAAAGCAATTTCGAGAGAATAACTTCAGTAAGACGCGTACGGGACGGCCGACTCAATAGCTAAGGTCTCATTATATTAGACGCGATGTGATGCGATGCGAACTCAACTTGACAAAAAAAATTTTTGTTCTGTCAAGTTGAGCTTTCACACAGACCTTACGCGATACGATTCGCATCGCGTCCAATATAATGAGCCCTTTATGTCCCAGATTGCCATTCGAAGACTCCGGAGATTTCAGGATGTTCTTCCATAGGTTAGTTCATGTGGTTTGACTCTGAACAACTGAATAGCTTCCACATTTGAGTGATTAAGTAGCCTTTTTTCGTGTTTAATGGCATTAGCACGAATTACTTCTTCTGCCCATTCGATTTTTAGGTCTTTATGTAACTCCATGTTTATATATTTTGGCTTGTTTGTATTTGTATTTGTTTTTTCGCACTCGGAGCCATACGTCCAGATTGGTTTGAAGATGGATTTATAGATCAATCTTTTAGAGTAGAGGCTCAGTTTGGAGTGATAACCGATGAGCCAGTACATTTGTCTCGTTTTATGCTTCATTTGTTGTTTTTTCAGTCTCACGTGATGTTTCCAGTTACGTTTGCTGTCCAAATGTAGGCCTAGATATTTTGCTGACTCTGCTTGCGGAAAGTGATTTCCATTCAGTAATATACGGTGGTTGTGATGTGATTGGATTTACCCTCGTTGAGTTTTATCTTCCAGTCTCTAGTCCACTTGTTTATTTTGTCCAAGGATAACTGCAATTTGTTTATTGCTTTGTGGTGAGAAGTATCAGTGGCCAGAATCGCTGTATCATCAGCAAAGGTGCCAACGAGGACATTATCTGAAACTGGTATGTCTGCTGTGTAGATTATGTATAGGAGCGAGCCAAGTACACTTCCTTGGGGTACTCCTGTTTGGATTGAATAGGTCCTGGAGTGGGTTCTTCTCGTTGCTTTCCAGAGTGAGTAGTCTTTGTACTTCCCGGGGCCCAAATTATGTAGGTATTTATCAAAGCAAGCCTGTTTATAGGCTCTGATAATTCTGTTGGCTTTGTTGCTAGCATTATTGAAGTCCTTATTGTCGTTTGATGCCACAATCTACGGTCCTTTCTTCTTTCCTTGATTAGATCTCTTATCTCTAGCGGATAATTGACTGTGTTAGTAGGTTTGTCTTTTAGTACAGGAGTGGCTTGTTTCGCAGCTTCTAGGAGTAAGGCAATGAATTCTTCGGTATGTAAGTCAAGTTCATATTCATTTTTTAGGCTAACCTGTAGGTTGATTGACTATCTTCAGAATTGAAAAATTGATATATGGCAAAGTTACGAATGGAGATTCTTACCGATCGAGAGCTGACGAAAAAGTGAGAAAAGGTGTGTGGAAGGACGAAAAATCTTTTTTGAAATTCACCGACAAAAAACACGCTTTTTCGTGCGTCATTTCGGTGTCACATGAGGTCACTTTTCGCATTAGTACGACAGAACTTTCTTAATGCACTAAACTCTTTTCACGCACTAGTACGAACAAATAATTAAAATTTCGACACATTTTCGCACGTGGAAACACGCAGGGAAAAGCTTGTCGGTGAATTGCAAAAAAAGTTGTTTGATACACGTTACGTATGAAGGTAGTTTAACGCACATGATGTGTTGCTCTCACATCTAGTACGTTGTATAGATTTTATCAGCTTAGGGTCGACCATTTCTGATCGATGCACACAGGCCTCTTACGGGCCCTTTGTACTACCCAGTCATCATTAAAATCTTGAAGCCCCTTTCGGACTTCCTCCACTCACAAACAAAAATATCCACATTGCAAACCCGGTCAAGAGCCGCCAATCGGTTGAATCCAAGCCAGGTGTAGCGCCATACGTTTATAAAACCGTTGACTTTCCTGTTTGGGTATCGACCAAGGCAAAGTCGAGCCACGTGTCATCCCTGCTCTGCGGCCTGCCATCACTGCTCCACCGTCGACCTCGGCCACCCTGTAGTAGCGCCAAAAGCTTTCGCTCATTGGAATTTGGAATAGTCGATTTGGAACATCGAGCCACATCCAAGGCAAACCGGGTTGGTGTGTAAACCGGCGGGTAACACGAGGCTACCTAGTATCATAGTTGTGACATAGCCGCTGATTGGGACGACAGCTAGGCACAACAATGCTTCAGTCGTGCAGCCGTCTTCCCGGATTCTGAAATCATTAAAAATTCGACTCTATCACCACCCAATTCAGTTTCACGGCCTCAACCACTTTAACTAGCAGAACTGCCAGATCCTGAAATTGAAGTAAAGCATTCACACACCAAAATCGGAACGCGGAAAATGTTAAAATTTTGAATGAAAAGTAATTGGTACGATGTCGAAATTTTTTTAATAGATACATTAACCCTCTAGGTACGATTTGAAAAAATCTTGAACTTATATGATGTTTGACAGGATAATTTTCAAAGAGTTTTCGCTGAAGCAGCCCATAAGGTTCTGCACAACTTCGGGACGAGCTTTTCTAGCAATTCTATTTCTAGAATTTTGCAATTAGTTTATTATTTTTAAGGAGTCACGTCCCTTTTTTAATTTAGACGTAATTACAACTACTTCTTTTTTGATACGAACGAACTGGTACCACTTAAGCGAATGAATGTTTTTTGTGAGAAATTGTGGTCAGCCACGTAGGTGCCGTTTCTTGATCATCCTAAAGAAAGACCAGTGGCTTACCATGGCTAGAAGTTACTAGGACAATGATAGCCTCCAATGAATGCCAGAAGTCGTTATTGCAAGCACGTCATAATGTAGGGAAAGCGCTTGATAGTTCACTTAGAGTTGAAATCTCTGCATTGTGGTCAGGTGCAATTACTGTCTCACAATTCATAACCTTCTTAGTAGATTTGACCTCCCCAATATATTGCAAATAACGTAGCATTCCCCCAGGATTATTTGTTACAAAAGATATGTGCCGCTACAGCTGCAAGGGTTCACCTTTAACATACATTTTAGAGCCTTAAATTAAATAACTCTAAATTTGGTCAACACTACATTGTACCAAAGTTTTTTTCATTTCTTTAAATCCGGTTTTGCTTTTCTGTCTTGTCCAGTCTTTTATTACAACCATCAGACTTATACAAATCACCGATATGATTATTGGCATGTTAGAAACGACTTCTATCATTTTTCTGACTCAATATTCGCACGTAAGTCCAGCGCTCTCATTGACGGAACACAGTTCCGTCTTGGTTAGTCTTCAGTAGGACTGCTCGTATTTGTGATCTTATCCACTAGCCCTGTTGACAGCCAAAGTTCCCTTGTAGTGTCCGACAATCGTCAAAGACTCTATTCAAGGCACTTTCAATGTTTTTAATACAAGTGAAACTAATGTAGTTCAAATTTGGAGAAATTTGTGCAAAGCAATTTTTTGATTTCTGATTTATATTTCTTGTAACGACCACATTTTGAAACAAAATTTCGAATTCTAGTAATAGGTTTGTAGTTTTACTTATTATCAGTTGACCTAAAACTTGTGGATTGAATTTTTTGAGAATTACCTGGTCTTTTATCGAATTTCCTGTGTTCCGATTTTGGTGTGTGAATGCTTTAGAAGCTACAGCGAACCGTGTGAAGGTTGAGCCAGGCCGCCTCTCGTTCAGAGGTGCGCAACTGACACGCCACACCGCAACGACGCCTTCCCTGCAGCCCTGAGCGACCTCGCTTGCAGACTAGCCTGCCCATACTAGTGACGAGCCAACCATATCCGCGAGCACGCCTCAGTTCTACGACCTGAATAGGGAGTATTATCAGGCAGGAAGGCAAAGTGTATGAGCGTCGTAACTGGGGCACATCACTGAGCAAGGTGGCAGTCCGGCACAAATCTTCCATAGCCTTACTATTGAGGAAACACTGTACTCACGAATCCATACTATCCATACTATAAAAGGTCTCGCGTTGTCCCAAAATCTATGTTTGGTGGTGTTACCAGCCAAAAAATGCATTCTCTAAAACATTTTACATGCTTATATTCTATTTGACTAGTACGCAGTACAGTCACCTATTTAATTGAACATTTAACTTACATGGAAAATAACACTTCTGCTCGTTCAGGTTATCGGGATTTTCTGATATTTATGTTTGTTATCCAGTGACTATTCGGTCGATAACGCGAAAATCAAATAGAGTGTGACGTGTGACTATCCACGCGCTTAATTCGACGTCCGCTTATGAGAAAGTAAAATTGAATAAACTACTAAGGTAATTTTTTGTTGCCAGGCGATAAAAATTGTCTTTAGACTACATTTTCATTGATAAATTTTTTTTGTCGCCTTTGGTCAACAAAATTTTGAAAATTTTTCTCTAATAAAAAACTTTGCCAAAGAGTTTTCCAACAAAAAGCTTCGTTTTAACAAAAAACGGCAACAAAAAACTCCGTTTGTATTTGCAGTGTTGTCAGACGAGTAAAATTTGTTGACTTTTTTTGTTGATTACTTCAGCCAGGTGATGGATTCTTCTTATCTTTTCGTTATCGAAGTTTTTACTGTACCGACTGTACCAGTGGTAAATTGCACACAAACCTAGTGCCATCTATGACGTACTAGGTGCGGAATCTAGTAGGGCCTAGAATGCCGGTTCGCCCCTTCAATGTGTTTATACCGGCAGGCATATTTGGGCCACATACTTTACGTGAATTTCGAACTACGCCTTAGCGTAGCTAGCATATTACCATTAGGATTTCTCCTGGTGCTGATTATATCTCCGCCAGGAGTTAGACTCAGATATTTGCATACAGAATATGGGTGACGTCATATTTTTCGTTCTTCTATGTACGATTCGTTGCAGCACCAAATTCACATCAACCTAAATTGTGAAGCCTGGGTGTGCCTTGGAACGTTACTTTCATGATAAACATTGAAAAAAAATCCTGTACGGAATTTGTCCCCACCAGTATTCTTGGTGGAAAGTCAATACGTTACCACTGAGCTAACCCTTGTGCCGAAAAATTAGATACCAGGGAATCAGAAGAGAAAAAGGAAAATCGGAAAATGACTAAAAATCGGGAATTCTCGATTTGAAAAAAGGGAAAATCTCTCTTTAGCGAAATTTGGCCTAATTTTGGCGGATATCGGAAAATCGGTACGAATCGGTAATCGCAAACCAAGAAGATGAAAAACAAGATGGAAAGATGCAATCGAAACGGTTCTGAAAGCAATAAGATTAAGCGACTTGGAAGATGCCGAGGGGTAGGTAATCGTGCATTTTGACGGCAAAAGGATTTTTTTAAAAAAAATCTTCGAAGGATTTTTTTTTTATTTTCTATCGTTTCCTTTAATTTTCAAGAATTTTCTTTGTCAATTTCTGAGGATTTCTCACATTTTCACACTATCTTTGGAGATTTTCTTTAGATTTTCAAGGATTTCCTTGTAATTTAAAGGATTTTTTTGCGGATTTTCAATGAATTTGAGGATTTTCTTAACAATTGATTTTCTTTTGAGTGCAAATACAAAGGGATTTTCTACGTTTATCTACCCCTCGGAAAGAAGAGGCTAAACCATTAATAGGTGTAGTGCCCACTTAAGTAAGATTGTCACTTACACAGAAAAACCTGTTTTTTCAATGTTCATATTGACAGTAAAAGCACACACATATGTGCATTCTGCCGTTGTATGTCAGCAGAGTCACTCTTAAAATGAAGTGCAAAGAATAATGTGCTTTTCTCCATATTCTATGCGCTCCAATTTTAGGGCTTAACTATTTAATTATTCGTTCATAAATAAATCTGAAGTTTGCAAAGAACCAATTATGTTAGCATCACGAAAATAGTCTGTGAGTGAAAAATATTCCCTCGAATACTTAAGTTTATTCGCCATTATATTATACCAGGTTTATTTAATAAAATTCAGTTCATAATCGACGTCAGCTCCATTACGGAACACGGAAATCAATTTAATTATGTCAACTCTACCGCTCGCTGATAATATTAAAATGAAAACTTCAACTCTAGCAAAAATTTTACGAATTAAACAGGAAAAGATGCTTTTAGTTATACCATTCATTGATTGCTTTTAATTGCCTGAAACTAAATTATATTTTCCCCTCAATTGGATTTATAATTTTCAAATGCAATAAGCTAAACAAATATAAATTGTTTCATTCTAAATATTGGATTGAACTGGCAAATGAGGTTTAGCAATTATTTTTCCATCAAATGTTTAGTTTCTAAATTACCTTACTGCATGATATGGATATAATAAGCGCTATTGATTCAGCAAACGAACCAAACCGTTTTCTATAATAAAATTCTAATCAATCGTTAATAATGTCGCTGAAATTCGATCACAAACACATATTTGCACACTACAGACCATCCATAATAAGCAATAAATCAAATCAAACATGACCTGAAACTCTTGGATGTTTTAATAAAATATTAATTGTTTTTTGGGGGTAAATTCACACACAGACGTACACCTTCGCATCTCAATCGGACCATGACCAATTTATATCGTATGGTATGCAATGTGCCTATTGATTGCCGTTGTATCAACAAAATATTATTCCTATTTAATTAAACATTATTATCGAAATGGAAGTAATGTATCAATGAAACATTGGCTTTGTTGCGTATTGAATCATTAAAATTAAATAAATATAATTATCATCGTGACCAGCATTATTTGCCAATTTGGTATTGTGTTAGTGGCTAATTTATTCTACATGGCAAACTATGTGTGTGATCTCGTATTCTTTATGTGAGATAAAGGAAGGAAAGTGTAGACTAGAAAAACTGATTACCTACTAAGCTCATGTATCTCTTTTGTCTTTGATTATAAGCTTAATCTGCCCTCATAAGAAAAAATGTTGCAAAAAACCCATAAACGGGTATTACCGCGTAACCCACATCTTAGCGTGAAGGATACACAATTGCTCTCAATTGTTCATGCAAACGAACATAGTTAGAAAACTGACAATATTCTATAACTTTCTAAAAGTTTCTAGAACATTCTTCAACATTCTAGAAAATTCGAGAACATTCTAGAATTTTCTAGAACATTCTAGTACATTCTAGAGATTTGTGCGCCGCCCGCAAAAGTGGGCTGCCCGCAGCCCATGCCTCATGCCCATGGGCATGGGCGTTATAGGCTTCAAAATTCGCGGGCGGTGTGCAGGTCTTGGGAACTTTCATAAAACGTGGGCGCCTACACTAGGGCTTTTCCTTCAATTCAAAATTGTAAACAAAATCATAGATAAAATTAATGAATTTTCTTTTTCAACGAGTATCACTTACAGCAATTGTGATTCATCAAATTTTAACCATTGTGAATGTGTCGTTTATAGTTCGCGTGAAATTTCATGGGGAGCAGGAGCACTGAGTGAAAGTGAGCGCGAAGCGCGATATGTACATTGTTCTTCCGACAACATCGCCACACTCTGAAACCCATTGTTCATGTTCATATTTTTCAACGACAACGTGCGTGAAAGTGTAATATGAAGAAGCGTGTAGCTAATCGATATCGAGTTGAATTTCAGTGTTCTTTTAGGTTGAGTTTTGTTTTGGTGGATTTAGTTAGATACGTATTCGTATTCGTCTTTTTTATAAACAAACGACAATAAGGTAAGTTCAACATAAAGCTCAAACCATACTTTAGTAGAAAATTTAACCGGTTAGTTCCAGTTTCTCTCATAACAGAAAAGATTTGATGAAATCAAACGTTTAAAACTTTACAATTCGGCAATTTTTGTACATATAGTTTGTGGGCTGGGCCAGTGCCCATGGGCACTTTACTTGCGGGCATTGGGCTTCTTTTCTCAAACAGTGGGCATAGTTGGCATGTGGGCACAAAAATTTGCTATGCCCACTCATCTCCAGTACATTACAGAGTTTGCTAGTACATTTCAGAACTTCTCGAACATTCCAGAACTTTCTCGAACATTCCAGAACTTTCCAGAACATTCCAAAACTTTCTACAACATTCCATAACTTCTCGAACATTCAAGAAGTTTCTCTCACATTGCAGAACATTCTCGTACATTCCAGATCTTTCTCGAACTTTCCAGAACATTCAAGAGCTTTCTAGGAGTTTCTCGATCTTTCCAGAACTGTCTCTAGTCGAAATGTTTTCAAAATTACTTACCACCAAAACATTTCGTTCTTGGTGCGTATCCAGGGCCTATTATGTTGAATTAATTCACAATATTCACAAAAATTCACAAAAGGTTCACCAAAAATTCACAAAAAAGTACACTGCTTTGCGGTATAACTCGCTTAGTCCAAATGTTTTGAATGTATTTTTGAATGTTTAATTTTTGTGGTAGCTTTTTAATTAATAGTTTCAAACTGATTTAGGCAAGGCCTTTCATTCATATGTCACGCGAAAATTGGCATCCTCATACTCTCTCCTCGTTGAGCTCGGATCCCCTTCTCGGTGTGTTACGTCACAATGAAACAACGGTTGTAAATCACGCCGAGGGGGTGTCTTCCGAGTAACCTTGCCACGATAATCAAATATTTCACTCTTGTCAAGGATGTAATGACGTAGTAACTTATTTTTCGTTTGACAATTTTAAATTTTTTTCGATGTTCTAACAAAACATGGCTTTAGAATAAACGGTTTGTGTACTAAAGTTATCGAGATATATTCAAAAAAGTTTCTCAGACCCTCGAAAAAACCACGTTTTTAGACCCGTACGAAGTACGTAGGTCTGATGCGTTTACTACCACGTTTGTTACATTGCGAATTCGAACCCGGGAGTAAGGGGAAAACTTTTTTTGTTGCCTCCAGATGACAAATCAGCGAAAAAAACAATGTCCGTCTGTCGGTCTGTCTGTCTGTCTGTCGGTCTGTCTGTCTGTCTGTCTGTCTGTTGGTCTGCCGGTCTGTCTGTCTGTCGGTCTGTCGGTCTGTCTGTCTGTCAACACGATAACTCGAGTACCGATTTTCAAAAGTTTTTTTTTGTTTGAATGAATGAATGAATGAATGAATGATTTATTAAAGACAAAATTCGTACTTAGATACTATAATAATAATATTTACAATGAATAGTTAGAGACCAAGCAGTAGGAGCACGCTTTTACAACTATATTGTTAATTTGTATGATTAATATTTTCACAAGTGGCCTTACTTCACTGTTTTGACTTGGTGAGTAGGGAAAAAGATGCATTAAAACCCTAGCGTTTAATTTAGACCTTAACGACTACATGGAAATTAAATAAAGAAAAGAAACGAAAACTAAAAACTAAAACTTAAAAAAAAAGACTAATACTACAAAATGCATGTGCAAACAAATTCAATTTTTAACAAAAATCTGATCAATTACAACATATCTAAATCAGATAGGCAGAGCAGAGATTAGCGGGTTCGTTGAGAAATAACAGTTTTTCAAGAACTTTTGCGATTGTATACGGATAGATTCTGAAATCGTTTTAACTTTTGCGTGCCGATGGAGCATAGACGTTCTACAGCGTAATGGTAGGTTCAAAATCATTTTAAGGCACTTGTTTTGCATAACCTGCAATTTCTTTAAGTGACTATCAGCGCAGGAACCCCAAACCGGGCAAGCATAGAGTAAAATAGATCGAAAAATGCTTGTGTAGATTAATAGTTTGTTTCTTACGTTGAGCCTGGAACGCCTGTTGATTAAGGAATACAGTATCTTGATATATTTCTGTGCACGCTCGCATGAAAATTGTATGTGACCATTGAACAGCAGTTTGGAGTCCAGAATTACTCCAAGGAACTTGAGCTTTTTGGACCATTCGATTTCGGTGGAGTCAAACTTGAATTTCTTCAATTAACTTTTCTGATTTTCATAATTTTTTTTTTGTTTGAAAGATCTCGGCACGGCCGACAATTTATAGAAGAATTTTTGCCTGTGCTTAGGGCTCAAGTGGGCCTCATGTCGGTCCTAAGGTCGGCCCTAACATAAAAAATGTTTTTTGCTATGTTGCAGAGCAAATTGAAGGAAACATTTTTGTCTATGGAAGTATGTACCCGAAGCCTCTATTTAAAGCCCCTAGTCAAAGTACTAAGGGCGGCCCTAGCACAAAAAATAGTTTGTGCTATATTGTAGACAAAACGAAACAAAAATTGAGGAGAACTTTTTCTCTATTTGGAGGTCAAGTTTGTGCGTTCGGCAAAAAGGAAAAAAAAGAGAAAATGTTTTTTAAACAAAACCGTTACTTACTTCGGACGGGTTCTTCAAAATTGCCCTACGGGCAATTTCCAATACAGTCTAATGTGAACGCAACATTTACTTAAATACGTTCCAGTCTTTTCGTAACATCAACTCTGTTTGCCGCATCTATTCTGATACGTACGGGTCCCTTCTATGTTTAGTCACTACCTCGACCTCATATCCAGAACTATTTAACTGGTTTTGTTCAAATTTGAACTTGAATCATAGGGCATGATCCTTTGAGGAAATAGAAGTTTGGGAAGATTGATGCAATCGATTGCTCGATTGTACATGAAAAATTTGCAAAAATTCATAAAAATTCGTAAAAATTCACAAAATTTAAAGAAATTCGCAAAAATTCACAAAATTCGCAAAATTCGCAAAAATTCACAAAATTCGCAAAAATTCACAAAATTCACCAATAAATTCAACACAAAAGACAACAACAAGAAACTAACATCTAACTTCTTACAAAAGCTTCAAATTAACATCAAAACAAACCATGAAAATTCATGCAAATAACACAACGACAGAAAAATTAATTTTTTCAATTTCGATAACGATAAATCAATCATAAAAACAACCAACCACAAACCCTAAAAACGAAAAACCCCAAACCAAAGCAAACCCCAAGGAAAAATCGACCACCAAACATCAAACAAACACCAGATCTAATATCGTCAAACAAGATCCTAATAAGAACAACATTCCTGCATGCTACAAACAAGATCGTTCCGTCAACTCAACTATGGATTGGTCGCAACAAACTGAAGCAGAGGAAATGGAGCCCAAAAAATTAATCCATTCATTCAGCCGAAACCAAACTTTTGAAATCATTCGATTCAGATTAATTTCTCTTTTCTGAAGAGGGGAAGTAACTGTGGTGATCACAGAAATCATTTTAGAATCAATTTATTTTATAAATCTAGTAACCGGGAAACCGGACATAAATATCGTTGCAATCAGATTTGTTAAAACCTCGAATGAGGAAACATCTCTCATTTCAATTGTAGAACTGGTTCGCTACAACCGAATAGCCTCTAACACCTCAACAGTCACAGCGAATGAAATAAAGTACAGTCTTAGATCTGCACAATTGGTTACATTTTTCAAAGAAATTCTTTTATGTGTTCATACTATCAACTTCGTCTAGGTTGGCATTCATATCTCATATTTCCAAGATTCACCCAAAGGATATTTCTCATAACTTGCTAGCTAGCGAAATGCTGTTGTAACATAAATACGCACCATTGTCATAAAGCAATTGCTAACAATATAACTCTCTAAACTGAGCCACATAACGTTCCATTTCGTTGGTTTCTATTTTAATTTTCCAGCCCGCCTGTCCTCATAAATAACGCGCCAGATTATGTGAGTTGTAATGTTTTTCATAAATGTCATGTGCTTAGCTACCTTAAGCCGTTTAATTTAACTGTCATCGGTTAAAATTTATAAATTTCTTAAAGTGGATGTATGTAGAGAGGATGTAGGCAATAGGATCAGCGTCAGATTTTACAATAGAAATATAACTTTTTTCAAATCTGTAACAACTACCTTTTGTTCATATTGTTCGTCTTACATAACAGTGGAAGTTGATAAGGTTCATCGTGTTGTCATGCCTTTGTTTATAATACGAATATGACTTTGGTAATCTGTTAAGTGGATTATTTTGTTATTTTAAAGTTACATTAAAATTGTTTTTATTTGAAAAAAATATAATGACAGATTTATGCGCCTCTTAAAATTTACTGCATTACGAAATTTATTGCGTAGTTTCGTAATACTTTACATTTTTAGAAACGCATGAAATATGTATCTACTATATTAAGGAGTATGCTATATTAGCGTGCTACGCGAATAAAAAGCCTAAGGTTTGTTGGGGGTGTTCCACAAGATGATGGCGTACTTTGTTACAGTTTTAATGAAAATCTCCGATACATTCAGCAATATTATAGTTCGTTCATGCACTAGAATAATTCTTCCTCTAGTGCATGAATTTACTGGATGTTGAATCCGAAGTACGCAAGTTGCAACAGGTGGAAGACTGCATTTTCGGCTATGAAGCCTGGGATCAAAAAGTGATGTTAGGAAATGTTATAGCCAATAGCGAGTACTTTATGGTAAAATAATCGTCAATTTTACACCAGGCTGCGTATTTTTTCATAATTCAAGGCAATAAGAAGGCAGCCTAGTGTAAAATTGACGATTATTTTACCATATGGTTGTGTAAAACAAGCATATCACTATGACGCCATTAACGAATGCTTTACAACGCACCAATTTTCATCTTGACGCCAGGCGGCGTTCTTGAGCAAGGTGAAATATAGTGCGTTGTACAGCATTCGTCATCACCGTCACGGTGATATGCTTCAATTTTTGACGAATGGCTGCCTTCTTTTTCATGATTCAAGTTCACATAGATGGCAGCCTGGTGTCAAATTGAAAAATATTGCGCCGTAAAGTACCGACTACTAGACACCAGTCTGCCTTCCCGGACTGCAACGGCACCAGTCAAGTTGAGCTTTCAACGCGATGTATTAGCTTCGCACGCTAATGTAACTACTCCTTTCTTTCATTTTTCCACTGCTGAAGTATTTTATCGTACTAAATTACAACTTCTACTCGTCTCCCAGAATACATATATTTTTGTACGCACAAATTTAAATACGACGACAAAACAATAGCCATATATCATTAAAACTTTTTTTTGTCAATTATATCTGCAATAAACGACGACGCCTCTTTTACTGTCATAAAAACAATATTATGAATACGCCCACTCCTCTATCTACACAGGACGTGAGATTACCTCGTAACGAATATATGCAATTATGTCGTGCTGCTCACTATATACTTGACCCTGATTTTCCTCGATGTTATTATTATTCAAAGAAAGTACACAATATCTCGTTAAAATCATGATTTTTCTTACAATCCTTTTGTTGAGAATTTCTTAAAGTCCCAGAAGTTTCAGAAATTCGGAAATGATTTCTGAGTGATTGCCCCTCGTGAAAAGCGCATGCCAAATTTGGATGAGTATTTCAAATTATAGACTACAAGTCGAATATATCTCAAAATTCTAGTCACAGAGTTGTTTATGCAATCGAGTGAGTGCAAAGTATACTTAATTTATGGAAATGTTTGTGGGTATGGTAAAAAAGAATAGTCTTAATGCGGAAAATGCAGGAAAAAAAATTTCCCTCAAAGTTTTCGTACTATTTTATGAAAAATTTAAATAAAATGATCAGACTGAGCTACCCGACATTTGTAGGGGGGAGGCTTTTGAAAATAAAATAATTTTTCTAAAACGCTGCACCCTAACATGCATCATCAACAGTTTAAAGCATTTTTACACTATTAAAATCGACGAATAATGTGAAAGACGAAGTGGACATATCGAATTTCAACGATACTGTTGGCGATATATTTTCATTGTAGACTAGAATAGAGCGATGTAATGAACAACATTACAACACCATTTTTCGAAATCTAATAAAAAAAAATGCTATAATATTGTTCATTACAACACTCTAAAGGCGTAGTTATAGACAGATGGCAGCACATATTATAGGCAGTTCCTAACAAAAGTAGATGGCAGCACATTCTATACACTTGACATTTGACGCAGACTTATTACTATGTTTGTGTGCGTTATTCATTCTGTTGTGGTATGCTTTTAGGTTTTTGTGTAAAGATTGATATATTTGGTATGATTGGTTTCCAAGCATTGCTTAAAATTAGACCTGCGTCCACGTTCATTAAGATACCTGGGTGCTGCTGGATTGCTAGACCTTCTTTTATTTTTCTCAGCTGATGATCGTTTTCCCTGATCGTTAATTTTGAGTTTTCCCAGTTTATCTTGTGCCCTTTTTTTCGGATCGTGTGTCTGGCTATGGGGGATTTATTGTATTCTCGTCGTCTGACGTTGCTTGTGTGTCTTTGTGTGGCTCGTTTCGATTCGCCAATATACATTTGTTTGCATGAATCACATGGTACATTGTATATTCCAGCCAGTTCCTTTGTTTCT
>CM055403.1:50086955-50181253 GCA_029228625.1 Pseudolycoriella hygida | reverse complement strand
CCCTAGGTCAGTACTAAGGTCGGCCCTAGCCCAAAAAATAGTTTTTTGCTATATTGTAGACAAAATTGAGGAGAACATTTTTCTCTATTTGGAGGTCAATTTTGTGCGTTCGGAGAATTTTTTTACACCGTTACTTCGGACGGGTTCTTCAAAATTGCCCTACGGGCAATTTCCAATACAGTCTAATGTGAACGCAACATTTACTTAAATACGTTCCAGTCTTTTCGTAACATCAACTCTGTTTGCCGCATCTATTCTGATACGTACGGGTCCCTTCTATGTTTAGTCACTACCTCGACCTCATATCCAGAACTATTTAACTGGTTTTGTTCAAATTTGAACTTGAATCATAGGGCATGATCCTTTGAGGAAATAGAAGTTTGGGAAGATTGATGCAATCGATTGCTCGATTGTACATGAAAAATTTGCAAAAATTCATAAAAATTCGTAAAAATTCACAAAATTTAAAGAAATTCGCAAAAATTCACAAAATTCGCAAAATTCGCAAAAATTCACAAAATTCGCAAAAATTCACAAAATTCACCAATAAATTCAACACAAAAGACAACAACAAGAAACTAACATCTAACTTCTTACAAAAGCTTCAAATTAACATCAAAACAAACCATGAAAATTCATGCAAATAACACAACGACAGAAAAATTAATTTTTTCAATTTCGATAACGATAAATCAATCATAAAAACAACCAACCACAAACCCTAAAAACGAAAAACCCCAAACCAAAGCAAACCCCAAGGAAAAATCGACCACCAAACATCAAACAAACACCAGATCTAATATCGTCAAACAAGATCCTAATAAGAACAACATTCCTGCATGCTACAAACAAGATCGTTCCGTCAACTCAACTATGGATTGGTCGCAACAAACTGAAGCAGAGGAAATGGAGCCCAAAAAATTAATCCATTCATTCAGCCGAAACCAAACTTTTGAAATCATTCGATTCAGATTAATTTCTCTTTTCTGAAGAGGGGAAGTAACTGTGGTGATCACAGAAATCATTTTAGAATCAATTTATTTTATAAATCTAGTAACCGGGAAACCGGACATAAATATCGTTGCAATCAGATTTGTTAAAACCTCGAATGAGGAAACATCTCTCATTTCAATTGTAGAACTGGTTCGCTACAACCGAATAGCCTCTAACACCTCAACAGTCACAGCGAATGAAATAAAGTACAGTCTTAGATCTGCACAATTGGTTACATTTTTCAAAGAAATTCTTTTATGTGTTCATACTATCAACTTCGTCTAGGTTGGCATTCATATCTCATATTTCCAAGATTCACCCAAAGGATATTTCTCATAACTTGCTAGCTAGCGAAATGCTGTTGTAACATAAATACGCACCATTGTCATAAAGCAATTGCTAACAATATAACTCTCTAAACTGAGCCACATAACGTTCCATTTCGTTGGTTTCTATTTTAATTTTCCAGCCCGCCTGTCCTCATAAATAACGCGCCAGATTATGTGAGTTGTAATGTTTTTCATAAATGTCATGTGCTTAGCTACCTTAAGCCGTTTAATTTAACTGTCATCGGTTAAAATTTATAAATTTCTTAAAGTGGATGTATGTAGAGAGGATGTAGGCAATAGGATCAGCGTCAGATTTTACAATAGAAATATAACTTTTTTCAAATCTGTAACAACTACCTTTTGTTCATATTGTTCGTCTTACATAACAGTGGAAGTTGATAAGGTTCATCGTGTTGTCATGCCTTTGTTTATAATACGAATATGACTTTGGTAATCTGTTAAGTGGATTATTTTGTTATTTTAAAGTTACATTAAAATTGTTTTTATTTGAAAAAAATATAATGACAGATTTATGCGCCTCTTAAAATTTACTGCATTACGAAATTTATTGCGTAGTTTCGTAATACTTTACATTTTTAGAAACGCATGAAATATGTATCTACTATATTAAGGAGTATGCTATATTAGCGTGCTACGCGAATAAAAAGCCTAAGGTTTGTTGGGGGTGTTCCACAAGATGATGGCGTACTTTGTTACAGTTTTAATGAAAATCTCCGATACATTCAGCAATATTATAGTTCGTTCATGCACTAGAATAATTCTTCCTCTAGTGCATGAATTTACTGGATGTTGAATCCGAAGTACGCAAGTTGCAACAGGTGGAAGACTGCATTTTCGGCTATGAAGCCTGGGATCAAAAAGTGATGTTAGGAAATGTTATAGCCAATAGCGAGTACTTTATGGTAAAATAATCGTCAATTTTACACCAGGCTGCGTATTTTTTCATAATTCAAGGCAATAAGAAGGCAGCCTAGTGTAAAATTGACGATTATTTTACCATATGGTTGTGTAAAACAAGCATATCACTATGACGCCATTAACGAATGCTTTACAACGCACCAATTTTCATCTTGACGCCAGGCGGCGTTCTTGAGCAAGGTGAAATATAGTGCGTTGTACAGCATTCGTCATCACCGTCACGGTGATATGCTTCAATTTTTGACGAATGGCTGCCTTCTTTTTCATGATTCAAGTTCACATAGATGGCAGCCTGGTGTCAAATTGAAAAATATTGCGCCGTAAAGTACCGACTACTAGACACCAGTCTGCCTTCCCGGACTGCAACGGCACCAGTCAAGTTGAGCTTTCAACGCGATGTATTAGCTTCGCACGCTAATGTAACTACTCCTTTCTTTCATTTTTCCACTGCTGAAGTATTTTATCGTACTAAATTACAACTTCTACTCGTCTCCCAGAATACATATATTTTTGTACGCACAAATTTAAATACGACGACAAAACAATAGCCATATATCATTAAAACTTTTTTTTGTCAATTATATCTGCAATAAACGACGACGCCTCTTTTACTGTCATAAAAACAATATTATGAATACGCCCACTCCTCTATCTACACAGGACGTGAGATTACCTCGTAACGAATATATGCAATTATGTCGTGCTGCTCACTATATACTTGACCCTGATTTTCCTCGATGTTATTATTATTCAAAGAAAGTACACAATATCTCGTTAAAATCATGATTTTTCTTACAATCCTTTTGTTGAGAATTTCTTAAAGTCCCAGAAGTTTCAGAAATTCGGAAATGATTTCTGAGTGATTGCCCCTCGTGAAAAGCGCATGCCAAATTTGGATGAGTATTTCAAATTATAGACTACAAGTCGAATATATCTCAAAATTCTAGTCACAGAGTTGTTTATGCAATCGAGTGAGTGCAAAGTATACTTAATTTATGGAAATGTTTGTGGGTATGGTAAAAAAGAATAGTCTTAATGCGGAAAATGCAGGAAAAAAAATTTCCCTCAAAGTTTTCGTACTATTTTATGAAAAATTTAAATAAAATGATCAGACTGAGCTACCCGACATTTGTAGGGGGGAGGCTTTTGAAAATAAAATAATTTTTCTAAAACGCTGCACCCTAACATGCATCATCAACAGTTTAAAGCATTTTTACACTATTAAAATCGACGAATAATGTGAAAGACGAAGTGGACATATCGAATTTCAACGATACTGTTGGCGATATATTTTCATTGTAGACTAGAATAGAGCGATGTAATGAACAACATTACAACACCATTTTTCGAAATCTAATAAAAAAAAATGCTATAATATTGTTCATTACAACACTCTAAAGGCGTAGTTATAGACAGATGGCAGCACATATTATAGGCAGTTCCTAACAAAAGTAGATGGCAGCACATTCTATACACTTGACATTTGACGCAGACTTATTACTATGTTTGTGTGCGTTATTCATTCTGTTGTGGTATGCTTTTAGGTTTTTGTGTAAAGATTGATATATTTGGTATGATTGGTTTCCAAGCATTGCTTAAAATTAGACCTGCGTCCACGTTCATTAAGATACCTGGGTGCTGCTGGATTGCTAGACCTTCTTTTATTTTTCTCAGCTGATGATCGTTTTCCCTGATCGTTAATTTTGAGTTTTCCCAGTTTATCTTGTGCCCTTTTTTTCGGATCGTGTGTCTGGCTATGGGGGATTTATTGTATTCTCGTCGTCTGACGTTGCTTGTGTGTCTTTGTGTGGCTCGTTTCGATTCGCCAATATACATTTGTTTGCATGAATCACATGGTACATTGTATATTCCAGCCAGTTCCTTTGTTTCTTTGTCCTTTATTCCATTCAACATGTTTTGGATCGTAACGCCAGGTGTGAATGTTACCTTCCATTTTAATTTGTTTCTCAGGAAATCTCCAATTTTATTTGATACATTTCCTATATAAGTCTTCGTTTGTCTTCTCTTCTTCGGAAATGTTACTCATTGTAATCAGAATTTTTGTTTTCGGAATAAGTTGAATTTTGTAGATTTTGTAAATTGTTCGTTGTTGGATTTGGATTTTCTTGAGTTGTTGAGATATTGTTGAATTTTGTCTCTTGAGTTGTTGAGATATTGTTGAATTTTGTCTTCATTCGTGAAATTCGGCTGTTTATGAAATTTAGAGAGTAGTTGTTTTCAGTGAATATTTCTCTGGTGTGTTTTAATTCTTCTTCTAGATGATTTGAACTGCAAATTTTGAAAGCGCGAAAAACCAAAGAGTCGATAACTGAAATTTTCTGTGACTTGTGATGGAAAGAATTGTAATTTAGATATTTGTCCGTGTGAGTTTCTTTTCTGTAGACTTTTGTGTCAATGGTTCCATCCGAATTTCGTGTTATGAAAATGACTAGGGATGGGAACTTCTCAAAATTATCGGTATCGATAATTAGAGGAAATTATCGATAGTTGATTATCAAAATGATTATCGATATTTTGATAATTATCGATAATAATCAAATTATCGACAGTTAAAAAGTTATCGATAATTATCAAATTATCGATAATCGATTGAGAGCATCAAAATTTTACATTTTTTTTCGATGGAGAACCTAATTTTAAGCAAATGGATTACAGGAAGTTGCGGGAAACGCGAACAATTGATGACAAGAAACTTGCAACTGCACACATTTTAAGAGCTTCTAAATATTCGAATTTGCTTATGTCTATTACTTTCTCACTTTTCCCGCAACTCCCAGCCCCTAAATTTTTTTTCAATTGATAATTATTAATATTTTTAGTAACGATTTCTGATGTACTATGTTGATTATTAACATAACTCTTAATAGTCCATTCTAAGCAAACCGTGACGCCTGTAATGTAAGGAACGGAAATATTGCCTTAACCATAGAAAATAGCGAAATAATACGTTCAGCAGAAAATTGGATATTACATTTGTGAACTATTTTTTCATAGAACACAACATTTGAACTCTTGGACGACTCAGGAGAAATTTTCGTTCCTTACATTACATATATTTGGAATGGCGTACTTAGGGGCCATTCACAAATGACGTTAAGCTTGCTATAAAAAATGAGTATCCATAAAAAGGTCATAACTCATGCAAGACAGCAAATTATGTTTATAGGACTCTGGCTACCCCCCCCCCCAAACAGGGGGTGGTTTTGGGGGGGGGGGATGTAGCCGTAGTACTATAAACAAAATGTCTCACCAGTTTGGAGTTATGAACTTTGGTGATTTTATAGCAAGCGTGACGTCATTTATGAACAGCCCCTTATCAATAATTTGACAATTTATCGATAATTTGACAATTATCGATAATTTGACAATTATCGATAATTTAATAAATATCGATAATTTGATATCAATTATTATCTATAAACTATAAATTATCGATAATTATCAATTATCGATAATAATTTTGATAAAAAATTATAAAAAACCTTATCGATAATCGATAATTATCGATAAATGATTATCAATTTTATTATCGCCCATCCCTAAAAATGTCCGAAAATGGTTCGTTTCGATTTCCATTGTAAACTGAATTTGGTTATTGTATGAATTGAGCAGGTGTCACATTTCTTCTGCATCGTTTTCGTCAGCATTTATCACTGCGAATACGTCGTCAACATATCTTTTCCAGAAAATTATCTTCGGGCATTTTGGTATTATTGCCTTTTCTAATTTCTGTAAATATATGTCGGCCACTGTTCCAGATATCGGGGAACCCATAGGGCACCCATCATTTTGCATGTACATTGTGTTATTGTATTGGAAGTATGTGTTACTTAAACACTCTGTTAGGAGTGTGACTACATCGTTCACTTCTAATTTACTGAAATTGTCTTTCTCCCAACTTTCATTTTCTAACATCTTGATAATAGATGTCGCTATTTTCGTAGAGAATGGCCTATATTGTGCGCCGTGCGAATAAATCACGTAAGGATTGTTTCAAAGCTCAACATGACATAAATTAAAATGATTTTATAACACTCGGGGCTATAATATGCATTATAGAGAGTTTGACCAAAGCCACTTATAGCCAAATTGATAACATATCCATATAGCTATTTGTTTTGAGTTATATGTTTACGTTATGAGTTACAAGTTTACGTTATAAGTTAAAATATGTTTATAGCTCAGATCAGTATTGTAACTGATCCAGACCAGTACTGATCAATTCCAAAACTGATGCGCATCAGAACTGATCAGTCTTAAAACTGATCAATACTGATATAGATCAGTTTTGAAACTGATCAATACTGATATAGATCAGTTTTGAAACTGATCAGTACTGATATAGATCAGTTTTGAAACTGATCAGTATTGATCCGGATCAGTTTTAAAACTGATCAGTACTGATCTGGATCAGTTACAATACTAATCTGGGCTATAAACTTATAACTTCTACCGTAAACTTGTAACTTATAAATTATAACTCATAGCTCGTAACTCAAACTTATAACTTATAACGTAAACTTGTAGCTTATAACGGAAACATATAACTTATAACTTATAGCTCTATGTATATGTTATAAATTTGGCTATAAGTCGTTTTGCCCAAACTCTCTGTTATAAAATATCGTATAACACACAGGCTGTAATTTGAGGTCTCGTATCTGGGAGGAGTTGAAGATACGAGGGCGTCAGCCCTTGTGTTATAGTATACTATTATTAAATTGAGCAGCTTCAGATAATTTGTTGTTGAGTAAACCCAACTATGAAAAGTCATTCAACACTTCTCAAATCTCTACGGATTAAAGCCCGCAAAGTTATAATCAATCTGAGGACACAACTCATTACGTATTACTCTAGTAAAAGTAATACGTAATGAGTTGTATCCTAAGAAAGTTGAGCAGTGCCACTATATAACTCAATAAGAGCCACGCTTTAAAAACGATCATTACAACACTTATGACGGTATCGTAATATGTCGTATTTCGGTCACCAAGTCTTAAAAATTATTTTCTAACATCAAAATATGCTTGTTAAGCAAGTTCGGAATTAGATACACGCTCACAAACAATAAAATAAAATTTTTCATCGTCTTTTTTTCTCTGGTTTATATCTCTCACCACTTCACCTCAGATTTCGTTTCCAAACACTGAAATATGGAAAATATAAAAACATTAAAGTCAATATATAACTTTATCGAGGGAAAGATTTCTCAATGTTGAACATAAATTCTGATGTAATTCGAAACCGTTTTCAATTTTCAATATGTTTGTTTGTATTCATCACGGTTTAAGGGCGATAAGTGTTTTAAGAGCGTCAAGTGTTTTGATTAGAACAAATCTGAATGTGAAAAATGTGTCTGGGTAAGCAAATAATATTTACATAATGTGTAGGAGAGGAGGTGTAAGGTTGAGTGAAACAATATTGTTGTTGAAAATAGAGTAAATGTTGTGACTACAGTCCCTTTCGTATGCTAGGCAACTGAACATAACTTTATCAATTATCAAAGGCACATGATCACGTTAATTTCTGCACCACATTTTAACATACGAAGCGGCTGGAATGCTTTGCTTAATTGACTCTGTGTTAGCTCCATCTATCCGTGCAAATGTAACGAATAATATACACCACATCAAGCAGAGCATTATTCGCTTTATGGAGAAAATTAATTTTATTGTAAATAATTGTGAACTGGGTGTATGGAGATGAATTTATATTATATTTAAGCGTGGTGCTTTAAGCTGTCTAACGTAACAAGAGGATTATCTGCTGAAGTAAGACAGTCAAAGTATTTTCGCTTTAGGGAAAACAATCAGTCAAAATGTCTCATGTTATTTGAGTTAGCTTCGCTCAAATGAACCAGGGAGGGTGGAATTTACTATACATCCGACCGATAAATGAAGACTCAAAATTGAAAATAAAAAACCTGAACAGTTTATCAGATGAATATCTCAATTTCTTCTCGACTAGTTGGTTTGACTTACTACACCTGAAAACGGTGTTGGCTGTGTCATTCATAGATTAAATCATTCGAGAAAACCAGAGATTATAACAAACAACAGAAGAAACAAACTAATGGGAATTTTAGCAAACATATACTTCACAAAGTCTACAAGATAAATAGACTTACCGACGACATAATAATAGTTGACAAAACAAACCAAGTCAATAATTGTATACACACTTTTTGTTCTATTCAAAACAAATTGAGTCAATCTTTTTGATGAACGTCATTGTAGCAGCACTTAGGTTTCATTATTCGGTTTTCAAATGAAATCAATTTGTAAAATGATTCGTCGCTTCGACCTTATTGTTTAACGAGTTGTTTATCGGATAAATTTAATTCGATAGAAGGGATACTGTCGCTTCGAAGTAACCTCAAACACTACAAGAATTTTCAGACTTTTAATGGCAGCAACATAGGATACGTTAACGTTGATCTTTTCTTCTTTTTTAATTTTTATTCTGGGAGCTTTTGTATTCGCTACAAAAATTGAATCAGAAATATTAGCGTCGTTAACGTATTTCGCTAGAGGGTCTAGCGAAATTAAGTCTTTATAATAATGCATCATTGTCGCTCTTGCATAGGTTTCTCTTCCCTAGCCGAACTAAAAACACAAGTGTGTTAGTAATAGTAGATTACAGTGGGGGGGGGGATTGCGGAAGTGAGTCATTACATGAGTGATCAATTTTGTGAAATGAGCTTAAGTCAAGAGGGTGTTATTAAGCAAAAAGCTTTAAAAACTGTTTTTTGACGAGTGTATAGTTTGTATCCCGAGCTGGAGGCAAGGTACACAACTGCACAGGTCAAAAAATAGTTTTTAAAGCGAGCTACTTAAAAATACACGAATGAGTTTGCGAGTGTCATGCAATGATCCAAAATGGATGATTTACAAAGCAGGATTGGGTCAGAATATCTACGCCAAAATATCTGCAGTAAAAATATCTACAGGTCAATAATATCTGGGCCATTCCATTGAAAAGTTGGAAAATGTGTTACGAGGGAACCGTCTTCTGGCTAAGAATGCAAAGGTTGGACTTCTTTGGCATGAAAGAGTTGTACATTGAACCTATTGAGGAATCTCGTAACAAATTTCGTATGTGCACGGTTTTCCAAGAACTCATGGTTCCCTCGCAACCTACCAATGGAATCGCCTATCTACTGGTCAAAATATATACGCTACTAAAATCTAAAACCAAAATGTCTTTGTTGTCAGATTGGTGAAATTGGTGTAACTGGAGCACCACAGGCCATAATCTTTCAGAGAAAATAAAAAAGCGGGGTCGAGGGGTGGCTGCTCCCGCGAGGGGGTAAAGGGGGTGTAATCTCCCTTTCGGAGTCTAAGGGGCAAAGCCCCTAGCGGTGTTTGGGGCAGAGCCCCATGTGAGCAGTAAGTCAGTGAAGCTGCCTGCAAGGCGAAAAAAGCTCGCCGCAGGCGCGGGGTCTAGGGGGCAGAGCCCCCAACGTCAAGAATTCTACATAGTAACAATAATTACGAGCATCTGCCTTCAGTTCTTCTTTTCCACATTATTATAGAGGTTGTTTAGGTAGATACTTTCGACTACAGACCACCATTTTTCCGTATGTATTTACGTCGTATATATTTTGGCTGTAGATATGTTGTCCTGTAGATATTTCGGCGTAGATATTCTGACCTAGAGCCCTTTGTTCGTGTTATCGGTGTCCTATCCTGAAACGCGTCATTACATGTAGATATACATGTAATGAGAAGTTTCCGGTGGGGGCCCTAATGTAATCAATAGCATGTAATGAATATTATGTAATGAATGACTTCCGAGGGTGAGCATGAGCATATATAATGATAAGTTTTCAGTGGGACAGCGAGTAAATAGTTATTAATCGATGTCCCACGTATATAATGACACGTTTTAGCATGGCACACCGATTGAAACAGCATATAGCAGGACCTATTTTACAGAAAGTATTTTCTTGACTTTCTTCAATTTTCTGAAAATTTCTGCACTTTCTGCAATTTGTAGAAAGTGAAGAAAGTTTGTTCTATTTCAACGGTTTAATGTTTTAACCTACTTTTTCAGGACTTTACAGTTCCAAATCTAATCAAGTAGTCCAAAACTCTTAAATCGTGGAAATAGAACCAACTTTCTTCACTTTATACAATTTGCAGAAAGTTCAGAGAAAATTGAAGAAAGTTCTTTCTGAAAAATAACCCTGGCATACAGTGGGGGGTAAGTAAGTTAGTCATCCATTCTGGATCATTTCGTGACACTCGCAAACTCATCGTGTAGTTTTCAAAGCTTTTTGCTTCAAAACACCCTCTTGAGTTTGGCTCATTTCACAAAATTGATCCCTCTTGTAATGACTTACTTCCTCACCCCCAACCCCCACCTTAAAATACCATTGTGTGTACCCGTTTTGGACGATTGATTTTGGGGCTAATTCGCGAGTTGTAACGAGTAAAAATACCCATAAACAGTCGTCTAAAACAGCTATACAAACAACCCAACATACTTATATGCAAAGGAGTTAAAAAAAATATTTAAAAATGCCATCGCATGTAAATATATATGCTAGCGGAAGATAAGTGCAAGCTGCCGCAAGCAATAAGGTAGACTGCATTATCAAGTAGCGATAGCTACTTTATGCTTTCACCCTTCCTGTCCGTCCGTCTGTGCATCCTTCACCGGGGAATCACCGATGATTTAGCGATGAATCACAGATGATTGATTAGATTGATTCCACAGTGAATTATCGGTGATTCCACGGTGAATCATCGGTGATTCCACGGTGAATCATCGGTGATTCCACGTTGAACCATGGGTGATTCATCGGTGATTCCACGGTGAATCATCGGTGATTCCACTGTGAATCATCAGTAAATCATCGGTGATTCCACGGTGAATCATCGGTGATTCCATGTGAAGCATCGGTAATTCCACGGGGAATCATCGGTGATTCCACGGTGAATCATCATTGATTCCACGGTGAATCATCGGTGATTCCTGTTGGTTGTGCAATCCAAACGTGCTTTGACTTCAACTATAGTGTTCTAGTGTGCTGTGAGGCAAAAAGATTTTGTTCAATCTAGTTTGTTATAATGGCATTCTAAATTAGAAGTTCTGTGAATAAAGTCGTGTTTTTATAAATAAACGCCTTAGTTCCCAATGTTCCTCACTTTCGTATACTTCCACATCTCAATCTGTATTCGAACTCATTTTGATAAACTTTTAATTTACTATTAATGACAATAACGATGCCAAAACGAACAAAAATGTTTTGTGTTTGTTGATAGAGTTTGTGGAGTGAATTGAATTGGCTTGGTGAATTTGCTGGTGTTATTCTCTTAAATCGTTCGCCTTCCTTTTGCTTTGGCACCAGCAGCATCCTGGGCACCAACAAAAGTTCGCTTCAGTTTTGTCGCTCGTTTCTTTCGAAAGTCTAATGCTACTTCCTTAGATTAAAGGGCCACCTTCCTCATCATCTTATCCTGGCCCATAACCTATAACTCCGGTCTTTCGATTCCATTACCTGAAACCAGTAAAACCAACAGGTTATGGGCCCAGGATTGACTCTGCGTTCGGATTGTAGGAATTCATAAAAATACTTGGCTTGAATTTCAACGTTGACGAACCGGTATGAAAATGGAAATGCATTGAAGAAACGACTAATAGTCAGAACTGTTTACAAGTTGAAGACACGGAACTAAAATGGACACGAGAATTTTACCTGAACCACGAGAACGTACCAGAACAGATTTTGCTAAAAAAAAGTTGACGAAATGGAACGAAAACTGATATGACTGATTCACCCGATATAAGAAATATTACAAGAAAAAGTAGTTTTACCAGAAAATAATTGAATCGGTGATTCAACAGTGAATCATCGGTGATTCCACGGTGAATCATCGTTGATTCCACGGTGAATCATCGTTGATTCTACGGTGAATCATCGGTGATTCCACGGTGAATCATCGGTGATTCCACGGTGAGTCATCGGTGATTCTAAGGAGAATCATCGGTGATTCCAAGGAGAATCATAGGTGATTACAAGGTGAATCAACGGTGATTCCACGGTGAATCATTGGTGATTCCACGGTGATTCCCCGATGATTTAAGTCCAAAACTAACTTCTTTGACTACACTGAGTGTAGTACACTCTATCGCTACTTTCCTATACCCATGACAATGGTTTATTTTAGAGAAAGATTAATTTTGATAATTCTAAAATAAGAATTTACCGCTGTAAATAAAGAACTGACCGCTCTAAATATTGATAGTGGCATGTATGAAGAAATGATCATTAAAAAATAAGAAAAATGATCGCTATAGCACGTAGCGATTGCTTTTCTTTTTTTATAGAGATCAATTCATCATTTTCAGTGATCTGTTCTTTATTTTTTGTGATCAAATATTATTTTCCTTATCAATTTAAATACATGCCACTATTTTACATCCCTCTAGCATGCACAGTTCATGCATATCCACCATTTTTATAGCGTTCATTTCTAACACATTAACACTCTTTCGCAAATTACAACCTTACTTAGTGAATAGCATAACATACTAACAGATTTATTATTTAAATCTAATAAATGTTCTCTTTCTTGTTTCAGGTAAGCCAACGAAGCCTATGAATGGCATTTTTATAACCATTCGCAACAACAAAAGAAATTGGTTGGTAAATTACGCAGCGTTTGAAATATTATACCAAAAAGAATGAAACATTCGTGTCTCTATTTCAAATTTCCAAAACAGACTAATGTTTGTACAGTGTATACCCGTGACTCAAAGGAAAAAAACAAATGAATTTAATCGTGCTCAAACAATGTCTCGAAACATAAACCAAAGAAAATGTTTATAAAATGTAAATACATCCCATTGACAGTTTATTGCCTCCAGTCTTCTCATATTTCCGTCTTTTAAAAACATGCGTGTTTTTAATTACCTAAGGCAATTTTTCCCCAGACTAACCTTCAAACAACATAATCGAAAATTGTGCATGCAGACCAAAACAAACTTTTGTACAAAGAATCTATTAGATAACAAATATTTAGAATAATATTCATGTACGAACGAATCAGCTCAGATGCAATATTCGAAAACAATAACTGATCGAAAAAAAATCCCAAGGGCTTGCGGAAACGTGCGCAGAAAATATGGGAACGCTGAGAATGCTTTCTCCTGAAGCTGGAGGGCAGTAACCATTTGTTCGGGAATGTCCACCTGAATTAGGAAAGCGAAAATCAGGAATCAAGAAATCAGGAACCTAAAATAAGGAAAAACGAAAATCAGGAAATACCAAATTTAGGAAAAACCAAAATTAGGAAAAACGAACATAACCAAAGACCCAAAGACCAAAAAATACAAATAAGCAAAAAATCCAACGTTTTCTGTTCTTTTATAACTGTAAGACTTTCAAAGATCCATAGAAATTACCCAAGGTAATGTCAAAGGCCCTACCGAAGTACGTCTCAGACCATTCAAATCTAGAAAAGCTTATATCCAAGGACTAAGCCCAGAAACACGTGTTATCTAAAATTTTATTGTCTACAACTTTGTCCTTGGAAGCAACTTTCTACCTCTCATAGTTCTGGAGATCTGGGTCATCCTGCCCAATTATGGAAGTGGCCACATACCAGGATTGGGCCATATTTCCCCAAAACCCTGAAACACGTGTTCGCTAAAATTTGATTCTCTACAACTTTGCCTTTGAAAGTAAGTCTCTGTATTGCGTAATTAAGCAAATACTGAAAAAAAACTATCTCTTATCATTTTGGGCAGAGAAATTTATTTTCGCCCATTCCATGGCTCCCAGTGCTCAGACCCCTGACCCGATTCCAACAAAAAAAAATCCCCAGTTTTTTGGCATCAAATGTTTTCATTTGACATTAAATTGAGCAATTTCCGTGCTTTACTTGCTGAGATATTTGCGAAAAAGTTTCACCGACCCTCGAAAAACCATGTTTTTGGTCACTTCTTCGACCATATCTCCGAAACCACTTGATCGATTTTGCTCATCTTCGAACTTGAATGATGGGAGGCATGTACCTTTCAGGGAAAAAAAAAAGATTAGGCTGATCGGTTGAGCCGTTTGGAAAAAAAAGTGGAGACGGACGGACGGACAGACGGACATTTTTTTTACTGCTGATTCGTCATCTCTAGACGATAATAGATGCATCCCCCCACTCCCACCTCGATCTACCCCATGTTACAATAAAATTGTTTGTAGTAAACGTATAGGACCTCTTGTACTTCGTACGGGTCCAAACATCAAAGTTTTCTATTCCAAAGGAGGTCGCATTCTTAGTTTTGGTATGTTGGGGGCTCTGCCCCCTAAACCCCCGCGCCTGCGGCGAGCTAGTAACGCCCTACAGGCTGCCTTCCGTGCATGGGGCTCTGCCCGAAACCCCGCTAGGCGCTCTGCCCCTTAGACTCCGCAAAGGGATATATTCCCCCCCCCCCTGACCCCCCTACGCGGAGGCTGCCGCCCCTAGACCCCCCTTTTTTATTTTCCAGGATTTATCACGGCCTGCAGCGCATTCTCAAAAATTATTTTCCTGATTTTGGTTTTTTCTGCTTGCCTGATTCCTAATTTTGGGTTTTCTTAATTTAATTCATTCCTAATTTAGTTTTTCCTAATTTTAGTTTTTCCTAATTTTAGTTTTTTGTGATTTTTGTTTTTCCTTATTTTTGGCAAATTATTTTTTTCCTAATTTTCGGTTTCCTAATTTTTGTTATTCCTAACGTTTGTTTTCCTAACTCGTGTGGAATACCATTTGTTCGGATAGTGAAGATGTGATTAGAGACAACTATGACTGAAAAATCAGAATTTATCGGGTACCTGGCCACTTCGGTGAAGAGGGTAATGAAATGGTGGACGAGATAATGAAGCGAGGCTATGCATTTCTCTCACAATTACAATATGACAGGACCTTGAAAGAATGTATCCAGTTTGAGCTCATACGAAGCTCTTCTTACTGTAGTTCAGCATGGACCAGTTTCGCATAAGAAGGGTGGTAAGAGCGATCACTGAGCATTGCGGACTGAACAAGCACCTGACACGAATGGGAATCGTATACGATCCCAAACGCAGTAGTTGCGATCTTTGGAGGAAATAGGAAGAAAACATTGAAATGAGTACATGAAACTTGTGACAGAGTGTAGTAAGGTTCCAATCACCGATGACAAATCACTGATAACCAATCAACTGACTAATCACCCATGACAAATCATGGATGAAGGTGAAGGGTGCACAGATGGACGGACGGACAGGAAGAGTGAAAACATAAAGTAGCTATCGCTTCTTAACAAATGATCAAAAGATCTGTGTTTCAAGGTCAAGTAAAATGGACTATCCCGACCTGATGAATAAAAAAAAACTTTGGCGCTCACGTGACACCGCGTTGATATATAATATACATTTTTGTCTGTCATAATCCGTGAACGACACCTTAAACGATTAAAAGTCTATCATATTATCTGAGTTTGTAAAGTAGACATGAGTGTACAAGAGTGACTCTCCGAGGACCATTGAAAATCACCAGCGAAAACACACGCTATCAAGTTAAGTTTATCGTTGAACTAAACGCTTCTTTCAATCAACTTTTTTATCCATTTTATTCAGCCCAGCTTTTCACAATGCCTTCCCATCGCAATAATTCGCGGATAATATTATCGTTCGTTCCGAATTGTTTACATTGACATTCATCAAGAAAGTGACGAATTTCCGCGATTAGTTATTTTTGCTGCCAGTCTATACTTTCGAATGTCGAGTCTATTTACACAATGAACAAAATAATCACCAACCCCAAAGCCTTTCCTTTATGAATTTCATGAATGTAATTTTTGTCTAGATTTTCGTTGTACGAGTACATATTACATATAAATATTAAATAATAGGTCACATCTGGCATCATTTTTCTTCTTTCCATTTATCAAAGAAACCCCGAGTGGTGGTGTGTGTCAACATCTCAACATGTAGAAATGTACTTTCCATAAACAGTCCACAATTCAAATAAAACTAGAAAACGTTATATCGCCTTTGTTCTCGTACTTCCATCGAAACGCAAAATAATATTTTTGAAGCAATAATTTTCAACACGTTTTCGTTTTGCAAATGAAATTCATTTTAATTTATTATTTGCTTAGAGTACTTCATTTGTATAGGAAATTGAAAAGAATCTTTAGAATTTGTTGGCCAGCAATAATTTTTGGGAACGTTGGAACGTTACCAAATGATTTGCTACGCAATGCTTTTCAACTAGGCACCAGACCGCCTGGGCCCTATTTTCAAAATTTCGGTGAGAAGCTACCAAATAACAATGGAATGCTCGCCGTAAAGAGGCTTTTACTTATTGTTTCAACTCATACATGTGTATTTATCTCGCGTGAGTTTCTCGTAAAGAATTAAAGAGATGTTTACATGTATGAGTTCTAACAATACATAAAACTTCTCGCCGGTGAGTTTTCTATTGTTATTTGGTAGCTTCTCACCGAAATTTTAAAATAGGGCCCCTGCATTGGTTCGGTAGTGCGTTCAGTGGACAACAGGCAACTTTTTCATGTAAATAATTCATAGAAGGCTTCCCTTTAGCTACTTCTTCAGTATTAACAGTTGTTGTTGTTTATTATTATGACTGTACATGATTAAGGCTTTTCAACCTTTTAAGTTACATGCAACCCGAACTAATCAACGCGTGCACATAACTTAAACGATTTAGTAAATGAAAATAAAATAAAATGAAACAATTACCATGGAAAACAAATTTTCCAATGAATCCATTCTTCGAATTTTAATGTTTGCCAGCACCGACGCAATGTTGCAAATGGATTACCTCATTTAGTGAATCACTGGAAAGAAGATGTGAACTAGTGATGAAGTGATGAGTAGGTAATTTTTGGTGAATAATTAATGATAGCATTAATGCCCTTAGATATACGAAATAGGCCCGAAAAGTCTATTTAAAGCCAGTTATCGATAATAATTTGAAATGGTTGGCATTAATACCCTTAACCAATAAAATGAGCCCGACAGACCTTCTTGAAACGAACGAGAAAAAATGTCACTGTTTGCCTTCGGGACCACCAGATTAAAAGGTCTCAAATTCCGCGTGGGCACTAGATAGATAAATAGATAAAGCGGGTGAGACCGTCACGATCTCTGCATCTAGGCCTCCAGTGGGCCTGTTGTGCTTGCCCGTCGTTAAATTAGAATCTTTTAGTTGTTATGAGGTATTCCAATACGCGTTTAGGCGGGACATTTTTAATGTAACCATAATTTAACACATATGCTCCCAAACACTTGAATCTGGCCATTATGTATGCTGGGCATTTGCAGAGAAAATGTTCAGCGGTCTCAAGGTCTCCACACTAGACGCAATAGAGGCTATCCGCAATACCCATCGTGTGAAGATGCTTGTTGAGGCTACAGTGCCCAGTCAAAATATCCGTCAACCGTTTTAGATTTCGCCTACAGAACGAAAGCAATGTTTTGGAGCGAGATTTATTAATCAAAATACAGTTTTTGGCTTGTCGAGCATAGGCTAGTGAATTCCAGTAGTTAGAGAACTGGTCACTCTTCCATTTGTGCACCTTACTTTGAAGGACGGAAAGAGACACGCTAGTTTCAGGTTCGGGACCCGTTTGTGTGGAGCTTGAGGCCTGTCTGGCCAGTTTGTCCGCCAATTCATTGCCGGAAAACCCGCTGTGGCCTGGAATCCACAACAAGGTTACTCGGTACCGAGATGCTAGTAGTTCAAGGGCGTCCCAGCACTCCAAAGCCGATTGGTTGTCCGAGATGATACGTATCTCGTTATGAGAAAAACCCTTTTCTTGGATGAAGTGACAACAATGCCTTATAGCCAAAATTTCCGTGAGGTAAACAGTGGTCATGTTATCTAGTGGTAGAGAGATTTCCATACCGATTTCTGGGCAACAAGACCCTGCTCCCGAGCAATCGTCTTGACGTGGGCACTAAATTTTCAGCCAAGTAACGTGGTTCGCCTCCCACCACAATCTTTTGCAAAAACACGCAGGACAAATAGTCGAAATAGGATGCTAGGCTAGTCCCCAAGAGGACATTGGAATACTCCGAGGTTGAATCCCGCCTGCGCAAACCACAGTTGAACCGGATGCAAGCCTTGAAGGGCTTATTAAGAATCTCCATGGCCGAAGACTGCAGATTTCCTAACACGTGTGAGCAGTACACGAACTGCGGCATCAAAAGAGATTTGAGGACCAAAAGTTTTACGTTTCGAGGAAGGTAAGAGGCATGGCCCACAGGCAGCAAAGACCTGCGAAGACCTTAGCCGATACGGAACGTACTTGCGGGTACCATTTCATCGCTTCGTTTATGAGAATCCCAAGATCTTTAACTGTTGACGCGTATGTTATAGTAGTTCCTTCAAACACTACTTGGGGAATGTTCGTTCACTGATAATTTGATAGCTTGTGTTTTCCGAACATTGAGCAGCATCCTATTTGTCTTAGCCCAGCGAGAAACTGAATTCAAATCTGCGGAGATATTGCCTACATCTCGTTCGATGAAATCTTTGTGGACGGATATGTACAATTAGACATCGTCGGCAAATAGATGACAACGTGAGTTTTTGATGACTGTGGGAAGGTCATCAATAAATATTGAAAACAGCAGACGACCGAGTATAGACCCTTGAGGAAGACCAAGCATGATCTCAGAAAACCTCGAAGCAGACCCATTTACCACTACCTTCTGATGCCTGTTCTTAAGGTTATTTTCTACCAGCCTCAGAGCCGATCTAGAAAACCTAAAACGTTTAGAAAATTTGTCGAGGAGCTGACTGAGTCAAATGCCTTCGAAAAATCTAGCAGAACTAATATCGTAGCCAGCCCTTTGTCCAAACTTGTTCGGACATCATGAGTCATTTTAAGTAGTGCCGTAGCTGTACTGTGGTTTGACCGAAAGCCCGATTGGCACTTATTTAGAAGATTGAACTCAGCGAAAAAGGCCGTTATCTGCTGCTTCATCAGTCTCTCTAGTGCTTTGAAAACAGCTGGCAGAATGCTGATAGGTCTGTAATCGTTTAGCATGCGATTTCTCGTATTCTTATGACGGGGAAGGACTTTAGAGGATTTCCAGTGATTTGGGAAGCGTCATTTAGTTAGAATCGCATTAAAAATGAAGGTAATCACCGGAAAAACAGCTGGTAAAACTAATTTGACAAAAGAAATTGGAATGGCATCTAAGCCCACAACTTATGGAAAACACTTTTTTGATTTTGAGCTTTTGGACTCAGCCAGGGCCCTAAAACTGAGTCTCCACTAGGGCACAACGGGTTTTTCTACATAAATCGGGTAAAACTTATCCGATTTTCAAAATCTTTTTCTTTCCTGAAAGATAATCAGAAAAGTGATTACGAAATTGAAGTTACGATCGAAAAAGTGGTGCAAAACGTGGTTTTTTGAAGGACGGTGGAACTTTTTCATTTTTATCATTGCGAAATTAGAACGCTTCGCGACCCAACACGTTATTTGGTTTTTTTCGTGAATATTCCTTTGATAATGAGGTTTTTTTGCAGTGCTGTATAGAAAAAAGGGGCCAAGGGTCAAGGGTCAGAGGCTTCTGCTAAGTGCTCTAGGTCGGTTCTTAATTCTGGGCTTATTTTAAGGGCTTTGAAAGATTTTTTGCGCCGTTGCTTCGGATTTACTCAAATACGTTCATGTCTTTTTGGCGCGACTCGTATTTTTGTGCCTTTTTGGAAAAAAATTGGAAAGCCAAATGTTAAATTCATAACACAAACATAACCAAAGACTCGTACGTATCAGAATAGATGTGACAAACAGAACAGATGTGACAAACAGAATAGATGTGGCAAATAGAATAAATCTTGCAAAAAGACTAGAACGTATCTTAATATAGTAATAAGTCCAACGTTTTATGTTCTTTTATAACTATACGAATTTCAAAGATCCATAGAAATTACCCAAGGTAATATCAAAGGCCCTACCGAAGTACATCTCAGACCATTCAAGTCTAGAAATGGTTATATCCAAGTATTGGGCCATTTTCCCCTAAAACCCTGAAAAACGTGTTCTCTAAAATTTTGTTCTATACAACTTTGCCTTTGGAAGCAACTTTCTACCTCTTACAGTTCTAGAGATATGGATCATCCCTCACAGTTCTAGAAATGGTCATATCCCAGGATTGTGGCATTTTTATCCAAAATCCTGAGACAAGTGTTCTCTAAAATTTTATTCTCTACAACTTTGCTTTTGGAAGCAACTTTCTACCTCTTATAGTTCTAGAGATATGGATCATCCCTCCCAGTTGTGGAAGTGGTCATATCCCAGAATTGAATAATTTTTAACCAAAACCCTGAGACACGTGTTCTCTAAAATTTTGTTTTCTACAACTTTGCCTTTGGAAGTAAGTTTCTAAGTCTTATGGTTCTAGAGATATGGACTATCACTCCCAATTCTAGAAGTGGTCATATCCCAGGATTGAGCCATTTTTACCCGAACCCCTGCAACTTTGCCTTTGACAGTGAATCTCCATATTGCATAGTTAAGTGTTTTCGTATATGGCCAAGAAACTCAATTTCGTCGATTCCATTGGTCCCGGTGCCCCAACCCCTGACCCGACTCCCACAAAAATTTTTTCCCTATTTTCTGACATCAAATCCTTTCTTTTGACACCAATATAAGCAATTTCATGTTTTTGGTCACATCCTTGACCATATCTCCGGAACCACTTGATCGATTTTGCTCATCTTCGAACTTGAATCATAGGAGGCATGTATGTTTCAGGGAAAAAAGCTTAGGGTGATCGGTTGAGCCGTTTGGAAAAAAATTGGAGACTGGAGGACGGACGGACATTGTTTTTATTGTTGATTCGTCATATTTAGACGATAATAAATGCATCCCCCCAACTGCCACCTCGATCTACCCCATGTTACATTAAAATTGTTTGTAGTAAACGTATAGGACCTTCGTACTTCGTACGGGTCCAAAAAGAAGTTCCTTTGTATTAAGAGAACATTGTTTCAATCACAGGAGAAATTGTTAAGCGAGGACTCTCGTATTCTCTACCTTGGTGATAAAATTCACGTTTTGTAATTTGTAATTTCTCCCCTTGTTATGAAAATAACTATTTTTCATGCGAGCGGTGTGAAAAACCTTATTTTCTTCACTGTAATACTGTGAGAAGATAGATTTATTGTTGACGTTTTGTCTGATGACGATTCAGGTGAAGAAATTTTAATTTTCCCTTCCGTGGGTGGGGTGAAATTTTCTCGCTTGCTTGAACTTGAACTGCCACTTCATTTTTGCTGACAAAAATTTTATACAAAATCGAGATTTTTTGTTTCGTGGATAGAAACGGTTATTCCCACCGCGCTCACACAAAAGACATTGTGTTACCCTCAGGGAAATTAAGAAATCCCAACTCGAGGGAATTGTGGCCTTATTCATGTATTTGACAACTGCTAATAATGTAAAAACAACAGGGGGCGACTATAGGTACATACATCCATCGTAGAAAGAAATAAAAGATGAGTGAATGAGTTCCACAACAATATCGTATTTGCTTGAAAATAAGATTCTTTTACATTATTCTTCTACTAACAACACTGAAAAATATAAATTGATAAAATACTCGATATCGTAACTTATCTGCAAAGATAAAATATTTTCTGTCTTTATTGCCATTGCGTGCATCTGTTATCTTAAGTTTCTCTTATACACAACCCAACCGAAATTCGACTCTAGTCCACGAACATTTGACTATTTAAAAACTCCATCAATTGGTTTATCGTGCGTTGTCGATGTTCATTGTTTTTCAGCTCTTGAACCTCATTATGTAACTCCTCAATCTTCTGTGCGTGATCGTCAATCTTGGTCTTCAACCCATTGAAATTTACAACGTCGAGTTCGTTTCCCGAATCAATGGATTTTTTGACATCCTTTGTTGAAAGCACTTCCGTGCTGTAAAAGCCACCATCCGCGAGGTCAGTTGACACCGCACCTTTCCGCTCGTTTGCCAAATCGTAAGCTTGCATTAGAATTTCTTTCGGAAGTCGTTTCTCATCTGGATTAAGTGGTTTCACACACAGCACAGCGCGGTAAGACTGTGGAGACACCAAAGCATGATTGTTGATTATCTTCCTTAACCATGAGGGTAGATATCGCTTAAATAACGCAGACTCAATGTAGTGAATGAGTTCAGTTTGTCGAACAAGTCGTGACAGCTCGGCAGTTTTTTTCAGCTCTTCAATGTCGTTAACCGCTATGCCTTCGAGTAGATTCATAAGGATGACAGTCACAAACACTATAAACAGAATGTAAATAACTTGACCGCTTATTTCGTTCAGAAGTGGTGGATCGATTCTATCTGGATCGTTGGTCAAGATTATAAGATCTTCTTCGCCAGTCATCATCACCAGCACGGATATGAATGCCATTATGGGATTCGAGAAAATTGGCGAATCGGGAATTATGACGCAAAAGCTTATGCTGAAGCCGATCAATATCCCCGAATATGCCATGAACAGTTTACCGAATTCGACTTGCACTTTCGTGTACATAGCCACATACACACCAAAATCTGGTAACTGGCCCATCATCAACATTAGATTTGTCCATCCCAATAAAACAGCAAATGCAGCGACGTGATTCTGCCAATAGTCGATGCGTTTGTTGTAAATGTAGGATGTCAGGAATACGCTCAAAATGACAAACCATTCGATGATGTTCTCGATTTGGGTTACGTAGTGTCTGAACGATGAGTATCCGGTGAGTCCGTACAATTTTCGAGTTATTTCAAACATTGTTATAGCCACCAACGTCCACCACTGCATCTCAATTACAAAAGGATTATTTCGCAATAAGTCACCGAAGATTGATTGCTTTTGGCAAAGTTCTTGATCCTTTATCGTTTCATTCAAATCTCTACTGCCATTATAGCAACTGTGTGCCAATGCAGTTAGAACGTACAATGACAAGAACAACACGTTAATCAGACAGAACACCAGTCTTGCTATGAAGAATTTTCGGACTTTCTTCCATTTGATATACAAGAACGCGGTACAAAGAGGATGTTCTAGAAACTCTTTCTGACCTTCCTCTATAAACGTATGCAAAAAACTGATTTCCTTCGGATGACAATTTTGTGACAGCTGGCGAAAATCTAGTTCCAGCTCAAGATCCCTGTTCAACGGGTCTTCAGACTCGTGAATACTAATTGCACTGTCTAAGTTATTCTTGATCATAGCTAGAGAATCCGGTATTTTTCTCGCTATTACATTCAATGCGGTGGTTCCTTTTCTAGACCTCGTTGTGACATCAGCCCCGTAGTAAATGAGGGTGTCAACACACTGAGCAAATCCTTCCACTGCAGCCAGATGAAGTGCACTGTATCCAAAAATATCTTTCTGATTAATATCGGCACCCCACATTATAAGACTTTCGATGATTAGAAGAGATGTGTCCGACTTTCCAATAGCTGCATGAAGAGGAGTTCTTTTATCGAAATCTTCAGCATTCGGATTAGCGTTTCCATTGCATAAAAGTGATTCCACACATTCTATGCTAGAAGTTCTAGCTGCCAGATGTAACGGAGTAACTCCTCGATGATTTTTTATCTTTGCATCAGCTCCCTTTGCCAACAGTAAGTTTACGCATTCCACATTGCCTTCATCTGCTGCTAGATGAAGGGCTGTTGACTCTTTTTCCCTAAAACAAATTCGAATATTCGCATCAGCAGTTGGAGAGTTTAACAAAGCTTTTAAGCTTTCACTTAAACCCAAATCAGCTGCTAAGTGAATTGGATTTGTTCCCGATGGTTTCAAGGAATTGACGTCAGCGCCTTCTCTAATAAATAGTTCAATGCAATCAATTGCGTTGGCTCGGACAGCTAGGTGAAGTAACGATTCATTACAATCGAGTTTGTTCGTGGAAATGAATATGGACGCGCCGTTTTTGATCAAAAGCTTAGCAGTTTCTTTGGCATTTCCAAAAGCAGCAAAATGAAGCGGTGTATATGTTCTCGGTTGTAGATTTATGTCAATATCGTGTGACAAAAGAAATTGGACGGAATCTACACACCCACTGAATGCAGCGAGATGTAATGCTGAAATTCCATTGGCGTCAATAAAATTGGGATCAGCACCGACTGAAATCAGATACTCAAGCAAATCATGTCGCTTTACGAAGCAAGACCAAAGAAAGGCGATGTTTGCTTCGAATTTGGAAGTAATCGATAAACTATCTGCAGCATTCTCCGGTGTCACCGCCCTATTTTCTATTTCATCCAACAATTTCGAGTTACCCGAGTTTTTTCTAATTTGTTCCAAAAGACTGTCTCGAATACTTTCGTCACACACTTGAACATTCAAATCAGCAAAGGACTCTTCAAATTTATCGTACATGTGCGACGGTATATTTTCCGCTGGCGGTGATGGTCCGCATTGCATATAGCCGAAAGCGTCGTCGCCCATTTCCAACTCCAGTTCGTCGGGAATGCGAATTTTCAATTTTGTATTGGCATTTATTTTGTACCTTAAAATCAAAAGAATATTTTACACGAAGATTTCGAAATTTCAAAAAGTTAAATTCACTTTTGATTGACTGAGAACAAGGGAACATCTTCTCCACTAATTTTACTATCTCTTCGAACAATCTTTGCTTTCTTTGGTCTCGCAAATCCTTCTTTGTATCCTAAGTTGTCCATCACTGTGATCTCTCTGTGAAATCCACTTGACTAATCGAAATTTGTTAACAAACTAACATCAAAATGAAATGCGCATTGTAGATAGTCCAACTGATAAAAATATTAAAATTAATTTCAATCATCATGGATGGCTGGAGATAAGGTTCTGCCAAAACATATTTCAATGATGTGCTGTAGTAACGAAATCATAAAACAAACACAATATTCATAAAAATATATTTTCCCAGATATAAAAGAAACTTCATGAAATTCAATTTTTCAGGCTGCATGAACTTTTCTGCTTCACATTTGTCTCTACAATTTTATTTTGTTGAAAATAAGAAAAAATTATTCTGTAAGTTAATTACAAAAAAGTTCTTTAACGTTCGGTTTGTAAAAAGTTAGACTTTATCCACACCGTCACCGACGTAGGGGTCATTCACAAATGACGTCATGCTTGCTATATAAAATGAGTATCCATAAAAAGGTCATAACTCATGCAGGACAGCAAATTATGTTTATAGGACTCTACCTACCCTCCCCCCCCCCAAACAGTGTGTTGCTTGCTTTGGCGGGGGTTAGCCGGAGTACTATAAACAAAATGTCTCACCAGTTTGGAGTTATGAACTTTGTGGATTTTATAGCAAGCGTGACGTCATTTATGAACAGCCCCTTATGTGATAGTATAGTGATAACCATGAAATATGCTTAATTTGTAAAGGAAGTGGTATCATGACACGCACCAAAGGCGGGGATTGCTCCCGCTCGGAACGCTCTTTAACACATTTCAATTGATTTTTTCGGGTACGAACTTTGCTTGTTGATCATGAGAAATTTTTTCGTTTTCGGCTAAAACTCAAATGAGCCGACAGGTTGTTGCCGTTGACGGAGTGATTATATTCGTTCAAATCAAATAAATTATCAATTGGAGATGTTCGTGTCGACATTTTTTTCAAATGGGACCCGAAACAAAATTAAAATTCAACCCGATCCCAACCGCACCCGAATCCAAATAAAAAATCAAACCCGACCCAAACATCTCACTGCACCTTGGTGCACCCCGCTGCTCCTCAGTGGATCTCAGTGCACTACGGTACAAAACTTTGCACCTTAGTACACTTTGGTGAAATATTAAAAATCCTGATTGATACGAGTGAATTTGAGTTTTGGGGCACCCCCGCGCCTGCGGCCAGTTTTTTTTTTACGCCTTGCAGGCGGCCTAACGAGCAAGGGGCTCTGTCCCTTAGATCCCGCAAGGGGGGCTATACCCCCCTTGACACCTCACAGTGGGGGCTGCCGTCCCTCGACCCCGCTTTTTTTTCCACCTTCGCTGAGAATTTTGATTGTTGTTTTCAGAATTTTTTCTGGATTTTTGTTATTCGGGATTTTTGTACATTCGGGATAATTGATTTTCGGGATTTTTGTTACTCGGGATTTTGGATTTTCGGGATTTTCGCATTCGGGATTTTTGCATTCAGGATTTGTGAATTTGATTATTGACGGCCACCGCAGTTTGATACTAACGTGCGTTCATGATTTTAGCTCAGGAGGAATTATTATTCACAAGTAGATTTGATTGTAGATTTCAATGCACCACTATAAGAAAAGCAAACGTAAGGTTTGCAGCAACCGCAGCGGTATATCGTTCTTGGTAGGCTGCAGACAGTGTTACGAACTTCATGGAAGTGGAAGTTGTATTGTATGAGATTCAGACTGGCTTCAGGGTGTCAGGGTCAGAGTATCTGTTTCAGGTAGGCTATTGAAAAGCTTTAGGCTTCATCGATTAGGAGAAGGCATTCGACCGGGTACCAAGGCGAAAGTTGTTCGAGGTTTTTGGTGAGTACTGTATCAATTTTAGTTTGCTGGGTGCCATTCAAAGCATTTATTCAAAGCCGCGGTAAGAATTGATGGCTAAATCACCGAGACTTTCGAGGTTAATGAGGGCGTTCGTCAAGGTTGCTGTCTCTCTCCACTTCCATTCATAATTTTGAAATTATTTCAGAATTTAAATATTGAAGAAGCATCTTTTCGTGGATGGCAAGTCAATTAGGGAATTTGAGGAAAGGAGGAAAATGTGAAACGCAGTGGCCAGTCAGTTGAGGTCGCACACGTTCAAGAAAAAGGAATTGAGTAGCGAAACAAAGTTAGCTATCGACGGATCAATCTTCAGGCAGACTATTTTTTATGGAAGTGAAACTTGGGTAAATACGCATATCTCTGGAGGATTCTCAAGAATGTAGAAAAGTTGAATTCGGAGGGAGTAGTGGGATAATCATATAAAGAGCTACGTTATTGGGTGTTTAGGAGTTTCGTGCGTGCAAGAGGTGGCAAGTGTCCGTCGTCTGCGCTGGTTTGGGCACGTTCAAAGGATGGGTGTGGACAGACTGGTACGAAGTTCAAGATAATCTTTAGAAACTGTTGCCATTTGTTGAATCTAATTGTTACATTGAAGTTAGCAACCAGACTAACTAAGTGTGAATTACCTTATTTTGTTTGTAATTGTAATGAAAAATCCCTATAGCAAATGCGCGAAAACTAGGAAAATTTAAGCGATTCAATTTAAGAGATTCATCCTGGTATAAGTACGACCGGCCGGGTACCATCGCTAGTATACAATAGTTGGTGTGCCCCACAAAGTAATTGGTACCTATTTTGATCATCTTACCAGTTTTGAGTATTGATTCCAAATTAAACAATTATTTCGGCCATGGAAATAATGTTTTCTAAGTTTGGGAAGCTCGGGCTCCTCTCCCTCTAATCGCACCAGCAAAATTGTAGACTAAAAAGTTTCACTTCCCGGTGGCTTTGACTTCCAGGTAGCTTTGACTTCCCGGTGCCTTTGACTTCCCGGTGGCTTTCACTTCCCGGTGCTTTTCACTTCCCTGTAGCTTTCACTTCCCGGTGGCTTTCACTTCGCGGTGGCTTTCACTGATGCTTTTGACTTCCCGGTGGCTTCTAGGGGAACGGGTGGTTACGTACTGGCTTTTCACCAAGAATACCCGGGTTCAAACCCCAGTGTGGAAAAATTCTGTATAGGATTTTTCTTCAACGCTTATCATGAAAGTAACGTCCCTTAGCTCACCCAGTCTTCATAAATGGGTAGTTGGGGTAGCAATATCGCAACGATTTGTACACAACGATTTGTACACAACGAAGTGTTACGTCACCCATATTCGATACACTGTGTACGAAACAAGCAGGCTCTTACCCAGCTGCTAAGTTAAGGTGTGTGTAAACGTCAAAAAAAGTAATGACAAATTTCATACCGTTAAGGCTGTGATTCGAATCTGTTCGATGCGAGCTTAGGTGTTGCCAGATGTACTAGCGCGCGACAAAATCGAAAAAGAAATAATCCTTCAATCGAAGGCGTGGTTCGGAATACACGTTAAGCATGTGATTCCTAGTGCGGTTAGTCCACACTAGCTGGCAGTTACTCAGTGTAACACTCCGGCAGTCGAACCAGACACTTTACAGTGCTGCTCCCAACTAATAAGTGCCATTGGGATTATTATTGACTTCTCGCTTCCCGGTGCTTTTTACTTCCCGGTGATTTTAACTTCCCGGTGCTTTTGACTTCCCAGTGGCTTTCGACTTTCCACTTCCCGGTGTTTTTGACTTCCCGGTGGCTTCGACTTCCCGGTGGTAATTGCTGTGTAGTAAAGAAATTTCCTATGATACAATTTCCCGGTCGAAATGCAAAAATTCCTTTTTCCAAAAACTTTTAGGAATCCAGGATCCCGCGATCCAGCATAATTTCCATGCACGGATTATTTTGTAAATTGTTATAAGTGTGCCCTCTACAGGATTGTTTATTACAACAAAAACCTCTTTTAAAAGGAAAATGTGGCGCAAGTCCTCGTGTCTTCTTCCAAAACAACTGATATCAATGACGTGTAAAGATTCGAAACGCAAAAAATTCTTTTGCAATATTTTCGATTAAAAAAATGCGTCACATGCACGATGTACGGAGTACAGCTAGCTAAGTTTTTGCATGCGAAATCTGAAAGCGCAGAAAAATTATTACGTTGGGAGGAACCGGCATTTGTCACGGATTTTTTTAATCGAATGTGAAAATATTTCAAAAGAATTTTTTGCGGACGAGGACCTGCGTCACATTCCCCTTTTAAAAGGGGTTTTTGTTGTGGTATCGGCTTTTTTGGAAGTAGAAAAATTGTTTTTGATGAATTATATAGAGAATTGTATTCGAGCCGCCGCCGCCAAACCGAAGCGAGGCGGCTACTACTTCCATGAGCGAAAATTATCCCCACAACTTCCTCTACAACATATCAAAACCTTTGTCTCATACAAACCAACCAGTAGCTAACTAACGTAGGATACTTTCATTAACTTTGGCTTCTATGCAATGCACTTTTTATATAGCAAATGATCATTTTCTAAAGGTCATATCTCCGGATCCACTGATCCACGATTTTAATGAGTGAAAAGACACTTTGCCTTAGAATTTTCCGAAGAATCCGGGAAGAATATTTTCCGGGGGTACGTCGCAAGGGGGGAAGTCAAAACTTAGCTTTATATATGGTTTCTCTGTCTACGAACTAAAAATTTTTCTGTTTTTTGTTCGTATGTGGACTTACGTCACGGGCGCATCGCTACCACGCGCCCATGATTCATATAAGACTTATTAACGTTTTGTTGAAATCAGAGAAATCGTAAGCGCCGGCTCACCGATGGAGGGACCGCATAATTATTTCTCTGACTGCGATTGATAAGTTCCATATTCTGGCTCATTCCTCAGTACGATAAAAAAACATTTTTACTCATGAAATCATGAATCTCTAAGCTCAGAAATTTTCTTATGGTGAGGTCATAAACGCATTATCATCTTCGAAAACTCGGCATCCTTATAGGCTTCGGGTTTTTCTAACTTTTTTTTGTAGATCATTTCAACTCTCAATGAACAGACATAGAATAGAAACAAATACTTAATTGAGGTAGGATTGAAAATGTATCCTAATGTAATGTGTAGAATGAATGTCACGACTAATTATTTTTGTCCCCTTCCAAGAAATTCATCAGTGCATTGTGATTGACATTCCCTCGTTAAAAGTTTTGATTTATTCGTTTTCCAAAACCTAGGCAAAGATCCACGGTTAATTGATTGAAGGGCAATACTCGTTTGTTGTCAACTTGCAAACATGTGATAAAAATAAATAGCTAGCGAACTGTCGTTAAAATGTAATTTATGTTCAGGAAGAAATCGTTTAGACTCGCCAGTTCTATCTCCCTTTTCATTTTCAATGCGATGTTACACTCAAATGTACTTTTGCGACAATCATTAATACATAACAGAGTGAATTGAATGCATGAAAAATCAATTATTATTTCATATATACGAGGACACGTTATGTGTGCTATTGCGCATTATTTCCTTGATCTTTTTCAGACCATTAAATTTTGATGTTCTCCTTTCTATAAAGCCAATTGTTGGGTATTTCTGTGCAAGATTTATGGATTTTATTAGCGAAGGGAAATTTCGGATATTTTTTGGACGGCAATTTGAACAATAATAATAGACTTTTGGTAATTACTTTTAAAATTGCAGACAAAAGAATTTTAGAGATGAAAAATACCATTATCGACGAATCTATTGTCATTTTCGCGGTCTCTTCATTTATGCCTCGAATTTCGTCTTTTCATTATATTCAATTGATCTGCAAATCCAATTTTTCATCCACTTTTTTGTTATGTTTACTAGCAAGTTGAAACAACGTGGTCAAAATACGGCATTTCATTTTTAGTTGCAGAACATTAAACAATTTACATTGAAGAAACGTCTGGGTCTTAGGGTTGGAAAGGTAATTTTTCGAGCTATGACCGACATTCTTCACCTCTTGTCACTCGTAGGAGTTTTCGCAGTTTTAATGAATTTCATAAAGTTTTTATAAGACAGGACTGATAGTGGTATCGTTGAAAAGCTACAGTCACCAACTTTGTTACGACAGGTATGCTGTTGATACTCTACTGTCGTCATAAGGAATAGATTTATAGATTTATCAGTTTGGGTCGGACCTTGATAAGTCCATGAAAGTCATAAGGAAAAAAATGTAGAGAAAATCAGCGAAGATTTTCAAAGAAGTTCGCCGAAAAAAAGAACAAATTACAATGACCGAATTTTGTACTTCTGCGCAGGTTTTCGCGGTGTTAAAAAGCTGCGCAGAAGTACAAAGTTCTTATTTAAATTTTGGTCATTGTAGATGTAGCTACAAAACTAAATAAAATATTCTGGGCGATTGTTTTGTTTAATTTTTCTTTACGACGGCAAGTCTATGTCTACGATTGGCGAGAGAGAGAACGCCAGCCATTTTTTGTACGGTACGATAATTCCGACCAACCAGAATTTTTTTGTAGATTTGAGTCGTCCATTTTTGGTCCTTGAAATACAGATCTGATGATCCTTTGTTTACAAACCCGTTCATCATGTAAATTCTGAAAACCTCCCAGTCCCGACCAGGAACGTTCTTAGTGCGGCAGATGCTATCATGCGTACTGTTGACGGGTTGGACCACATGACTTCCTAGTTTCTTAAACCTCAGTGAAGAGAACTTCAGACATCCGCATACAACGTGAACGCTTGTTTCCTTACTTAGACTGCAGGTACAGTTGGGATCGTTAGAGGTTCCCATTTTTGCCAGTCCAGTGCGTTTCCTGTCCATGCTTAACAGCTTTCTAGCCCACTTGCCATCGGGCACCTCGAAGAACTGCTTCGTGTGCATTCTTCCTAAATAGGCGCTCCAATATTTAGCGAATTCCGACCTCACCCAACCCTTCATCGCTTTCACGCATGCGGAGTGTGGAATGGATTTAAGAGGTTCTGGTCCGCAACTCGATTTCCTCGCCACCTCATCCGCTTCCTCGTATCTCTCCACATCAGAGTGTCCGGAAACCCAGACCAGCGTAACCTGATTTCTGAGTCCTATCCAGTTCAGTGTTTCCTTAAACTCTTTCACCAGCCTGGAGAGGCGACATGAGCGCTTTAATCATCGCCTCACTGTCCGAACAGACTGTGACATTTTCCCCACATACCTTCGCTGGGATTGCCTTGCCCCAATGTCAAATTTTTGGCGTGCGACGCATTTCTTTAATCGAAAATGAAAATATTTCAAAAGAATGTCTTGCGTTCCGAAGCTGTAAGCGTCACCCAAATTGATATCAGTTGTTTAGAAGAAGAGACGAGGACTTGCGTCACGTTTCCCTTTTAAAAAGGGTTTTTGTTGTTATATCAGTAGTTTTGGAAGAAAAGAAAAAAAAAATTTTGGAGAAAAAATTTCCGGCGAAAAAAGTTTCCGGCGAAAAAAATTTTCAGCAAATTTTCAGCAAAAAATTTCTTTTCAGCGAAAATTTCGGGAAAAAAATTTCGGCCGAAAAAAAAAATTCAGCGAAAAAAAATTTCCGGCGAGGAAACTTTCCGGTAAAAAAAAATTGTCAGTGAAAGAAAATTCCGGTGAAAAATTTTCAGAGTAAAAAAAAAACGTTTAGCGAAAAACAAATTTCAGCGAAAAAAAATTTCGGCGAAAAAAGTTTTCAGCGAAAAGACGAAATTCAAGGCATAAATGAAGAGACCGCGAAAATGACAATAGATTCGTCGATAATGTTTTTTTTCCTTTGACACGAAACATCTATCTTCAACAAAAAAAAATCAATTTTGCCCCTAAATCCGTCCCATACCACCGTCGGCTATTTTGTTGGTCACCCTGACACACTACGACATACGACCCTTACCAATTTCGCTGCTAGTACATAGATGGCGCTAGGTTTGTCGCACCACGTTCACCACTGGCACCGCTGGTCGGCAATGAAAGGATATCACAATAAGAACCATAAAAAGAAGTGAAATTAATTATTTAGCCCCTAACCCAGAAGTTGTTATTTTCGATAATTCTTCTACTGTACGTAGAATCCAACAATTAAGTCAACCGTTTTTAAATCAAAGAAATATTTAAATAGCAGAATGGTAACATAGTTTCCACTCATTTTTTTCAATTCTTACCCCTTATCTAATGAAAACACACTTGAAATACTTTTATAAAAAAATTTAAAGCATCAATAAAGCCACGAAGAACGCCTCGAACATTTTACTTTCACAATATATCAAAAAGGGAAAAATGTTGAAAAGAAAACCGAACGAGATGGTAAAAACATTTCAACTTCTTAAGTTTTGCAGCATTTATTGGATGGAGGCGAACTATTACGTAGATGATTTTCCAACATAAAAAAAAATAATATTCCCGTCTATGGTTGAATATTCACAAGTCTTGTGCGTCTTGTGAATTTATTTGATCAGAATACTCAGCGTGGATTTTATTTACTGAAATAAGTGCATTGGAAGCTCTGCAAGGAGATAATAAAAATATCAAGAAAATGCTTGAAATTATCTGGCGGAGCTGTGATTTATAATTTCTTTTGCACCGTAATTCTGGCGCCGGCCCGAAATTATGGCACACGTTCTTGCAACGATAAATAACAAATTACAAGGGATAGCCGTTAGTAAATCACTTCGCAGATATTAAGTTTATTCAAAATCTTGCACAATGAGAACTTGCACTACTTTATTGGAACTATGGAATATGGAAGAGATGAAAATTATGCAAATCGTGTTGTACATATTTAGTCATGCGACATCAACTTGAATGTCGTTCACAATTTTAATTGGAGAACATTTTTCCTGCGACACAGTTAGATATGTGAGTCCCACATTTTTTCCCAATCGTTCAATGACGTCCGACTTCAGTAAATCCTTGTGAGTTCTAACACGTTTTTTTCAAAGTTTGTGCTTTAACCGATTTGACAAATTTTATTTCAGTATAAGGACTCCTTATCGCTGCCGTACAACGCATAAAAAACTTAGCGAGGAGATTTTGTGAGAGAAAATATATGAAAATCTCTCATCTGATAACGTCGCTAGGTTTTTATGCGTTGTAGAGTAGAGCGTGTCGGAAGACACTTCAGTACTCTGCCCTGCAACACATAAAAAACTTAGCGACGTTATCAGATGAGAGATTTTCATATATTTTCTCTCACAAATTCTCCTCGCTAAGTTTTTTATGCATTGTACGGCAGAGTACTGCGGAGTCAATTATCTGCTATTGCAAGCAAAAAAACTTAGAGAAAATCAGCGAGAAGTTTCAACGAAAAAATCAAATTAGCGACAGAATTAAACAGAACAATCGCCGAGAATCTTTTGTCGCTAATTTGATTTTTTTTTTCTGCGATTTTCGTTGAGAATCTTCGAGGACTTTCTCTTAGTATTTTTTCCTTGTGGCGGCAGTTATCGTAACAAAGAATTTCTCTGGTAGCTTTTGTTGAGGTCTCAAAGTGTCGGCACGTCGTTGCATTTGCAGCGCACACCTCTAGACGTGTATATTAACAGATGACAAGTATGTGCTCTAGTGCCGATGGAGTGTGCGTAAAGTGTAACGCAATATTAAGGTACACTTATGGCATACGTGGAATTCAAAGAAATAAAAAGTAATGATGTGTTAAGGTACGATGCAGTCGGAATTGTTATAGCAAAAATATTTCCATATTGGAATTTTTTGTCTATCGAGCATTTATTCGCTTCGTTTATTTTCGATGAAATACAAAATAAATCGTTCAAAGAGGGAAAATAAAATAGAGAAATTCGAGACGGTTAACATTCTGGTTCAAATAACACCTTTACGTATTTTGTCTGCTTCATAGCTGGCAGTTAAATTGATTTCAATGTACAAACGAACGAAGTCCTAGTACATTAGTACGTTGTGCTTACTATTGAACTAAATTGTGTAAATTCCATCAAACATTGGAAAATATCATTTGAAATAAAACATATCGGCAGATTTGGCTCAAATGTAATAAACGTTCATTATTCGCACGAACGTTCGATTTTCCTGGATATACCAGTGAAACAATTGGCCGATAGAATATTAAAAACAGATTTCAGTCTGTCCACACTCTCAGTATGCGTTCAAGAAAATCGGCGTACCCGCTTGGAGTGCAGCTCATAAGAGACGATCCTCGACGGTCATATTAATAGCGCTCCCTCTAACTTACTTATCCTGTACGATAACCCAGTAAGGGTCGTGGCTTATTGCAACATACGTCTACTACCGAGCCTGTCTGCAGAAGAACTTGCGCCATCTCGATTTCTTGCACTTCTGTCCGTGCGAATGATCGCTTTTATTACACCTTGGCTATTGAATGTTTAAGCTGACTAGTTTAAGTGCACAAAACCAGTTAAATTAACTGATCATTTGTAGGCAATGTCAACATTTCCATGCAAAAGTTTGACAGTGCCTACTGATAAACAGTCTATTCTCAGTAGCAAAATTCTTTTCAGACTGATTTCATTTTTCGGATTGTAGAGTTGTTGAAGATAATTGATCCTCTAGATCAACGTTTGCGAAATAATTTTTCTAGGTGTGTGACTTTTGCTCTTCTATTCTAAAGCGATGGTCAATAATGATACTTTAAGGAGGCATTTTTTTTCTAGGGTGAGGAAATCTGCATATACACCCGGTCCTCCTGGATCTAGGTAGTTGGATTCCATCTTTCGATGACCTAACAACTAAAACCTCCTTCATTGTTCACCATGCTCTCGTCTCCCGGGAACCGCCTCATAGCGTTACGTCGGGAAGGGGCTGTGTTTTTGCACCTACGCACTCATTCTCCGTCCAACTGCTGATCATCTTCCCATAGACTTTGCAGCTGCCCCATTATCTTTGCAATTACATTTTCTACCATTTGCCACACCTCCTCATCGGGACATATCTCCGAAATTATGTACATTTACGTCTGGCCTACTCGCAGCTCTCAGCTAACATAGGTCCTCTTCGAAACGGCGCCAGGCAAATATTAAGTGCTCCGCAGTTTCTTCTTCTTTATCACATTTCGTGAGAAAGGTGACTATGCGAATCCACACCTGCGCACCCATTTTCTGAAGCACCCTCGACCCGACAAGAAATGCGTCAGCTGGAAATTAACCACATTGTGCTTCCTCTCCACTCAAGTAGTTATGTCTGTGGGTCCACCTTCCTTTGTCTGTGGAGTCCCACTCTCGCTGCCACTGTCTCAGTGATTCATTCTGTGGCATTCGCTGTATTGCATCACCGTTATGCAGATTGGCATCATCAGATCTGTAACACATACCGCTTGTAAAGAGATTGTTCGGTGTGCGGTTCCTCTCCGTATCTAGCGCCTCTATCCACGTAGCGCAATATCAATAGGGTAATACTCTTGGAGCCTCCTTATGCTGCTGCGCGGTCCAAGCCCATTCGCCATTATTCTGGCCAGTGCTGCGTTGGCTTTCACCGACTTTTCGCAAGCGTAGTCCGCCTGACGCATGACTTTCAAAATTTCTGCGGTCATCCAGTATGTCTCCCATGTATTTTAATCAACGAGTGGATGTGATGTGATCTCGTTCACGTCAATGTTCATTAGAATCTGCTCAGTTTTCTTGCAATTGCTCACAAGCATAATCTCGGCTTTCTGGTGGGTCAGCTCTAGTTGTCATCCAGCCTTCGACAGTTTCCAGCGCCTTCATCGTGATTCCTTCCACTTCCAGCTTTGGCGTTCCGGAAACCATGATCAGGTCGTCGCCCTCGCACATTTTGGCAGTTGCAGCCGCAGCGCTGTATCATGCCTTACATTCCCAAAATGGATCACTGTGGTACTCCAGTTGTGATGCTTATCGTCTACCGAAGTATCGTACGTTAACATTCGTCGTTCGAAGTAGCTTTTCAGCATCCTGCAGATGTAGCTAGGGACTCTCATGGCATGCATCGCCTTAGCTATCTCCATCCAGCTTGCGTTATGAAAGGCACTTTTAACATCTACCGTCGTTATAGCGCAGAAGCGGTTTCCTCGTATTTTTTGCTTCCGCTCCTTGGCGACCTCTATAACTTTTCTTATGGCATCAATTGCCAATCTCCATTTTCGAAATCCGAATTGGTCATCTGACAGTCCGTTCTCGCCCTCTGTAGAAAGAGCCTAAACGGTGCAATCTATTAATAGGAACTTTTCAGAGAGCCAAAACAGCATAACAGGTGATTGGACAATGTCATACGTGAGCGGTAAACATTACTCTAAGCCAATCAGATAATAGTATTTGTCATACGTGAGCGAAACAATTGAAAATGATGTGCTCCGACTCTCTGCATGAAAAACTCCTGTAGTGTACATTGGAAGAAGTTTTCCAACAAGTTGGTATCCTTGAAATGTTGATGATTTGTGAAGTCAATGATTATAGTCGATTATAATAAAGATTTTTAAAATTAACAAACTTCATCATCATAGACACCTTTCGGTGTTAGGACTTGAGGTCATAGCCTCTGGTTAATTTATGTACCACCCTCCACCAATTTCAGTTAATAGATCGTGTCATGTCCGCATCTTGTCACCGAACCTCAAGTGTTGACATCTATGTTTTCTTCTTAGCTGAATTAACGTCTCAACTTATAACTACTCTCTTTCCTCAAGTGGCGTCATCCATGCTTTCACAGCTGAATACGAACAAACATAAAACTAGTGACACAATCTATCGTCAAATATTCGGGGAATATGCCATTTGCGTCAATCTTTCGTATAAAATATAAAATGTGTTCGAAATAAATAAATTTATAGCATCGAACCAGAAATTTAATGAAGGCTCTACCAGCATTCAAATAAAAATGAAAATTATGTGCAACTATTGATCAGAAAATTGATAATGTCGTTACCAGAAATGAATTTGCAATGAATAGTTTAATGAAAATTTCGAAATAAACAATGAGACGTTCAGATAACGATGCTTTCAAATTAATATGGAAAATACGTTTGAACCAGTGCAGTGCACTGGCTGCATTCTGAATAAAGGATTTGTTTTTTGTCATTCCCGCTATCACATGCACTGCCCAAGACTTTATGTTTGAGTTAAAATGGTTGGATGAGCACCATGTTCCACTACACGTGTTCATAAAATTATTATAAATATTATGTTGGAACTCTGCATCTAGAATAAGTATAAGTTTTCCGAATGAGGGGGATTTTAAAAGACAGATGTGTAGCTAAGTGCACTAAGGTGTAGCTAAGTGCACCAAGGTGTAGCTAAGTGCACCAAGGTGCAGCTAAGTGCACCAAGGTGTAGCTAAGTGCACCAAGGTGTAGCTAAGTGCACCAAGGTGTAGCTAAGTGCACAAAGGTGTAGCTAAGTGCACCAAGGTGTAGGTAAGTGCACCAAGATGTAGCTTAGTGCATTAAGGTGTAGTTAGGTGCACCAAGGTGTAGCTAGGTGCACCAAGGTGTAGCTAGGTGCACCAAGGTGTAGCTAGGTGCACCAAGGTGTAGCTAGTTGTACCAAGGTGTAGCTAAGTGCACCAAGGTGTAACTGAGTGCACCAAGGTGTAGCTAGGTGCAGCAAGGTGTACCTAGGTGCACCAAGGTGTAGCTAAGTGTACCAAGGTGTAGCTCAGTGCACCAAGGTGTAGCTAAGTACACCAAGGTGTAGCTAAGTACACCAAGGTGTAGCTAAGTGCACCAAGGTGTAGCTCAGTGCACCAAGGTGTAGCTAAGTACACCAAGGTGTAGCTAAGTGCACCAAGGTGTGGTGAGGTGCGCTGAAGTTTCGGTTTTATCTATTTCACCATTTTTTTTGTTGACAATTGTTGACAGAGCCGCCGCCGACACATGCGACTCTCCGGCCGTCGAGGTTTTGAAAGTCGGCTTGATAACAGTCACAGACTATTCAATTAACATAAATTAGTGAGGTATAGGTTCTCTGATCGATTTTTATAAAAAGATTTCGCTGAAACAATGTTTACTTGATGTAAATTTGCTTTGAAACTCCCCATGTCAAACGCCATTTCGTGTCAATTCTCTTCGAAAAAACCATTCTTCGTCCATGTAGATTTATTGATGGCACCAATTTACTTTTTACGACAATTTTGCACAATGAAATAAATAAAAATCTAGTTCTAGAGTACGTGTCGCACATTCTTTCTAATTTGAGTCCTAACACCATTGACATAGTAAAACAAAAGCGAGAAAAAACTCTATGTAATCATTGGTACATTACACAACGCGGCACGGATACGTTCTAATGGTGGAATTACTAATGGTTTGTTTACTAAAGTCTAGACAATATATCAAAGCCTTTTGAAATATGACAACCATTTTCATAACATTTATGTAAATTTCCTATGACTTTTTTTATATATTTTAGGTCGTTATGTGTTATTTTTTATGTTTCTTTAACGCAACGTTGATGGGATTTTATTAGCAGGCTATGTATCTGAATCTAACATCATGTTATATCGGTATATATATCGACACATTACGGCTAAGATAATTCCGTTTTTATTTTTGCGTTAAAACTTGAAATTTTGTTGGTAACGTACTTTGAAAATTACGATCGTGCTGAATCGACAGGCTTTATATCCTTAAGACCATTATCGTATACTTAGTTTTGCTATTTTAAACGACATTATTCGACATAAAGGTGGTATAAAGGAATTCCTCAAAACATAAAAAGACGCAAAATCCCGACCCTTTTAACATAAATTTTCCTTTACTACATAACTTAACTCAATTTAATATACAAAAACCAATAAAAAACTTTTCTCAATAAAAATTTTCAACATAAAAATACTTAATCTTTATACCTAACTCATACTCGATGTGCCGAAATATATTCCTTTTATGACCAAAAACATTTTTTTTGCAGCCGTTTGTCAGATTGAAAAATAAGTGCCATTTTATCCATCAATATCGATTTGTCATAAAGTTCAGTCAACAGACTTTTAACATCAGACGAATGTAACAACCATTCATTACGAAGGAGATTAATAGCTTGCAATAATTTGAAACCGAAGATTAAACAGAAAAAATTATTGAAAATGAAACACAATACTTCCCTGCCAGACTACTTGAGTCGCAGAGGAAAATGTTGTTATTGAAATTAAATTAAATTTTGAGATGCGAGCTAAATGAAACAAGTGGTTTTGTTTGTCTAATAACTGAAATAGTTCCACCTGCCATATCGATTTGTTTATGTCAATGCACGTATAGGCTTTCTGTTAAAATATTTGCCTAAGTTTAAGCTCCATACGAAGTAAACGAGGCTAATACGTTTACCAAGATGTTTATCTCCTGTGGAAAGATTTCTCCCCTGTTCATCCATTTCTTTATATGTCATTGAGGGGTGGATTGGGAAAGAGATCTACAGTGAGTTTGGAGGAGTTTTATATAAACCGTTGCTTCTGATACAGTGACGGAAAAGTGGAAACCGACAAGTTTCTGAATCAGAAACTTGTCGATTTTCACTTTTCCGTTCCTATAGGCTTTCGAATACTGTCTCTAGTGCAATTTTAGTATTATAACACAAGGACTATAATCGCGTGATTATAGTCGAGTTTTGATGAATGATCCGAGGGTTGTAGTTCAACGCACCGAGATGAAGTTAATGACCGAGTGCGTCCCGGGGTCTAGATTTATCAGAGGTCGGCACAATCACACAAGTGATCCGGAACACAGATCTTGTGACCCATTGTTCCTTTTCCCGTTTTCATCATTTAAATCATGAGAACCTTCGCGTTTCCACCAGTAACCTCTCTGACGCGCTAGGTCGTAGCTGGACTACCTCCGAAGGTTCTATACAGAGCAATTCCTTGGTCCACTTCCGAGCTGGCCTAGGGAGGAATTCTTTCGTGTGAGCTCCTTACCCAGTCCTTAACTGTTTTCGCACACAGCGATTTCGGTATCGAAATAAATGGTTCGACTCCGTATTGGTTGGCGAGTGAGCCCATCTTAGCCAGCTCATCGGCCTTTTCATTACCCTCCACACCCGAGTTCCTGGGCACCCATACCAGAGTGATCTGATTCCTCAGTCCCATCCATTTCAGGTATTCCTTGCAAAAGTCCACTAGTTTAGAGGTCGTGATGGGCGACGACGCTAGCGCCATGATAACCGCCTCGCTATCCGTCTTCTCCATCCGCACATCCCGGTAGTAAAGTCGCAAAGGTTTCAGCCTAGAGAACACTGGTAAACCTTCCCAAATGAAAGGATTTTCCCTCTCCGCTTTCTGGAGCATAAACTCCGGCTCCCGGACCCTCTACGGTCTTTGGTCCCTCGGTGAACCCTGCTCTTCTGCTCCCGCACGTAGTTTCCTAGCCATTTGTTTCTGCTCGGAAACAGAACGTCAAAGTTTCTCACTAAATCCAACCTGGGCTTCATCCAGTCCCGAGGCATCGCGAAAATTGGGTCAGGTATAATTTCCCTAGCTCTACCATGCCCGGAACTGAAGTTAGGAGTCCACACGTATCGAGACTATGATTGTGCACGAAAGATGCAAAAATCTAAAATGTCTTGTGAAATATTCTCGGACGATTTCGACTATAGAAACAACGGCAGCATGCAAAATCCTAGTCAGTTGGATTACCATCACTCACCAACCCGCACTGGCCAGCGTGGTGTTTTAATGGCTAAAAAACCCCACAATATAGGGGAGGCCTACATCCAGCAGTGGATACAAATGGGCTAAAAAGAAGAAGAAGATTTCCAATATGAGAATCGTGGACGCTTTTTCTTGTTGATAACTAATGCACAGTGCAGCATACGCTACAATTGCATTATTTTCCACTGGTATTTTATGTCAGGTGGAGTGTCATTTTACCGTGGAGTACATCAGTGCCGACGGGTAGCCTGTATATCGATATTTGTGGACTTATTTATGCACGATACTATCCTGGGGGTGGCGCGACGGGATATGACATGATCAAGCGACTTAGTACTTGTGTTGCACGATGGTTTATTGTTGGTATAGGCACCAATAGCCAATGATACACGAAACTGTGGATTTGACAACGAAGAAATACTTGACGATTTATCAACCGAGAAAAGCGTCATACGTTACCAAAGAAAATAGGTAAAAATTGTTATACGTTGCATCTCTATCCTTTCATTTCAACATAACAATATCCACACCAGTCTTTATACGAAACGCAACGCAACTGCAAAAAAATATAGCTGTACACACGAAAGACCGTCAAACTTCATCCAATTTCGATCCTAATCACTCAAAACGAACATTAACTGACGTTTTTCTAGAATTTTATATCACTGGATTGGGCGTACAGTCAGCAATGATGCTAATTGTCTACTTCACGATAATCAGCGACAAAATTTATTTAAAGCCCATAACTTGTATGCTAAAATATAGTCTACCTTTAGGCGCTCAAATATTATATTTTCGCTGATATCAGTGGATAAAGACGCAGTTTCAAAAAAGTAAGTCAGCATTTCCCTTCCTAAAAATGTTGCCTTTTAATAGCAACTAAACTTATTTTTTGGGATCCTACCTACTCTGAGAACGGCGAAAAAATCGTAAAAATTTGCACAAAAACTCGTCGTTCTGAGACAAGGTTCAATCCCAAAAAATAAGTTTAGTTGCTTTTAAAAGGCAACATATTTAGGAAGGGAAATGCTGACTTACTTTTTTGAAACTGCATCTTTGTCCATGGATATCAGCGAAAATATAATATTTGAGCGCCTAAATGTAGACTATGTTTTAGCACACAAGTTATGGGCCTTAATTCGACTATAATTTATTCAACTCCACCATAATAACGCTGATTATAGTCGAGTCTACCATAGTAACACTATTATGGTAAATGCGTCGATGTATGGAACTCGAATATGATCGGCATGTGGTTTTGAGTGCTATAATTGGTATATAATAGGCACCAGTGCAATAATAGTATATTATAACACAAGGGCTGTAATATGAGCTCTCGTATATGGAAGAGGTGGAAGATCCGAAGGTATCGGCTCGAGGTTCGTAACCCTTCCAGATACTAGATCTCAAATTGCAGCTCGTGTGTTATACGATATTTTACAACACTTCAGTTTGAGGGCTATAATATGCACATTATAGCCCCGAGTGTTATAATAATTATTACGCATCTGCAGAAAAATTTATCTATCTTCGAGGAGGAAACTTGTATCCCGAGCCGAAGGCAACGGATATAATCCTCCGAGAGGATAAATAATTAACCTGCAGAAACGTAAGATTTTTCATGCACCGAAGCAAGAAATCAACAAAATACTTTTTGATACAATGCAGTAATGACTTATCTCCCTAGACAGCCACCAATTATAACACCCAAAATCACCGTAACAGCGTAATTATGGTAGACTCGACTATAATCAGCGCGATATATAAAATTCTAGAAAAACGTCAGTAAAAGTGCATTTTGAGTGATTGCCATCAAAATCACATCAAAATTGACAATTTGCAACATTCAAGCCAGCGTCATACCTCTTTTAACATAGTGATAGAAAATTAGAGAACTGAAACCATCCTGGAGGAGGCGTGAACAGACCTCGGGGTGGAGTGCGAGTTACCTCGGTACGTAAAAAGACCTCGGGCTGAAGTCCTCGGTAATTCACTACACCTCAGTGCATAAGTAGAGCACGTACTGTGGCCATCTGATCATTCACTCCACCTCGGCTGTAATCATGCGATCATAGTCCTTGTGTCATAGTATGCTAATAATAAGAACGTTATCAAGAATTTAATTCCCGGGAAATAACTATTGCAACTTTGGTTTAGCGTCTAACGCACGGGTTTGTGTAGCTTAGGTTTTATGCTAAAACCTACGAAAAAATAGAAAGTTGTGACGGCTTTAAGTTGGGAAATAATGAAAAGGGATCTTCAAACGGAGAATAGAAAAAAGTTCAACTTTATTTACTACGGTTGTAATTTTAACATTCCATTTCAACTGAGCCAGACTGACTATATATACACGTTAAAAGAACCCCAAAAATTCATTCAAATAGCAAAGTTTACAGAATGACGAAAACTTGTGCTGTAATCATGTTGTTAAGTTGCTCTATGTTCATAAAAACAAATAGCAGAAGTAGCGTACGGAATTTTACTATTTCCTATATACCAATGGAAGAAAGAAGCAAATTCCTTTATAAAAGGAAAGCATATGACCCAAACCAAGAAAATCGCGAGTGTAAAGGTAATCGAAAATTCCCTAGAGACACAAAGTAACATTTCACTAAGAAGACGTGGAAAAGCTTTTCTCTCAGCCAAAGTGTGAAAAGATCTCTGGCCAACTTATTTTGTTAAATTCTAAAGTTCGAATTGTATCCGTAAACCAAATTTAATGGATGACAGAAAAATCCGAACTCTGTGTTTGGCTCAAGATTCAAGTTCGTTTAAATTACATAACTTTCGCTCCTTTCGTCTGTCTTATGCAAATTATTAAAATGTAGTATTTCAAACTTTAAATGAATTCTCAGCACATCGTTATATCTTGAGATGTGGATGTAGGCAGTAAAATATGGATTAAGAACTCATGTTTTATATGCTCGCAATATTAAACTTAAAGCTATATATCTGTTACTAACACCTTCCGGCGACAGTACAATTTTTCTTTAAGATGGATTAACTTCAACCTTCTTATACAAAAATTGCGTTTAAGTTTTTGTAAACACTTTTCCCATTTTTCTTTTGTTTCTCAAATCATGTTTTCTTTCTAAATTTCTTTTCTTTAAAATCAGCAGGAAGGAAAAAAAACGCTTTCTTTTTAAGAATGTTTTGTTCGTCAAATCAAACCTTTCAAAAACACTGCATGACATATGGATATTTCAAGAAAAATTAATTTTTTAACACGAAGGTAAAAGGAAGGAAAATAATTGCTTTAAAGTGAAAATTTGATTAATGAAATGTTAACAATTAAGAAATCCGTGTAGTTACTGTCAACTTTTATTATGCGGTTCTTTCTCAAACTTCAATGAAGGTTGGATACACTGATTGATGGCGTCTGAAGAAAGGTAAAGCTTTGTCAATCAAGGCAGTCTGGTGCTGAAATTTTGACTACGCCTAACTGGAAGAACAAGTGAGGTTATTAGTTAGTAACACCATCGAAGTCGGCACCTTGCTGCCTACTTGAGACCTAAGGCTGGCAATAAAGAAGGCAGCCTGGTGCTGACCATCTGTTCTTACTAAAGTGGAGGCAGGAGGAGGAGGAGAAGTTTCAGCTCGGCTGCTGCTGCCCCCTGCATTCAAAGTGTCATAGCTCAAGGACGCAGTCTGGTGCCGAGTTGAAACTTATGTTACGTATATATCTAACTACCTTCCTCTTTAGTAAAAATAGATGCTCAGCACCAGGCTGCCTTCTTTATTCGCAGATTCAAGGCTCAAGTACGCAGCCAGGTGTCAAATTATAAACTAATACGATGTAATGTATACTCGACTTCCTTAAATTTGGCATTTTTAAATTTTCGGCACCGAATGTCTTGGCTGAAAGTGCAGACCTATCTTCTAGCGAAAAGTTTGTTATAAAAACTATGAAAAAACAATGATTTTATATAGCTTTTGAAGCACTTTTTTTAAATTGAAGTTTTCTTTAACAAAAGTTACTCTTGAAAAACATCGTTTTTATCGGACGCGGTCTTTTTCTCTGACAGCAGCAGCGTATCTTTGTCGTTATCGTTGGGTTCGGGAATAGTTGTAATGAGCCCAATTATGTTATGAGCCCCCTAATATATTTTCATTCATAAGTTCAAAAAATTAATTATGTTGACATTTTTACAAATTTTTGGACCCGTACGAAGTACGAAGGTTCTATACGTTTACTACAAATTCAGGGCTCCCACACATCCAATATTTAAAAAATTGTCCGTCTCCACTTTTTTTTCGAAACGGCTGAACTCCCTGAACTTTTTTTTCGCTGAAAGGTACATATGTCCCATGGTTCAAGTTCAAAGATGAGCAAGCTCGATCGGGTAGTTTCGGAAATATGGTCGAAAAGGTGTCTAAAAACATGGTTTTTTGGGGGTAGGTGAGACGTTTTATCAGATATCTCTAGAATTAAGGCAGTTAGAAAGCTACTTTCTGGGACAAAGCTGTAGAGAACTAAATTTTAGCGGACGCGTGTTTCAGGGTTTTTCCCAGAAACGTCTCAATCCCGAGATCTAGCCACTTCTAGAGTTGGAAGGGATGAGTCATATCTCAAGAACTATGACAGATGGAAAGTTGCTTCCAATGGCAAAGTTGGAGAGAATTAAATTTTAGCCAACACGCGTTTCATGGTTTTCCCCAGAAACGTCCCAATCCCGAGATTTAGCCACTTCTAGAATTGGTAGGGATGAGTCATATCTCAAGAACTATGACAGATGGAAAGTTGCTTCCAATAGCAAAATTGTTGAGAATTAAATTTTAGCGAACAGGTGTTTCAGGGTTTTCCCGAAAAATGTCCCAATCCTGAGATTCAGCCACTTCTAGAACTCAGAGGGATAATAACATTAGACAACGAGTGATTGGTGTCAGAATTCAGAAAATGTACTTCCGAAGGGCTTTCGACATTACTTTGGGTAATTTCTGAGAGTCGTTTTAATTCTGATAGTTCTAAAAGAACCTGACTATGCATTCTGATGCGCATTATATTTATGATAATAGTAAGAGTTTGGTACATCGAGGCCTTTCGCACATGAAGGCTTTCCGCGCGTGAAGGCTTTACGTACGGGTCTTTGCATATGTTTTTACATTTGTTTTGAAAGAGGGAGGGATCATGATTCAACTTTTTCACTTATTACAATTGGTTATCACCTTCGTGTAAACTTTTTATACATCAAAAAACTTCTTCCTCTATTTGTGCAGATGCACATCCATCAAATTTAGCGGGATTTACATAGTGTAGATGAGGGTAATGTCGAAAATGTCAAGAAAAAATCAACAATAAAATGTGAACAAAAATTATAGTGTTTTGAGTACAGTTGTCGTCGCTACTAGCGCTACAATTCAAACTACCCCGCTAACTTCCGACTAGCGAATAATTTTCGCTTATGGATTTGCTAAAGTGTCAAGCTGCTTAACACAAGTCTGTCAGTCTGTCTTTCACCGAATCGGTTCCGACGATTTCTTGGGGCCATTCAAATAGACGCACGCTTAAAAAGACGGATGCCCCCCTTGCACGCAAAAATACATAGAAAAAATTCGAAATCGAAATGTGCTCCATACATTTCGATTTCGAATTTTTTCTATGTATTTTTGCGTGCAAGTGCCCCCCTTTTTTAGGGGGAGGGGGTGGGGGGGGGGCTCGTCAACATTTGGTTAAGTGTGAAAGATAGTGATTTACTTCCAAAGACAAAGTTGTGGAGAATTAAATTTTAGGGATATATATACTTCTAGAATTGGGAGGGATGAACCATATGTCTAGGACTGTGAGAGTTAGAAAGTTGCTTCCAGAGGCAAAGTTGTAGAGAATAAATTTTTAACGAAAACGTGTCTCAGGGCTTTGGGAAAATATGGCCCAGTCTTTGGGATATGGCCAATTCTAGAATTGGGAGGGATGACCCATATCTCTAGATCTGTGAGAGGTAGAAGGTTGCTTTCAAAGGCAAAGTTGTATAGAACAAAATTTTATAGAACACGTGTTTCAGGGTTTTAGGGAAAAAATATTAAATTCCGAGATAAAGAAATTTCTAGAATTGGCAGGTATGACAAATATTTATGAAATTACTGCAGTTTAAGGTTGGCTCCTTAAAAGTGATTTTGCGAAAACTTCGAACGATTTTGGGACAACATGTCCTACTTTTTCCCGATGAATGTGCCATTCGAGTCTTTGTTCTATAGTAAGAAAAGTGATTTCTCATTTTTGGCAAATTTGATATTTTAGGGGAGTTATGGTGTGCTAAGTAAGCGCATGTCAGAGAGTGATGAAAATGGTTTTTTGACTGTAACTCGTGTAAAATCAAATGAAATCAAATGAACTTTTATGGGATGGTAAGCCCCAATGATACAAAGGTTTTTCATCATTGGATTCCTTGGAGCCTTCCCCCACTCCTGAGTTAATAATCATTTTAGGTGAAAACTTCGGGAACGCTTTACTGCTTGAAGCAGCGGTGAACCGAAAAACTGAGTATGGGGTGTTCTAGTATACTACCCCTACTATAAGACCATGCAAAGACTTCCCCGGTTTAAGTCTGTAGCACCGGTCTGGAACAACTTTTGTAAGAAAGGTCAATTTTTGACACTTTTTCTTGACTAATTTCAGCTGAAGAAGTCTGTATAACTGTCCCGAAACATGATCTGCAGGTGGATATGCGAAAAGGAGCCTTTCACAAGTGACGGTGTACTCTACAGGAGGGGGTTGGTGGTTACCAAAGAAAACGTGAAGTTGTTGAGTTTTATGTGGAAATTTAGACGTTTTGAACACTTTTTCTATGTGAAAGAGGGGGAGGAGGGTGTGTAAAAAAATTCTATAACACAGTGTGTGACGTTATTCAATTCCATCGTGAACATTAAACAATCCTGCCACATTTTCTTCGGTAAAAAGCATCCAATTCACGTTCTTGAAGAAACTACGTTGATCCTCTTTTATCCCAATTATCCAAATTCTTCCGCGGAGGGTCGTTCGGACATTGAGCTTTTGAAAGCCTTCATTGTTCTTTGTCCGAACGAATTTCCGCGAAAGAATTGGGTTATTTGGGTATATATGGTGCAGGGGCCATCAAAATCAGTGGTCTCAGACGTACTTCGGTAGGGCCTTTAACATTACCTTGGGTCATTTTTATGGATCTTTGAAATTCTTATAATTATAAAACAGCTCAATTGTTTGCTTGGAATGGTTTCCTCATTTAGATACGTTGGCGTCTTTTCGTAACATCTATTCTGATTATTCTGATATGTATTCTGGTCTTTGGTTATGTTTCAATACCACTCAATTCGGGGTTACTTTCCTATTAAAGATTTAATCACTTCGAAACAATGAAGTGAAACGAGAAATTTGTAGGTTATAAGTGTTGCTCAAAAGCTGCAAGCCGCCGTTTTTGTGGCTAATTTCCGCGGCGCTGGACTCTTTTGTTGAATGCGCGCTAAAGTACATTACATTGGACCCTGCGACAGTTTCTGGAGCGAGTTGTAGTGCATTATTAACTAGGGCACATAATGGCAAGATTATAGTCGAGGTGAAGTGAATGTCCAAGGAGCTCTGCCCCGAGGAATACTCAAGTACGGAGACTATTATCAAGCTATTTACCCCTTGGTTAATACGAGAGTTTATTTCATTTGGACATATAACAAGCCATTCCACTCGTGTCTTTTTTTAAATTTTCATTGAGATTTGAATTCATGATATTATAGTTGGACTATAGGTCATGATTAACCTAAAAAAAATTGTCGATTTTTAATATTATTTTCGTTATAAGATTGGGCTGATGCTAAACTTTATGATAAAATGGCTACAAACTGAAACTCGCTACGCTCGGGGCGCAAATTCACCTTCGTTACAATTTATTCAGCTCTGGTCGCAAACTTTACTCTTGTTAAGGAATTTTCTATTTCCTTCCCTAGTTATGAAATCTACTATTTCATTAGGGAACAGAATACAAACGTTCGTATATACGAACTTTTCAAGAAAATGCTAATCTAATCATCTAAGAAAAGCGAAAAAACCTGATTTAAGGCATCAATGTGGAACGAACATTGACCAACTGATTTTTTCAGTGTTGTCTTGAAAATCCTAGCTGATTAAAGAACGCCGTCAGATTTTGCAACGAAGCAGTTTTCTTGTTGTAAAATTATAAAGTCTAAACAAACTTCTACGGATTAAAGTGAGCGTTAGTCAAATTTCCAACAAATGTGGTTGGGTTGCAAAATCTCTGTTTTAAATATTTTCTTTCAAACTTATTTTATTTGAGATGCACAAAAAGACAAATTGAATTATAGTTTTTGCGGCTACATGCTTCGCAATTTCCCCATTCCTTTTAACACCATGTTGAGATATTTACAGAAATGCTCCAAACTTTATATATCTAATTTATCAGTTTGTGTATGTCGTGTATCTATGTTGAACATTGCGAAAGATAAAAAGTGTTCCTTGTTATGTGTATAAAATAGGACATACATTACATACATTACTTTTGAGCACTCGCATTAAATTCCGATACATCGTAAAGTTCTACGCAACCTCTGAAATGATGGAAAATCCAATCCATTAAAGACGAACATGGTTGCAGTTGAAAATCAGTGGAAGAAAAAAATACAGCAGACAGGTGAACAGTGAATGTTGATGTTGGATGGTTATTCAATTCCAATACTTACGATGATTCGCAACTAACACATAAAAAAGTCCCCCCATTGTTAGAAGAAAAATCGATATACCTTTGTACAAAAGGGGGAAACGTGAATTAATCCGTTCGTTTGTATTTTACCTACAATTTTTATTTCAAATAACGGAATTTCGTGCAGAAAATGGTACAAAATGAGTGAACGAAACGAAAATGTTTAAAGAGCTTTAAAACAGCGTCAAAGCGTACATTTCGCACTTTAGAACGTTCGGCTGAATTTAACATTCCCCTTTCGCTGAAATATCCTCTGAATTTTCTCTTCTTTTTTTTCGACTTTAATTTTATCTCACTCAATTATCTCACTTAACAAAAGCACGTCTAATGAAAGGCTTTTCTTCGTAATAATATATTTCTGTGTAACCCACCGAAAACAATTTTTTTCTTTGCTTTTCCTTTTTGATTTCATTTCAATCAAATATCAACTCATACCCAAATGCCAACATTATACACTTACGTACAATATTCTTTCTTTTCCGTTTATGTATAGACTGCCTACACCTTCAATTGTACAGAGATTCAAAGGATCGATATAAACAGGGTCAAACAAAAGCTTCGCTTTCACTACAACATTTTCTTGGTGTTGAATCTGGATTTACATTGGACAAGGAGTCAAACACAATTGCAATCATATGTCAAGATGTAATCGTCGTGCTGGCTTTTGATACAAGGGAAAGACTTATACAGTGGCAGGTAAAGAATTTTCTTCCTCTTTTTATATTCGGTTACTATCACTCAAGTGTTAAAATAGTTCCCCATATATACGACCGATATGTGTGGTTTAATGTTGTGTACAATTTAGGTGGATTATTCTAGGATTTGTGATTCTGGCGACTGAATGAAAAATGATGAATTAATACAAGATTTCTCATTGTTTCTGTTCATTAAAATTCAGGTCAAAATATCAAATAATCTTGGGGATGATATACAGTATTTGGTGCTTGTGTCAACTGCTCCGTCGAAAGCAAAATTATCCACTGGTCCAGCTAGGATGCACGTGCAGGATAATCGATTCTGTTTGACAACTGGGGTGCCACCGAAATTGGCAGGTCTTTGGGATATTGGTTATTTGAGGTAAGTGCACGAAATTTGATTACGCTTTGTTGGTTTTTCTGTTCGTATATGCGGTTTAAAAGTGGTTCGTTTTTCGTTTTGTTTGGTGCTTCCACACACACAAAAAAAACGGAGAAAATCTCTAAAATTGAAGAGGATAACCTATTGACGGAACGTGATCAGTTTGTTTTATTGGAAATCGGGCAATTTTCTTTTTAACATATAGAAGGGGTGTTGGGTGCTGCTGTCAAGATTGGGATTTTCTATTGAGAGCTTACATAAATAATGTTTTAATGGGAATTGGATATCTAAATCAGTTGGGTTATTTTCGTATTCAAATGCGGATTAAGGCTTTTTGCTTTTTTTACATTTCGTTCGTTTTATGGGCTTTTAACGAACATTAGAATAATTGATTGATCGGATTCCTTTTCTGACTTTTTCCCATCCAAGGACATTTCCATTTGATTAAGGTATTCCGTACAGATTTCAATGTCAATTTATTTCATTCGATGTCATTTGTTTCATCACAAAATCAGTTGGTAACATAGAGTCGTACAATTTGTTGACATTGCCTTTGTCGCAGACATGAGAGCCGTCTACAAAATGGCAGCGGCGGCTAACCAAAAAAACAGATTCGGTGGCAGCTAAAGCGCGACTCAAAACTACAGCTGAGCGGGCGGCCCGAAAATTCGGGCGGGCTAAAACTTTTCGGGCGGTCTAAAAAATGTCGGACGGGCGTCGTCGGGCGGTCTAAAGTTTTTCGGGCATTATTTTTTTCGGGCGGGCCTGAAACATGTCGGGCGGGCATCGGACGGTTGGATAAAAGTGAATTGAAAACTGGTGAACCACCAATTTAATCAATTAATTTCAATTAATTAATTTTCCATTTAAAATTAATTGGATTCGAATTGGAATTGAATGAATTCAACAAAGGAGACTCAAATGACTCAAATTCTTAAAGAAATTTCGGGCACGGGTGGGCACGAAAATTAGATCAGCCCGCTCACCTATACTCAAAACTCGTAGATTTAAGTTGAATTTCGACGAATAAATATTTTTCAAAAATAACTTTCAGTCGGCTTAAGCCAAATTTTGAGGGCTTGGTAGCCGGTGGCTCAGCCGTACTAGAAAGTGTCGGCGGCGGATCGCATGTCTGCTGCGCCGAGGAACATTTGATCACATTTTTTCCTCTTATGTGTGTGAAAAGCAAACAAAAGGGATTATTCGCATGCATGCGCGAATAACAAGCAGAAGAGACTATTCGCACAAATTGAGTGCGAATAAGAACTGCGGAACAATTTACTTCATATACTTATTAAGTAGCGATAGCTGCTCACTTTACACTCTTACTGTCCGTCATTGTGTAAACTGTCACAATTATGATGTCACAAAAATGACATCAGAAAACTGACGTCACAAAAACGACGTTACAAATACGGCGTCACAAAAATAACGTCGCACAAATGACGTCACAAAAAAAAACGTCATAAATGCGACGTCACAAAAATGACTTAACACAAAAATAACGTCACAAATAATAATAGTAACAACCCATGAGGTGTTAGAGGCTATGTTTGAGATCCTTTCATTACCGGAAAGTTTTTACTATGTCAGTGGTGAGCTGTGCGACAAACCCAGTGTCATCTATCAGTAGGAGTCGAATGCGGGTTCTCCCTACTTACTTACTTAGTTGGGCCCTACAACCTGTTATTGGTTTTGGCCTCCTCCAGCATCCTCCTCCAGCATCCTCCTCCATCATCCTCCTCCATCATCCTCCTCCAACCAGACCTATTCCGCCTCAACGTTCTCCAATCGCTTACTCCTAGTGCTTTCAGATTCGACTCAACTGCATCTTTCCATCTCGTTTTCGGTCTTCCTTGTTAATGTTTAGCAGTTTCAGGGGTATACGTTTTTCCTCCATTCTCTGTACATGACCGAGCCACCGCAGCTAATTGATCTTGATGTATTTGACTATATCGGGTTCGTTGTGAAACTGATACAGCTCGTGGTTCATTCTTCTTCGCCAATTGCCTTCCACGATCGCTCCTCCAAATATTGACCGAAGAATCTTTCTTTCGAACACCAAGAGTGTGTTTTCATCTCGTTGTGTCATGCATGTGATGACGATGATGAATTACCACATGGGCTGATAAGTCCGCAAGGTTTTCAATAAAAAACAAATTTTTCGTCGAAATTCTTCAACATAGTCCCCTTTTAGCTCGATGCACCGAGTCCAACGTTTCTCTAACATTTCTAGACCTGTTTTATAGTATTCGGCCCGAAGTCTCTCAAAATAGGCATCAGTTTCCGTTTCAACTTCTTCATTTAAGTAGAATCTCTTTCACTGGAGCCACCGCTTGGGGTTTGGAAAGAGATAATAGTCGCTGGGGCCTAAATCTGGAGAATATGGTGGGTGAGAAACCAATTTGTAGCCTAATTGTTCCAATTTGGTCATCGCTTTATGAGCTTTGTGTGCCGGTGCATTATCGTGAAGAAACAAAATTGTTGTTCTTTGTGTTACCTTTCGTTTTTTCCTTAATTCTGCATCCAATCGGTCCAATAATGCTACATAATAATCAGCACTGATTGTTCTCCCTTTCTCAAGATAGTCGATCAATATTATGCCATCGGTGTCCCGGAAAACACTGGCCAAAACCTTTCCTGCCGATTGTTGGGTCTTTGGTCGCATTGCTCGGCTTTCACCCGGTTCTACCCACTGTGCAGCCTGTTTTACCACAGGGGTGGTCGCCAACGGTCTTTGCTTGCTTCAACCCGTTGGTCCACTGATGAGTGACGACACCATGGTTTCCTGAGTTGGCTCAGCGGTGCCTGGGGTGATTGCGTACACCCCTACCGAAGTGGTCTGGTTGAGAGCCTTACCGCGAAAGCCCGCACCGAGGGTAAATTCGGTACCGCGGGGCTGGGGGCCCCCGGGTGTAGTGTGTCATACGAGATGTTCGCATCCGGCCCCAGCACTTGGTTGAGGTGCCTAGTGGCGCTGCAACGCGGGGGTTGTGCGACATAGTGGACTGCGTCGGAACAGTCTGCGCTTTGAAATGGGTGACTGCTACCCTAGTCCTTCCTGGGCAACCAGGTTGGCGAAAATACAGTAGAGAGATGATACGTACGCACGTCAATCTGCAATCACTTCGTGTGCCGCCTGTTTACTGGATTCCGGTGTATAGTGATGAGTTCACGTTTCATCCATCGTTACTAATCGGGACAAAAATTCAATTGTATTGCGCTCATGCATCAACAAACCTCGTTCAGAAAGCGATTACACGATTTTCTTTTTGTTCGCGAAACCCATCGGGACAATAACTTTTTCATGCTCAAATGTTTATGTAAAATATTGCCTTCGCGCTCTTTTGAGATGTGTACGGTCTCAGCTATCTCCCGCTATTTCAATTTGCGATCATTCAAAACCATACGGTGGATTTTTTGAATATTTTCCGGTGTAGTCACCTCAATTGGGCGTCCCGAACGTTCAGCGTCATCGGTGCTTTTACGACCACTCTTAAATTCTCTGTACCACTTTTCAACAGTCGATTGTGATGGAGCAGATTCCGAATAACACTTTTTAAGCCATTGGAACGCTTTGTCATATGCTGTTTCAAAGTCAACAAACAGATGGTGTATGGCAACATTGAGCTCCCTGCATTTCTCCATGATTTTTGTGTTGTTGAGCGATTGTCGCGGAGACCGCTCTGATATTCACCAGTGCTCCAGGAGACGCTGTCGTAAAATATCCGCAAATATTTTGTATGCGTATGCTACATTCCAATTTGTCACCCTTCTTGTACACAGGACAAATGATTCCGAGCTTCCACTCCTCCGGCATTTCTTTACTTTCCCATATCTTTACAATCAGCTCATGTAACCTTATACATACCGGTTCGGAAATATAACCAAAAGTTATTACGTCACAGTTGGCACAGTTGGTCATAATTATATAACTGCTCAGGAATTTGAGATAGAAATTTTTAGTCTTTAGCAAACTTGTTCACCATGAAATGAGGAACAACTTTGCTGAAGAAACTTTTTTTCTATCAATTATGTTTCAGAAGGTACTGAATGTTGAAGTCGAACTTTTTGAAAAATGCAGTGTTCTGGTCAAAATTGAAGAACTCTTACGGAGTTTCAGATAGAAATTTTTTGTCTTCAGCAAAATTGTTCAGCCCGAAATAAGGAATAACTTTGATGAAGAAGAAATGTTTCCATCAAATTTCGGGAGTTATGACCTGTTGAATTCTGTTAATTTGGAATTGGAAAATTTGTCCAGTAATAACAGGTCATATCTTCCAAAATAAAATTGATGGAAAAATGGCTTCTTCAGCAAATTTGTTCCTCATTTTGTGCTTAACAATTTTGTTAAGACAAAAAATGTCTATCCCAAACTCCAAAGGGTTCTACAATTTAGACCAGAAGACCATTTTTCAAGGAATTTCGACTTCAACATTCGGTAACTACTGAAATATAATTGATCGAAGAAAAGTTTCTTCAGCAAAGTTATTCCTCATTTCATGCAGAACAACTTTGCTGAAGACTAAAAATTTCTATCTCAATTTCCTGAGCAGTTACATTAATTATGACCGCTACTATTACCAATTTGTCATATACATTGTTTCGTTCAATTGTTCTCTATCTCTACTTTTCTACTTTTCTATACCCATGTCAATGGTGTATTTGATAATAGCGTACATAAGGGAAGAATATGAGGGTGAATAGTTCCCCACCCAAAATATTTGTTATTCCCACACACGAGCTAACAGCTTCAGCCTTTTAAATAAATTTGAATGTCCCGATCACGAAACAAATACCGAAGAAATATCAACTTTCTATAGATAATCAACAAATGAAGTAAAAGATTTTGCTAAAATTTCCTGTAAAAGATCCCAAAATATCGACTTGAATGAACTGGCCGAGCGAAACACGCTCGCTTTTGTATCTTCCGTTAAATTGTCGTTTTTAGTCGGGTGTATACTAAGCGTCGCAGAAGCACATTTTACATGATTTTGTTTCTTTTCCTAGGGCTAAAACTGATACTTTTCATGCAGGAACTGTCAAATGACAAATGTTCCTATTTCTCACTGTGGTAGTCGCTTTTAGAATGACTGAAGTTTAACGTTCGTTTAAATTCTTTCCCATCCCTTTTTCTGACCGTTTCAATTTTTTTGTCTTTGAGAATTTAAAAAAAGACGAAAACTAATCGTTTCTAACAATTTTGTTTAACTTCCAGGCGCTATGGAGTTGTTGAAGGTCGATTCTGTTTCGAGGGTGGTTCGAGATGCGGCAAAGGTGAAGGTCTTTACATCTTTGTTACTGACCAAGGCGAAGAAATAACACACACGTTGAAATTGGCATCGCAAGGAAAACTAGCTACGAAGCGACGTGCCGTTGCTAGAAAGCTATCCGCGATTGATAGTCCGCGAAAGCAAATATCCCCTCGTCCGCCAGACATTATACCGGAAGACGGATGCCTGGGTCACATTGAAAATTCGACACACGCATGCATTTGCAGCATTAATCGTACATCGTATTGGCCTTCGCAGGAATCACGAGACTTGGACAGTAATTACGGTTGTGGTGATACAGTTTCAGTATCAGAAGGGAATGACAGTTTCAATGATGTCGATCATTTTCCACGAAATCCAATGCCGAATATGGAACGTTGTATGAGTTGTATATCAAAACTTGGTGCTCCATCGATGTCACGAAGTTCGACTGCTACAGGTGCAGGAACGCCAGCTTCCGGACAGCCACCAAATTGGTCATTGCTGTCGGAACAAAATTTCCCGAACCATTCCAGCCATTGCCAACCGAATCAAATACATTTGGGTGTGAAAATGGTGCAAGGATTGGACAGAATGTCGGTTTGTTCGTCACATGGCAGCTTCGGAAGCAGTAGCTCGGAATATTCAGTACCTCGACACACAAGCAATTCCAATAAAACACACGAGTCGTGGTATGAGCATGTACCCAATGTACAGCGTTGCCAAAATCACAGAGCTTCCTCCCCATGTCAGTGCTGTCCACCTCGTCCACCGAAACCAAAAACTGCAAAGCCAGCCATGCCTTTACCAATCACAACACCACTGAATTCGTCGACACCCAATCCCAATCAACATGTTGGACCTTACGAGAACTATGACGTCCCCAAAACACCAGTGCAGATAGAGAATAGCATTGTAACGGAGAACTATGATACACCGAAGAAAATACAAGAGTACCTGATAAAGGACATGAACAGCAACTCATCGACGACTGATTCGAATAAATACGCAAATTATGATGTACCATCGATCGGAACTATGTGCGGCTGTCTTGTGGCTACCAATGAGAAACAAGTAAGTGATAATGGACCACGTGTCGATTGTACCTGCAATCGAGTTATGTCGTGGGCTGACAATTGGATTTCGTTGCCGTATTGTCGAAGGGGAAACGGAATTGAAAACACAGGCGTTCCTATAAATAAGGTGAAATTGAGTGGCGAAGGTAAGATGCCTGTGGTTCAGCCGAGCGGAGAATTGGCAATTTATGCGACTGTAGACATGACCAAAAAGATCAATCGAAGATTATTAGAAGAATGTGAATGTCCACACGATGAGGAGGAGGAAGAAGGCGAATCAAAAACTGGCAACTATATGAATGTGGATGTGGAAAAGTTGTCGACAGTTGGAGATGCGAAAAACGAGGATCGCGAAGCAATGGATGCGAATTATACGAACTTGGAGTTTGCATTGTCGCTGGAAAATTACGAAAATGCCAAAGAAGTGTTGAAGAAGGCTGGTTTTTCAGTTGGGGAATTGGAGGAGACACTCCTGCAATGTATGCCCAGAACAAAACTTTGTAGTAAATGTGGCCATGTAAGTAGACGAAAAATGGCTAAAAATGAAGATGGCGGTGATAAGAGTAATCAACTGAACCGAGTGATAACAAATGATAAGCCTGAAGATTATATGTTAATGGAGCCGAATCAAAAAAATCGAAAAAACTTGTCGGGTTACTTACCAATGTCTCCTGCGACCCCAATCATCAACCAACCTGCTCCCCCACTCCCATCTAAAGAGTTAATCAAACGAATTATTGGTGAAAAATCAGCGAGTAATCCAACCCTGTCAGGTCCTGCAGTAGATAGAAGTCGGAAACGCTCCGAACAAGAAGCTAGAATTCCGGGCAGTGCTATGATGTTGCTACACAAAACAGGGGGAAGTCCTTACACGCGTAAGTTTCTTATGGACAACAGTGACCTACTACCGGTGGATAAACGACTGAATACGAGAAAGCGCTCTTCATCAGCAGATTCATCCCGATTCCTTGAAGATCCTGATGAGTTTGAAAGTTCTGAAACATTAAGAAAGTCCTCACTTGGCCAAATCGAAGGAAGACGTTCCTCATCACCGTGTATTCACCAAGAGACTGAACAATGTCCCGACAATAATTGCTGCGTAAAACCAGAACCAACTACAGAAACAGAAGATGACACATCGCTGTCGACAACAAACCAAAGCCAAAACTCTCAATCTGTGAACATTCGACGGTCGGCTAGTGTGCCATGCAAAACACAGAACCGAGACTCTTCCAGCTCAAATGATTCGGGCGTATCAACTGGATCAACACGAAATCGGACCGGTGAATTTACAGAATTTGAATTGCCATTAACCACATCCATGTCAGCGAGAAGACATCAACGAAACATACAACCGGTTGTTACGTGTGTACATTCGTCTCTACCACGCCGCTCCAAATCATTTGATCCTCTCAGAGAAATAACATTTCAATTCCAAAGAATCAAAATACCAGAAAAGAGTACATCAGCTGGGGCTGAAATACCAATATGTCCGCCAAAGAGTAAAGGCTACGCCAGTCCGAATGAGCAAGTTTCGATCAATGGTCAACCGTATATTGATTCACGAAGCACGAGTAGTGGAACTTCTGACATGTCAGATTACATTGAAACTCTTTCGTTGTCTAGTCACAGTTCTTCTGATGCACCAGAAGGAATGAGGTTTGTTCACAGACCAATTTCTATTCGAACTCAATTTCATTTCTCTGTACTTTGCAAACAGATTGGTGCGTCAGGCTACTTCAACTTTACGACCCCGTTCTGGAAAAGAGTACCAAAACATTGACCGATCGATTATATCGTTGACTCAGTCAAGTGATGGACGAAGTCATTCATCGACACCTTCTCAGCTAAGAGGATTATTATCTTGTTCTGCAAACTATGCCAATATTACTCCAGTTCCCGAAAATGCAGAATCACCTAGTCCCGGCTACCAAAGCGGAGGCTCACCGCAAGACCCCCAAGCGGAATCTTTTATGTTTAAGGTACGTACAATTTTATAAAAAAAATTTATTTTCATGCCCAGCAAAAAAAATGTGAATGGAATACCTTTTGATGTACAAAAAATGGGCTTTTAATGTGCTTTGAAATGTACAAACTTTTACTATTTTTCTTGTAACACATCATCTGTTATTATTATTATTATTCGAAAAATAGAGATGAGCGGGTCGACCATTTTTCGAAACCCGACCCGGACCGAACCCGACCCAATAAAGTTTTTCGAAACCCCAAACCCGAACGTCAATAAAGGATCGGGACCCGAATAAAATGATACAACAACCCGACCCGGACCGAACCCGACCCGATAACATTTTTCGAAACCCGAAACCCGAACAGTTTCCAAACCCGGTCCGGACCGAACCCGACCCGATTAAAATTTTCGAAACCCGAAACCCATGAACCCGAAAAAAACAATTCGGGTTCGGGTTCGGGTCGGGTTTTTCGAAGTTTCGAGCAACCCGCTCATCTCTATCGAATAACAGACACTTAAATTGCACGCCTTTAATGCGTTAACGGCTTATGGCAAGGTATGATGCTTTCCTTGACGCGATGATTAAGCTGTCAAGAGTCAAGCAGTTAATGCCATTACTTTGACAACTATTGTATGGTGTCATGAAACTCAATATATTTTGATGTAAGCCGTTGACGCGCTAAAGACGACCATTGAGTTTTTCGTATGAAGCGAGAAAAATTCAATTTCCCATTTTAAAAAAATCAAAAACTCGAACGAGAAACCTAAAACAGATTCGTTGCATCTGTCTAAATAAAACGTTTAGTACTACTTGCACTGCAGTTACGAAACATTAGGCATGGTGATGATGATGATGGTACTAGCATCACAAATTCAAAGCGAAAAAGAATTTTAATTTTAAACTGTTGTGCAATAACGCTGCTCCGGTAAATGTTTGATCATCTGTTTTTCAGAAGAATGTTACAAAACATTTCTATTTCACTGAAAGATAGACACTCTTTCCTGTTGTTGATCCAAATAAGTATAACAGAAACTGCATATTTGTACAGTTTTATTTCGGATGAGCTCGGGGCCATTCCATTTTGGGTAAGCTATTTTGACATTTTGTCAGTTCTGCCCTGACGGTCCATCATCAATCGGCTACTAGTGGTCAAATCCAAAATTATGGGGTTGGTTTTTGTGATTTTTAGTTGACCGTTGCATATCTGTGCAGAATTGTTTGATTGCCTTTTGTCCTTTTCTAACCTATTGCAAAAGCATTACGTGCTGTTGGTCTTCCTTATAGAGGGTTTTTCATCATGCTCGGAGCGGTAGCGAAGAGCGTGACGCAGTCCCGAAACCCCAAAAATAACGTCCATAAACGAAAAAAACTCCATACAAAAACCTTTGGGACAAGACACGATGCATAGGCGAACTTTGGAGTTTTTCCCCCCTGCCCCCCTCCCCCTCCAAATTATTTAAAAAAAAACTATTTCCTGTCCTGATTCTAACGCACTTTGGATCATCAAAATCAGTTGAAAACGAGCCAATCAAAGATGACCAATTTCCATGTAAAAATGGTAAAAATATGTTTGAAAATAATCAAAATTTTATTCCTGTGTTGTGTGTCCACCGAGAACTAGACAGCCGATCTTCCTGAAGTTTTCAGGGAACGTCAGTCTCGGCCCCAAATGAAAAATTTCATATGCCGCTTTTCCGGGAAAATTCTGGAAAAGCCGTGGCATGTAGAAATGTTGTCAATTTTGAGAGTTTTTTAGGTAATGCTCGGAGTTTTCGAATTTTAGTTCCGGAGTGACAATAGCTAGGTGTCCACGATCTATCTAATTTTTTTTTCTCGAGAACCGCCCCAGTGATTTCCCTAAAATTTTTAGGGAAGTTCAGTTTCGGTCCCAAATGGAAAATTCAGCCGGTGGAACTGAGTTATTGGCCTTCAAAGTTTCCATACAACCCCCCATATATGAAAATCCACCGACGGACGGGAGCACTTCTTCGGCTATATCTCGGCCGGTAGCGGTCACATCGCGGTACCAACAATGGGGTATCAAATGAAAGGTATCCATCTCACGAAGCCAACGAAACTGGTCTTGTGGGAATCGGTTGGAGGGTTAGTTGCCAGGAGTCGGTCAAAGTGGACCGAAATGAGCTACGCTGCCGTAGAGCGACTATAAGAAAAAATTTTTTGAAGTGTAATGATGTGGAAAATGCATAGGATGATGTGGAAAGTGTGTGGGATGATGTGGGAAGTGTGTGGAATGATGTGGGAAGTGTGTGGAATGATGTGGGAAGTGTGTGGATTGATGTGGGAAGTATGTGGGATGATGTGGGAAGTGTGTGGGATGATGTGGGAAGTGTGTGGGAAGTGTGTAGGATGATGTGGGAAGTGTGTGGGATGATGTGGGAAGTGCGTGGGAAGAAAATTTTTTTCGTAGAAGAATTATTTTGGAACAAATGCCGGACCCAACGACGAAATAATTTTTCTGTACTTTCGGTTTTTGCGCTGCAAAAATTTTTCTTTTGTTTCCTATTGCGTAGATTGTTTAAGGTCAATTAAAATTTCTCCGTGTAAAAACTGAAAGTGTTGAAAAATTATTCCGCTGGTGGGTCCGGCATTTGTGACGCAATTTTTTTAAAACAACGTAATTTTTTTTTAAAGAAAGCGCTGTAATTTTTTCAGTAAATTAGAACTTTGATCACAAGGTTCCATTCAAACAAACTTCTGCGTATTATCAGCGATAGCGTCACCTCAAGCGATATCATTAATTTTGGAAGCGGACTTACGGACTGCGTCACACTCTACTTTTTAAGAGGTTTTTGTTGTGATTTCTATATACCAAGGACATGTGGTCGGGTGTTAACTACTGGGCGTGGGTCAATTGATAGGAAAGGCAAGCTGCATAAGTCAGTGATGAACGGGGTGCTCAGTTCACGGTGCAGCTGGCATTGGGATTGTGAGAATTGTCCTCATTTTCACTGAACTCACCGTTTCTCTGGTAATATTTCGATGGGACAAAGTATGGATTTTTTTAAATAAATCAAAAAACCCACAAATACACCAAATTTTGTATATTTTTCGACCCGTACGAAGTACGAAGGTCCTATACTTTTACTACAAACAATTTTATTGTAACATGGGGTAAATCGAGATGGGAGTGAGAGGGATGCAACTATTATCGTCTAGAGGTGACGAATCAGTGAAACGAAGTGAGATGAAAACGTCTGTCCGTCCCATCCTAAACTTTTTCCCCTGTAGAGAATGAAATTTTAGAGAACACGTGTCTTAAGGTTTTCCCGAAAAATATTCTGATCCTTGGGATTCAGTCACTTTTTGGATAAGAAGGGATGTCTCATATCTCTAGAACTACGGCAGTTAGAAAGATGCTTCCAAAAGAAAAGTTGTAGAGAATTAAATTTTGCCTGAGGGTTTTCCTGAAAATGTCACAATCCTTGGAATTCAGTGACTTCTAGAATCAGGAGGGATGACTCATATCTCTAGACCTGTGGCAGTTGGAAAGTTGCTTCCAAAAGAAAAGTTGTAGAGAATACAATTTTAGAGAACACACGTTTCAGGGTTATAAGGAAAAACGACCCCATCCCGAGATATATCTGCTTCTACAATTGCCGGGCTTCGGGAGGGTTTTCGACATTCCCTTGGGTAATTTCTGTAGGTCGTTGGAATTCTGATAGTACTAAAAACTTTGCAACAATTTGCAATTCTGATAAGTTCGCACATATTTGCAAAATCTGTTCGATTTACCACACCTATTCTGTTTACCACATCTATTCTGTCTGCCACATCTATTCTGTCTGCCACATCTATTCTGATACGTACGGGTCTTTGGTTATGTCCTTTATAAAAATTATCAGGAAAGGCGATAGAACGTTCCTTTTCCACAAATAAATTGACTTCATCACGCATCTCTTATTTACTATTCGCACGCATGCGTGTCATAAAGAGCCAGTGGAGATATCACGTTCTCACAATCGAGAGAATTTTCTATCAATAGATTGTGTCACTAGTTTTATGTTTGTTTGTATTCAGCTGTGAAAGCATGCATGGCGCCACTTGAGAAAAGGGAGTAGTTACAAGTTGAGACGTTAATTCAGCTAAGAAAAAACATAGATGTCACCACTTGAGGTTCGGTGACAAGATGCGGACATGACACGATCTATAGGTATGAAAAACCAAAATTCGCCCTCACGCCCACCCACTTGGTCTTTTATTACTATTCCATTATTTATATATTTAGCGTATGATAGCGATAGACACACAATTCTTATATCATCGACATCATGAAAACCCCCACTGCAGTACATCCTGATGCAGCATTCTGTTCAACGATCGTGACCCAGCTGAAGTTGATTTTCCCACTTTTCATAAGACAATAGATCGTGTCGTCTCCGCGTCTTGTCACCGAACCTCAAGTGGTGACATCTATGTTTTTTTCTTAGCTGAATTAACGTCTCAACTTATAACTGCTCCCTTTTCTCAAGTGGCATTATTCATGCTTTCACAGCTGAATACGAACAAACACAAAACTATTGACACAATCTATTGTAGCTGCCTTTCGGTGGCGTCATTCGCTTATTTTCATAGCTGACTACGGATAAGTATAAAACTCGTTTTATTTCTCGTTTCTTTCTCAGATTTTCACATTGTCACCGGAACTTTTGTTAAAGTGATCCGAAATCTCTCTCTCTCTTAAACTCCTTTATGTGGAGACGAAATGTCAAATGATGTTGACACTATCTCACATTTTTAGTCTATCTGGGGAAGCCAGTGGCCATATCAAATATATGGTTCCGAGCATCAGCATACCGAAATCATCAGAGACATGATATGGCGGCTGGGTTTCCCCACAAACAAATTGTCATATGGAGAATTTTTGTTTGCATTTTATGTAGTGACGAATTGTCAAGGTATGATGACATTTGCTCACATTTGAGGTCTATTGGGGAACCCCAGCCGCCATTTCAAGTCTCTGGAAATCATCGTTATGAAACGTGGGGAGGGTATGCAATGCACGATTTGTTATAGAAAAATCTTCATATTTGTTAGCACCTCTCAATGGAACTCCAGTTGTAGTCAACACTGGACCCCATAGAGTAGACACAGAATCAGGTGGGGGAGTAGACTTATTGGACCCGTACGAAGTACGTATGTCCTATACGTTTACTACAAACAATTTTAATGTAACATGGAATAGATCGACATGGCAGTTGGGAGGATGGATTTATTATCGTCTAAATATGACGAATCAACAATAAAAAAAATGTCCGTCCGTCCGTCTCCACTTTTTTTTTCAAACGGCTAACCTGATCACCCTAAAGTTTTTTTCCCTGAAAGATACATGCCTCCCACGATTCAAGTTCGAAGATGAGCAAAATCGATCAAGTGGTACCGGAGATATGGTCGAGGAAGTGACCAAAAACAGGGTTTTTCTAGGGTCGTTGAAGCTTTTTCGCAAATATCTCAGCAAGTATAGCACGAAAATTGCTCATGTTGGTGTCAAATGAAAGGATTTGATGTCAGAAGATTGGGAAAAAAATTTTGTGGGAATGATCGGGGCACCGGGACCAATGGAATCGACGCAATTGAGTTTCTTGGCCATATACGAAAACAGTTTTCGTGTTTATTTCCTTAACTATGCAATATGGAGATTCACTGTCAAAAGCAAAGTTGGAGAGAATGAAATTTTAGGGTACACGTGTTTCAGGAATTTGGGTAAAAATGCCTCAATCCTGGGATATGACCACTTCTAGAACTGGGAGGGATGATCCATATCTCTAGAACTAAAAGAGGTAGAAAGTTGCTTCCAAAAACAAAGTTGTAGAGAATAAAACTTTAGGGTACACATGTTTCACGGTTTTGGATAAAAATGCCCGAATCCTGGGATATGACCACTTCTCGAATTGGGAGGGATAATCCATATCTCTAGAACTATAAGAGTTAAAAGGTGGTTCCAAAGGAAAAGTTGTAGAGAATAAAATTTTAGAGAACACGTTTCTCAAAATTTTGGGTAGAATTGCCCCAATCCTGGGATATGACCACTTCTAGAATTGAGAGGGATGACCCATATTTCTAGATCTGTAAGAGGTAGAAGGTTGCTTTCAAAGGCAAAGTTGTATAGAACAAAATTTTAGAGAACACATGTTTCGGGGTTTTAGAGGAAAATGGCTCAATCCTTGGATATAACCATTTCTAGATTTGAATGATCTGAGATGTACTTCGGTAGGGCCTTTGACATTACCTTGGGTAATTTCTATGGATCTTTGAAGTTCTTATAGTTATAAGAGAACAGAAAACGTTGGATTGTTTACTTATTACTATATTAAGATACGTTCGAGTCTTTTTGCAAGATTTTTTCTATTTGCCACATCTATTCTGTTTGTCACATCTATTCTGATACTTACGGGTCTTTGGTTATGTCTTCCTTATCAACTAAATCGAAATTTACATATGGTACCATGCCCAGTGAACAATAATTTACGAGCCAAAAGACAAAATTTGTTTAGTAAATATGGAAATTTTCTTTTATTCCAGAACTAGTCGCCCGAAAAAAGCAATATACATTAACAGAAAATGGTACAGGTAAATACAAAAAAAGAAGAACAAACAAATATTATGATTACTATGTGTGTTATTGTAAAATTAAAAACTAAATTGAAATTGAAAATAACATGAGAAGAAGTTGTAGAACTTTTTTGTTCCTACCACTTTTAATAACATTTATTTGCCGGATGAGCATATGAACTTTTTAGAGAAAGGAATGTTTTTTTTACACATAATGCAACATAAACAAAAGAAAATATATTTTTTAATGTAATAAAGAATGAAGGGTAATAAAAATACATTTTCACAACACAACGATATCCATCCCTTAAATGAAAAAAGAAAAATAATAAATAAAACATGAAGAATTTATTTTGTAAATATAGTAAATGAAAATTCGTACTTCATTGTATCTGTAATTAAAAATCGTTTTGATGCGAAATAAATATAAAAATGGAGAATGGTGAAATAATTATTCGTAATTAAAACTGTACATAAAAATTTATAGTCTATTGATTTGATGGGGAAAATTAAAATTTTAACGTGTAATCAATAGCTTCAAAATCAAATTAAATTATACTTTTGAAAAAATGAAACAGAAATGTATATAGGAAAATAATAAAAAAGGACATTTAATTTAAATCATGTCAAGCAGAAAATGCCAAATATTTTATTGGACAAATTGGAAGGAAATTGTACGAAAATTACAAAAAAAATATGCAGTGAATTTAACGGCTACAATACAAGTCAAAGTAAATTGAATTGAATTTTCAGCTTTTGGTTTACTTTTTTTACAAATTTAGTTATAAAACGTGAGAAGGTTGAGTCAGTAGAATTTTCAAGGACCAAGACTAAAGATGCGACCAATTATTGCAGTTGGATGCTCCATGTTGATTCGCAAAGTGTTGTATCTCTAGTCTCCTTCCTTAGAAAAATATTGACTCAAGTGAAAGTCTGCAGTTTCATCCAATGTCACAGCCCGGACTGCTCTCAAATTTTCAGTTCTCGAGCTTATTCAAGCAAACCAAAATTATTTTTATTACTACTGAGCAATGAAATTTTGACGCAATCGATCCTTCCTTTTAGAATGCGTACTTTCGCTTCACCGCTGCCGACGAGCTTCTCTAAAGACGGCTTAGGCCGTCTTGAAATCGACTGGAAATTTTGTTATTTTTGACAGAAAAAATTTATATTTTTTAAATTATGAAAAAAAGAAAATTAATCTGACGATCAAAACTCAACTAACAGTTCAGCCACTGTTCAAGCTGCCTTCAGCAGAGTTCAAGCCACCGCCGTTTGTGTCTTTGGGATAACTGCCATCGACATTTTGCAGACAACTCTGCTGTCTCAGCGGTCCCTCCGATCCAATTTGGAAAAATCAATCTATGCGCCACGAGCCTCAAATTCAACAATTTTCTTGATTATAGAATTGTTTTTCACAAATATTTGTATTTAATTTCAAACGTTCTACATTTTTTCCCCTGTCCGAGACGTTTCCAAAATATTAAAATCACCAAAAGGTTTGGATCTCGCCAAGTCACATCATGTCTTTTTTACGATAAAAATGCTTGAAATTTGAGTGGGTGCTGATTAGGAACCATGAATAGGACAATTTTAGATTTATGAGTTTGGGACGATCCTTTGTTTCCTTCCCGGTCATCATTTAAATCTTCACGCGAGCCTTCGAGTCGCTACCAAAAATTTATCAAGTGTGGCAGGTCCCAGATTAGCGATTTAGGATGGTCCCACGAATTAAGTGTATACCCGTTTCATCCCCCAATCCACAACAGCATTCGGTGGTTCCCGAAAACCTCAACTTGTGCATGTCCGATTCAACCCGCAATGTCCAGTGATCGCTCCCACAAGCCTCCTAGTGCGACACCGATCCATCACTAGCAAGTCATTAGCCCATTTCTCGTCAGCCCTCGGGAAGAAGCGCTTCGTGTGAGCACCTCCGTCATATTCCTCCCATCGCTCCACGTGTCCTCGCCGCACCCAGTTACTTAGCGCTGGCGCACACAACGACTTGGGTATTGGCAGGTAGGGTTCGGCTCGCATTGATATAGTCGTGGACCTTATTCTTGCAAGTTCATCCGCCCCTTCGTCCCCCTCCACACCAGAGTGCCCAGGTACCCAAACCAGCGTGATCCGATTACTCGACCCCACATCGTTCAGATACTCCTTGCACTCTTTCATCAGCCTAGAGGTCACTACGGGCGATATGAGTGCCCTGATCACTTCCTTACTATCCGAATGGATGAGGACGTCCTCTCCCTGCGTCCCCGTTGGCAGTGCTCCTCGAGCTCCCATTATTAGCGCGAAAGCTTCTGCCTGGAGAACACTGGTGGTTCCCCCTAAGTGGAACCAGTTACCGTGCAAAGCATTCGGATCGTATGTTCCAGCACCTGCCCCTTCGACTGCCTCGGATCCGTCTGTAAATCTAACTTTTGCCCTTCCACTCAGATAGGCCGGAAATACCGTTTCGAACCACCTTGTGAAGTCAATCACCGACGTCATTCGGTCCCAAGGCATGCTAAAAACTGGGTCCGGAATCATCTCACCGATTTTACCATGTCCAACCCCGAAACGGGCAGCCCACATACCATTCTGTACCAGTCTGTCCGCTGTAGCAAAAGCTCTAGCCTTGATATCCAAGTCCAGAGGTGGTACAGCCAACAGTGCTTCAATGGCTCCCATGTGGCATGTGCTCACACAACTCCTTCCTCGCACACTCAACGTTGAACCTTGGCCACCATACCACAGATCCATGGCTCATCATTGGCCCGATCACAGCCTCGTACAACCATAGAATAGCCTTAGACGGTAGACCCCAGTTTCTCCCGAAAGAGTTCCTACAGGACCAAAAAGCCGTCAAAGCCTTCCTTGCTTAGTCCGTGACAGTTCTAGGTCCGCGTTGAAGAGTTTAATTTTCCCCACCAGGTCCGTGTGTTCCTGTGTTCCTTCTACTGAACAGCACAAGCTCTGTATTAGTGGGATTAACTGTCAAGCCCCTTTTGTGACACCATTTCTCGACTACTCTCAGTGCATTACTGACTAGGTCGCCCAGCGTACTTTCAAATTTACCCCTGATCAATACCGTTAGGTCATCTGAGTACCCCTGCACATATATCCCCTCCTGAATAGGACATTAGATTGTGTCACTAGTTTTATGTATGTTCGTATTCAGCTGTGAAAGCATGGATGACGCCACTTGAGAAAACGGAGTAGTTATAAGTTGAGATGTTAATTCAGCTAAGAAAAAAACATAGATGTCACCACTTGAGGTTCGGTGACAAGACGCGGAAATGACACGATCGATCTTTATTAAAAAGCAAATGATAGTTCGCTGATGTGTCTGTCAAAAAATAAGCTGCTGAGTTTTTAAAAATTTGTTCCGCAGCCAGCCGCCGAGAATTTTCGATCAGCTCATTTCTTTATTTTAAAAACGTCGCAATAAAAATTAAATTCTCTATTTGAAATCCACTTTAGATCCATCGCCCACAACAATATTTTTGGAAGCTTGTGCATACTAAATAATTTACTCTCACAAATTTCCGTTATGTTCCTATGAAATTCCAAGAATTTTTCACAAAAAAAGTAAGAAGCTTTTCAAACACATTTCTTAAGAAGAAATTCAAGGAAATTTATAAAACTCATGAGAACAATAGAAGGGACGCCTGCGGTGACAGCATGTTCGCGAGCCTCTGTTCTAAATTCTCCATAATTCTTTCTTCGACTAATGAGTAATGACTCAGGGATTAATTTTGTTATAATTTTTATTACATAGTTCATAAGACCTCATTTCATGTGTTTACAATTGAGTATTGAAAAATATAGTATTTTGTACTTGCTGAAAGATGGCGCTGTCCCTACTCTACGGTATATACAGTGACGTACACAAAAGCGATGGTAACATGTCTGTCCTAAAACCAGGGGAGTGACAGTCTTTTGTTTTGACATTTGCAAGTAATTTGCATGGATTTTTTCATACGAAATCTTTTCTCTCTTTCATCTCAAGGTTTTTATTATTTGCATGGCTTATGTGACAGTGCGTGATTTGAGTGGTTGTTTTCTGTTTAGGTTATGGTTATGTTTTGTTTTTGTGAAAGAGTGTTTTTCAAATGTTTTTCAAACATCAAACAACCAAATTCAAAACAACATCACTTTTAGATCACGCGCTCTTTCAGAATATAGTGACAGCAGTATTTCGTTTGCTTATATTCGAGTTTACGGCTCATTCCATCTCTTTCACTCTTTCAATGTGATTTATATTAACATGAGACAAAACGCATTCGTTCCCCTGGTGACATGGCAACGACAATGTATGGGTTACCGATGGAACCAGCCATATACCGATAGTACTGTCATGAGTTTGACAAACGCCAGCCTCTAATGAATGAAATGTTTTATTTGCAAGCCAATGAAATAATTACAACCAACTTCACTCAGAGTGCATATAACTTAATTTTACTTTTTTTTAACGACCAAGTGACACCCACACAAGCGGTTTTCTGTACTAGCTACTCGCCTTAACATCGCTTAATTTTCGCATACAATCGGAAAACACCCTAATCCACATTGTAACGAGCGGTTTCGGAAATGAATTTAACAGTTTTTTTAGACTTACAAATAAAAAAGTAAAAAAATAAAGTAACTAAGAAATCATAATAAAAATGTGACCGAATAATATTCTTGTGGTTGAGGAAAATGTTTTAATAATTCGTCTTACATGTTCTGCGCTTGCAATAAAATCAAGATTTTTTTCCGTTTTATGACAATGTAGGGGAGAATGTACATTATACACTTGAAGAAAAAATGAGAACATTTCGTTAGAACACCACCAGGCATTTACGATTGTTTTACATTTTCTTTTCTATGATGAAATGGGAACGAAGCAAAAGTTTAAGGAAGGAATATTTAACGTTAACTAAATATTTGTGCAAGCCATAGTAGTGCAATTACTTTTAACTTGAGAATAAACTAACTTTACAACATTGTTTTCAATTGTGTAAGTTTTAGTTTTCGGAGGTCATACTTTGTTCATTTTGCAATTTTCTTTATTAGAAAACTGTAAATTTTAAATCAATATTTGAGTTTACTGAGAGAATTAACCATTTTTACAGAGTCACTGAGCTCTTAATGGTGAGTTGTGGAAAAATTCTTTATCCCTCGCCTCGTTTCCCTCCTTTAGCCACATCATTCATCCGTAAAAGGTGATGTATGTAAGTAACTCCCTTGATTATCTTTAGGATTTACAATTCTTCCCCAAGAAACTGCATTTTACGACTCGTCGACGTACACTATGTATTTTAATGTATCAAATAATTCGTTTATCTTTATCCTCTAAATACGACATAAAGCGGAAATGTAAATAAAATGAAAACTATAAATTTCCGAAAAGAAAATTACGTTAGGGACTGTCCATAAATGACGTCCAACAATTTTTCTGTCAACAGATTTATGGTCTTCTTCAAGCCATTTACTGCAAAGCATGTTTTCCAATGGGGGGATTTTAGTATAGCGATTGTATTACCGAAGACGTTCAAAGTGAGTGACTGTTGAAAAGGTTGTGGTTAAAACTCAGTTACCGAATGGTTCAAAGTTATTTCGTATTTTTTATAAAGTCTGTGAAATAAGTTATAGGATTTAAAAAATTGTACGGAAAAGTGTTCGCTCACACTTTTATAGCATAAAAATGGTTGACCAATTTTACTTTTGTACAATTTTCCTTTGTACAAATACATTTCGGATTCTATTTTCTGAATCGACTAGAAATAAATAACAAAGATTGTTTATTACCTTCAAGGTTTTCAGTCAACAAATTTATTGCGTTGGTGGTTGGGGGACAATCGTATGTGGAAAATGCGAATTTGGTGATATGAAAATTCGATTAAAATTAGAGAAACTGACATATGAAACAGGCCTATATGTTATAGCTACATATAGAATCTGGTGTTAATTGTTAATTATATCTACGCCTTGAGATAGGCTCAAATATCTGTACACAGAATTCATCGTACATTGATGACGTCATGTATGTCATTCTTCTATATACGGTTCGATATTTACACCAACAAGGTTCTTCTCGCTAGTCATTTTTTTTAGCGACGCTAACGCTAACGCTAGTTTCAAAAAATACTAGCGTCGCTAACTGATTCGCTAGTCTAAAAAAAACTAACTAAACAAAATCTGGAATAGAAAAAACACCAAAAATTTTTGAAAAACTGGCATTCGGTCGACATTAGACTGATGACTTGTGATGAACACCTCCATATTTTAGCGAATCCATTAGCGATTAGCGAAAAATATTCGCTAATCGGATTTTAGCGAGTGCTAATCGCTACCAGCGAGCAGTCCTGAATTTAATCGTTGCTATTAGCGGCGCTAGCAGCGACGCTAGTAGCGACGCTAGTAGCGACGCTAGTGTTTAGCGACGCTAACCCAACCATGGACACCAAGCACCACAACTACACACATTAGGAAGCTTGGGTATGCTAAGGAACGATACTATCATGCTACAAGTTGAAGAAAAATCCTATACAGAATTTTGTCCTCGCCGGGGATTGAACCCGGGTATTCTTGGTGGAAAGCCAGTACGTTACCACTGAGCTAACCCGTTCCCAAAGCACAGTAATAACTCGTTACAATTACCTCGACTCCAGCTGAAACATTCGATTCCTAACCTCTTCTTACTTTAAATTTTCGGAAGTAGATTGGTAATCTATTGGTACCGAGAGTTGCCGTTTTCGAGTGAGATAATTGTCTCCAGTTATTAGAGTTTCCACATATCGTAAATGTTGTAAAATGTAGTCGCACTCTCTTGATTAATAGAAAATGTCTTAAACGAAGAAGTTCAAATACGAAAATAATTTTATCGGCTATCCCATTCGAAAGTTGAACATTGCGTGTAGGTTTACCCATATGAAAACCATGCATTACATGTAGGGTCACAAGTGAGGTAAAACTTTTGTCTTCACTAGTGAGGTAAAAAAGATCCTACACAGTTTTCGAAGGGGGTAAACAATAAACATACATGTAATGCTCAACTTTCGGATTCATTACTTCGGGCACTCGTGTTACTTTGAGCAACACGCTTTGAAAACTGATATTTTGATTCGTGAAGTTTCATACCTCGTCTTCGGCTAGGATATGCAGACTTTACACTCGTCAAAATAACGTTTTCAAAGCTTGTTGTTCGTTTGTTGAATGTTTATGTGATATAGTTTACGTTATCGTAACTATGTTACGATGTTACCGCGTGTAAAAAAAATCGCGTGTTTTTTGGACATTAAATTTGAGACAATGTCAACTGGAATGCTGCTAAAGTGATTTTTTCCTTTGCCTTAGGTGATAAACATGCATATAATGATTAGCTTCCGGATGGTACAGACAAAAAAAACTTACATTCGATGCTTGGAAATCAATCATTCATTCGGAATCAACTTTGTGAACTCGCCAACTCACTCGTGTGTTTTTAAGCAACAAGCTTTGGAAACTGTTATTTTGACTCTACTCTCGTCAAAACAACTGTTTCCAAAAATTGTTGCTTAAAAACACACTTGTAAGTTTGGCTCGTATCACAAAATTGATCCCTCATGTAATGATTGATTTCTGCCGCATACACTGTAATATACTAAGAATGACACACATTGCACATTCGATATGTACTTTCGTTTGTGCTTTGCTCGTGCGTACGTACACATCTTGCGTGCATTTGGGTATATATTGTGTACTATTTCAGCGAGGGAGAGGTTCCATCACGAGCCGGAGGGGAGTTCTGGAGTCGCAAGGCTAAGTTATTAAAAGCATCTTTTGTAACGAGGTAATTTTATCATTTTCATTACACACTAGCAGAGCCTATTATTTGGGAATTTTTTTATACTTTTTTGTGAAATTTTGATTTCAATCCCTCACAACGCTCATAACCGATTGAAAACAATGCCGTTGTGTTACATTATCCGATGCGAAAAACATTTGTTCTGTCCCTTTCTTGTTGAGCGCTGGGAGGGCCTTTACCAGGGTAGTCCTAGTGCATATCTCAGTCATCACACTTCGTAGAAAATACAAATTAGTGCCAAAATGAAGGTATTGGAGCCTAATGAAGATTGAAATTTAAAAATGGAAATTTTGCTGAGCAGACAATCCAAAATTTCGAGTTTTCAACTTGTCTGGAAAGAGAATCCCTTCGTCATAAAGTTTACTATTAAATTATAATTTGGAAATTTTTTATATTTTTTTTTGGGAAATTTTGAAAATTTTTGGGAAATTTTGGGAAATTTTTGGAATTTTTGGGAATTTTTGGGAAATTTTGGGAATTTTTGGGAAAATTTGGGAAAGTTTAGTGAAATTTAAGAAGTTGTTGCCAAATAATAGGCTCTGCACACTAGTGATATAACAAATAAGAGCTTTTCATATGTAAATCACCAAGCGGGCACGGAAATAAGGCTTTTTTCCCTATAACGGAGCCAAAATTCCTCGGAAAGCGAAAATCAGCGCTTGCGATTACTCTAATGTCTGTAGCTGAGATTTCCTTTTTCACATAAATTTTTTAAAGATTTTATTTCAATCATTTCATTCAATCCTCCCAGCTCCAACCAAGAACCTATCCAGAGGGGCAGGCCCCATGCTGGATACTGTTGCTGGTTGGACCACATAACTACCTAGAATCCTGAGCCCCAGTGAGGAAAACTTCGGACATTCACATATTTCGTGAACGCCCGTCTCTTCACCGAGGCCACAGGTACAATTGGGATAATTATAGAGTCCCGTTTTAGCTGGATGCTTGCTGTACACAGTGCCCGGTAATCGCACCCACCACCCGCTTGATGCTACATCTGTCCATGTTTAGTAATTCTCTAGCCCAGTGAGGTGAGTTACGGAAAATCATTATATCGTCAAAAATCAGATTTTCTCGCTCTGCGTCTCACTTTTATACATATAGTGAAACGCTAAGACCAGTGGCGTTGATTTTTTCCGGTAATTTCATCACTTATTGCGATGATGTTTTGTTAGCTCGGCTTTCAAGAAAGAGATTCGGCTGATATTTTCAATTTGTAGACTTGTCTCTGAGTATTCGGTCAATTTAGGAAAATTGGATTAAAATCCACGGTATTGCAACATTGAGCAATTTTCTTAAACAAAAATTCGGCTGATATTTTGTAAGATGACAATATCTGACTCATTATTTAATACGATGTCTCTAACGTCTACTTTTGGCACATACTAAACCACTCGTTTCCGTTGGCCATCGAATGTGTGTTTTTCGTGGAATCACGTCTAAAAGTCATCTAACTGAACACCACTTAACGTAAAACATAAATTTGAAAATTTGAGCCTGAATTAACCTGAGACAAAACGACCCTTGAAAGTTGCCCCAAATAAAAAAAAATCCATTGGTCACTTTGGGTCTTATGATGTCACGTGACTCAAATTTGAATGACCTTCCCAGACTTGAAGTTTCAGGTCTGACATCTTTTGACAGAAGTTTTGAGGAAAACGAGTACATAAAAATTTTAAATGTGGTTTGACGCAATAACAATTTTTAGGGTTTTTTACAACTCTTACAAGTATTTAAGTTTTCATAGACTGAAGTATAACCGTCTACAATAATAAAAGATTGATTGAAAACCACCAGTTGTTAGCTTAAGTTTGTTAAATAATTTTTACTTTTATAAACTTAATGCCATATCATCGACCCAAATTAGATTGAAAGTAAAACCCAACTTTAGTTCACCTGTTCGGTCACAAGTTGTTTAAGAGCAATAGAAATAGACGCATTCTTCCTTAAAAAAGGTAAAATAGAATAAAACAAAGTAAAAGTTATATAAACAACATGTATAAAAACTGAAAACATTGTAAAACAAACACCACACTTATAATAAATATGAAAAAAAACTTAAATAATAATTATCAAAATAAATCAAAAGTAATATGAAAGAGTACTCTACAAGAAGAAAAAAATAATCTGTAAATATAAATCAAATAAAATGGGAAGAAATTCGACTTAAACAATTTTTTGTTCAAATTGTCGCTGCAAACAGTTAATCATTTTTAGTACTGTGACACAATTTTGCAGATAATTAACAAAATATTCTAGAAACATTAGTCAATTTTTTTAACGAAACTTAGAACGTTTCCTCTGTTTGGTGGATGTTAAAAACCATATTTTACAAAACGAAACAATTGTTGTGAGGCTAATGTAAATGTGTTGTAAAAGTGATTCATAAATGATGCAAAAGTGTTGTATGATTTGTATCGTCGTTGTATTAGTGTTGTATAAATGACGTTGCAGTGTTGTATTCATCCTAAAAATATCACTTTCGCATCACTTTTCGATCAAATACTTCGGTATTTTGTCGGTGTTTTCACAACGTTGTGTTATGTGGGGGTTCCATAACTCAGTTTGAGATCTCAAAAACATCAAATTTTTTAACAAATTTAGCTGCATTTCCCTAGAATACATAAATTTTGGCCTGATTTTTGGCATGCTAAACGATTTTTGAGAGAAAAGGAGACGACTTTTGTTTTGCGTCCTCCACAAAACGTCCTTCTAAACCACTTCAACTAAATATGAAACTCTTTTTATTTCATCAAAATCTACCGTTATTTCAGGGAGTAAAACTGGTGCAAAAATATTGTTAGATAAAATTGCAAGAGTAGTTGTGTATTAGAAGAAAGTACAATGTAAGCTGTCATATTGGTATCACTGAAAATTGCATCATTTTAAGTAGTCGCGATTTTGATGAAAATAGATGGCAGCCCAATCTATTCACTTGACATTTGAACAGGGGCGTGACAGTCTTATGTTTTGAAATTTGGACCATTCCATTGAAAAGTTGGAAAATGTGTTACGAGGGAACCGTCTTCTGGCTAAGAATGCAAAGGTTGGACTTCTTTCGCATGAAGGAGTTGTACATTGAACCTATAGAGGAATTTCCTTCATACAACACAAATCTCGTATGTGCATGGTTTAGCAAGAACACATGGTTCCCTCGCAACCTACCAATGGAATCGCCCATTTGCAAGTAATACTCGACGTGAAGTTAGCTGCAGTTGCAAACGAAACTAACTTCAGTGCAACAAAATCAGCTGATTTCATTCATAAATTTACCACAATCAGCTGACTTCATTGAAAAGTTAAAAAATCAGCTAATTTTTTGCAACTGCAGCTAACTTCACGTTGAATATTAGTCGCAAAGATTAAAACAAAAGACTGTCACGCACCTGCATTTGAAGCAGACTAACTTTATATGACAATTTTGACATTTGGAGCAGATTATCTTCAGTTCATTATATCGACGCTGCGAGGACAGTAGATGTCAAAATTTTCGTTGAGAATCATGAATCGGGTACAACTTCACTTCGGCCACTTGTCACCACATATGAATACTATGTTTGGAAATGTCCATTCTCTCACTCTTATTTTTTATATGAACATTCTTAGTATTCATATGACGATATGTTAAACGAGACGGTATGGTTGTATTTTTAGAGCTGTATAGCTATATAAATTGACGCAATAGTTGTTTACGCAACAAGGGAGTAGGCCGAAAATTCTTTACCGTGTTGCGTATTAAGTTTTTCATGCTTACTACCAGGGACGAAAGTGGAAAAATGTAAGCCCAAGGAGCGAAAGCGAAAGCTTTCGCCCCGGGGGACTACCTTTTTCTTTTCGTCCCTGCTAGCAAGCATGAAAATAAAATACCATCAAGTATTTTCACCCATGCGTTACTTCTATTGACAGAAGACGGCGAATAAATCAGTACAATTTTTCAACAATTTATTCACCAGTCGTAAGTAGGAAAAAGATGTAAATTATTGAACCGATTATAACAGTGAAGGATTCATAAGATTGTGCAACTTTGTTGATTAGCTTTACCAGTTGCTCAAATACATGGATACAACATACCTACAGAATTCGTCTTACTCTTCTCAACGAAAGTAGTAAAGTAGAATACACAGAATTACCTATGAGACGAATCCACCTCGTATGTCATAGAGGAAGACAAATTCTGAGTGAATTTTTTATGATTTTTGTTTAATTCTCTTATCAAAAGTTGACGTCGCGTCGTTAGTATGAAGGAGTCGTATACGTTGGTATACAGTGGTGCTCCGGAATTTTTATTTAAATTTTGTCACTTACCCAATTTTTCTTGCTAAAATTCGACTTTTTTTTCACATTTTTAAGATTTAACAACGATTCAACTCATACAACACTTTTACATCTTTTATGAATCACTTTTACAGATGTAAATCAGTTTTATATAATTTTAGGCGTTTTGGAAAATCTCGTTTTGAAAGTCACTTCCTCTGTTTCGTTTTTGTTTCGTAAATAGTTTGTCAAATAAATAAATATGCATACGTTACCCTCCCAACTCACGAAATATTCGATAAAACACTAATAGATTTTACAATTTATAAACCGCTAGTAAAACCATATTTGCAGATTTTCTACCAACCATTGATGATAAAGTGAATTTTGCCTACATTGATATGATAGAAAAGGAAACGAATCAAATTTATTTACTATGAACAGCGTTAAGTAAAGTAGAATTTTTTTTACTTGTAAATATATATCTTACAACCGAACACAACATAAAATTTGTTTTTCCTTTTTGAATTTTATTTATTTTACCTTCTTATAATGAGAAAAAAAAGTATATACAAAACATAGACACTATCTACTTAATTGAATATGTAAACGTAATTCTAACCTGAAAAGGAATTTAAAATATTGTAATTTGTATTTCAAACCAAAACTAAACAAATAAACATATTTAATGTGAGAAATTATTGAGAATTTTATTGTTCCTTGTACACTTACCCTAATTTTCTGGCTAATGAATTTGCATTACTCAAGAAATTTCAACCTTTGTCCGCTTTTCGACACATAAAATTTTATGTTTTCATGGTATTGAGATTTTGCGAAAGGTCTCTTTGGAGGATTACAAAACTTAAGCTCTGTAGTTTGGTGTCCTCAGTAAATTAATCTACTTTATGGAGTAGCATCATTAGAAGGAAGTTAGCTATTGAATTAGACCGGGTGAATAGTTTTTGAAACACACTGGTGGGAACCGGAACATTGAAATACAGAAAAATGGATGGGATGGCATTAGTGACTGCAAAATAGACCTGATATGATGACAGTTCAGGTGACAAAACTTTTATTTTGTCAGTTTCTTGTTTTCCCATGGTGGCAAAATAGAAATTTTTTCGCCTGAACTGTTTCTACAAGCGTTACAATAAATTAAGGATCTTTTTCGTGAATCAAAAAAAGATGGACAAATGGACAAACATCACAGCCCGATCGGCCGTTTGCTTTCCTCATGAAAATTATATGCTTGGGCCGCCAGAAATTAATTTTACATGCCGATTGAGAGATCGCCCGACCGGCCGTTGGGTAGCCAGTCCGGTCCTGCCAGTGACGACAAGACAGTTATGCGATGTACAGGTTCTCAGCGCTGGAACCCAAACTACTGCTGTTAATCAACCTTTACTTATTGACCTTCTGAATGAAGAAGATGAAACCCAGAGTCAACCAGACATTCAAACAGAAAAAGTAGGCACAATTCGTGTTACACGAATCGTGTACCAAAGAATGGTACTTCGAAAAGAAAATCGTTGCCCGTCCAACTGAGACAATGCAGCAAGCGATCACGAAAATAATTGAATTTTTTTCCTTAATTTTTACTTTTTGAAATAAAACACATTGAACTCAACGATTTGAGATTTTTTTTAGAAATTCTAAGAATTTTGTACGAATTTTAAGAATTTTAAGAATTTTGAGAAAACAAAATTCCGAATAATAAGCCCTGCAATTCATCGACAAAAACTCGCTTTTTCGTACGTCATTTCGGTGTCGCATGAAGTCATTTTGCCGCACTAGTGCGACGACGGTTTTTTTTACGCACTACTGGAAACACACAGGGAATTGAATTTTTATATTAAAAGAAAATCTCGTTTTTGTGGGTGAATTGCAAAAAACGTTGTTTGATACACGTTACGTATGCTGATTGAATCATTTTTCAGTTATCAGTGACTGAAGTGAACGAAATTCGAGCATTTAATTTTTGAAGCGAAATTATGAGAGAAATGGTATTTCCGAAATTAAATCGGAAAGAAAATTTTAACTCCACGACTGGGACCCGAACCCAGAATCTTCACCTTTCCGGGGTGCTGCTCTACCAATTGAGCTACCGTGGACATTTTCAATTCAGATCTAATTTCAAACCGTTGCTTACATATTAACACATGCATTTGTAGCCAAAGCTGACGCATTTCTTGTTCTCACGAACTACACGCGCTTTTTTTGCCACCTACAATTGTACAAATTGTAATTGTACAGGGATACCGCTATCAACACATTGCTGCATTGATCGCATAGGACAATGAGAAGTATCTCAACAACAAATGAAATTTTCGGGTTAGGGCTAGGGCTAGGGCTAGGGCCGCCGCCGAAAATTGCAAATCGTTAAGCGAATTGCGCCGCCGCCGCCATTTTTTTCTAATATTTTTTAGCGCGGAACATTTTAACAATATATAAAGTGAAACCACTAAAATCGTTATATCGATTCTTCTTTATTATTTTAAATATTTCTCCTATGAACTGGACCATATTCGAGCCTTTGATGGCAAATGTTTTAAATATCAAAAAATATTGTTTGACAATCTTCTTCGCACTGAGCTTGATGGGCATTAATCCAGTCTTCACATTAATATTCAGCAACTTAAAATCATCGTTTATGCACAACAAATTAAACGTGATAAATCATCCGTTCCTCCTAATATTATCTGCACACAAATCTAGCTATATCGAGCAATACTTTAAGTTCTTCTTCAGTTCACTGAACACTGAAACCACTTCAAAAAAAGAAAAACATTATTTAGGGCGGATCTTGTCAAAGTCGTCCTGTCTGGACCTTGATGCGTAGCAATCTTATACGATTTCAAAGAATCAAAAATAATACAAAAATCGGTGTAAAAAGAGATAAAAAATTTGAATGCACAATACTCAATTTTAGCATAGAATTTAGGACGGAATTTTTTCCACGCGCCGATTCAAGCAGCCGAAGAATAATTTGACCTACGCCGCCGCCGAATTTTTGAAAATCGACTGAGCCGATTTAAACTGCCGCCGACAACGTAAAGAAACTGCACAGCCGCCGGCGAAAAATATTGACCGACGCACTGGCCAACCTTAGAACCGACCCAGAGCTCTAAAGAAATGCCTTGGAACTTCAACGGAAAAAAAGTTCTCCTGAATTTACTCCACAACAAAGCAAAAGATTTTTTTGGCTGGGGCCAACCTAAGGCCCTTTGGCTCTTTTTTCTCTACAACAACGCACAGAAAACCTCATCATTAGAGGAATATTCATGAAAACCACCACATATCGAAGCAATTTTCTCTAATTTTTTTTCGTGATTTCTGGAAGTCCATTCTTCAAGATCGCAGAGGTATACGTCAAAAAGCTTCACTGACCTAAACAAAACACGTTTTTTCCACTTTTTCGACATTAACTTCGAAAGTTTTCGACCGATTTTGCCCAAATTCAATCCAGTAATAAATTTTTCGATTATACTTCAGGAAAAAGAAGATTTTGAAAATCGGATAATATTCGCACGATTTATGTAGAAAAAACACGTTGGGCCCTAGTAGAGACTCAGATTTAGGGCTCTGACTGAGTCTAAAAGCTCAGAGAGATTAATTGAGATTTAATGGAATTGAAATCTTCAAATCATATGGGATTTAAAGATTTAAATCAATTAAATCTCTGAGTGCGGGAACAAAAAAAGTTTATAAAAATCGGAAAACATGTTATGTAAAAAAACCACTTAAATGGCACTAGCTCGGCGGCCCTTGTCATGAGACCGACGATATAATAGTATATTTCAACATACCCCAATACACACGAGATGTGTACGTACGCGGGAGCGAAAAGTACACATCGAGTGTGCATTGGGGTGTTTTGAAAGAAATTTTTCTGTAATAGTGAGAGTGTATTGTCGCATATACCGCGAAAAGCAACTTTTCGTCCCAAGTAATGGGAAAATATTTTCTGTCACAACCAATACACTCTCACGTATACAGAAACAGATTTTTCAATTACCTTTCAAACATTTTGAAACTCGGTTGAGTTTTACTCGATGTATCGTGTCGACAGACGGACAACATTTTTTTTGCATTTTTCTACTATTTTCTAAATAGTAAGGAAAAAGTAACCAATCCCATCGTCGAAGTTTGACTGGTTACAAACGTCGTGGTAAACGGAACACACCCCTTTTTGAAGAACTTCGTATCTTCGTACAGGCATTACTTCCACTTTGGCATAAAGAATATTTTTTATCCCAAAGGTGCTCCCTGTATTCCCAGTTCTAGAATTAAAAAAACGAAGTTATCTGCCAATAGTCTATAAGAACACTATTGACAAATAAAGTTTCACAAATTATAAGTAAACAGCCAAATGTGATGCGAAAATTACAGAAACCACTGGCATTTACTTTACTCCCTTAAAGTCATATGTATTATCGCTTTGACAGAAAAACCCCAAAGTTTTCCATAAAGCGATGCGATGGCTAAAAAAATGAATGACATTGCAACGTTGTTTGCGCTTTAACGAAAACTCCACTAAAACTAGGTGGCTAACGAAGCTAGGAAACTTTTCCTTTTACAAATGCCACAAAAACTAGGTGGCACACTGTGTGCAAAAAGTCGCAGTATACTTATAGAAGAGACTGTTTGCACACAGTGCGAGTAGTCGCAGTATGTAGAAGAGACTCCATATTATATACTTAGATAGAGATAGATAAGAAGGGTGATAAGTGGGGCCAAACTGTGAAAAGTTTGGCAGGAACCTGGATAATAATCCTTTGTTCCAAAGTCCCCCTTATTCCTAGTTTATTCAAAATTTTACAAAAATACAAACATAGAGTTAAAAATTATTTACAAAATTCTGAGTTTAACTCATTTCGACAAATTGATTTGACCTAGGCGATTTGATCGACGACTGAACTTGTTCGCTATCCTAACCGATTTGTACGTCTAAGGAAGGTCGTGAATTTCTCTAAGTCCAGTTCATTAAGTTTCATATCTGAGGGCGTCAGTTCCGGTTTGCCCAGAAGAGAGAGTCTGATGTGTCGGTATCTGATGCAATGGAAAAGTATATGCGCAACCTTTTCATCGCCATGACCACATAGACACTTCGGATTTTCTTTGATACCTATATCGCAAAGATGCTTGTTGAGTCCACAATGATTTGTGATGACTTCAACCGTTCTTTTGATATTTGGTCTGTCAAGGTTTAGAAGTCTCTGGCTGAAGTCTTTAAAAGGGATAGGACAGAATATTTTCGTGTGTTTAGCATCATCATAGCTCTGCCAGGCTGTTTCATGTTGTTTTATCAGCCATTGGTTTATAATACTTTTCCTCATAGTTTTAGATATACCAAAGTGTGGATCTGGTCCAATGAAACTCTTTGTAGCTCTATTCCCTGCCAGCATGTCTGGTTTTTCATTCCCATGAATTCCTTCGTGGCTTGGAACCCAAAGGATAGTGACCCTGTTTGAGTCACTAATTTCGTTGAGAATTGTTTTACATTCACGTACCGTCTTGGAGCATACTATTGCCTCAATAGCCAATTGGCTGTCTGTACAGATATAGATGTCTTTACCTGATGCTCTTTTTATGGCGTCTGATTCGCAGAGTTCCGAAATGGCAAGTAGCTCGGTTTGGTGGACTGAGGCATATCGGCCTGTGAAAATGCTGGCCTCTAGAAGAGGAAATTCACAGAAGAAACTTGCCCCAGTGAAACCATCCCGTTTGGAGCCATCCGTATAGCAAACTAGTTCCCCTATACGTGAGTAGACCCTATTTCCCCCCAACCACTCCCTTATCATCTAAGCAGAGTTCTGGTCGGCACTGATCGCTCGGCATTTGAAGGATATCATCTTTGATAAGTCTGCAGATAGTGGCGTGGCCTAACTCTGATTTAGCAGACCAACACCCGTTGTATCTCACATTACAAGCTGATCTGAAAGCCATAGATTTTATGTAAAGATCAATCGGTGGAAGGAAGAGTAGAGCTTCTAGCGACTTTGTGGCGGTGGTATTTTTCGCTCCAGTGATACATAGCCCAGCCAATCTCTGCAGGTTATCCAACCTTTTCTTGGCTGTGCCAACTTCAATTCTGGGCCACCATACCAAACATCCATGACAAGTGTTCTTAAAGACTATTGGCAGTTATCTGCCAATAGCATGTTAACTGCCAATAGCACTTGCCTTAAAAAAAGCAGGCTGGTGCTAAATATAAATAATTATTGACGTGTCCTTTTTGGGCGATTGATTTTAGGCAATTTCGGAAGTTGTTGACTGAGTGAAGCGAGATCTCCATGTGAAAATGCCTACCAAATTAACCAAATTCTTCCGCGGAAATTCGTTCGGACAAAGAACAATGAAGACTATAAACGCTTCTTTTGTTGAATGTCCGAACGATCGAGGGCAATTTTTAAGATTTTCTGTAGTTTTTGGACCTATAAATGAACATTTTTTATGTATCTGTTTTTGACGACTGATCTTAGCCAATTAACCAAATTCTTCCGCGGGAAGTCGTTCGGACATTGAACAAAAGAAGCTTTTGAAAGAGCGAATTTCCGCGGAAGAATTCGGTTAATTTGTAAAAGTTCGGTTAATTGGGCTAAGATCAACCGTCAAAAACAGATACACAAAAAATTTTCATTTATCAAAATCTTAAAAATTGTTCTCGATTTTGGCACCGAAGCACGAAAAATATTTCGTGTCATAATCTTCATTTTGCGCACGGTGGGCTTTAACCATTTTAAACCAAAAGTGGTTGCACATTGGATTTGTCAACGGAAAATGATTTTTGGGATCAAAACAAAACTTTTTTGTTCTGACACTAAATTTTTTACCGGGAAAATTTGAAAAAAATGCTGAAAATGACGTCTTTTCCATACAAACTCAAAATTTCATGGAAATTACGAAAAAAAATTTTTACCTGCATGCGGTTTCTCATTTTTTATCGTTTAAGAGCATTATTTTGAGCAAAAAATTCTTCTACGGTGGGTCCGAAAAAATTGAACTTTTCTTCATACAGTCAACTTAATGTACCAAATTGTGCTAAAAATGAATAATAAACCAGCTCTATAAAAAAAAGTTCATTTTTTTCGGACCCACCGTTACGAGTTACACTTGAGAGTCGTGAGACCCAATTGACTAATCAGCTTTTGATTAGATTGAGAACCAAAGGTTCAGTTTATGAGATTCTGATCTTACCATTTAGTTTATATGTGATTTTTAATTTCCTAATAGTCAACTTGAACGATTCACGTGGTATGTTTTTAAACCACAGCAATGAAAAGCGATTAAATGCCATGCACATGTTATTGATAGGCTCATAAAGACAATATTTAGTCCTGTGTTTGTCAACTACGAGAAAATCATCAGCACAAGTGGGTCTGGAATTTCGCATGATCTTGCTTTTGATTTTAGGTGCGTCGATGGTTCCATTCATCAGATCGGATACGAAAAGTGAGCAGGCGTTGATTCTGCGTCGGGCAAGTGTTTCGATATTGATTGATTCGCATCTCTCAATATATGGCGGAAGCTTGTGGTTTTCATCCCGCTTCACCGTCCGCCTCAGTGCGTACATCAAAAATTTTTTCTGAATTGATTCAATTCTGTCAACAAATGTGTCTTGATAAGGATGCCAAACAACTGAAGCATATTCTAAGTAAGAACGGACATAGGCAAAGTATATATTTTTTAAAGTTTTAATATTTTTAAATTGCTTACAAGTTCTCATAACAAAGCCAAGCATTGAGTAAGCTTTTGCAATTATATATTCAATGTGTTTACTGAACGTCAGTTTTTGGTCCAAGAGGACTCCCAAATCTTTAATTACCTTAACACGAGTCAACGTAACATCATCGATATTGTAACCAAACTCAATCTTGGATCTCCTTCGTGTGAAGGAGATTACCTTACACTTATCAACGTTCAAATAAAGTTGGTTGATTTTACACCATTGTAGAAACCTGTTCAAGTCACGTTGAAGAGCACTTGCGTCAAGAACATTTTTAATTCTCATGAAAATTTTCAAGTCGTCAGCATACATTAGGTAAACTGACGTAGAGAAGACTTTAGTAGCGTCGTCCATGAATAATATGAACAAGAGAGGGCCAAGATGGCTACCCTGAGGAACACCAGAGGTCACGTTAAACGTTCGAGAAGAGCAATTCCCTAGTTTGACGAATTGTGAACGTCCATTCAGATAAGATGCAATCCATGCTAGTAAGTTCGAATGAACACCGATTTGGTTCAACTTGTGCAAAAGAATCGAATGTTTGACTCTATCAAATGCTTTTCGGAAATCGGTGTATATGACGTCTAACTGATGCCTAGATTCCATAACTTTAGTACTACTTTAGCGTAGCTAACAAATTCAGCTAAATTTGTTGCGGTAGATCTGCGCTTCATAAAGCCATGTTGCGACTTTGAAATAATTCGATTGAACTTTGTGGATAAAATACTGGTGACGATGGCTTCAAATAGTTTTCCTATTGTTGGTAAAATAGCTACACCTCTGTAATTTTCGACATTACTTCTAGAACCACTTTTATAAATTGGAGTTATATAGGACGTTTTCCATCTTGTCGGAAACTTTCCCGTTGAGAGAGATAAGTTAAAAATGCGAAGTAGCGGAGATGAGAGACTCTCAGCACAGGCTTTTAACAAAATCGGAGAGATTTTGTCTGGACCTTCACCCTTACTAGTGTCTATACTACTAAGATGGTTCAAAACGTCTTGGATCTCAAAAGAGTTTGGTCCGATGTCAATGCGCTTTTCTAAGGAGTGCATTTTTCCCGATAAGCTAGAACCACTCTCGTTGTCAGAAACATAAACGCTTTCAAAGAATTCAGCGAAAAGATCACATGTTTCGTTAGGGTTACAAGTATTCTTATCACCTCTAAACATAATTGACGGGTAGCCTGTAGTCTTTTTTCGCGATTTAACGTAATGCCAGAATTTTGAAGGATCAGACATTAACATTTCTTCAGTGTTAGCCAAATATTTGTTAAAGGCTCGGTCACGCACGGAGTGAAATTCTTTACTTGTAGACAAAAATTTCATTTTGAGTTTTAGTTTTTCGTCTGGGTTTGTTTCATTTTTAAATCGTTTGTGAGCTTTGCTTGTTCTATTTTTTAGATTACGCAAACGCTGATTGTACCAGGGTGGATCGTTAATAACCATTTTCTTTTTGAGCGGAATAAATTTCTCAAATCCGTCTAACAAAGTGTCGTAAAACACATTGACTGTGTCATCAACGTCAGAAACGTTTGACAACAGTTGATTCCAGTCAATAGAATGTAAATGGTTATTAAGACCCGCATAGTCGCCTTTTTTGTAGTTAAGTTCACTTTCAGATTCATCACTTGCAATATTTTCAATGCTTTCAACAAAGTCTGCTGAAATTATTATTTCGATAGGATAGTGATACAAATCGATTCGACTCATAGGAACATCAGATTTAACGACTTTGATGTTATTTGGATTGCTGTAAAACACGAGGTCTAGGATTTTTCCATAATGGTTGTGGACGTTGTTAACTTGGTGAAGGTTACCACTCATCATAAGATAGATGATGTCGGCCTTCGTTCCTTCAGCGACATTAGTGGGGAGCATCACATTGCTTTCGAGTGAATCGTCTTGACCACTGATCAAGTCATCAATGCTGTTAATGTGGGAATTGAAACTATCAGGAATCCAATCAACAAGGGTTAGATTGAAATCTCCTAAAATGCACATTTCGTCATTAACATCCAGGTCTATAAATTTAAGTGTCTTTTCTAATGCGTCGTGATACTCGGTGTATACTTTTACAGAAGAGCCTGAAGGGATGTAAAGGCAACAGACAAAAAGCGAATGATTTTGAAGCTGCACCTTAACTAAAACCATTTCGACGTTGTCGGTGCCGCGCACCAGAACGCATTCGCTAGGTAAAGATGATCGGACAGCGATCAGAACACCTCCATATCTCTGATGTACGCTATTTAATTCAGAACGATCAGTTCTGTAAACTGAAAACTGTTTAGGATTGAATAATTCACTGTCAAAGAATGACGAATTGAGCGATGTTTCAGACAGTGCTATAACATCGTAGTCACACGTCAGGAGTTATTAGAAAAATCATCAGTTTTAGTTCTTAATCCGCGAACATTTTGATAATATAAACTGACATCACTCTTTGAAATCGAAACATCAGACTTAATGGGACGAATGGAATCAAAATAAGTCTTAGCTGAAATTATTGACGGCGAATTGGTCATAATGTTAGCGTTACATCCGATTGGTTTATCACTATGATGGAAGAAATCAGAAATTCGCGACTGAATCCGACCCTGACACGTAGTGTTGCATGCTAAGTCGTTGGTGTGACGTCCATACTCGTTGAGGTAGTTTCCTTTACCACTGGAGTTTGTTTCAGAACTGAAGTTGCAGGAGAATTGCAATTTTCCTGGGTTGATGCTATCGCTGGAGTTGTCGCAATTGGTAAAAAAGTATCTAAGGTTCTCTTCTTCTTGTCCTGAAATTCTCCAATTTGGACATGAGAGGGCCAGAAGGCAGGATCCATAAGTTTGTCGAAGAGTTCAACTGTGCAATTTAGCCGGAAAGAAATAAACGTAAGTTCATCCAGCTTTTGATCTTTTTTCACTAGAAGTCTGAGGCTAAAATCGTTGCTATCCAGTTCGGGCATTTTCGTCTTTATGTACGAGGAAATCGCCTCCGCAGTTACATCTGGCTTAAGGCGAGAAACATAAATGAATTTTGAAAGTTTGCTCACTGGTTGACGAGATTTGACCGGGCTACCTAGTCCATGGTTGGTGTCTGAATTGGTGCCGGAGGTCAACTTGCGATGACGATTTTTATGGGAGACTTCAGATGCATCACTGCGGACTCTCTTAGGAATGAAATGCATTGACGGCTGAAGTTTACGCTTCATAGCTGCAGCATTTAAAAACGGGAAGCTAGACAAATCACTTGAAGAAGCTACTCCTGAAGCAATTTGAGAGCAAAGAGGTCTATTGACCGTGGCAGATTTAGTAGTTGCCACCTTAATCTCGGATAAAACGGAAGCATAAGACTTTGTCTCCTTGCGATGATCAGTCACTGAAGATTTAATATCTCGAAGTAAAGATAGTATCTCTGAAGAGTCGCTACTTCCGCTAGGATTAGTGAATTCGAGAATGGAGCGTTGGTTCGACTGGCCCAGAACATCGGACGATTTTTTAGAACCCTTAGAATTCCTGGGCGTCAAAGACGGATTTGGAGTCACCTGTTCCGAGGTTACAGTAGAGGGACAAATACTTGACAAACAAGCATTGCAGAGTACAAATATATTCTTGGAAATCAAGACCTCGTTAGCTGGTCTCGAGATGCCAATACACAATAGATGAATCAGTGATTTGCACTTACCACAATTCACTATGCTCTCGAGTTTAACATTTCCAGGAGGACAGTCATCACGACTGCAACTCCTCAATTCGTTCATAGTAGATACACTAAAGTCAATCAAAATAAGATTATTAATAAAAGAAGTATTATATAAAAATCAAACTGAATTAAAATGAATCAAAATAAATGTAAATAGTCACTTGGTACCTGGTCGGGTATTTTCTTTTTGTTCATCAAAAAAGAAAATCCCAAAAGAAAAAGAAATTAAATTGTTGACGCGTTTTGCAGTGTTACAATTCAAAACAGAAGCGAACGAATGTACGAAAAACAAAAGCGCCTCATTCAACGGATCTTCGAAAAATGTTTTCAAGAGCACTGGCGGGCTCTCTATCGATAGGAAATATGACTTCAACGGCTGATACATTTTGAGAACTCGTTCAATAACAGGAAACAATGAAAGCCACCGTGTTTTTGAATGACTCAAGATGACTTTGAAATCGACGTCGGCGTCATCACAAAATTCTTTCAGATTTTCCGTTCGGACAGTGTATATGGAAAAATGTTTGTAAATTTTGTACATTATCGAGTCGATATCCACACTTAGATGATCCATCGCGAAGTGAATAGAATTATTGCATATATGTGCTGGGCAACCGATTCCGTGGATGTCCCGACCAAGAAATGTCTTCAGATGTGAAAAAATATTATCCCCATCTTTGCGGCGTACGCTCCCGAAATTGGTGTTTGTGTTATCGGCACCGAAAGCAATGTTAAATCGAAGTTTTCAAGAGTGTCCTTCAACAAATTTGAGATTGTTTCAGATGTTTCATTTGAATACGATTTCAATTCAATCAATTTAGAATTCAGTCCACTGAATTTGTCGAATTATTGAACAACAACTGGAAACATTTTGACGGATCCATGGTTGCTGCCGTCAGTGGAAATCCCAACAAATTTGCTTTACGTTAAATCTTCACGAAGTTTATCGAGTACGTAGGGTGCAATAACGTTGTCGATGATAGCTTGAGTTTTCGTTTTGTCACATTTAATTTGTGGTGCAATTTTGGAATCGTCGAAAAACTTGTGGTGCAGTGTGTTGGTGCAATCGGTCGAATTATAGCTGAAGTGATGATACACGGTGTGGTAGGATAGAGCTGCTTCAATAGCACTGATTTGTTCAGTCTCTTTCGTCGAGCGATAAGTATATATTTTAGTCAATTTCGGGCAATTTGAAGCAGTTTCAATTTTGTTTTTGTGCTTCACACTATTTAGGTGCTGCAAGATATCATGCCTGCCTTTATTGCAGATATTTATTGTCTTCTTGCAAGTTAAACATTCAACTTCTCCCTCGTTTTTAGATGAAACGAACATAGGAAATTCTTTTGCCAATTCCTTTGTGAATTTACACTTTCTGGTCGGCATTCTCAGATAGTAAAATAAAAATTTTTTACACTCTTTATATCACGCTTTGCGATAAAATGGCGAATCCGAACTGGTCAATTTGAGAAAATATCAAATCATCCCAACATGCATTCAAAAGTTCATTCGTTAGAACAATAGAGAATTGTTCAATGTTCAACGCATTTCAATACATTTAAATTGAATACGTTACACATGTACGTAGATATATGTACATGTACGCTAGTTGAGACAGTACATTGATAACAAAATGTAATAGACGTACACTATAAAATGATGTAGACCAAAGTGTAAATGTATAAAATTTAAAAAAGAGGACAAAAGTGAAAAGTGAAAAGTGAAAAAGTGAATTGAAAGACATACAGCTAAGTATTAGTAAAACTGATGAAAACTTGAAGAATATTACTAAAACATTCAGTGAACGTCTCAAGCAGCTTGAAGACGAAAATAAACTTAAAAGTGCAAATATAAATGATCTGCTACTTAGACTCGATCAGTTAGAGCAGGATAAACTTGCTAATAGTATTGAAATTACAAATGTACCTGTTCGTGCTGAAGAAAATTTATTAAACATTGTTACGGCCATTGGGCAACATGCGAGGGGTTATCCACTGGTCAAAAATGTGTATCAAAAATTCCAATTCCATAAAAAATTCCAAAAATTCCACAAAAATTCCAAAAATTCCATTTTAATTCCAAAAATTCCATTTTAATTCCAAAAATTCCATTTTTAATTCCAAAATTCCACAAAAAATTCCAAAAATTCCATTTTAATTCCAAAAATTCCAAAAATTCCAAAATTCCATTTTAATTCCAAAAATTCCACAAAATGCAGAAATTACACACAAACCAGGAAAAACATTTCGCTATCCTTATTTTTTCACAGAAGAGCTACGCCACTGGCACCAAACCAAAATCAATTTGTATGTGATTGTCAATAAAAGATTCTATTGAAATTAATTTTAATTGTTAAGGTGTTTGAGTTCGTGTGTGCGGCATTATATGTTCTTTGGCGCATTGCGTAACCATACGTGATAAGCTTGCCGGTCAGTTAATACATCGTAATACATAAAGTTTTGTCAGTGTTTTTACCCTCGGTTTTTACTTGGTTTTCAAAAATATTCTATCGAGGTAAGTAGGTTTGCTCCCATAAAAAATTTAATTTTTTTTATTTTTTGTTCCTTGGAATTTTTGTAGTTAACTCTCGGGTTAACCCATCGCAACGTACCCCATTATAAATTTACACGAGAATTTACACACATTTCTAAATTAATTTGCGTTGAATTGAAGTCGTCGTGATCCACTAACATTCAATTCTTTTTTTAGGGTGGGCCGATTTTTTTTTTAATTTTCGAAGCTACATGTGCACCGCACCGTGTGTCGTGTGGCGAAAATCGAAAAAAAAAATAAAAACTTCGATTTTGTGTGCCTGTCTAAAAGCTGAATAGCATAGGCACATACAAGTAAACACAGTTCCAAGTGACCTAAGCCCGACCTGCATAGGTAGATTTAAAAGTAAAAAAATCTTCGCCCACCCTATTATGTACCGTTTTCTTGCCATATTTACAAATTGAAATTTTTCTTCGAGCAGAATATTCAAATATGCAAATATGACCGTGGATTTTTGGCAATGCTTAAGAACGATTGTACCAACTGACGTTCCTGAGTATCTACGCAAATTATTGAGTGATACTGGGTTCGATAACTTTGTTTCAATGGAAGCTGTAGATGACAGCGTATTGAAAGAACTGCAAGATCATGCAGAAAAAGAAGACACGAAAATTCTCTTGGGCCACAAGGTTTTGCTTTTACGAATTCGAAATATGATTCGTAAGATTGGTCTGGAAGAGATTTTCAAAATCGAGAAAAAATTTGAGCAGAAAGAGCAACTATCTAACGAAAGATATGCCAAATTGCTTCCTTCATCTGTAGCTCGGAAAGCTAATGGAATTGACTTGATTGCCGAAGAAAAATCGATTCGAATTAGAATCAAAGAATTGTTCAAGAAGTTTTGCTTAGAAGAGGTATGCTCTGATTCTTTATTACTTCAATTTGAGTCAGTATCAGTAATTCCCGTAATTCCTTTTTGCAGCACATTCATAAAGTAACTCATGAGTCCGTCCAGCTGAAAATCGAGACCGATCCAACTGGAGCTCCCATGTGTTTGGCAAAAATATATTGTTGTTTCTGCTCTGAAACTAGTACCATAAGACAATATGGTAGACCGAAGAAAGATGGTACGAGAGGCGCAGAACGGTGGGTAATGTCAAATTTCGAGACCCATTTACGTTCGAATCATATTGGCCGACTTACGCCGAGTGTTAAAAGCATGTTGACGTCGACCAAAGTAAATCATTCGAAAACGTCTGATGACACCTCGGATGACACCCCTGTTGTTGCTACGAAGCCTGGTTCGGGGGAAGAACACTCCAGAAATTGTCAGGAACTCATTATTCTGGAGGGCAGAAAAAGTTCCTAAAACGAAAAGACGGTATAGAAACCAAAGGCGTCGATACCGTTCGATACCGTTCGATACTTTATAAACAACCATTGATCACCGAATCATTCAAAATTTTAAACGAAATTGACAAGCTCTGTGCAGTAAACAAGGAATTGACCGAAGCAATTTCTCATCTCTTGGACGACAAACCTGAAATCGAATTAAGCCATTCAGCTGTACTGAATTGTTTGGTAAGAGCTTCAACACGACAAAAATCTGTAAAAGGAAAAACTGGACAACGACACGAGACTTCAATGAAAGATTTTGCTTCATACATTTTTATGCTTGGTGGTAGATTATGTTACGAAACATTGTACAAGAATATTCCTTTACCGTCTTCAACATCAATCGCAAGAAATATCCATGACACTGGATCTCAAATAATCGAAGGAGTTCTTCGAACCAATGAGTTAAAGAAATATCTGGAAGATCGAACGTTTCCAATGACAGTGTGGATTTCAGAAGATTGAAGATCGACATCGACCAAAAATCCAAAGCGAAAATTGTCGGCTGTAGATTCGGGCCCTGTTCGAAAAAAAATGAGACAAAGCAAAAGCCCCGGCAAAAGACGGTGCTAAATATAAAATTTTATGTCGCTGGTGCTGTTTTTTTTAGTTTTAAGTTCATTCCGAGGTTCATTCCGAGATTCGTTCACACTACGTTAATATAATATTTGTCAATGTTTCTTTCGTTGTTTTTTAGTTTAGAGTACAAAAACAAGTCAGAAGCTTCCGATTCCACAGAGGATTCCACTCTGAAAAAGTGTAGAAGCCACAAAGGAAAATGTGAAAGTTGCATCGAAAGATAAACAATGTTGCTAAGACATCCAATTCAATCACTTCCAAAAATTTCACAAAAAATTCCAATTTAATTCCAAAAATTCCAATTTAATTCCAAAAATTCCAATTTAATTCCAAAAATTCCATTTTAATTCCAAAAATTCC
>CM055403.1:49953200-50055988 GCA_029228625.1 Pseudolycoriella hygida | reverse complement strand
ACATTGGGCCCTTTCCTCTTTTAGGAAAAAGACCCAAATAGCTTTGGGGCTTTTTCCGTCATTTAAGGAGCACCACTGGATTCAATCCGTAAAACCACCAACTTAGCAAAGTATCGCTAAGTCTTGAAATTACAAAAAGAAACAAAAACTAATAATCAATAATTTGACATTGAACCGAAAAACACCGAGGAATCGAGATATCGAAACTGTCATTAACATTGCGCGAAAACCACACTTTAAAAGTACGTCTCCTTGTCCTCCTCTTGCACTCATAAGCCTCAGAATAATAAAAAACTGTCTCTTGAAACTCAGGATTCTTGTTACTTTCGTTGATTTGATAACTACTGCATCCCTCGCAGTCAACCTAAACCAACCAACTAAAAACATGCCACGGCTACCCACCGTCAACACTATCTATATATCCCAACGACTTCCTTGACGACAATCTGTGCATCAGCGTTCAAGACAACAACAAGAAATTAAAAAACTTCAAACTGCAGACACGAAGTGAAGATCAATAATCTTAAACCTTCGTTCACACGTATGACACTAACCCTACTAACAGCTAGAATTCACAGCATCTTAAGATTCCCCCCAACCCAACAATCAAGATGGCAGACAAGAATGAATACGCACACATTAAATTCAACGAAAACAGGATGTTCACCTCCACGCTGCGTTAAAGGCAAAAAACCGAACCGCGAGTTCTGTAAGTGATACTTAACGAATACCCTTCGTCTTTCAAATGTCGATCTTAAATAAAAACCAAAAGATTCTTTTCACATTTCCCTTTTGAAAAGGGTTTTTGTTGAGATATCAGTGTACAATTTTTCGGCTAGATAACAGATATGTACATTCGAACAATCACAAGACTGTGACTCCTGTATTACAAAACAGCAAATTGCACTAAAATTTATGTGGAAATGATGCAACTCTAATGTAATTTTTATAGACTGCTAAATTATTTTTAAATCATTAATTTGTTCACCATTTGGAAGTATTAACATCATGTCCGTCCATGCACTTTAAGTAAAAATGATGCAATAATGATGGACATGTAGATAAGGTGGTTGTTGTGCAAAAATGTTGGAGTAACGATGTCAAATTCAAAGTTCCGTTCTAATGCGTCAATATAATTACTCCTGTACGACATTATTAGTGTATGAATGATGTAAGAAAGGTTCCGAATTGATGGAACTATTATGTTACTTTGTTATACGTAATCTAAAAATGTGAGTGAAATATCAATGTAAAATTATTTCAAATGTTTGTGTGCGTGGAAATAAAGTTTGAATGATGTGTTAAGGATCTAGAAGTAAATTGGACATAATTTTTGCATCTCATCTACATCGTTTGTCCATCATTCCAACAAAGTGCGTGGAAGCTTTCTTACACCAACGCTTCTCAATATTGCCCTTGGCGAAATTTCATTACATTCGTCTGTTTTCGCAGCGACGGACATATGCTTTAAAGGGAATCATACGGGTCAGCGAAGCGTATGTTTTCAAGTAAATATCAACATTGTGATCCAGCTATCTCCCAGTTTTTAGACTTTCTTCAATTGCATTTCGAAAAGTAAGTTCTCTAGAAAATGGCTCTTTAATTCACTATTTTGGCGATGAAAATCACATTTCGTATACATCGACAAGTAACGTCCTCCTTATACTCTTTGTAGCCTGTTTTTGTTTTAAATAGGAGGCGCCATAGATGACTTGATGATGTAAGATACGACCCAGAGTAACGCGACGCTTTAAAAATGTTTACAGTTAAGTTTTGTCAAAGGGGTTATCCACTGGTCAAAAATTTGTACCAAAAATTCTAATTCCATAAAAAAAATCCAAAAATTCCATTGAAATTCCAAAAATTCTAAAAATTCCACATAAATTTCAACAATTTCACCTAAATTCCATCGAAATTCCAAAATTTCAGAAGTTCCGAAAATTTCAAATATTTAAGGAATTCCACATAAATTCCAAAAATTCTACAGAAACTCCACATAAATTTCAACAATTTCACCTAAATTCCAAAAATTCCATCGAAATCCCGGAGTTCAGAAATTTCAAAAATTCCATCGAAATTCCAAAAATTTTGTTTACTAAAATTCCAATATTTCCAGAAATTTCATTTTAGTTCCAAAAACTCCATCAGCCTGGACCAAAAAAAAAGTAGTGGATAACCCCTCGGTTTCCGCCGTCTCCCAAATTATTGCTTCTCCCAATGAACGACTGACTGAACTAACTCCTTTCGCAAAAAACTGTTCTCATAATTTTCATGTTACTTCTGAATACATTTCTTAAATGCCTCTTATACATCTGATTTGCTTTGATATGTCTGTGCGATATTTTCTTTCAGTTGTTTTTGCTTTCGATTGCTTGTCTTAAGAAAAGTTCAATTCCCAATATTTTCCGTTCGAATTTGAATTGGAATACGATGACATTATCTTCCCTTCGATTTTGTTATCATCGCCTTCACTATCATTCTAATGACAAAACGTACACGACTGATGAAACCATTCAGGGCACGCCCAATAATAATCATGAAATGCTGAATTGCAGCTTTTCCGAAAATGATTATTTTACGAGATGGCTAAGCGATATCGAATATAAATTCATTTCTCAAAGAGGATAAATTGACAGAGCAGGATCATTGGTGATAAATGAAAATCGTCTACAAAATGAGAATTACATGGTCTAATATTTTGAATGTTAACATAGAGAGCGAATAGTATTTGTAGTTTGTAGGTATTCACAGAGGAAGCTGTACTTAAATTTTATTGCATGCAAGAGTGATAAATTGAAGATCCGTATCTTGCTGAACTGTTAGCACTAAATGTTCCGTATTGGATTTTTCTGTGGTGCTAATATATTGGTGTAAGTATAATCGAAAGAGCTCAGTGTTCGAATAAGGAACATATTTATTTTGGGGGACATTCAACAATAACGTTCTACTTAAGGGAGGGGACTTTTACAAATTTAACAGAAATCGACGAGGAGGTCAAGAATTCACAAAAGTAACACATTTTACAAAAAAATAACCAAAGACTCGTACGTACCAGAATAAACGTGGCGAACAGAATAGATGTTGCAAAAAAACTCGAACGTATCTAGAAATGAGGAAACAATCCTTTTATAACTGTAAGAATTTCTAAGATCCATAGGAATTACCCAGGGTAATGTCAAAGGCCCTACCGAAGTATGTCTGAGACCATTGATTTTGGTGACCAATATGTTCTCCCCTGCACCATATCACAAAGAGGACCAACGTAGTTTCTCTAAGAAACTATTTTCCCTAAAATGCATTTCTCGCCATGTTTCCCTTTGGAAGTAACTTTCTAACTTTTATTGGTCATATTCCAGGATTGGGTCATTTTTCCTTAAAACCCTGAAACACGTGTTATCTAAAACTTTATTCTCTACAACTTTGCCTTTGAGAGTAAATCTCCATATTGCATAGTTAAGCGTATATGGCCAAGAAACTCAACTTCGTCCATTCTATTAGTCCCAGTGTCCAGACCCGATTTCCACAAAAAAAATTTTCCCAGTTTTCTGACATCAAATGCTTTAAGAGTGCACACTGCTTACAAAAAAGCCATCTGTCGGAATCTTTTCAACTAATGAAAATTTTGTTTGAAAAAAGTTAAATATTCCCAAACAAAATTGCAGAAACACTTTTGGAGAAAACATTTATATTTGCTAGAAATGTGAATTCCAATATTTCACTGCGAAAGTCAGTCTTTCAGGTTTTCCACTTAATAAACACTTCAAAACGCCTAATTTTTCGACTAATGTGTTTGCTCACTTAGTCTTTATCTGAATAATCAATTTAAATGACAGGAAACATTTTCTAAAAGTCAGAAATTGATACAAAAAATTTTGAGTTGATGATTGCAAACAAAAGTGGCCGCCATCTTTGTTGGCTTTTGACGTTTAAAAATATTTGCAAATGTGACAACTCAAAAAGTTTTTATCCATTTCTGACTCGTAGAAAATGTTTTCTGTCATTTAAATTTATTATTAAGTTAAAGATAAAGTGAGCAAACACATTGGTCGAAAAAATTATGCGTTTGAGAGAAAAACGTTACAGAAAATTGCGACTTTTTCCATACAAATTTTCATTAGTTGAAAAGATTCCGACAGATGGCTCTTTAGTAAGCCTTAACACCAAAATGAACAACTTCCGTGCGCTACTTGCCGAGATGTTTGCGAAAAAGTTTCATCTACGCTAGAAAATCTATGTCCGACCTCCACTCCTTCGACCATATCTTCGGAACTACTTGACCGATTTTGCTCATCTTCGAACTTGAATCAAACCTTTCAGAAAAAAAAAGTTTGGGGAGATCGGTTGCTTCGAACGGGTTTAATAGTTAAAATATAAAATAATGAATTTACAGATAATTCTATTGCTGCATCCACTGATCCGACATCTTGCAAATTACCGTGAAAATGATTTACTGCCTGAATGTCGCATGTGAGGAGTACGGGATGAAGATAAGTGTAAGCAAAACTAAGGTTATGCATGTCGGCGTATCTCGGAAAGAGGTATCTTGTAGTGTAAATGAGGTAAATGAGGAGCAGTTGGAATAGGTTTCGGAGTTTAAATTTTTTGGATGCATTTTCTCAGAGGATAGCAAGTGAGTTAGGGAATTTGGGGAAAGAATTAGGGAAAGAGGAAAATGGGAAACGCAGTGGCCAGTCAGTTGAGGTCGCAGGAATTAAGTAGCGGCACAAAGTTGGCTATTCACAGCTCAATCTTCGGGCCAACGATTTTTTATGGTAGTCAAAGTTGGGTGGACTGCGGCTACCTTGTGTATGACCTGGAGGTTTCTTAGGAGAATAGCAAAGGTGAATCGGAGGAACAGTGGGACAATCATATCATCATCATCATTTATTTATAATTTTATACAATTTTTATTGTGCACAAATTAGTCACATGAAAGACAACAAAAAGCTAACATTATCATTTCTATAACAAAACAAGAAAGAAACATAAAACAGCAGAAACGAAAATTCATTGGGTAGTATTATAATCGATCACCGAAAAATAATTTTTGATCACCTGAAAATACAATTTTGATCACCAATACAAAATAAAACTTAATTAGGGGCAAAATTAGTTACACCTACGCTGAGTAAGCCGCTTTAAAGATACATTCCTCCTTTTACGAAACGGTCGGACACACCCCTGGCCCTAATAAAGAATGTTTTATTTTTCCGGTGATCAAAATTGAAATTTCTGGTAATCAAAAATGAATTTCTTGGTGATCAGTTAAACATATGCCAAATTCATTCGCATCTAAGCTCTCCAAACAATAAAACGACTAAAATTAACTATTCAATTCATGCACGAAACGGAGTGCGAAAAATACATTCTGCGAAAAATCCCATCCGTCCCAGCATACCTGACGCCAACAGGAAGCGAGTTCCAGTCTCTAAAACCCTCAGCAAATATAGATCGCCTACACCGCCTTCTATCGAAGCGCAAGAGTCTAAGTCTAGTTGTCACGGCAACGCTAACAAGCTCATAGAGATAAGAGGGTTCCCCAGAATGAATAAGCCTGTAGATAAAAGCCATTGCACGAAACTTGTGATGCTCTTCCCACGAACAGCCGAGAGACTTATTAACGGCCGCCGATATGTCCCTCCTCCGCAAGCCATACGTACTTCACAATGGATTTGAAAGCCCTATCAAGAAGCCCCCTCGACGTTGCGTCAATGTCATAATAAAATATTTCACAATAATTATCGAAATGTGGCATCAGCAGAGCTTTCGCCAGGATCAGCTTTGCCCTGAACGGTGTTATCCCCGACAGAGGCCACAGACTTCTAAGGCTAGCATAAATCTTTTGGATGATTATGTTCACATGATAACGCCAAGAAAATTCAGAATTCATTACTAGTCCTAGATTTATAACTTTGGTAGAGACACCGCCAAGGGAAAGTGAGAGAAACGTCGCACCCCCTTCAAGGCCAAATGCAATTGCTTGAGTCTTACCCGCATTAAGCGTAATTTTATTCAAAGACGACCATTCAGCAACCCTCCTCAAGTCATCATTGATTCTGGCGAAACAGTCGTCCAAATCAGCAGCCTCAAAAAACTTATAGAGCTTATAGGTCATTTATATATAAAGAAAACAAAAGAGGCCCCAGTATGGAACCCTGTGGGACTCCCATCGAAATTGGGGAAAGTCAGATAAAGTTCAATCAATCAAATCAGGAACGAAGACATCAGGGAAAATTTAGGGGTTACGTCAGTGGAAGAGGCGGCACCGGCACCACAGGACAATGTGAGATTCTGATCTATATAAGGGGACACAGATTCTTCAGACTTCTAGTTCAAATGGCTTTCATCAATGCGTTCCTTTTATATGAAAACGTCTGGATTTGAATTTGGATTTTGAAGAGATTTTCAAGCAATTGGCTAGACCGTTCAGAACCCTCACAAAAAAACTTTCCAAAGCTTGGAATACAAAAAAAAAAAATTCTTAGATGCCGTTTAGCATATGGAACCTTTTATCGATCAAAATACTTCTCACTTGTGATCAACGGCTATTGAACATTATTCGGAAAAACACTCATACGATACACCAACTGGGTGACGGTCATTTGTAGAATTCCATAACAAAAGTTTTACTTTTTTTATGAGTCAATTAAGTTAAGTTGAGTCATCACATTTTGTTGATGTTGCTTAGGGGCCGTTCATATTGATACCCTTGCGTTTTTGAATTTATACAAATTTTTCATTTTTGATAATAGCGTTTTCTCATTTGAACATGACAATATAAGTGTAGACACGGGTAAAGTATTCTATTTAATAAACTCTAAGGACTTCAGTTAAAATCAACTAATTTATTCAATTCCAAATAATTATGATGTCAACGTGTCGACGTATCAAACAAGAATGGAATCGTATTGAACTTTACTCGATACAATTCTATAAAACAAAAAAGAATAAATTTATCAACTTTACCGACTACGCCGATACCCTGTGCCTTTCTTACATAAATAGGGAGGGTGTCAAAAAACATACAACATTTGAGGACGTCCTTGGTGCACGACCCCTTCGATTAATTAACTTTAATTAAATGTGAATACTCGACACTATACGAAAATTTGCGAGCCAGTTATCATTTCTGTTTATCTCGTTTTTGATGTGTTTAGTTCGTTAAATAAAAACTGAATAAAATGTACAAACTTGAGACCTTCTTAGTTTTATATTTGATTTTCGTCGCTGATGTTATTGTGAGTATAAAATAACCTACTACTTTAGCAGTCACTTTCTAAAAATTTTCTTCTGCAACAGAATTCAGCATTCTATCAAAATATCGATCCCAATGCACAAATTGACTCGACAGCCGTTCTGGGCTCGTACATAAACATTGATAGAAATGTGATCGTTAAGGCGAATGTGCGAGTTAAAGATTATGCGACGATTGATGCAGTTACTTCCGTTGCCGAAAATTCCATAATCGAAGAGTATTCCAAAATTGGCGAACGATGTGCCATTCACAGTAATGTACAGATTAAACGTTACGCAAATATTGGATTCGGTGTATCAGTCGGGGAGAATTCGGTAATTGGACGGCATGTCGAAGTGGGACAACGAAGTTCCATTCAAAAGAACGTACAGATTGAGATGTTTGCCAAAATCGGCAATGAAAATGTAATTGGATCTGACAGTGTTCTCCATGAATATAGCAAAACTGGATACAATGTGGCGCTTGGAAAGCGGGTTTACGTGTATCAATATGCAAAGGTCTCAGATAACGGGAACGTTACTGACGACAGCGTTCTAGACATGTACTCAGAAGTCAATGCCAATGCGAAAATCCACCGAAAAGTGTATTTAGGTAAATACAGTGCTATTGGTGATGATGCAGTTGTAAACGACTTGGCTGTCGTACACAAATATGCGAAAGTAGGACAAGGATCGACCGTTCGTGAGAAAGAAGTCGTCATTCGGACTCCTACTTCTTACGAATTTTATCTAGCTGCTCAAACAGCCGACAATATTTCTACAGAAGAGAAGAATTATCTTCTTTATTGATTTACGTTTATATAAAGCAACTTACCTTAATTTTTCAGTATCGAAGTAGCTGATGTAGACGCTGGATCGTAAGTAAATTTAGTTTCTGTACAGTGTGTTAAAGCGAAATTCTCTTTATTAAAACACTGAACGAATTTACTAAGTATAAATTGTTGAAAATAGAGGTGTGCGCCGGCTCCAGCCTCTCAGGTGCACAAATTTTTATTCAAGCTCGCCGTGCAAAGTATAGATAATTGTTTCCTCAAGTTGAAGGCAAGTCGGCACATACTAGAGATGAGCGACTTGCCCGAAACTTCGAAAAACCCGACCCGAACCCGAATCCGAATTGTTTTTTTCGGGTTTCGAAAATTTTAATCGGTCGGGTTCGGTCCGGGCCGGGTTTGGAAACAGTTCGGGTTTCGGGTTTCGAAAAATGTTATCGGGTCGGGTTCGGTCCGGGTCGGGTTGTTGTATCATCCCGATCCTTTACTGACTTTTTATATTTTACAAAACTCGTATAAATTTTATCATCTTACATTACACGAATTTTGTTTTAGTCTAAGGTCCGTGAAGAATGCAGACGTCGGGCCTTGAAATAATTTTTGTTTCGAAAAACTCGAGTTTCTTGTTCGGTCTGGTTCGGGTATTGAAACAGTTCGGGTTTCGGGTTTCGAAAAATTTTATCGGGTCGGGTTCGGTCCGGGTCGGGTTTCGAAAAATGGTCGACCCACTCATCTCTAGCACATATAGCTAAAAATAATTTTGAAGTTTCACCTGCCGTGGCCAGTTCGTATTCAGTTCAGTGTTACCCATTCTACTCGCGACAATTCGAAACCAGGCACACGCAGAGTCAGATCAATGATGAGTTTGTGACGGTCAATGTTTGTGATGTGCCACTCTTCACGCCATCTGTCCTTGACGTGTAAACTATTTTCGTGTAGGCTGATTGCAGTTTTCAACGTCGACTTTCTGGACATCAGTCTGTTTGATTGGACCAGCTCCACATCCAGATGAATGGGAAGTCGAATGTTTTGTTGAATTTTCCTGTACTCTTTTAGTAGTGTTTTTTGCCGTCGTATATGCGGTGGAGCTATATTAGAGAGTACAGGAAGCCGTTCTGTTGGAGTTTACTTTACTGCTCCGCAAATCGTTTTGCGTTTTTCCCACTGTTCGTCACGAATTCTGGGAACATTTCATCCGGTCCTGCTGCCTTGCCGATCTTCACGTTACTAATGGCAGTGTCGATCTCTACGACGTCAAATGGCCGTGAAACTTCGGAGCGAGCTGTTGCATTGTTCTTCATCGGTCGTAGATTTCGCATCACGTTCTTCCTCGTTTTGCTGTCGATTTTCGTTCTGAAAACCTTCATAATTCTGTTCGCCATGGTCTTCGGCTTTATTTTCAGCTTCGATTTCGATCCAGAATTGCTAGATCCGACTCGTCGTAGTAGGGACAATGCTTGAAGTACATATTTTCGAAAGAGTCCATCCAGCGTTGTCTTCGCGCGTTGTCCAGTGATTGCAGTAAATCTTCAACAATTTCGGTGTCACCGTTGTAGATTAAAAAAACTTTGAACGCCGCCGCCGAAAAATATTGACCTGCGCACACATCTAGTTGCAAATGTGTTCGTTTATATTACAGCTCAACAGAAGCAGAGTTCAATAACCTTCTGAATAGGATAATCGATGCACAATTCAATACTCTAGCAGAGAATTGTCGAAGAACCAATACCTCAACTGAACTGAAATCTTTGCCCTTACTGAGAAGCTTATATTTAGTCCGAGTCCATGGCAAGCGTCGGTAATGACAAAATTCGCTAAAAGAAACTTCCACTTTCGTCTACAAAAAACTTCATTTTTCGTTTTTTTCAGCTTTGGAGAATACAAAATTAAAGTTCATCACGGGTGAGTTCAGAGACTACTAAAAGAATCGAAAATTGAATCAATCGAAATTCTGACTTCCATTTTGACTAATTGAAATTCGTTTTGGAACGGTTGCAGAATGGACCATTCGTTGCATGCCCAGCTACAAAGAGAGTTCCAATTGTGTGGAGCTTCCGAAACAGATATGTTAGTAGAGCGGGAGAAATTTTGATTCGTTTTCTTCGACATTTCACTTTTATCAAATTGAATTTCAGTTTGAATGCCGATGTGAAGAAGAAGTTCATTCAACTATTGACGATCGAACTGGATGAGAACCGTGAGTACCGTGTCATAGGAGACAAGTTCTGTACTATGTTAGTGTTGGAATTTCACGGATTCCAATCCGGACCCCCAATAAAACTCAATGTTCACACTTTGAACGTTTATTAGAGAGTGACTTAAACTATGCACAGAAACTCGTATTTATACTAAAAACTGTGTCTACTAGATTATTACATTTAAATACAGACTCCTAACATACTCGATTAGAACACATTTCTTGAGTGTAAGTTATCCTCAAGTGATAAATCCAACAGTTAGCTGAGATACGTAGAGAAGAAAGGCAATTAAGCTGCGTAACTCCAACGGACCAGTAAGGCTATAACGTTTTTATCAGATTGAAGTTTTCTGATTGTCAAGTTCTGTTTACCAAATTCTGTACTGCTACAGTTTATGAAAATAAAATTTTTAGTTTTTCGTTGCTTAAGACAATAAAAACAAACTCCACCATCATTCGATGGAACAAAATTTGAAATTTCAATAAGTTGTTACATCACATTGTGTGATGGTCGTTTTATTTTGAGGCAGGTTTCACATAAATGTATAAAGAAAAACAACTCTTCTACTTATTTCCTTCTCCATCAATTCGAATATGGATAATCTTTTCTATAATTGATCGCTTCAACCTCGATTTGTGAGTGACATGACGGCACTTTCGAAGGATGGGTAGTAACAGGCTGCCAAAGAGGATATTGAATGCTAAGGATCCCGACCTAAAACGAAAATTTCCAACCCGGCCCGAACCCGAACCAAAATTAAAATTCAAACCCGAACCGAACCCGATGCGAAATAAAAAATTCAAAACCAACCCGAACCGTACCCGAAACTCTGACCTGAACTTTTTTTTAAAAAGATTTTATTTGAAACGTTTTTTTAACTCAATTTTGAGAAAATAAATGAATGAACTAAAGTTTAAATTTAGTTATTTGGTTTTTTGTCATCAAATACTTGAGTTTTGTAAGTGGGAAGTGTGTAAGATGAAATGGAAAGTGTGTGGAATGAAGTGGGAATTGTGTAGGACACATTTTCCACTTCATTCCACACACTTTTCACTTCATACCATACCCTGGGGTACTCACTTCTGTGTCTTAATGCAGTCCTAATACTGCCATCTTAATAAGACCCAGAAGTGGGTTTTCCAACATCAACCCACACACTTTCCACTTCATCTCACACATTTGCTACATCATCTCACACACTTCTCACATCAGACAAAAGTGCCCTTACTGTGTTGTAATTCCGAGCACAAAAAATAGTTTTAGTTCTATCGAGATAACATTCAGATATCTATCAGATTTCAGATAAAATTGAGATCTGTTAAATTCAGATCAGATCGAAATCAGATCAAGAATACAGTTTTCAGATCAGATCCAGATTGAAAATTTTTAAGATCAATCTGGAACAAAACAAATATATCTCATCTGCTCCGAACCCTATTTAAATTAGGGTTGAGAGAAGTGTGGCCAATGAAATAAAAAGAGAGAGAAAAAAACGAAAATGAAAACTCGACGCGACAAAAAAAATTCAAAAACTCGACACGACAAATTGATTCGGGTTCGGTTCGGGTCGGGTTTCACTTGTCGTTGCGGTAGCCTCTCTCATTCTTCGATGGTACGCATGAAGGAGATAATAGGATGGACATGAATTTTTTCATATGAAAAGACCAGTATGTTTTTCGATTATGTGTTTTAAAAAGTGTAGTTTACATTGTGTGGCGTGATTATAACGTTTTATCGTCACAATATTAGCGCAATCGATTGACTGAAATCCATTTCAAATATTAAAAATATGTTCATGTTTAACCAACAATGTCAATATTGAATGAATTGAATGAATAAATTTGCCGTCAGGATTAAACATGAAACTAAAGCTGGATGTTTATTTATAACAAGCGAAGCGAGAATGAAAACATTTTTCTCAAAATTTTCATAACATTAAACGAGGAATTAACAAGAGTTTTAACCCCTAGGATCAATATTCGCATTCAGAAAAAATGTCTGCCGTACACTGCGAAAATCGGGCGATGCTTTTTCAGATTCTCTCAAGCCTAACGGTCCTATTTCTGACACGTCCGGTGGTCTGACACAGACACCAGAGCCTGAGTAAACGGAACTTTGGACATTCACAAATAATGTCATGGCCCGTATCCTGATTAAGGTCACAGGAGCATCCGGGATTTCGTCTAGAGACTATTTAGCCCAATGTGTTCGGTGATTACCGCACCGCCTTCGTTATGTGACATCGGCCTATGTTCGACAGTTCAAAAGGAAAAAATCGCTTAGGATGCATCCCTCCCTTCCGACCGTTACTAATCGCTCTATCACGACGGCGGCATAGGAATGAACAAATCCAACAAATCCGGTCTATGGCAAAAATATTCAGAGCCTGGCTTTGCTACCTCATCTGCTTTTTGACTTCCTTATCTTCAAGAGTGTCCAGTGTCCTCATGCGATTCCCGCGCCGACTGAAGAAATAGACCGTGTTTGGCTTGTGAGTTTTGAAGTGAAAATATTGCGGCCCCACTTGAGTTTGGGTTTCACAATTTTATAATGACGGAGATTCAGTACGTACTTTCATCGTAAATGGGCAATGCCATGCAATGAATTTTGTTTATGATCTAAGAACCTGTAACTCGGTTTTTAGTTGTTATGAACTTTGTGATAGGCATTAATCTTAGTTGTTAAGAGAGTTTTTGAATTAACCCGGTGGATATATTCGTAGAGCGCCGGTGGTGACAGATAGATGGCACGCACGGTTTGATTAACCCGATTAACCGGTTGAACAGTGACAATTACCAACTAGTCGACGCTTGATTCTATCGTTGCAAAGTGTTTGAGTGGAGATCGACCGAATACTTCGCAGAGTTAACAACGTTAAGTGAGAGCAGTTCACCAGTAGAAGCTGACCACTAGTCACAGGGGAAATTTATATATTAAGCTTGCAGTCAGCAGTGAAATAAAGAATTTGTCATAGTTTGTTCAATTAGTGTATTAAAGTGAGGAAAACGGATCGTTAAAAACCGTTTCAATCTCCTGAAGCGTACAAAGGTGCGAGAGTTGTGATGTATGAAACATTTTTCAGGAAAAACCTTATCTATAAGTCTCTCATACAAAAAAACATTGTCAGACAGTTTAACCGGAAAACGTGCCTCCCAGGTTATCCATTTTTTATTTTCAACTTTTGAGTGGAATAGCCTAAACATTGCATACTTCACTACGCCATGGCAGTATTTTACTACGCAAATACATGAATTTTTTGTCAATTACCATAGCACCTGCGTGACCTCTGTCCTAAGCCAACGTTTGTTTCGTTATTTTGAATGTGTCCTCAGCTAATTTGCTACTGGTTGCTTAGTAAGATGAAATTATTTCGTCATTAAGACTCGAAGTAATTAGAAGACTTTGGAACTATATCCCCCAAAATCTCTTAAAGTTAAAAAGAATTCTCTTTAAGTTGTTTGTATTCAAAAAATTCAAACATCGAAAACAAAATCACTTTTCGCCCTCGATGTTGGGGAGTAAAATCCACCTACTCAAAATCAAAGTACTGCTAGTTCGATCTCATTAAATCAAATATGAAACAAGGGAAACCGATGTAAAGTAAAAAGTATTTTTTTTTTTTTGAAAAAGTGCTGGAAAATGGAAAAAAAAAGTTTGCCATTAAACATCCCTTATGTCATTTATCACAGCACTGTACTCAACATATCACGAAAAATCAATTTTCGATATAAATGTACACCAGAATGAACGTAAATAGAAAAATATATCTTGCAATCATCACACAGACAAAGTAGAAATTCAATTTATTACATGCATTATGTGCAACCCTCAATCCTTGTGACGCTTCAATGAATCTCTATAAAAATGCAATTTCAAGTAGGAAAATATTTTTATTGAATGACTAACGGAGAAGAACATTTTAATATGGAAATTTATATTTTTGTATTTCGTTCGCCTTGTATGTTTTCATTCAGTAAAATTTACCATCTTTGCTTGTACACGAATATTGAGAATTTGTAATGGTTTCGGTTTCCACTTCAAAACGATTTGTTATCTTCATTTTAATTGAAAAATAATTTTAAGCTTTAGATACAATTAATACAATGTCTAATACAGTTACTGACATTCGATGCACATATTTAAAATTCTGTGTTTGTAATATTTGGAAACAGTATAACACTTTAGATTTAGTCATAGTTAACATTTTGTTAAAGGGCCATCCCAACGTTAACTACATGACACTCGAGCTTTATCTCATGAACTGCAGTAGGTACACATGTACACAAGGGAAGGTTATTGTGCGAAACTGTGATACAGCCGTACAAATTTTTGTCGCGAGCAACGTAGGTCGATCAGTATGTTCCGCATTGCTTTTCATAAGCCAAAAAAGCAACGCCAACACCCCAAAAAAAGAAGTCCACAAACTCAAAAAACACCATAAAAAAAACCTTTGGGACGAGTCACCACATAAACGCGAACTTTTGAATTTTATTAGCCTGCCCCGCACCTCCCTCCCCCTCTTAATTATTTAAAAAAACTACGTCGCAGCAGCTTTTCAACAAGCCCAGACTCATCAAAATCGGTTGAAAATTGGCTGAAGTATCGAGGTCTCAAAATTACATTTTTTTATGGGCCGTCGATTTTTCTATTGTCCTCATTATTGTATAAACTTTTTTTGATCTGTTGGTTTCCATCTATCTATGTATCAATCTATTAATAATTTTCGATCTCGAGAAAAAGTGGTTAATTTTGAGGGTTTATCAGGTCATCCTCGGAGTTTTTGAATTTTAGCCCCGGAGAGACAGTTCCTAGAGAGTTGGTTCCTTCAAAAAAGTTTTAGAGTTTGATCAGGAGAATTTGTTGGGATCTTGAGAAAATGTGTCAAAGCGAGAGACATTGGTGAGGAGAACTTTTTGGATATAGAAAGTTGTTAGCAAGGGTCAAAAATTTGTCGGCAAGTGTCAGAAAGTCTCAGAAAGTTGTTAGCAAGTGTCAGAAAGTTGTCAGCAAGTGTCGGAAAGTCTCAGAAAGTTGCCAGCTAGTGTCGGAAATTTGTCAGCAAGTCTCAGAAAGTTGTCAGCAAGTCTCAAAAGGTTGTGAACAAGTGCCAGAAAGTTGTTATCAAGCGTCAGAAAGTCTCAAAAAGTTGTCAGCAAGTGTCAGAAAGTCTCAAAAAGTTGTCAGCAAGAGTCAGAAATTTGTCAGTAAGTGTCAGACAGTCTCAGAAAATTGTAACAAAATATCAGACAATTTCAGAAAGTTGTCAGCAAGCCTCAGAAAGTACTCAGTAAGTGTCAGCAAGTGTCAGAAAGTTGTCAGCAATTGCCAGAGAGTCGCAAATCATTTTTGTTCATGGAAACATAGGTCGCAGATCTCACCTTACAAAACTACTGATATCACAAAAAATAACTTCTTCGAAGGTAAAGTATGACACAGTCCTTAAGCTCACTTCCAAAATTGTTGATATCATCAGAGGTGACGGTTTCGCTATAAGACGCAAAAATTCGTCTCCGCACCACACGACATTAACTAACTTTACTACCTTGACGCCTATAACAAGCCAATTACAGTACTCAAAATCACTGAAAATAGTACTATATGTCGATTATACTCAGGTTCCATACTTCAGCGCAGGACCATAATACTGTTATTGTTATCCATAATATTCAGCGCTATTATAGTCCACTACGACGATAAATCAGCTCTGTCATAGTCGAGTCGAATTATAGAAACTGTAAAATCAAGAAATTTTTGGTTAGAGCTGAGAAGGAAATATGATGGTTCAGATAACAAAAGAAACTGATATTCAATAATGATGAGTGTGATTTATGTATCAAAACAAATGAGAAAAATGTCATGAAGAGTTATACAATTAGGACCGTAAATCTTATCGAAGAAATCGAAAAAATTCGTCTGATGAATTCGTGAATGGTTTCGTGCAAAATTGGCTTATTAAAGGCGCCGGTACTAAACTATCGTATAACACAAGGGCAGAACCGCACGATGATAGTCTCGGTACGTGGATAGACCTTGGGCTAAAGCCCTCGGGTCATTCACTACTCCTCGACTATAATCACGCGATTATAGGCCTTATTTTATTCATGTTATTCCTTTACAACAACGATATATCTTGATCCAGTCGTACAGAAACTTTCTACGCCGAGGGGTGACGCAATTCTGCGGTTTTTGGAATAAATGGAATAAAAGGGAATAAATGGAATAAATATTGGAATAAATGGAATAAATGATAATTTTTTCAAATTCGTCAAAACCTCAAATAGACTTGATTTTGATGGCAACGCACACTGCAAACCATACTAATGTGTCAAAAAATGAAAAAACTCACTTTTGAAAACTTAAGAGAATTTTTGTTGAAAAATTCCATTTATTCCAAAAAAAATAAAAATTAATCTCAAGATGCTCAAAATGCTTTATAATTTGTGCAAACCTTTTTTTGAACTTATTTGTCTAACTTGTGATGTGTTTGGTTCAGGTATTTCGCAAAAACAACAAAAAAAAAATTTGGGAATAAATGGAATAAAAGAATAAATGGAATAAATGAAGTGCGTCACCCCTCGTTCTACGTACCCCCTAATTTCTATATTGACTGTTTAAATTGACCAGTCTACGTACCAAAAACCAGTTAAATGAACTGGTAATATGAAGGTATAAATTTTTATAGTTTTATTACTTGGAATACGTTCTTATAATTGATCCGGTTAAATAGTCGGTAAAGAATCGAACATAAGCTGTTAAAGCGCAAAAGAATAGTTCGGATCATTTAACCCTGTCGGGAATCACAGCTAGAAACAACGAATTTTTAAATGGAAAACTTTGAATTTAAATAAACACGAGTTTGATTCTTTGAACAAAATTAGTAATTGTACAGATGGAGAGCGTAGTTTCATCGTTTTACTAAATAGTGATTTAATACTCAAAAATCGGACTTGCTGGGTAAAACTTTTAGTTTTATTCGAAAGATGGCGATTTCATAGATTTTTGCTTTGCCGCAAGGGGGTTTCAGAGAGCGATTTCGAACTATTTTAGTTGTCTCAGTTGTGTAATATACACTTGAACGGTTATTACTCGCTTTCCACAATGTGTAAGTAATTTTATATTATCTATATAGAACGATAATCTCGAAATTATCGCTCTAGGGCAAATTTACTTATCTCGATATATCTGTTCTCGATACCTTCGGCTAGGGTCACAATGCCCCACACGTCAAAATAACAATTTCGGCAAGAGGTGCATAATCTACTAATAAAATTGCTCCATACGATTACTATACTTGGCGCGCCTGTGCAAATCGTCTTAAAATTCTTTTCTAACAAAAAGTAAAGAAGAGCGAAATATTGATGGAAGAATGGCGTTGCCGTATAAAAAGATTGAACTGAAACACGACCTAAAACTTCAGCACAATCTCATTACTTTTGTAAAGTTGAAGTTTCAATGGAATTGCGTTGTTATATTTGTTAATTATAAGCACGAGCTTAATTAGTCTCTCTATGAAAGGGAAAATTAAATTTTTAGCACGAAATCAAATCAAACTTTCCTTGGTAGAAGGTCAATATGACGGTTTTTTCTCATACAAATTGAATTTAAATTCCTCTTGTTTAATCCATTGCTGGAAGGAGAAAATATTCTGACGTTGTAACGTTATGTCTCAAAAGTTTGCCAATTAAAATTCCTTAAACGTTTTCTAATTCTCTACCGAGACTTTTATTCCAAACTAAAAAGTTTACAATTTCGTTTCGCTTAGATTAATGGGCACTGTGTCACACAACGGTGTAATATTGACATAATAGGTAGAAGTGTCTTAGTCCGTAGCCGAGGGTATGTCACTACAAGCATTCATCATTGTCGAACAATTCACATAGTTTCGTTACACAAACACTGGAAGCTCAATAATCAAGGAAGTATTTATCTCCATCAAGGATTCCTTGTTTGGCAGTTGGCGTGACCAGCGCTTTATTCTGAAAAATTAGAAGTTTCTAGAAATGTATAAAAGGAAGCGGGTCGATGTGAAAACAAAAGTTGTTACTTTAATATGATAAAAGTAAAAGTGCTTGAAAAATAGAAGCCTCATATGGAATGCGACATGCACCGACACTTCCGCGCCCACCAACATCAGATTTAGTGCAGTAGCAGCGGGAAAGGCAGCTGAAGAGAAAAAGAAAGTTGTAAAGTCAACTAAAATTACTACTTCGTGCCTTTCGCCGTTGAAACGATGTGTTCGTGGTGCCAGGAGACGATCGATTTTTTCAACGACTTAAGCAAAATGAATTCGATGAAAACACACCAACCAAGGTCTAGATCGTTCCTAATGCAACGGTTGAGTATGACCGTTCAACGTGAAAATGCGGCGTCAGGCATGGGGACATTCAAAGATATCGAGAAGATGTAGAAAATATTTTATCTTTTGTAATTTTAATATAATTTGACAATATTCTGTACTAATGCTGAATAAGCAATATAATAAGAAATCCATTCCACTAGGCACCTCAACATCTATATTACTAGCCGAAATAAGATCGATCCTGGAGTCAAAGAGAATCACATCGTTGAAGAGTCAATATTTATCTGTTCGGACAGCCAAGGAGCTTCAAAGACCTTGTCAGCTAACACGTTTAGATCAGCACTGGGTCTGGAATGCTACGAAGCCCTCAACAAAGTCGCATTGTCAAATAGAGTGAAATTGATATGGGTACCTAGCCATTCAAAAATCGTAGGTAATGACACCGCCGACACACTGGCGAAGAGAGGAGCCTGCAGGAAACTACAAGGCCCAGAACCCGCTATGACCACATCTTTCACTAAGATAAGAAACATTATACTGCAGCGCAGAGATAACAAAGTAAAATCCTACTGGAACAACACCCACGGCTGTCGTCAAGCAAAAAAATGCATTAGAATCAACAGAAATACATCCAAATACCTCATCAATGTCAGCCGTACGATTCAATAAACGCTTAACTACAATCGGAAATCGAACAGACCCAAGCTGTGACCAATGTGGGGACCCCATGGACACGGCAGAGCACTTTCTCTGTTACTGCCCAACGTTCATCACCGCAAGAAGGAGGCACCTAGGAGGATACACAATAAAGTACGACCTAGTTAGTTGTCTACACCCACAGAATGTCCTAAACTACATAGCTAGTTCAGGTAGATTTGACAGCATGGTAACGGAGTAAACGAGATAATAATAGGGAGCGTCAGATTGCAATCACTAAGATTCATTTCTGTCAAAGCTTGAAAATTGAATTTATCGTTAGTGCTCGGCGTTTTTGTTGGATTTAGTGGTTGCAATCTGACGCTCTCGAACAGTAGCACAATGGTCCCAAATAGAGGTCTCCGTGCGAGTTCCACCCTAGGTGGAACAACTATCTTTAATAAATGCAAAAAAAAAGACAAATCTCCTCTGAAAAGTTTGAAAATCAGCCGATTTTCTCGCAATGAAGTTAGCCTCAGTCGCAACTGCAGCTAACTTCACGTTGAATATTACTTTCAAAGCAGGTGCGTGACAGTCTTTTGTTTTAATCTTTGCAACTGCTGATTTTGGTAAATTTATGAATAAAATCAGCTGATTTTGTTGCAATGAAGTTAGTTTCGGTTACAACTGCAGCTAAATTCACGTCGAGTATTACTTGCAAATATCAAAACAAAAGACTGTCACGCCCCTGTTTCAAAGACAAAAACAAAAAACAGTAACGTCTCTATTTTCCAGAGACATGATATTGCGGCTGGGTTCACCACGAGCTATAGGCAGTTTCTAACGAAAATAGATGGCAGCACATTCTATGTACTTGACATTTGAAGTATCTTCAATGAGTATTCTGACATTTGGAGCAGAATATTTTTAGTTCATGATATCGACGTAACTGGAATAATAGCTGTCGCACTTTTCGTTGAGAATGGTCTATAAATCTGATGAAACAAATAGAGCAGACCTACGTTATAAGGTGTAAGACACATAATTTGCTGTCACGTTTTATCGCGTAAGAATGTCGCTATGTAAGAATCTTTCTATTCATTTTATAGTGACGAAACGTCAAATGGTGATTTGGTCTACTTGGGGAACCCAGCCGCCATATCAAGTCTGTGTTATTTCCGATCTCTGGTGTAACGCAGCGTGATAGTGAACTAAGAGTTAAAAACTAAAAATATGGTAATTTATTATCTATAAACTTAATTTCCGATAAGTTTTCAAAAAACATTGACTGACTCGAGTTAAATTTTTCGACTTTAATATTCCAGCATCCCCTACCCAGTTACGGCCCTGGCTCATTCGTAATCAGATATCGTTGTGTCGCTGCCATGAAATTCAATAGATCAATAGATACTAGATAGACCATCGACGAGAAAGTTGTAATACCTGACACCACAATCTATTTGCAGATGTTACCGAATCTTGTAACATTCTGAAAATACGGAAGCAAATGACTTGACATTTAAAGTGGAGGGGAAGGCACTGAAAACGTGACTGAAGCAAATAGGTGGAAGGAGCAGGGGAATTTGATGTGCGTGATGGTATAACATCACAACGAAAGTGTATTTTGCTGCCATAAAACCGCACGTGTTGTTCTTGCTTAAATTTATATAAAACGCAACAACACGCAATTTTATTCGTTCGTAATGTAAGACAGGTAAGAGTATACGCGTCAGTGAAAACATTATGCTCTTTAAATATTCAACTTCCTTGCGGGAACGGAATTAGGGGTTATTCATAAGTTACGTAACGGAATAGGCGATAGAGAGAGTATGATGCAAGCACGGCGGCTCTAAAAAAGTCATAAAGTTGCGTGATAAAGAGAGGGAGTTAAAAATTCCGATTTTTGCGTTGAGTAATTTATACAGCTAAGAGAAAATGTAAAACTACACTTTGACGTTTTCGTTCGTTTCGTGTGGAACCCATATTTTCAATGTAAAAAATCATACAAAAAAATACTCCACACGAAACCCACAAAATACAGGAGAGTGTAGTGGTTTATATTCTCTCAGCTGTAAACGCCTTCCTTTGCAGCGAACTCGTCATTTATGCACGTTTCTTATACAGAAAGTGACATGCCCATTCCGTAGCCGTGAATTCAACATACTTCATCGATGAAAACATTTATATAATTTCCGATATAATTTCATTAATTATTTACCTCTGCAAGGAAATGAGTAGACCCAGAATTAAGAAATTGGATAACAAGAGCAAACAGTTGATGTTGATGGGAAAAGATTTGTTAAATAGATAAAGAGGATGAGGAAATTAGGATCTTATATTTTATGAAATTTTAAACGTTGTCCATGCTCATGTTGTATGATTGATAGTGTGGGAGCAATTTTGTAAAATGAATGTAGTCGACAGAACATTATGCACTGCACTTCAATTCAATTCACATCCACTGCTGGAACATGAACAGCTACCAACTTTTCTAACAATTGCTATCCAATGGCGTAAGTAATACGTATATTTATCCATGTTTACCCCCCATCTTCTAGTTTTCTGAAGATGTGTATGGCTGAAAAGAAATATTGCTTTCGGTTTCCTTTTCGGTGATCATATGATATCATAAAAATCTTTCAAAATGTGGAAAAGAATTTTTTTTTTCTGGCGAAACTGTGAAAAAAATGCTTTTATTATTGCTTTTTGGAATATTGAAGGAAAACTCTCGTTATTGTAAGGCATTGGTGAAAGAAAACAAACACCCAGAGAGTCATTCTTTCGAGTGTTTATAGCTACGAATATAAAAGATATTGTAGCTAGTTACATTTTACATAGAACCGTGTTATGTAAGCGATATTAGAATATGTAAAGAAAAGCAAACTATGATTCTAGTTCTGATCGTGTGCATGTAATTTTATCATTTGCAGCAGCTCTATTTACAGGGATGTGATGGTTCTATTATTGCTATCTTTTTAGTCATAAAGTTTTCCAAATGAATGGCCTTAGCAGTACCCAAAGTGATATTGCATTTGTGCGTTACACAATTTCGGACGTTTTTTTTGTATGGATTTCTATTAAATTCAATAAAGTAGAAAAGTTAGGTCCAGGAACATAGTTAGGCAAAATCCTATTGGATTCAACGTGCACAGTACAGTAATTCAAAAAAGCAATTTTACTTTGGTTTCATGCGCATTTTTCTCTTCACCATGAAAGAAAAATAGATTCAATGGTAATCCTATCTTTGATGGGACGGTTGAAAAATCTATAGATGGCCGCCACTGAATTTTTTCAAGACTTGCTGTGATTGGCTGAGGTAAACAGTCGATTAAAATTTAGTACGTTACATTTTTAGACAGGTCGCGAGTTTCTCTTATATTTCTAATTGTCGAGACGCATTTATTACAATGTTTGATGCTTTGAAAGGGTCCTCGTCGGCAACACTGACATATTACATTCACAGTCCAAATCAGTCATGTCACTTCTTCATCTTCGATTTTAGGATATTTTCTATGAAATTTCCTTAGAAAATTTTCCCACCTTACTTCACACACTCATTTCTACATACCTCTTGAAGGAATGGTGTGAATCACATCAAATTTCATACTATTTCCCAGTACTCGCAATTTTCCCGGGAAATCGATAGTTCGCAGGAAATTTGTGAAGGGCTCCCCTACAAAATCCGGAGGCACAAAATCCAGAGGCGTCAAAATCCGGACGAAAAATCCGGAGGCGTCAAAATCCGGAGGCTTCAAAATCAGGAGGCGTCAAAATCCGGTGGCGTAGAAATCCAGAGGCATCAAAATCCTGATGATGTTGTTGCGTCTAGATTTTGTAGCCTCCAGATTTTTATTAATACTACTAATACAATACTGTATTTTGAATTTTTTACAAGTTTAACATTTAACTTAAAATATATCACAGCGAATGAATGATTGTAATTCATTGGCGACGCGACGACATTCTTAACTATATTTAATATTTGGGGGGCTCTGCCCCTCCCCCCGCGCCTGCTGCGGGCTTGGTTACGCCCCGCTAGGGGGTCTGTCCCTTACACCCCGCAAGAGGGATATTCTCTCTTGACCTCTAATGAGAGATTGTCGCCCCTCGACCCCGCTTTTTTTTTATTTACGGTATGCGGCGCAGCAATACATATTCATAACACAATTTGTATAAATAAACTGTAGGTGCTGTAAATAACAATACATATTTCGTTCAGATTTAATCCTGATTTTTTATTTTCTTCTGGATTTCGACGCCACCGAATTTTGACGCCTCCGGATTTTGACGTCTCCGGATTTTGAAGCCTCCGGATTTTGTAGCCTTCGGATTTTTCGTGCGGATTTTGACGCCTCTGGATTTTGTGCCTCCGGATTTTGTAGCGGCACCCCTGTAGCCTTGCAGAGAGAGAGGGAAGTGGCCCAGGAAGAAACTTATTCAGATCACAAACTGATTAAGTTTCGTCTTAGAGGGTCATTCCTGGGTAGAAAACCTTACAGGAACCCGAGAAGGACAAATTGGGACTCCTATACAAAAGAGCTCAAGGAGGAACTAAACAAAACAGTCTTCTATGAGCGCTACACAACAGTGGAGGGGCTGGAAGTAGCTAATCATAGGCTTACCTCAGCGATGTTGAAAGCCTATCACTCTGCATGCCCCCTATCTTATCCCAAACCCCTTTACAAGAACCATGTCTGGAGTAAAGCCATAGAAGGGAAAAAACAGGAACTTAGGAAGGCATGGAATAAAGCAGGAAAGGGTCCAAATAAAGAAGAAAACAGGGCTATCTATAAGAACCTCCTCAAGGAGTACAAAGAAACCCTTGTCAAGCATAGTGAAAAAACAAAAGTAAAATTCTTTGAAGAGGCAAACACGATACCGGCATATGCGCGTGTCGACAAGATTTTGTCTAAAGATCCTGCCGTTCTCCTGCTCTGCTCAAACAAGATGGAAGCTACACCGCAAACGGAAGAGAATCAGCGAAACACCTCCTCGAGACTCATTTCCCGGGTAGCACTCAGGTCAACTGGAAACCTAACCCGGAATACCTAGTTGGGAATGCACCTAGTAGGGCTAACTGGAAGTTTGCAGAAAGGTTGACTAAGAAAGGGAAAGTGAAATTCGCGATTCACAAATTTCATTCCTTTAAGTCAGCTGGACCAGATGGGATTTTTTCAGCTCTACTGAAGGAAGGTATGGAACTACTTCTTCACCGGCTATTCGGCATTTTTAAGACCTCCATTGTACTGACCTACATACCTAAGGACTGGGAAAGAGTTAGAGTAGCCTTTATCCCCAAACCTGGGAGAACGATTCATTGTGAACCCAAGGACTCCAGACCCATCAGTCTGATGTACTTTCTGTAGTGGAAAGGCTTCTCGACTTTTACCTGAGGAAGGAAGTCCTAAGGAACTTCCCACTTCATGCTAACCAGCATGCCTATCAGACGGGTAAATCCACTGATACGGCACTCCACCAAATAACACAAAAAATTGAATACATTCTGGGAAACAAACAAGTAGCCTTGGGGTGCTTCATGGATATAGAGGGAGCTTTCGACAATACGGGGTTCGACGTGATTGAGAAAGCTGTCAGAGAAAGACAGAGGGACATTGCTGTAAGGTGGATTGTTAGAATGCTAGAATGTAGAACTGTGGAAGCTGGCCACAACCACAACCACAAACATATAAACAAAATTACTTACAAAATAATTCCCTTTTTTGATGCACAATAATTTATAACAACAACACTTTAAGGGAGACGTTATAAGTTCTGCGATTCGAATCTCATCGCAGAAATACAAGTGCGAAAAAAACGACTGCACTAGATTCGCAATCGCAGAAGTTATGACGTGTCCCTAAATCAAAACACTTTAAATTATTTATATTTATATCATTCGGGTATATAATTAGCCATTTATATACCTGAAAGTAGGGGTATAATGACCATATTATAGTCAAGTTTCATACAAACTGAGAGGTATGTAATAGGCATATTATGATCGACTCGACAATTTTTTCATTATAATCCGACTACAATTTTCATTACAGTCCGACTATAATATCATGACGTCAAATCTCAAAGTAAATAAAAAAAAAGCCGCGAGTCAAATGGCGAATTATATGCCCAAATGATATAAACTATCGTATTAACCAAGGGATAAATAGCTTGATTATAGTCTCGGTACGTGAATGTTCCTCGGGGCATAGCCGCTCGGACATTTACTTCACCTCGACTATAATTGCGCCATTATATCCCTTGGTTAATAATATACTATTAAAACACTTCAAACACTTACGCAGTCAAATAAAAAATGACGATTTGCGATGTCAATTTTATATATGAAAAGTCATGGCCTACTAGAAATTTTTGTGCTGTTTTTATGCAAATTGTTCTACGAGGAAATTTCTGACTATACAACTTGGCTATCCAGCAGACAGATAGCCAAATTGCACCCAATATTTTCTGTTCTGATTGAGCTATGACCCTTTTATGGATGCTAATTTTTTATAGCAAGCGTGACGTCATATGTACACGACGCCATATTAAGCATTCGTTATTTTCATTGACACCACTTTACAGGCACTTCATCTAAGAGCTGGTGACAATTACAACGAAATTGCGAGAATACTCAAAGAACGTCTTCGAAAATCAATCATTTCCCGCACCTCCACATCATACCTCAAGCGAAAAAAGGTTTTTCGAAGAGGTACCTAAAAAATGAGTATACCTGTAATGAATGGAAGCTCGGTAGACAGTGAAAAAACCGTCCACGATATCTGAGCTGATGCTTCCCCATAGAATGTTTTTCATAATTCACTTTTTTCCCGAATTTTGTATGGTTTTTCATTTTAAGCAAAAAGAAACATTTTCGAAGAGATACCCAAAGAAGGAGTATTAGAAGGAGTGAACGGCCTTAGTGGGCTCAGAAAAACCGTTCCTTTGCATCTGAACTGATCCTTTTTTGAAACTTTTTTTCGCTTGATGTAGGGTGTGCTGCCTCGCTGAGACTTAATCTTGTTTTTAATAAAGAATTTACAAAAAACATAAAACTGAATGTTACACGAGTCGTTTCGTCCCGCCAGACACTAATATTTAACAAAGTGTTCCATCTAAGAAGAATAGTTAGACTCATAATTGAATTGCTAGATTTTGCAGGTTTCTGACGGAACACTTTACTCGGAATACGTAGAAAGAACGGCTCCGGGTAAAGAACAGAATGACTTACAATAAACTTCGTGCAGTTTCTTCAAATCGAGTAAAGTAGAGGGTGTTGAGTTAGTGGCTATGCTCCTGATGGAACTTAAACAAGCAATTGATTGGGTGTGAAATTCTTACTTTCATTTCTGCAAATATTCGTAATAAAGGACATCGTTTTTCATTATTTTCTAAATCATTTTGCAATGTTGAGTTGTATAGCTCGCTCAAAGTATATAATAAACAAACTCATGTTGTTGGAATGACTGCAAACTTTCTGAAAAAACGCTTCTATTGACTTCGTCTCAGTTTTCTCTTAATGTAAAACGATACAATGACAAAAAGTTTTTGACACAAAAGTAGCAAATTAAACTTGTAACATCGTATGATTCAACATATGCTAACTAGAAATTGTGTTTTGTATTAGTTTTTAACTTTTACTGAAGTATTCGTAAGGACGAGCTTACAAACAGATACGAATACAGAGTGTCCTTTAATGGAGATGTTTTCTCGAAGTGAAAGCAAGATGAGACTTTGCCTTTGTACAACTTTTCCTCCTAGACATACGGTTATACGTTAGCATGCCAAATAATACATAAATTGATGCTCAAAGAACGAACTGAAGTTCTTTTAAACAAACTAACTATAAAATAACAGAGGTACAAGAAAACTTGAAAATTATCCTGGGTCCTCAAAAAAAACTTTTCTATCAACTGTTAGAGAATTTTCTTTAATGATTTGATGCAAAATCTTGCTTTCTTTTTCTATTTGATATTGGCGCTCGATATAATAAGCTTTTCTCTTTCCTTTCTTCGAACTATGAGATTTTTTTTGGTTAATAAAAATTCATATCACAAAATTCGTAAATTCTAAATTACAATCGATCCAAATGAAAAATTATACAAAACTTGCGATTTGTGGGTTCTGCGAGTTCTTTGAGATCTAAAACCCACACCCAGTTTTAGTGTTGTCGCTTTTGGCTTTTGCTAAATGTATATCGATAATGGCGCATTTTTTTTGTAAAATTCAAACGTTCTCTGACTTAAAATTTTTGCACATTTGTTTGATGACTCTGTTGTTAGCAAATTTCGGAATAGATCGATATTTGTTTCTTCGCATTATTTTTTATTTAATGTTGGATTTAGAAATTACTTCAACAATTTGAATTTTCTTGCAAATGTAGTTTTTTGTTTAATTTTGTAAATTTCCTAAAAGCTTAATTTTGCAGAAAGTTCGATTATTTCGGGGATTTGCATATCTTATAAAACTCCAATTTTCTTAGAGAGTCTAATTCTTTTGAAATTTTTAATTTTTTTGATAATTTGAAATTTTTCTAGAAATTTATATTTTCCTGTAATTTTGGGATTTCCTTGAAATATTTATTTTCACAAAAATTTATATTTGGAGAAAGAATTGGGATTTTTCAAAAATTTGAGTTTTCTTGATAATTTTGAATTTTCACAAAAACTTTAAATTTCTTGAAAATTCAATTTATTTTTGAAATAACCGTACGGGTCAACCGTATCTTGATTTTCATCATCTTTATCTACATTATCATCCATTGTTTTGATTGACGGCTTTGACAGTAGCAGTACTTCAGTATATTTTTTAACATTTCAGAAGATTTTCTAGTGAAGTATCTCACAAATTATTGTTTTACTTCAGTTAAAACAATTTCAATTGTTATTACGTTTTGATCATTTGTTGTGCTGTGTTTAATTGTGGAGTTTTGAATCTTTTTTTAATAAATAGATTGGTGTATCCATAAAAAAATCGCTAATTTCTATCGTGTGAAAAGTGTTTAAAAACTTCCAGCTTCTGCAAGCATTATTTCGCTTTCCTCTAGTGGATTTTCGAGAATTTTGTTTTTATTAGAAGCGTTCATCTATTTAGAAAAAGTTGTAAAATTTTGTGAAGTTTCGAATTAACTTTTCTAATAAAAAAACGTAATTTAATTTGTGATCATCACGGGAATCTTCCGATTTGTGTTTTTGTTGACAAATGACATGACATGGCCAATTTGTTTACATACATTCGTCCAAAAGCGCCAACACCGAATTGGAATTTATTCATTGTGTTTTAACCCACAAAAATAACTCTCGAAAGACATAATTGTAAACTTTTGAGATTGGAAAGATTGTACTTTTGAAAATTAAAGATTTTCCTACAACTTTACTTACTGTCATACAACACAAAAAAAAACTTAGCGAGGAGAATTTGCGATAGAGAAAATAATGAAAATCTCTTCTCTGATAACCAGGGTTGTGCTCGCTAATGACTTTTTAGAAAATATTTGCGTCGCTAACGTTTTTCGCTAATCGGAAAGAAAGAAAATTGCTCGCTAAATAGATATTTTTTGCACACTTTTTACTCACAGACAAAATTCGTATTGTGTTTTAAACGTATCATTTTTGCTGTTTGTCAAATATTTGTTAAATGTAAAAATGTGTAGACTTTCCAAGTTACAATTACATGTTAAGATTATATTACTGACGGTTACGGTACGAAAACGATATACGGTGTAGCATGTAGGAGTAAGGTTCCTTTCAGCTTCTATAAAGTTACGTATATGCATTGGTATCGCTATGTCATGCAAAAAATAACATTTTCAGCCGACTAAAACAGTGGTGGAGGTAAAATACGTGTACAGCTTTTAAATACAAGACAAACGTTAGTTTGACTGGAAAGTAGACTGAAGCTTGATCCGTATTTTACTTTTACTGGAATGAAATGGAGTTGAACGCAACGATCGCAACGAGGCTACAACGTTAGGAAACCTAAAAACACCAAAAAAAATTCAAGCGATAACGCTACAACTCGGAACTTTTAGCACAAAGTTACGACTGATTTGAATTCATAATTCAAAATTTCCATTTTTACGACTAAAATCGTCATCATGTGCACCCTTGAAAATATTAGCAAATCAATTAGCGACTAGCGAAGCTTCTTCGCTAATCGGGTTTTAGCGAGCAATTTTGAATTTTAGCGTCGCTACTAAGAAAAAATTCTCATGAGCAAATACGAGAGCAGAAGTCCCTGATTTCGCAAGTTGTGGGCTTGTAATAAATCATCACTTATGAGTGAAGGCACTCATCACTATGCATTTGAAGCAGGCTCGCCGACTTCTAAAATTTAATGGCAATGACTTTTTGAGCCACCAACAAAATAACTTCGTTTGTGCAGCGTCTCTGACAGGGACTAAGTACATATCTTGCTATGGCCTACTTCAACTTTGAGGATCGTTTAACTTCTTAACGTCATGGTTTTAAAATCAAGCCCTACTTTGTAACCATTTTTCTAGAACTGAGTAAAAGATCCCGAAATTATAGTTAGTTCAGGAACTAGATTGGTCTTTCTTCTAGTGGCTGAACTTATTGGATCTTGGATCTGAAGTACGCAGCCTTCATAAAATTGTAGCAAGTGGAAGTCTGCATTTCAAGCTGGGCAGCCTGGTGCCAAAACACTTCCCATAACAATGTTGGATGGGTGAACTATTACGTAGCCATGCATTCGGTTCCAACTCGGCACCAGGCTGCGTACTTGATTTGTACGAGTAGCCTTATAGATGGCAGCCTGGTGCCGAAAATATGTTAATGTCATCGTTACGGCAGTAACAAATACTGTACGTCATATGAATTTCAACTCGGCACCAGGCTGCGTACTCAAGATTTTTTAATGTTTATATAGAGGGCAGCAGCAGCTTGGTGCCAAGTTGAATTTTATGCTACGTATAGTATTCGTATCGGCCGTTTCTATGAAATTTACAGATTTTCGGCACCAGGCTGCCTTCTATCAGGCTATTCATATGTCTCAAGTACGCAGCCTGGTGCCGAATCAGAACCGAGTACATAGAAATGTACTCGGACCCCCATCCAACATTGTTATAGGAACTTTTTCGGCACCAGACTGCCTTCTGAAATTTGCCGGTGGGACCTGACGTTAAAAGCTTTTTTTATTCGATGTGGAAATACAAACTAAAGACACTCTTAAAGGAACTTATAATATGTTTCATTACGTAGCCGTTATCAGTCCGAAAGAAAACTTTTTCGTGGCTAATTTGTGGGACATAGTATTTGTTTATCATAACCACACGGTAGTTAGGGGCCGTGATGCATTCTACGCAAAATTTAAGGCCGAAGTGCCTTTTAACTCATTGAAATCAGTTCAGTTGTACGATTCTACCGTTGCAAATAATGTAAATGCTTGAGAAACTGAGTGTATTTATTTTATTTTATTTTTTATTTATTTATTTATTGTCAATTCTCTATGTTTTCTAATTGAGATCTAAAGCTCCAATGTGCTTAGCACCGTGAAGAAGCATACTTATATTCTAAAATTAATTACAAATGGAAAATATTATTTATTACAATTTTTGGTAATTATGATATGGTAATAGTAATAGTGTACACAAACGTTAACGTATTTGTACCACTTTTATAAAAAAGTTACCAGTTTGGATTGAAAACAATGGTGAACCTGGTGAACGTAAACAAATTCACAAAGTTTACAAAGTAGATATCTTGTAACCTGAGGAACGAGTATTTTGTTAATATAAATCACATCGCAAGAGTGAAAGAGATGAAATTCGTTACCCAGGTTACGGTACCGATGGAATTAGCCATATGTTATATAAATTTCAGACGCGGCACCAGGCTGCCATGTATAAGACTAGTCACACTTATCAAGTACGCAGCCTGGTGCTGAGTCGGAAGCGGGTGCATATTAATGTATTCGTTTCCCCATCCAGCTTTGTCGAATGAACTTTTTTGGCACCACATTGCCTTCTGGCTAGGGTTTGCAATTCCGGAATCCCGAATACCGGGTTCCCGGACCATTTTCACGATCTCGAATACCGGTATTAGAAGCCCCTCAATACCGGTATTGCGGTATTCACAGTTTAAAAAATTTAACATGAAAAATTTGGTTTTAGCTCAACGTATGCATCTAGGTATTCACCACTTTAGAATTGAAGGTGAAGCATTTTCAAACCAAATGAAACACGTTCACGGCTATTATTCGTTGACCATCAAATTAATTGTTTTTGAAATAGCTCAACCTATGGGCCATTCCATTGAAAAGTTGGAAAATGTGTTACGAGGGAACCGTCTTCTGGCTAAAAATGCAAAGGTTGGACTTCGTTGGCATCAAGGAGTTGTACATTGAATCTACAGAGGAATTTTCTTCATACAACACAAATCTCGTATGTGCACGGTTTAGCAAGAACACATGGTTCCCTCGCAACCTACCAATGGAATCGCCCCTATAGGCGAGTTAATGTTTTTTTGTAACAAACTTTTGGATAAAATAGAACGGATAACTGCTAACCTCCGAAAGGTTTCCCTTTACTATCTGCCTCGATATCGAATCGTTACAAACGGCACAGTAAGCCCGATAGCCTTTCGTTCATTTAGTCGACTCAATAGCGCAATGTGTTAGACTGTGGACTCACACTGAATTATAGTGTTGGAAGTTCGTTGATTCGAAATCGCTGACTTAGCGTAAAAAAATTATGGGAATAACTTTTCAGTCATATAAAGAAAACAAAAATATCCATAAATTATGCTATGATAGTGATATTGGATCAACAAGCGACATCAGGTGTTGAATATCAATATAATTATATTAATAATAACAACATCAGTCAGCAAGAAAAAATAAAATGCACTTTACAGCTGCAATTAAATACCACTCCGTACCATGGCACAAAGTCCGGAATTACTTGCGCAATATACTTTCAGGTGTTATAAAGAGAGAGACTGGTATGCACTATAAAGAAGCAGAACAACATCGAGGCCCGGTCATTGGATCGTCAACCCCACACACGTCTAGCTAATTCCTCTAACTACTAAGGTTAAAAGGAAATTAGCTCAATTCAACAATAGTAATAAAGTAACTAACAAGTTAAGATTGTACTAATGTATACCAATAAAGATGTCTAAAATCAACCAAAATAGGGTTGATTTGAAAAACTAAAAAAAAAGATAGCCTTTCGTACTTCGTACGGCCCTAGAAATCTAACGCTGAAGAGGATTATGAGTCTCCGTATTAAACATCTACTGCTAAGCAACCACAATATTTTCAAGATTCAACAACCGACTCATCGCTTCCAGCAATAATTTGACATCGGTGGATGGAATGGCTTTTCGAATTTTTCACATCAGTTTTCGTTCGTGTTTTCAATACCGGTACTACGGGGATCCCGGTATTAGAGTGAAGTCAATACAGAAATACCGGTATTACGATTTTGGCTCGGTATTGCAAACCCTACTTCTGGTCCTCAACAACATTTTTCTGTGATTTGCGTGTCAACAAGCGCGAAAATAATTTGAAATTGAAATTCGATTTATAAAAAAACTAACGCATTATTTCCACCACATCGTAGAACTATTTTCACTAACACAAGCGGGCACTAACCACAATAATGAAGTTTCTGATGAAAATTGGTGCACCTTCTTTAAAACTACTATTGATCACGTGGAAAAGTATAGAAATTCAAAAAACATATCGGAAGCTACGGCTTTAAATGTTATCCTCAACATTCAATTTCAAAAAGACCTGTGGAATAACAAAAGGTTCTTAAAACAAAATTACCATTAGATTCCATATTTGATTAGTAGAGCTTTTTCTTTTGACATCCCTGTCTTCCATCAACATTGACATCGATATCAAAGTGAAAGAGGTAAATTACATTTCATAAGTGGAAAAAAATTAGTCTGTTACTACAATCAGGAAAGGGGATGATTGAAGTACACGAATGCATTAACAAACTCAGGTCCAAAGTTGACTATCACTTTATAAATCAATTTCAATTACAATTAATGCCCAGGTCCTATTTCCCACGAAACGAAAGATGGGGAGGGTTCTAACTACATGAGCAATAGTTTCTCTAATAAAAAATGGTCTCTCAATCAATTCGAAATTAATGAAATTAATGAAATCAATGATTTTTATTATTTATTCATTTTTGTGTTGAACAAAATCCAACTTCCTCCCGAGACATGTATTTTCCATCATGTCGTATATCTCACATATTTGCGGTTGTAATAGGAATGCCTAAGTCTGTCAAATCCATTCGCCTGCGACCACAAACCATTATCACCGCAGAGAGTGAGTGCCTCATTTAGAAAGGGACATTATTCATGAGTTCAATAAAGTGGAAAATAGATTAAATGAAGCATTGTTGATAAGTCGCATAAGAACGAATGGAACTGATTATTCGAGTCGGGGTTTGAGTACAGGTGCAGTGATCGATATTATTGGAGAAATATTGTGGGTATAACATTGCATATTTATTAATTGGAATTTAAATTTCAACGATACTATGGATGAGATCACAAGCATAAACAATAAGAACCAGGGAAGTCATTCAGCTTTCAATAATTTTATTTAGTATAGTCTTCAGCACACATAACTGTCATGGTAGCTTTTAAGGGCTGTTCGCTAATTACATAATGAACCCAAGACGGGGTAATTAATTTATGAAGGGTCCTTTGCAATTTTCGATTATTCCATTTTATCACTCAGCTTCAGTTATAATAACTTTGAAAGTAACGTGGGTGAGAGAAAAACATTCAAAATTTAAGAAAGGGAACGGGTGTTGCTACAAAATCCAGAGGCGTCAAAATCCAAAAGATTTTCAAAAAGCAACATGAAATTTGAACTAAATCCGGGCGAAATATGGACGAAGTTTTATTATTCACAGCAGCGACTGTTGATAATATATCGATTTGCTTTGTAGCGCCGCATGCCGTGAAAAATTAAGGAAAAAAAAGCGAGAAGCTTGAGATTTTTTTTTAAATAATTTTCAAAATAATGACATAACCAAATGCCCGTACGTATCAAAATAGATGTGGCCAACAGAATAGATGTGGCAAAGAGACTCGAACGTATCTAAATATACAAATAAGCAAACAATCCAACGTTTCATGTTCTTTTATGACTGTAAATTTCAAAGATCCATAGAAATTACCCAAGTTAATGACAAAGGCCCCACCGAAGTACGTCTCAGACCATTCAAATCTAGAAAAGCTTATATCCAAGGACTGGGCCATTTTCCCTGAAACATGTGTTCTTTAAAATTTTATTCTCTACAACTTTGCCTTTGGAAGCAACTTTCTACCCATTCTAGTTCTAGTTCTATGGCTAATCAAGCAACTTGGTATGTGTATCATTGCAATGGAAATTGCTTTGTCGCTTTAGACATGAGACCCGCATGTGTTTACGGAAGTTCGGTGGTATTTAATTTCATTTTCGGAATGATTCACTGGAGCTCTACATGCATAGAATGATGACTAGGGGTGGCAGACCAGTCATCATTCAGCCACTGTCGCCATGGCCCGATGAGATGACAGTGAAACATTTTATTAAATTTTCACATAACAATATCTTTTAGGTTCCAACAGTGTGCGAACCCTCCTGAAACACGTGTTCGCTTAAATTTAATTCTCTACAACTTTGCCTTTGACAGTAAATCTCCATATTGCATAGTTAAGGAAGGTGCTATGACAAATCTCCCAACCGTAATTCGTACACTTTATTTTCGTAGAATTTGTTTTCGCACACCTTATTTTCGTACACTCTAATTTCGTACACCTCGGTTTCGTACACTTTCCCATTTCGTACACTTCAATTTCGTACACTCTAATTTCGTACATTTCCTATTTCGTACACTTTCCCATTTCGTACACTTCAATTTCGTGCACTCTAATATCGTACATTTCCTATTTCGTACACTTCCTATTTAGTTCACTTCAATTACACACACTCCAATTTTGTACATTTCCTATTTCGTACACTTCCTATTTTGTACACTTTAACTTCGTAAACTCCAATTTCGTACACTTTAATTTGGTACACTTACTTTTCCTTAGCTTCGTTAGCCAGCCAGCTAGTTTTTGTGACTATACAAAAAGTACCACCAGTACACAAAATATACATTTTGTACACAAACAAAATTGTACGTAAAACAAATTTTTTTAATTGAAAAATGATTTTGTACCCAAAAAGTTGAATTTTGTACACAAATATTGTTTTAATATTATTACAGTATGTGGAATATTCCAAGGACCACATTTTATATTTTCTAATATAAATTTTGTATGAACTCAGTAAATGTGGTCTCAGAATATTCCTCAGCCTGTACAAGCTTATTGTTATTACTTTTTCTTTAAATTTATTTTGCATTAACACGTGTTTTATTTATTAAAAAGGATAATGTTTGGTATTAGGGGGCTCTGCCCCCTCACCCCCGCGCCTGCGGCGGGCTAGATGGCGCCTGCGCCAGGCGACCTTACGTGCATGGGGCTCTGCCCAAAACCCCGATAGGGACTCTTCCCCTTAGACCCGGCAATGGGGGATATTCCCCCCTTGACCCCCTTTGCGGGGGCTGCTGCCCCCCGACTCCGCTTTTTTATTTTTTTATTATACTCACGGCCTGCGGCGCTACTTTTCCAACTATTTTTCATTTAAGAATGAACATGCAAAATTGAACCAACGTTTATTTTGTACATACCTCATGCACAAAATTTTCTTTTTGTTATACAAAATAATAGTAGATTATGCACCGCTGTCCAGGATGCCCTATTTTGACGATTTGGAGGTTATTTCCCGAGCCGAAGGCGTGGGAAATAATCCAAATCGTCAAAATAAAGCATCCTGGACAGCGGTGCATATGCTATTTTATCTGCCGAGAAAAGATATATCGAGAAAAACAATTTTGCCCTAGAGAGAAAAATGCGAGATTATCGTTCTAGGCAGATAAATTGTGTTAGTGTACAAAACCATCTTTTTTGTGTACAAAATGTATTTTTTGTGCACAGGTTGTACTTTTTGTGTACAGAAAAAATTAAAGCCTAATTCTTTAGTTTCGTTGACAACCTTGTTTTGTAGATTTTGTAAAAGGAAAAATTACTTAGCTTCGTAAGCCACCTTTTGGTGGTTGAGTCAACATCGTCAACATTGTAAAGTTATGAACTTGGCTGTTCCACGTCGAATAAAACTGATTCGGCCGAAACATTGGATTTTGTGCATTACCAATGTGTTAATTTTTGTGTTATTGTCAAAAATGTTGTTTTGTGCTATGAATCCTGCTTTATCGTCGTCATTAAAGTGCAAAATTTTATTGTATCGGATTTTTACGCACGTGGCGAACAATAAGTCTTGATTGTTTGCAGTGAAATTGTGAGACGGGAAATTTTGGACTTTTTGTGCCGGTTGAAGGCAATTTAACTGCCAGTTTCCAATGTTAAACGCGGTCGTCTGGTGTGTTTAATTTGCCGAATTAATATCACAAGTAATAACTCAAAATTATCTTGCAATTATTTCGGGTATAACACAATGCTTGATGGATGAGTCTGTTGATTTCATTGGCTCTCCACACAATAGCATTAGTGTGACTGTTGGCGAAAATTCGAGGTTAATCAATCTGTTTTAGCTGTATTTTACGTAGTAAGTCAGTTGAAATTGTATTGATTCCTGAATTCGCTTAGACAGGTTTCTCTTTGTGAAAGGACAACATGCTTTGCAAGTCGGGTTGCCACGCTGTTCATTGGCGTGTTGTTGTTCAGACGCTCCGTCGTTTAATTTGTGTAACGAAAGGCCCCTCCGGGACGGGGCTAGTTTGCCTCCATGACCTCCCATGGAAGGGCGAACGGGACTAATTTGGGAGCGAGGCTTTTTGAGCTGCAGGTTTCCGACGGGTGTCTGTGCGATAGCACGCCATTGAGTGGTGTTTCTGCGTGGCTTGGTTTCTGTGTTGGCTTTTCGCAGAGGCAAAAGTAGGTAAGTGTTGAAACCGCATTAATGCATACGTGGCGAACAATGATTTCTTTTGTGTTTGCAATGAAAGTGCAATGCGGGCAAACCTGCACTTTGTACACCATTCAATTAATTGAAGGAAATGTGCTGAAATTATTTATGAAGGAAACATTTCTTTATGTCAATATTTCGGCGAAATACACAGCTTTGTATAGATGAGTTTTGGTCTCATTGTGTGCTCGCTATACAAAGCAGTGAAACGTCACACAACTTTCTGCATATGAGTCGATTGGTTTCATTTGTACTCTATATGCAATAGTGGTGGTATTACTGTTAACGAATGTCCAACGTAATTTTGGAATTCGTGCAGTTGTTGTCTCTGATGAAACTGTGGAACTGTTGGGCCGGGCTGCCACCCCGTTTAGCGATGTGTCGAAGTCACGTCAAGGCTTTGTCTCTCCGGCCGGTTTCAACTCCGGGTTGTTGAACAGAGGCTTGCATTACGGCAAGGCTGGCTAGTATCCACACCTTTTATCATTTCAGATAAGAGGATGGCTGGCTAGTCGGAAGGCGAGTTCTGGGCTGCAGGGTGAGCTTTGCTGCGGCGTGACAGCTGCGTACCGCTGAGTAGGAGGCGGCCTAGCTCGACCCCTTCACGGTTTCACCGCTGAGGTGTTGTCTTCAGGCTTCATCTACCAGGTTCACCCCTGGTTATGAGCCTGTTGTCTTATGTGGTTTGAGTGGTGTGGAGGCCTTAACGAAGGCTTCTAGATTTTAATGATGAATCGGGGAACAAAGGACCGCAAGAGTCTGTGTTCGCGATCAGTGATGATCACCCATCTGAAAAATCTAAAAAAAAGCCACCTTTTGCCGAATGATTGGTTTAATATTTTCCCGAAGAATACAATCAATGCTAGCGGTAATAGAAAAAAGTACAAAATTAAAGTGTACGAAATTTAAGTGTACGAAATTGGAGTGTACGAAATAAGAAAGTATACGAAATTGAAGTGTACGAAATCGGAGTGTCCGAAATTGAATTATACGAAATAGGAAGTGTACGAAATTGTAGTGTGCGAAATTGAACTGAAGGGTGTACAAAATAGGACTCATCGATATTTGAGGCAGTGTACGAAAAAAAGTTGGGGAATTTGTCGGGTCACCGTTAAGGAAATATAGACGAAAAACTGTTTTCGTATATGGCAAAGAAACTCAATTTCGTCCATTCCATTGGTCCCAATGCCCAGACCCCTGACCCGATTCCCACAAAAAAATTTTCCCAGTTTTGTGACATCAAATGCTTCCATTTGACACCAATTTCCGTGCTATACTTGCTGAGATATTTGCGAAAGAGTTTCATCGACCCTCGAATATTTTATGTTCGACCTCCACTTCTTCGACCATATCTCCAGAACTACTTGGCCGATTTTGCTCATCTCCGAACTTGAATCATAAGAGGTATGTACCTTTCAGGGTGATCGGTTTAGCCGTTTGGAAAAAAATTGGAGACGGACTGACAGACGGACATTTTTTTTATTGCTCGTCATCCCCCCAACTCCCACGTCGATCTACCCCATGTTACAATAAAATTGTTTGTAGTAAACGTATAGGACCTTTGTACTTCGTACGGGTCCAAAAATTTTGAAATTCACACACACAAGGATACACGACGGACAGTTTACGAGCATGTCATTCGTTTACATATACACGTGGTGTACTAATACATAAATGAACATTTATATGGATGTTTTGATTTCTATTTTAATAATATAAAACGAATTTCTTTTGCTATGTTGTGAAACACTTTTTCGTTTCAAATTAAGTTTATTATCAAAATAAAATACAAAGAACGTTTTGTATTTTCATATTCTCCGCTCATTGAAAAAGTATTCTCTCTTTCGAAATTTTCGCGCGCTAGTAACCTGCATCTGGCAACACCTAAACGCGCATCGAACCGATTCGAAATACACCTGGTATGGAATTTTATGCTTTTTTTGTTTTTGGACGTTTTACACACATACCTTAAGCAGTTGGATTCGAACCAGCTTGCCTTGTATACACAAATGCATCGAATAAGTGTAATCGAAGTATTCGAAAAAGTACGTAAATCATCGAATAATGTAGGCTCCTGATAGGCAAATTTATTCGAAATGTAAGTTCAATCTTGATAAAAAGTTAACACAACCTCATTTACTGCAGAAATGTTTATTTCACATTATCTTCATAAAAGTTTTGCACTCGAAACTGTTGAAAATTGTAACATTTTATTTCAAAAGCTGACATTTAAATTTTAGAAAATAACCCTCAGTCATCGCAATATTGCACTTGTCACATGTCATCTTATAGTCAACCCCAAAAACTGTATGGCATACATATGCATGCCTCAGATATTTACAACTATTTATGAATTCCTTTTCAGTTTATCAACATTTCGGTATTTTGCATTCCTACAACATGTATTCAAATTCTTTGTAAGGTTTGCAAGTACACAAGAAATGCGGTAAAGTTAAATTTGATATGTTACGTACATAAAATATATGACAGACTTTTCGCACACTCATATTATTGAAATTTTCAATTTCCCACGAGATTTTCTCTAATATTAAGGTTTGATAGGTAATATAAAAATTTTACAATTTGCGTTCCAAACCCCATACAATGTGATTGCGCTTGAGTGGTTTCTGCACTTGTTCTGACGATTTCGTAACTAAGTTTTCGATGAACAATCAGATCTTTATTGTCATTCAAAGAGACATGACAACCGCTTTGAGATATTTTCACTCCTCGAATGTACTCAATGTATGGTATCACAGAATCGGTAAAACACCTTAGCATTTCTTTTTCAGGTGAAAAGTAGATTTTTTTCGGAAAAAATAGATTTCGAAGCCGTATGTTCGATGCTTTATTTATGTGTGTCACAATGGCATTCAATCAGAAAAATTTTTCCCAAGAGACATAGCAAATTTCTTGAGACACAATATTTCATCATGAAAAAAAGTAAAAGAAATTTTTATTTTAATATTTACAAATGCAAATCCACCCCCACAAGTTTTGTTATTTGTCTTGTGAAACTAGTATGCTGCAATCGGACCTTTATTGCCTCAAAGCAGAAAACAAACGATAAATTATGAATCGTTGGGATGAGCAATTTCGATGTATTTCCATCAATGTTCAGAATCGACAACTGTCAACACCGATCTCGGAAAATTAGAAAGTTATCTAATTCGCGTCAATTAATTGCGATTATCCTGTCAAAGCACACACGTATTTTCATCAAAACTGCAAATTCGTCGTATTTCGATGATTCTTGTGTCACAGAATGGCTGATAACGACCATTAAAATTGCTCGTTTTTTTTCTCCTTAAAAGTTTATCACTTTCGAAAACAATGAAATCGGTTAATTTATGAGTGTATGAGTCATTTCAATTCGTAAGACCATACGTCTCCCAAACGACCATAGATCAAATCATTGTTACTGCCAGCAGCACTGAAAATTGTCAACTTAGTTTCAACTTCACACCGACGCGACGCGACGGGCGTGTTTAATTCCGTTTTTTTATGTGAAGTCATCATGGAGAGACGCTGTCTCTTCTTGCGGATAAGTGTTTAATTAATCTTCAAGTTAACAAATCCGATTCGTCTTTAGAATAATTTAATTACCCGTGAGATCATGAAATTAAATTTATAAGTCGTTCGAATTGTGGTCGAACACGAAACGTGAGTTAGGATGTTTACCCTTCGTAAGAACTTAATCTAACATTTGAAAATTGTAGAAATTTTTAGCTTTACGAACTTCAAACTGTAATAAACTGTTTCATATGGAAGTCACGACTGGTCATTTACTTTGTCGACCACGATAAGAACACCGCCAGCAACAATCATAAACATTGTTAATTAATTAAGTATCCCATATAAGTAAAAAATAGTGATAAGAGAACGTTACTAGGCACCCTGTGTTCTAGTACAAATTTCCTTCGATAAAGGTAAAAATTGAGAAAATTCTCGTTTTGGTACAATTGCACCCATAGAAGTAATATTTTACTATAGCTGCTGTACCTTCGGCAGATTAAAGTCCACCCGCTTGAAGCAACATTTAAAAGCCACTCACAATTCTTCATCCTACTTCCAATTGTTTAACAAAAATCGAAAAACTAAAAGTTGTGATTTCGTCGTTTACGACTCATCAATACACCTTGTCTTAAGACCATGTGTATATCAGCAACGATGGCCATAGAATGATACTCAGACTATGTCACTTTCAAAAAATGGCCAATTTTTCCATGTTTTTGGACTCTTAAATGGCACTAACTCCACCATTTTTTGATATTTTTTCGAAAATGAAATTCCATCACATACGCAATGAAAATATCTTCCAAATGAGCCACGATACTGAAATTTCGAAATAGTTTTTCCACTGAAAATGTCTAGTCTAAATAAGAAAAAATTGAAAATAATGAAAATCTGCCAAATTAAATGTTTCGACAAAAACTCGACTTATTTCCATTTACTTTTAATTTTCTCTATTGCTGGGCGCCTCAAAGAATGTGTTAAAATGAAATTCAGAAAAAAAAACTTCATAAATGATTTTTCAGCAGGTCCAATACACAAAGGTCAATATGGAAAGTCAAAATTTTACACAAATTCGAATTGCGCGACCACTAACCAACATTTAAAAAAAAATTCAATCGCAGTTTCAGAATCCTGGGAGCATACTGAGTGGGTCTAGGACCCCCCTACTTCGGAAATAAAAAAACATTTAAAAAACGCTACACCCTAATGTACATAATCATACATAGTGAAAAATAGTGAAAGTGTTAGTTTTAAGATTGCGACCAAAATCCCCATTCACCCGTCGCGTCAGTCCTTGGAACATCATTTGGTGGAAACGTGTTTTGAGATTATATTTCAATACAAATTGTCGCTTGCAAGGTTCATAGCGATAATTTGTAACTTAGCTCATAAGTAGTGTAAAGGTCTGATCATAAAGTATATTGATTTTGTGCAATTCGTTAGAATAAAATATTTAGAAGTTTGTGAGAACGTATGAAAAGATGGGTTTTATTTGGTGTGTCTTTCTCTATTTCTATCGATTCCTTTCAAGTTAAAGTCGTCTTCTTTTTACGGTAAGGGGCTGTCCACGAATTACGTACGCGATTTTTCGACATTTCGCAGCTGACACACCTTCATCGTTTTGTTCCAGAACAATCGGCGGAGGCGTGGTGAAATTACGGAACAACAGGTTGCTTCGTAATTTGTCACAGCAATCTTCGTTTCGACATTTCACGATTTACGAAAGTGTAAATTATTTATCAATTACTTCGTTTTAATTTTCGCTTCGCTTTGAAGAAGTTTTGATCATAGCGACGCTGACAAAATGTTTAGATTAAATGGAGTCGTTGCACTATGAAATCAAGTAAAATTGAAACATTTCTTCCCTAATTCCTTTGAATACTAATGTGTTATAGTGCCGCAGGCGAAAATTTTGAGAAAAAAAGCTCTTTGAATGCAATATATTTCACAAAATAACAGAGCAGCTGTTGTTGAAATTGTAAAGTACGTAAATCTAAAATCAGGTCAATTTTCTGAGTGTCAGGGGGGGCTCAGTAGTGATCCAGGGGGGGCTCAGTAGTGATCCAGGGGGAGCTCAGTAGTGATCCAGGGGGGGCTCAGCCCCCCCGTAGCCACGGCCCTGTGTGAAATACTGACTCGTGTAAACGTGCTGGGATTTCCACCTTGCGTCCTTTTCTATCAGATCTTCAACATCGATTCTTTTATCGATTTCGATGATATTGATGATAATCCAGATTTCATAATGCAGAGATGTAATAGAAAATCGTTTCGACTCTCATGCATTTACAAATCCATTAGTTGTCAACTTAAAGTATTAAAAAAAAAGTAAATTCATCAGATGGATGTTATGATTCAGTTAATTTATTCGTACGTACAACCGCGCTCGACTCCCCCCCCCCCCCACCCCCACCGTACACTTCCATACGAGACCCCCATACGAGACATTTTGAGACCCCCTCCCCCCCTAAGTGTGTACGTAATTCGTAATACGTAACACATTCGTGTCGAGCCAGCGAATGGACCTGTTATATAGTGCCAGCTTATCATCTCCCTGCTGCACTGTAATAAAGGTTGTCTTGGTTGTCTTCTAGCTACTTCACATAATGAAACGCTTTCACTTGCTGGGGGACTTCAAAGTGATTCATTTGATTGTGTTTGTGGGTCTCGTTTCCAACCGTGACTAACACAACTCAAAACCGTTACCGAAAATGCAAAATTATTCACACATAGTCATCCAGCAGTAAAAGCGTTTCACTCGTCGAAGTAGCCGATCAGGTCAGATCAACCTGGCCAATTAAGATTAGGTCAAACCTAAGGACTTTCAGACAAATTTTTATTTAAAAAGGTTTTTGTTCTTTCACACATTTGTGATGCGAAAATTAGTATTTTCTCACCTCAAATGATGTGCGGAAATTGATTTTTTCATGAGTAGTATATTTGCGCCCCTCATTTGGAGTTGCGAAAATAAAACGACGAGCGAAAATATTTTTTCATGCTTCATATGCGGTGCGAAAGTAAAAATATCATCCCGTGGGATGAAATCTTTTTTTACTGTCGCACCGCATATGAAGCATGAAACATATAATACACATTTCGTACGCTGCATGTTGGTATATTATGCAACTTGCAACTAATATATGCAACATATCACTATAGATATGCAGCATACAACTAACGTGAAAATCCAAGAATTTTCAGTGTTGGTTTCAAATTTTTCGGTATCAAAACCGGTTAACCGACAACGTCTGTCTCGGTAATACCGATAGCCGGTATTAAGAAAAGCGTCCGGTTATTCCTTCCCTAGTCACGAGTTTGAAACAGAGAGCTTTTCCATAAAATCATGAAAATTAGTTTATAAACGTGCGAAAATCATAAGACTCATTCATTTAATGAAACGAAATTGCAATATTTTTCTTCGAATTCTTACTGTATTGGATTCCAATTCGTCAACAAATATGCTAGAATATCTATATTGATACATTGATCGGTGCCAATCTGATTCACTTGAATATTTGGAAATGTTTGGCTTTCGGAAAGTACGGCAAGATGATCGAAAATTTCGTAAACTTTTCGAAATTCTTTGTTTGAATCGATCTATTGTCTATTTTTGTAAATAGTTAAATCATATCACGAGCGAAGCCCGGTAACAATGCTAGTTGAAAGATATTTTTCGCTGATGCGAGAGTGTATTGGTTTGGTGCACAGCACATGCAGCGAAAGTAAGTTCGCCACCTAGTAATGGGAATACACGCACCAGTTAACTCGCGTTTATACAGAAAAATTGTTTCCGCGTATGGAATGAATAGACAGAGTATAGTATTTTGTTATACGTGGGGATAAAATAATGAATTCCAACAAGAGCGAAAGTTTGTGGCTAGAGCGGAGCGAGGGCCGTAATTCGCTCGACTTGAAATTCAATTTTCTCCCCAAGTGTGCTTGCGCGTGAGAAAACGAGTGTTTCCATGACAAAATGTTTATTCAGTGTAACGTTGGAGCGGTGAAAGAAATCAAAACTGAGTTAATATGGGCAGGTCATAACATCATGACTATGTACAATTTAACTGTACAAACGAATACGTGCAAATTGAACCACAACGGTCTCGTTAGAAGCAATAACAGGTAAGATAATCCTCAAATTTTCCAAATGAAATCAATTTAACAGAAATTTATTGAATAAGTAAATATTCTTTGATGTTACAGCTCAAAGGAAACAAGAAAGTTTTGGGTTGGCACTTGTTGCTTTCACATCAATTGAACAATTTATAGTATATTGAAGCTTTGAGAAGATATCCAAGTAATTTTAATATTTTTCTTTTTAAGAGCTTCATTCATTTGTGGACCATTAAAAAAATAGGTTTTCAAATTATAAGAATTGATTTCGAACTGTTTGACTATTGATTCGAGAAGAATTTTATTTATTTAGATTTGCTCAGCTCATTAATGGTTTCATCGCTGGTGAGCGTAAATTACGAGAGGTATAGAATATGTAAGCTTCTCGACTTTATGCATGAGCTATCTTGCTCTTCGATGGTTGCATACATTACGAAAGAGAGTTTTATTTAGAAAGAGACTATTTGGACAATGTATGAATAGTCTCTTCTATATATTGTTGGCTATTTACACATTGTGCAAATAACGAACAATATATAGAAGAGACATTTGCACAATGTGCAAATAGCCAACAATATATAGAAGAGACTATTTGCACAATGTTGGTTTTATTTAACTTTATTAGGGCATCTAACTTCTTCAAAGAGGATATTGAATGATAAGGTCCCGGGTGTACGCCCCAGGCAAGAAGGGCATGGAGAAGAGTGGTCCATGATCATCGAGCGTAAAGACCTCATACCGAAACTAACTCTAACTTCTTAAATCAAACGCTGAAGGAATTGCTACTTTTCCTTCAGCGTTTGATTTAAGAAGTTAGAATTAGTTTCGGTATGAGGTCTTTACGCTCGATGATCATGGGACCACCCTTCTCCATGCCCTCCTTGCCTTTGAGACTTTCATATGAAATACCCATTTTATTCGTTGAACAGACGCAAAAAAACATTTAGCGACTTAGGGAGGGACGTAGGGACATTTTTGTGCATGTTTTGGCTTTGCAAGGTTTTCTTCCTGCGAAATGGGCTGAAGCTTCATCCATTGTGTTTTGTATGAACAACACTTCCTTTTTCGTCTCAGGACTTTTCAGTGCATGTAGACAATAATGGTGATCACGCTGGACGGCCTATACACAAAATTCGAACGATACAGAAAGATCAACCCTTTGAAACTTTGAATATGTGGTTTCCAAGTGGATTCCAACAAATTTTGTCCTTATTGAAAAGACTTAGCGTCTAGCATTGAAAGTAGTTTGAGCTAGAAGCAGCTGAAGTTTAAGTGGTTTGGACAATATCTGTCAATAACTTTCGAAGTTACGATTGAAAAAGTGGTAAAAAGCGTAATTTTTAAGGTTGCACTATGGTACCAAATTTCGAAATTTTCTCAAAAATCCATACAAAAATGAGAAAATTTCAAAATTCGGTACTATAGTGGGTTGGTGAAACTTTTTGACTTAAATCTCTGCGAAAGTAGCACGGTAAACGCTCTTCAAGATTTTGAATGAAGATCAGAAAATCACGAAAATTAAATTACAACGCAAATTATCTACACAACATCAAATACAATACAATGGATTCCACGTCGCACTCAATCAACGATATTTACAGTAACAACACAATGGCATACTTTAACAACACTACGGCTATGAGTCCCGATATAGGTGGAAACTTTATTATTTACCAGTTGAATATTGAAGGCATATCAGCTGACAAGTGTAAATACTTGGAGAAACAGCGCAGTGAAATGAAGGTCGATGTCATTTTGTTACAAGAGACACATCTTTCAGATGAAGGGGAGCGCTAAAAAATCACCGGTTTTACAATGGTGGCGTCCAACCATCACAAACAATTCGGTATCGCAACCTACGTCAAAGATGATTTGCTACCGAGCTTGCAAGTAATGATACCGGAAAATGATTTTTATACGATCATCAAAGTCGATGAAAAAACAATCGTCAATGTATATAAGCCGCCGTCTAAAGATTTCGCTACGGAATTTATGCCGATTTTTGATAAACCATCGTTCGTGGGCGGCGATTTCAACAGCCACAACCCGCTATGGGGATATAACGACACGGACCGAGACGGATTAAATGTCGCTAACTGGATGATGCGCGAAAACTACACTTTGATCTTCAATACTACCGATCCGGGCACATTCCGCTCTGCTCGATGGAACAGATCGTACACGCCGGATTTGAGTTTCGTCTCAAAAAATGTCGATGGCAGCAACCAACCAGCAACGTGAAGAATCCTCCGTGGCTTTCCGAACAGCCAACACCGTCCAGTGGTCATCGAAATTGGACTGAAAGTGCCGCTCATCCGTGCAGACAGAATAAACCGATGGAATTTTAATAAAGCGAACTGGACAAAATATGCGCAAATCATTGACAAAACAGTTCTGCGTATCCCGGCAATTGCACAGTCGTACGACCGTTTTGTCGGCTTAATAAGATCGGCAGCAGCAAAAGCAATACCACGAGGGCATCGGCACTCGATCACACCCGGCTGGTCGGATGATTGTAGAGCAATGTTTGATGAGTTCCAAACTACTGGAGATCCCGATACCGGAAAATCACTCCTGAAAAAATTGGATGAAAATCGAAGGGCCGAGTGGGAGTCGAAAATGGCTGAAGTCCAGCAAAAAAGCTTGGAGCTTAATTAATCGTTTGAGCGGCAAGTCGACGAACTCGAAACTCGTCTACCCGATTACAGCCGAACAAATAGCGACGCAAATTGTTCGGAATTCGAGAGCTGTCGTATCATCAGGCCAAAAGAGGAAAGTCAACCGAGAATTCAAGAGCAACTTTCGAAACAGTGTTATAACAACAACGTTTGCGGCCCCTTTCACTGCGGAAGAAATAAGTAAGGACATTGCGGAAATCAAGTCTGGGAAAGCCCCGGGAGCGGATAGCATATTTCCCGATTTCCTGAAACATCTCGGCACAAACGCCATCAGGTGGCTGAGTAAGTTTTTCACTCACATTTACACAAGCGGTCAGTTACCACGAGCATGGAAAAGGGTAAAAGTTATAGCATTCTCGAAGCCGAACAAACCGCAAACCGATCCGGCTAGCTATCGTCCGATTTCTCGCTTGAGCTGTGGCCTAAAGCTCTTCGAAAAAACAATTTTGGGCCGAATCGGAGAAACCATCAAAATCACGATAACGAAGGATCAGGCAGGTTTCCAAGAAAATCGAAGTTGCTGCGATCAAGTCCTTGCTCTGACCAGCCACATCGAGCTTGGCTTCGAAAAAGGACTCAAGACAGGCGTGATATTTTTGGATCTGACAGCAGCGTACGACACCGTTTGGAAGAGAGGACTCTTAATGAAATTAAGCCGAGTGATCAAATGCAAAAAGACCCTAATTTTGATCACGAATATGCTCAGTGATAGGTGCCTAAGAGTGGAACTCAATGGTAAAACCAGCCGTAAACGCATATTGAACGATGGTCTTCCCCAAGGATCTGTTCTGTCGTGCATTTTGTACTGCCTCTACACCAACGATCTGCCGAACACCCAATCACGAAGATTCATCTATGCGGATGATATCGCCGTTGCTGCTCAAGCCAAACGATTCGAGGACATCGAAAAAATTCTCAGAGCCGATCTGCAGAAAATGTCGTTTTACTTCGCTAAGTGGAGGCTGAAACCCAATGCAGCTAAAACAGTATCAATCACGTTCCATTTAAACATTAGCGAACCGGAAACTGAAACTGAAACTGAATGGCAAAAAAATAAGGCACGACAAATTTCCGAAGTATTTGGGTGTAATTCTGGATCACAGTTTAACATATCGGCCACATTTGGAAAATACCCAAAAGAAACTGAAATCAAAAATAAACATCGTGCAAAGATTAACCGGAACAACTTGGGAATGTTCAGCGAAAACTCTAAGCATCACCACCCAATCGTTAATACTGTCAACAGCTGATTATTGCTCACCCGTGTGGATGGGAAGTTGCCACACAAAACGCATCGATACACAGATTAACGTCGCATTGAGATTGATTTGCGGTGCCGTCCAGTTAATCGAAGTAGAGTGGCTAAACGTACTTAGCAACATTGCGCCAGCGTTCATACTACGGGAAGAGTCGGCTTTGAGGGAATCCAAAAAAATTAATGCCGATTCCGAACTGCCGATCCACAACGACCTGTCAGAAGCCCCAACAATCCCCAGGCTAAAATCACGATCGCCATTCTGGAACTTTTACCGCAATATTGACGATTTGAACGATCGGAAGTCGCGATGGAAAGATTGGTGGAACGCAGCAGCAGCACACAACCAAAACCTGATAGCCGATCCGACAGCGAAAGTGAACGGTTTTGAATTGTCTCGGCGCATTTGCCTTCGATTAAATCGAATTCGTACGGGACAAGGATGTTGTGCGTTCCTACTACTACACACATCATCGAGTCACCACTCTGCCAATGTGGGGAAGAGCAAACGATGAAACATTTGGTAGAAGAATGTATCATCCACCGGTTCCACGGGAGCGTGCAAGAAATACACGATGTTTCAGCTGATGCACTGGTGTGGCTGGCCAATCTAAGTGTGGAAATTTAATCTAATTTAATTTGTAGAAATGCGTGAGATTTTAAGAAATTTGTTATCCTAGTCATTTTAAAATAAATAAAAATTAAATTAGCGAAAATCAGTTGAGTGGTTCGAGTTTTAGGGTCCTTAGTGTGGGGTGTGGGCCTAATGAAGCCATTACGCAATACTAAGATCTTAGCAAATCAGAACGCATACTAAAGTGGTAAATCGACAGAAAATGCCCTGCATAATATTGTGCAAAACATAGAACTTTTATTAAGAAATGAGGAGTACGCTCTGGGAGGATTTATAGATATATCGGGTGCTTTCAATCATCTTACCTACAGAGCTATTGTGAACGTATGCTCCAAGCACGGTATAGATTCGGGAATTATAGGCTGGATCCTAGCTATGCTACACAGCAGACTGATCTTTGTGTACTGTTATTCAATGGTTATAGTTGTCACAGTCTCCAAGGGATGTCCTCAAGGGGAAGTTTTGCCTCCTTTAATATGGTGCATGGTCATAAGCGAATTATTGTCAATTTTGAATGAAAAGAGATTTCGAACTGAGGGCTTTTCGGATGATCTGGCAATTCTACTGAGAGGAAAAGTCGTAAATACTCTATGTGATCAACTGCAGCAGGCCCTGAACATTATCAATTTATGGTGCGGGGAAAATGAACTTTCGGTTAACCCTGCCAAGACAAAAATGATTATATTCACCAGAAAACGTAAGGTGGAAGGCATCAGGATCCCACTAATCAAGGGTGTACCTATCTTATTTGTCTATATGATGAAATACCTTGGAGTCATTCTGGATAGCAAATTACTCTGGGTTGAAAACATTGACGCAAGGCTGCAGAGGGCAACAGTAGCGCTGTGGCAATGCAGGAAGGCCTATGGGAAATCATGATGCCTCTCTCCAAAAGTACTGTTCTAGATTTACACGACTGTCATTAGACCAATGCTCACATATGCTTGCTTTCTTTGGAACCACAAATGCGATAATCCACAAATAATAAAGAAACTCGAGAAGTTCCAGAGAATGGCGTGCATAGCAATTACAGGCTCGTGGAAATCTACACCAACGGCCGCCATGGAAGCTATGCTATATCTCCCACCTTTACATCATTTTGCCAAAACCTAAGCGATTAAGTCACTTCACAGAATTGCGAACCACTCAGACTCTAATTTCAGAATGGTGGACCATTCCAAAATGTGGTTCAAAACCATCAGTGACTTTCCTATGCTAGGGATGCCTTCTGATAGGATAATACCAAGGCACATGTTTGGCAGGAAGTTCAATGTGATCATACCACCGAAAGAGGACTGGCTGTCTGGCAATCTACAACCGCTTGGGAAGGTAGCTTACACAGACGGATCACTTTTGAATAATTTAGCTGGGGTGGGTGTGCACTGTGCTTACTCAGGTATATATATATACTTCATATTTCTATCGGAGAATTTTCATCAATACTCTTAGCAGAGGTAAGAGCCATTATCGAAGGCTGTCGGCTCTTAAAATAGGACAGCGTTGCAGGTGAGACCCTAACGATTTGTAGTGATAGTCAAGATGGAATTACAGCTTTATCCTCATTCAAAATTGATTCTGCACTTACATTAGAATGCTGGGAAGCTCTGAATAACGCAGCCCAGGTGAATTCTATGCACCTTATATGGGTTCCAGGATACAGCGGAATTGAAGGCAACGAAAGAGCTAATGCACTAGCCAGGAGGGGCGCCAGGTATAAGCCTATCGGTCCGGAGCCATTCACGGGAGTCCCGCGCTCATTAACGAAACAGGTAATTTACAGGAAACGAGATATGGAATTTAAAAATTACTGGGACAATCTAGCGAGCTGCCGCCAAGCGAAAAACTGCATTAGTATCAGTAAGAAAAATTCGAAATTCCTATTAAATGTAAGTCGCACTAGGCTCAAAGTCTTCACGGGCGTACTAACAGGACATTACGGCTTTAACAAACACTTAGCTACCATAGGGAAAAGAGCGGATCCAAGCTGTGATTTCCACACAGACACGGCTGAACATTATCTCTGCTACTGTCCGGCTTTCATCACCAATAGACGAAGGTACCTGGGCGGCTACACCATCAAGTACGACCTGATCAAACATTTTCAACCAAGCGATATCTTGAACTACATCGCTAGTACAGGCAGGTTCTAAATAGCGATTATGGTGTAAACAAGCTAGCACAATGGGCCCAACTGAGGCCCCCGTGCGTGTTCCTACTGCGGTAGGAACGGCTACCCTTTAAAAAAAAAAGTGTGGGCCTAACTAATGAGGGTTTTGTGCATTGTTGTAGAAAAAAAGAGGCTAACTTTTTTGTCCATGGAAGAATGGGTCCGCGGCCTCTCCTTAGGGACATAGGTCGGTCCTAAGGTCGTCCCCATATCGAAAGCAATTTTTTGCTATGTTGTGGAGTAAATTGAGGAGATCGTTTGGAGAATGGCTCCGAGGCCTTTCCTTAGAGCCTGCTCTAAGATCGGCACTAGTACAAGAAATTTTTTTAATTATTGAAGTCATATTGAAAAAGAAAAGCTTTTATACCGATCACCAACTAATTACTTTACAGGAGTCCTGAAATCGTGCACTACACACCGACCAAAATACATCGAGTCGAAATGTACTTTTAAAACTCAGTGAAAAGCTGGTCAGAGAATTTGTTGTGTGTAAACGAACTGATCTTTAAACGAGATCCTCCCCCTAGCTTCGAAGTGTCCTTTAACTGGGATTCGTAAAATTATAAAGAAAATCATAGGCCGACTCCAGCCAAATTACATATACGATAAGTAAATAAGCCATTGAAATGGGAATAGGAAAGTAGTGATAAGTTATTGACGAAACGTCAAATCATAACTATAAGGACGTATCGCTTGAGGCACATCCCAGAGCTCTCGCTGGGGAAACCTCCCAATAATCTCGCTGAGGAGATTACCCAGAGATTTCGCTGGAAAGACGTACCAGAGGTCTCGCTGGGAAGATGTAACGGTTATTCCACCTCGTCAATGTAACATACGGATTTCTTTACAACGACATAAATTTCAATAGTAAACTACTAGATTTCCAACTTAAGAACGTTCACAAACTTGTTTATCATCACTGAATGACTCTTATGATTAATCAAATTTGCTTATTCTAATATGCGCATCCCCTTAAATTAACACAAACCTGAGTTTAGGTTGGGTGATGAGACTATTAATGTCGAAAACTTATGCCTTTCTTAGCAAAATGATGATGAATCATGCGGAAGAAAATATAATTGTTGTTTCTTTGGACCAAAATGTTGATGTCACCTAAAAGCTTTAATTGTGGCGGTAAAATCCTGACCGGTGTTTAACACTCAATTCTGACCTTGTTACCCCACAAGCTTTAACACACGTTTCCTCAAATTCAATAAAAATATGGTACTTCAACACAAATTCTTTCACTGTATGCAGACTAAACCGTCTGTACTCTGCGGAATCCATAAACGAAAAAACGTTTCGTCTTCGCTCAACATTCTCGTGTGTGTCAGCTGACATCTCATCACTAAACGATCTGAGTGGCATCTCGTTACTCGGCGTATCACCAGCTAGTCTCCAAAGCTATTCACCGGTTAATTAATTTTTTATTTAAACACAATGAAGAAGAAAATTACAAATAAAATATCTCATTTAATGATTCGCCGTTGGGGATCGTTCCGATGACGCTTGCAGCGTTTCCACGTTGCACATCTATTCCTATCTTTTGAATAAAGAAAGATTTCGAACGAGCGTCGCCCGACGTTTCTATTAACATTTTCCCCAGATCGTTCACGAAACGTCTCGTACCCTCCTCGCCGAATGGCCCTAGCGTTTCGACCGCGAAAGCTACGAATTCGTGGTTTACGATTAACTGTTCGTATAAAATTGCCTTTCTTGTTTCGGCTTTGTTGGCGGCAGAACCAGATTCTTTAGAGGTATGGTGTAGGTATGATGGGGCGAGGGTGTCGTTACAGGTGGCGTCCCAAACCAATGATTTTCCGCGTTTCCACGGGAAAATCGTCATGCCGTCCGGTTTTTTTCCGTCCTTGCGGAATAACCCTGGTGGTTCCAGGACTGATGTAAAACCGACTGATCTTTTGATCGTCATATTTAAAGATGAGTGCCGATTGTATCTCCCGTTGACTTTATTGCAAGAAAGTCCATGCACGCCGTTGCTTTCGACGATCGAATCGCATACACAAAGATGTTCTTTGCAGATTTTCCCACCTATTCGCAGCGAAAGGGCGATGCGGAGTGAAGTTCTGTCTAGGAGTGTCCCTAGGTTTTTTGACGGCAGGGCGTGTAGCCAAGCACCGGATTCTGAACGGGATAGGGCCAGCATTCGCGCGCTGTCTGAAGCTGATGACTTAGGAATCGAGTCTGATTTCATCTTTATTATTTGTGAATCCCAATTCGATTGTAGTGTAGGATTGTCGGGTGGGAGTTCTGAGCTTGATTGCTGCTTCTACGCCAAAAAGGCATCTACCTTATGTGCAACCTCGAAGTCGTTAGATTTGAGTATTGATCCGACTAAAGGTGTTACACTATAGATGGATGACAGAAAAGCTGAAGCGGCCAAGTCTTCACAAGATCTAATTCCTATTCCGCCGGACTTAACCGGCAATGAGCATTGAAGCCATGTTTGGTTTGTGAATTCCAGATTTAGATTTAATTCAAGGGCTTGCTTTACCTTCGAGTCTAAATTGGCCAGCATATCCTTAAACTTGAAGAGTGGTGCGCATCGGAGAAGATAGGACAATCGCGGTATCCACAAACTGTGTTGCAGAAGGTATAAAACGACGTGAGGGTGGATGTCCTGTAAACGATCCAGAAACTGTTCTCAAATGTCTTGTTTCTTTTTGATTGAGGTTTCGACGGATGATTCCATGATAGGAGCTCCTAACAGACACAACTCTGTTTCTGAGACAAAAGAAATTCCAGGTGCAATTTTACTTAGGCTTAACTTGATTTCTTCACCTCGCTTTTCGGCAACGTTAGAAAATATGAAGGCTTCGAATTTCGCTGTGTTGAGCTCTAGGCCCAAGGCTTGAAATCTTGACTTTAGGACCGCTAAATCGTCAACGACCGTGTCTAAGCGTCCTCCTAAGGTACCATCGTCGAGGTACCAAAGATTCAGTTCAGATGTTAATTCATTCACCGATTATTTCAAATTCTAACTTAGGGACTATTTTACAAAAAACCAAACAGATAGAAATCGGCATTACAGGTTACAAAGACCTCCTGAGGGTTGCGCCAGGGTGCCCAGACGGACGGACAGGAAGGGTGAAAACATAAAGTAGCTATCGCTACTTATCAATTAAGGTGGACACACCGACTATGCACAAAATTCGTACGATATTAATGTATAGAAAGATCAAGTGTTATCGTCATAACGAGAAGGTATAGAGTGATCAGTTGAACAATTTTATCAATTCTTTATCCCAGCATACCGAGGAGAACAATTAGATTCTAAAAATGTAAATAATTAATTTAGAGTTAGACAAACGAAGGGATTTTAAGACTTTAAAATCGATTTTAAAGCAAGAATACTTTAATTGAGTAAACTAACAATCAGGTCGTATTAGTTCATCTTCAAGTCGAGTGTGTAGGAGCTAACCGGGACGGAGTTGCGTCACTTGGTGATGATTGAGATCTTTCATTCTAACTGAATGGAAATTAATGTCAGATCCAATTATTTCATCCACCTAAATTATTAATTTGTGGAGAAAAACGACACGAAAAAATACGTTGGTGTCATTCGCTTTTTACTTCATTCACTTTCAACGTAATATTTCATCATCCGAAATAATAATGAGCACAGTCTCCTGCTAGGCAATTTTGGCTGCAAAGAGATAGATTCAACAATATAATTTAGGAAAAAAAATGCTTTGCTACTCGTTTATTTTAATTAACTTTGCTTTACAATCTTATATAATGCACAGACTTTACAGCATTTTTTAAAAAATTTGTGTAATTTTCATATCAAAAAGGTTCAAATTATTCACCTTTGTTGATAAAGAGGTAATTAATGTTTACAGATTATCATTAATTCTTCTTGTTTATATTTAATTTTGGGTCGTGTTTATAGTGAGTGGGTTATATGAATTTTACACGTTTGTGCACGTAAGATGCTGTACCCAACTACATAACGGTGTATGAATAGACATTAAAATATATACACAGCTTTGTATGAAACTTTTCCAATTTAATTTAATTGCCGCTAATGAAGTTTGTAATAATTAAGGGAGAAAGATATTAAAAATGTTGTTACCTTGTTTTACTTTAATAGAAATAAATTTGCAAAGAAATTTCATTCAATGTGCAAAACATACCACAAATTGAGTGAAATATTGTACAAAATAGCATGAACCGCAAGTGTGTACGTGTACACGTACAGTCTCTCGCGAAGACAACGCATTTGACTGGGAACTCGTTTCTTTAATTAAAATTTGTAACGAGTTCTGCGATTGTCGTTATATAATCGTTGGCCAGTCACAGAATATTCGATGGAACAGCCTAAAAGTAAGGCGTATTCACTTTCAAATACCTAGATCTGACTTTGTAAATGAAACTCAGATCTTCAAACAAATGTTTATTTTCAGTATAGCCAGAACGAACTAAAACTAAGATGCGTTCTCATGGGAAGTCGAAAATAAAGTGAGTTTATACAAACTAAACGCACTCCTTTTATAGTACAATTATACAATGCAAAGTGTTATTTCCCGGAACTTCGTTTATTGTAATGATTTTGTATGGCATTCTGGATGTTTCGTTATGTTGTTTGGGTGCCAGGGGTGTATTCGGGTATTCACAATTTGATGTTATGCTACATACCCCCCAAGTTTGGGAGTTGAGCGTTGCGAAGCTCCTGAACTTATATGGTGTGGCATCATCAAATTTGCTATTTCGTTGTCTCTGTGATGCTATCTAATTGTTCATAAAAGAAAAAGAAAAAATATAATAATTATCTTGTATCAATTCGTTTGATAACTCCAATAATGTGTCGCCTGGGTAGATTGACTCTTCGGTGTATTTGAATTGAGCTTGTTGTTGTGCTTGGTAGAGTTTACCAATTGATTTTTCCGTTGGCGGAATAAAACATGTGCTTGACGCAAGTTCCGTTCGAGAGGAGTACCAAAACTTCCCAAAGAGACTGTCGTCGTTGTCTTGTATATTTTCCAGTTTGGGTATCTTTGAATGATGTAGTAGTTGGTAGTGCCAATATTGATTTCATGAAACCTCGTCAATGTTTAGTGAACGCTTCAGTTCAGTTATATGTTAACCTCATTTGATTTTGTAGTGAGGGTATTTTATGCATGTATTCAGTACGGTAGACGGTTTACCTGAATGTGTAGTGCAAAGTGTGTGTATTGGTGCGCAGGGCGGCTTGTCCAATTTGAAGTATTCAGTACGGTAGACGGTTTACCTGAATGTGTAGTGCAAAGTGTGTGTATTGGTGCGCAGGGCGGCTTGTCCAATTTGAAGTATTCAGCACGGTAGACGGTTTACCTGAATGTGTAGTGCAAAGTGTGTGTATTGGTGCGCAGGGCGGCTTGTCCAATTTGAAGTATTCAGCACGGTAGACGGTTTATCTGAATGTGTCGTGCAGCTACTTTCCATATGTGGTAGTTGGTAAGGGCAACTATTCTTCCTTATGGTATTCTTATCTCTTAATACGAAGTACCTTCCAGTTCATGTGTATTTTGAATTCTTCGGATTTTACAGTCCGGGTATCTTTGGTTGTATAGCGATTGCCAAGCTCCAGATTGGTTTTGCGTTGTAACCAACTGTTATAGATGTACGGGTCTATGTATTTTTGTAATCTCCTGACAAACCGATTAGTCCTGGTGTTAGGGCTATACGAATTTTATAGTGTCGTGACGTAATCTCAATTTTTGGCTGATTTCGTACGAGTACTATGTATCTCGATAGTCTCCTGACAAACCAATTTGTCCCAGTGTTGGGCCTATACAATTTTTTTTTAGTCTCGTGACGTAATGTCACTTTTCGTCTGCTATCGTACGGGTACTATGTATCTCGATAGTGTGCTGACAAACTTCTTAGTCCCAATGATGGACCTGTACGTATATTGTATCGTGATGTTTTATCACTTGTCGTCTGTTTATTGTACGGGCACTATGTATGTCGATAGTGTGCTGACAAACCTATTAGTCCCAATGATAGACCTGTACGAATTTCTATCGTCTTGTGATGTGTTATCACTTTTCGTCTATTTAATGTACGGGCACTGTGTATGTCGATAGTGTGCTGACAAACCTATTAGTCCCACTGATAGACCTGTACGAATTTCTATCGTCTTGTGATGTGTTATCACTTTTCGTCTATTTAATGTACGGGCACTGTGTATGTCGATAGTGTGCTGACAAACCTATTAGTCCCAATGATAGACCTGTACGAATTTCTATCGTCTTGTGATGTGTTATCACTTTTCGTCTATTTATTGTACGGGTATTATGTATCTCGGTATTTCTGCGGCTGGGCTGAGTTCTGCTTTTTCCGAGTTGGGCGCCAATGTAACGAGCTCTGCGATTGTCGTTATATAATCGTTGACCAGTCACAGAATATTCGATGGAACAGCCTAAAAGTAAGGCGTATTCACTTTCAAATACCTAGATCTGACTTTGTAAATGAAACTCAGATCTTCAAACAAATGTTTATTTTCAGTATAGCCAGAACGAACTAAAAGTAAGATGCGTTCTCATGGGAAGCCGAAAATAAAGTGACTTTGTACAAAGCAAATGCACTCCTTTTATAGTAGATTTATATAATGCAAAACGTTATTTCCTAGAATTCGTTGTATGGGATTTGATTTTGTATGGTGTTCTCGATGTTTCGTTGTTGCTTTGGTGCCAGGGGTGCATTCGGGTAGTGTTAATTTGATGTTGCGCTACAAATTGCAATTTATTTGAAACGTATAGGATATTTTCAGAGAGTGTAACTAACATAGTTTTTCTCACCCCAAACTCACCACGTGGGTCTGGCTTTTTAAATTTTCTCGCTGATGACTAACCTACTTGTACTTGTTAATAGTTATTTGATGACTGAATATGAAGCATAACCAACTTTATGTCAATTTATTTTCCCACCTCATTTGGAGGTGTAATAGTAGATTACATTCGATGCTGTGAAAATAATTCATTACATGAGGGATCAATTTTGTGATATGAGCGGAACTTACGAATGTGTTCTGAACCAACAAGCTTTGGAAACTATTTTTGACGAGGTTAGAGTTTGTATATCCGAGCCGAAGGCGAGGTATACAACTACGCGAGTCAAAAAACAGTTTCCAAAGCGAGTTAATTCAGAACACATTCGTAAGTTCCCGAGTTCACAAAATTGATCCCTCATGTAATGAACTATTTTCACAGCATCCAATGTGAGTTATTTTTTTACCTCCCCATCTGAAAATTCATCGTTACTATCCCCAAAATGACCCAAATCTCCAGAACTATGAGAGTTAGAAAGTTGATTCCAAAGGCGAAGTTGTAGAGAATTAAATTTAAGCGAACACGTGTTTCAGGGTTTTGGTGAAATATGGCCCAATATTAGTATATGGCTTCTTCCATAATTGGGCAGGATGACCCGAATCTCCAGTACTATGAGAGGTAGAAAGTTGCTTCCAAAGGTAATGTTGTAGAGAATAAAATTTTAGAGAACACGTGTGCCAGGGTTTTAGGGAAAAATGAGTTAGTCTTTGGATGTAAGCTTTTCTATATTTGAATGGTCTGAGACGTACTTCGGTAGGGCCTTTGACATTACCTTGGGTAATTTCTATGGATCTTTGAAATTCTTACAGTTATAAAAGAACAGAAAATGTTGGATTGTTTGCTTATTTGTATATTTAGATACATTCGAGTCTCTTTGCCACATCTATTCAGATACGTAAGGGTCTTTGGTTATGTTTATTTGTGCAACATGTTCTCTTCTTAGAAAAATTAAAAAATATTTACAATTTTGTACGTAATCTACGAGAGAAAAGTTGTTAGACCCGTACGAAAAACGAAGTTCTTCGAAAACTGGTCTTATGCGTTTACCACGACGTTTGTCGAATTTCAACCCGGGAGTAGGGGAGAGCACTGATCATGGTCTTTAGATGACGAATCAGCAATAAAAAAAATTTCCGTCTGTCAACACGATAACTCGAGTAAAACTCAACCGATTTTCAAAAACTTTTTTTCCCTGAAAGTTAATCGAAAAATCTTTTATGGTATTCAATCTGGCCACTGTCGGCCCAAGGGCCACCAAGCTAGGGTCGTTTAAGTGATTTTTGGTCTTTTGTACATAACTCGAGTAAATCTTTTCCGATTTTCAAAATTTTTTTTTGTTTGAAAGATCTAGGCATGACCGACAGTTCATAAAAGAAACTTTTGCCTGTGCTTAGGGCTCAAGTGGGCCATGTCGGTCCTAAGCAAAAAACAAATTTGTTTTGCTATGTTGCAGAGGAAATTGAGGGAAACATTTTTTTCTATGGAATTGTGTGTCCGAGGCCTCTACTTAGGGCCCTAGGTTGGTACTAAGGTCGACCCTAGCCCAAAAAATGGTTTTTTCTATGTTGCAGAGAAAATTAAGTAGAACATTTTTCTATATTTGGGGGTCAATTTTGTGCTTTCGGAAAGGTTTTGTACACCGTTTCTTCGGACGGGTTTTTCAATATTGCCCTATCGGCAATTTCCAACACAACTTAATGTGGACGCGATTTCATACACTAAAGAGTTAAGGCAATATTTACTTAAATACGTTCGAGTCTCTTCGTAACATCAACCCTGTTTGCCGCATCTATTCTGATACGTACGGGTCCCTTCATATGTTTTACGTTACCATTGGGCAAAGAGACGAAAAGTCATGTTTTTCTGTGAATTTCTCATTGATGAGAGACGAAGCCGAGGGTAATATTCACATGAAAACACGAATTTATAATTTTTGCCCATCCCGCTGAGAACATTTTTTATGAGCTTCAATCGGAAATATTTTGTGAAAACTTAGAATTTTTTAGGGAAAATATTATTTGTGTGCTGGACATTTTTTTCGCGGTGGTTACCTCCTCGCTCCAAAGCTAAACATTTTCGGACAATCGGAGTGTATATGCTTGATGATACGAGAATGTGCATATCTTCTACCACACAATGTCCTCTAGTGTATGAACGTCAAATCATTCAATTTCAAGTTTTCATTAAATCGTTGATGAAATTCGCAAGCAAATGCTTAAGCGGCCCTTCATTGAAAATTAATTTTATATTACTTTGTGTGTAGAAATTTTAATGTGCATGTTTGCAATAATGAAAATTAAAAATTAAGCTTGAAACAACCTACATTGTACTGAAAAAAGGCAAAAATACACAACATTGTTTAATATGGAAGTTTAATGGTTACCAATATAGATGGATGTAAAGAAATACTTTTAATACATTTTTGTACGAAATTAAATTCCTCTTTTGATCTCAGCGCAGTATTTCTTTCCCTCAGACTTTTTTCAATGTAAATATTGATTTAAAAAAAATGTTATAACAATCTCATATTTCAATATTATATACCAAGAGAATTATTATTCAAATTGAAAATAATTTAATTTCCGAAGAATTTTTATTGTTTAAGAAAAAATAGAAAAGAAAATTAACATTTTGTTGGAGAAAATTCAACTTAAATTAGAGTTTTCAAAAAGTCTACGAGACAAGTATCTTACAAAAGAAAACAAACTCTTAATATCGAACAAGTCAAACACCGCGGATAAACTTATTATTTCCTAATCTGTCCGTGACATATCTTTCCTATGTCTAAATGTAAGGCATTTTTTTTCTAAAGGAAGCTTCCGGAAAGCTGGAAATAAAGTAGCGAATTTTTCTTTCTTTATTCACGTTATTCATTTTGTATTGAAGACTAGGCGAAAACGAACAAAAAAACAATAATCTTTATTATCAGAGACTGTTTTGCAACTCCTGTCTCTTTTGTATTACTTATTAGCTGAACATGATTCGTGTGTGCGAATGACCGTTGGTCAACAGGAACAAGTAGGACTTGTGATTGTATGGATGGTAGTATATTGATCGTTTTCTTGTCCCCGGACCAGAGTGCAGAGCCGAAAAAATGTTCGGCGGCGGCTAGAGGGTGAAAAATATTCGGCGGCGGCGGCTGAAATCTTCTAGCCGAAAAAAATCTTCAGCGACGGCTCAGCCGCGCCGCCAGTCAAAAAGCCGGCTGAAGTCAATAAATTTAATTTTCAATGGTTTTTGAAAGTATTTGAAGTATTTGAAAATTTTAGTTTTAATTCATCGCTGACATAAGTTCGTACTATGCTAATCGAACCAGTACCGCACAGTGGTTCAAAAACGTTCTCCGAGGTTCTCCGCATTCTCCTTTTGCCAAAACGTTTTTAAATACTTACAGATTGCCTAACCAAAATCTGAGCCTCCACTTATTTTTACGAAAATGTTGATTCTCCCATGCATTCTTTTCCGAAATCGAACATAGTCTACAAAAGTAAACAGACTCCCATATATTTTATTGTTTTTCAAACAGTTTCGCATTCCCTTAATTTTCGGATATGGACCTCTGTGTACCTTTTTAGTTTTCCCATTTATCGCTTGCTTACATAAATTGGATAAATCCTAATTGATTTTGTTGATCCTTTTACTATTTGTGAGGTGTAGTCGAGGTACTCGAGAATTACATTCAAAAACAAATTTGAACCCGGTGCCTGTACTTAGGGCTGAAGTGGGCCTCAGACCTGTCCTAATGTCGGCCCTAACAAAAAAAAAATTTCTTTTGCTATTTTGCAGAGCAAATTGAGAGAAACATTTTTGTATATGGAAGTATGTGTCCGAGGTTCATTTGGCGTGCACGGCTTGTGCCGGAGCCTAGAAGATGTATCGTAGTACGTGTGCTCAGACGACGAGGCTTATTCAGCGTACCGGTTACAACTATGCGTTCTGAAATGGGAACATTTAAATGTGAGAATCTAACTAAGACAGAATACATGACTAGGTGGAATGATAGAAGAGTAACGGGGAAGGAACAAAGGATCATAGGATCTGTGTTTCAAGGCCAGTTGGCCGCCTCGACCAGAAAATCTTAAATGTGTCCGAGGCATTTCCTTATGGCCCTAGGTTGGTCCTAAGGTCTGCCCTAGACAAAATAATGGTTTTTTGCTATGTCGTAGAAAAAATTGAGATGAACATTTTTGTCTATCTGGGGATCAATTTTGAACTTTCGAAAGGTCTTTTTTACACCGTTTCTTCGGGCGGGCAATATTACCCTCTCGGCAATTTCATACACTTAAGAGTTAAGGCAATATTTACTTAAATACGTTCGAGTCCTTTCATAACATCAACTCTGTTTGTCACATCTATTCTGATATATACGGGTCCCTTGCATATGTTTTTTTAGATATTCACAGAAACTTCATGAACTTCTTTCTAGAAATTTCTGGAATATTCTACCACTTTACACCACTCCCAGATCCACCACCCATGAGTTGCTAAAAGCAACTGAGGAAAATTGCATCATACGCTTCGTTATATCAAAGTTTAAAGAATTTTCGAGACACTCAACTTTGTGGTGCAATTTTCGGCAGACCCCTCCTTACGGGATCTAAATGACAGAGCCCCTAGCGGAGTTTGAGGCAGAACCCCATGCACGTACGGTTGCCTGCATGGCCTTTTCCAAGCTCGCCGCCACATTTGAACACGTTCGACGTATGTATCACTACACTTCTACAGTTAGTATCATTAAAAATTCGGAGGCTACAAGATCCGGACGCTAGAAATGCCGGAAGCTACAAAATCCGGATGATCCTCTGGCCTTTGAAGCCTCCGCCTTCGTACTTTATCGTATGGAACTGGCTAGTGGTAACGTACTGGCTTTCCACCAAGAATACACGGGTTCAATCCCGGCGAGGACAAAATTCTGCATAGGATTTTTCTTCAACTTGTATCATGATAGTATCGTTCCTTAGCATACCCAAGTAGTTAAGATGTTTGGTGTCCATAACAAACATACATGACGTCGGCCATGTACGATGAATTCTGTGTACAGATATCTGAGCCTGTTTTAAGGCGTTGATATAATTAACACCAGATAAAAAATCCTATATGTAGCTACAACATATAGGCGTGGTTAGGAATTCACGTTAAGCATGTGGTCCAATCACCAACCCGCACTGACCAGCGTGGTGTTCAATGGCTAAATGGGGAGGCCTGTATCCAGCAGTGGATAAAATAAAAAGGCTTATAAAGAAGAAGGAGTACTTTATCCTCCTTTTGTAGGGCAGCTACTGCAAAGAAACTTTTTTGGTTGAAGTTAGTTTTTGAATGAAAAGGAAAGTGACTGGTTTTATTAGATATACTTATGGGAGTACAGGAGAAAGGAAAGTATGTATGCTGCCGTGCTAAGTAGAGATGAGCGGGTCGATCATTTTTTGAAACCCGACCCGGACCGAGCCCGATCCGATAAATTTTTCGAAACCCGAAACCCGAATTGTTTCAAAACCCGACCCGGACCGAACCCGATTAAAAGTTTCGAAACCCGAAACCCGAACTGCTTCAAAGCCCGACCCGGACCGAACCCGATCCGATAAAATTTTTCGAAACCCGAAACCCGAACTGTTTCCCGGACCCGGACCCGGACCGAACCAGACACTCAAGTTTTTCAAAACTCACAACCCAAATTACTTCGAAATAAAAATTATTTCGAGGCCTGACGTCTGCATTCTTCACGGACCTTAGACTAAAACAAAATTCGTGTAATGTAAGATGATAAAATTTAGACGATTTTTGTAAAATATAAAAAGTGAAGAAAGGATCGGGACCCGAATAAAATGATACAACAACCCGACCCGGACCGAACCCGACCCGATTAAAATTTTCGAAACCCGAAACCCATGAACCCGAAAAAAAAAATTCGGGTTCGGGTCGGGTTTTTCGAAGTTTCGGGCAACCCGCTCATCTCTAGTGCTAAGCCAAAACAACCTATCGCATTTAATATTTGCTTTAAATTTCTTTGGTGAGTATCTTTGAGCTCCTTTTGAATTCCATTGGAAAAGTGGAACATTTCGCTGGAATATAAAAGAAGTTCAAAGCTCTTGATAGTTTTTTATTAGTAAAGACACAAATATCGGTCGAATACGACATTATGGGGGCACAGGGAAAAGGGAAAAACATTGGCGAGTATATTGCGTACAATTAGCTGTCCACATTTTGCAACAAAGAAAGAACTAATTTGTAGTGCCTCTTACACTCGCTTCTCTTTTAACATTACTACATGGGGTGAAAAGTCCGCGGCCTCACATAGAGATGGCGTCATTACTTCAGAATTTTTGTTAACATTCAGTAGTACCACCCTTTACTTGTCTACAGCCAAAATTTCCTGACATTTGGTGTCATAGTTTTCGAATTACTGTCAATAGAGTGACGCAGGTTTTTGTTGTTCGTAAAAAATGGAAAATAATGAATTCCATGTGTTGATTAAACATTGTTTCTTAATGGAAAAAAATACGGTGCAAAGCAAAGAATGGCTGGATAAGTGTTATGGCACATCTTCTCCGTCGTATACAACGGTCAAGAAGTGGCATGCTGAATTTAAACGAGGTAATACAAGCACCGATGATGCCCCACGTTCAGGACGTCCAAGTGAAGCAGTTACTGAAGAAAACATCAAAAAAATCCATCGTATTGTTTTGGCTGATCAGAAAGTTAAAGTTAGTGAAATAGCTGACATCCTCAAAATATCAACAGAACGGGTGCGACACATTTTACACGAGTATTTGGACATGAAAAAGCTTTCTGCGCGATGGGTGCCGCGTTTTCTAACAATTGATCAAAAGCAGCACCGTCTTGACGATTCAGAGCGTAATTTAGCTTTGTTCGAGCGTAATCCAACGGAGTTTTTGCGTAGATTTGTCACGATTGCTGAAACGTGGATTCATTACTATACACCAGAGTCCAATAGACAGTCTGCAGAGTGGTTAGAATTTGGTCAAAGCCGACCGAAGCGCCCAAAGGCACAGCGTTCTGCAGGCAAGGTTATGGCCACGATTTTTTTGGATGCGCATGGCATAATATTTATCGACTATTTGGAGAAAGGAAAAACAATAACTGGCGAGTACTATGTCACATTATTGGAACAGCTCGACAACGAGATCAAGAGAAAACGACCGCATATGCAGAAGAAAAAGGTCCTGTTTCATCATGACAATGCACCAGCGCATTCATCCATAAAAGCAACTGTGAAACTGGACTCTTTGGGCTATGAATTACTCCACCACCCACCTTACTCTCCAGATCTGGCCTCCAGCGACTACTATTTGTTCCCAAACTTAAAAAGATGGCTACAGGGAAAAAGATTTTACTCTAATGATGAGGTGATATCCGAAACAGAGGCCTATTTTGCAGGGTTGGAGAAATCCTATTATACCAAAGGTATCCAAATGTTGCAGGACCGTTGGACTAAGTGCATTTCCCTTCAGGGAGACTACGTTGAAGAATAAAATTAATTTCATATGTAAAAGTTAGTTCTTTCATTGCAAGGCCGCGGACTTTTCACCCCATGTAGTAAGTGCCCCTAGGTACACCGTACTATACTCGCTTCAAATAACTCGTGAAAAGTGTACAAGAGAGCAGAATCAACCAGATCAGCTCAAATCAGATCAAGTAAAAAGGAGCTAAAACTAAAGGAGTCTACCTGATAGGCTCCGACTCATGTAAAAACTTTGTAATTACTTTTGGTGACAAATATTTCAAGTTTACTTTTTTGTTTCTGTTTGGAAAAATCTTTCTTACAAACTCAATTCATCACAAGTAACATTCACTTGTAGGTGATTGTCGTGTGCATTTCCTTTTATTCAATGATAAAAAAGTTTACTTCAGCAAAGGTGCAGAAATAATTCTAGTTTCCACTTCAAAGCGCTTTATAACTATGAAGGAACGAACATTGCACACTGCCTTTTTTGCTTACATCTAAGAGCTTTTTTATGTACACTTCTGCAGTGATGGCGTGAAGTTTTTTAGCTTTCAGAAATAATAATTATTTTAATTACTTTTTTATGGAACATTAATTTAAAAGGACGTTTTCCATGTATCGTTTGAATCATAATAACTCAGGTAGACTTTTTAATGAAAATATAATTGAAGATATCAAATGAACACGTTTTGTATTATGAATTTGTTTGAATGTTTTACTGCTCAAGTGCTAATGATACATTCGTCAGAGAGAATATAAAGAAAAATATCTGAAAATGTTTCATTGAGCTGCGGGCATTAGAAAATTAATTTAAATTTTAACTTAATTAGATTTGAAATAAAATCGGACCCTTACATACTTGAAGCGATTGCTATGAAATAAAAAGGGGAAAAAGTACTCGTAATTCGGTGTGTCATGAATAATAAATTCTTTCTTTCCTCAAACATGCAGCGAATTTGTGGTTAAATATTTGATTGCATAAAAGATATATAGACGTATAAGCAGAAACATAAACGTGACACGATTCACAAATTTCTGTAGTACCATAGTAAACATAATGGGTAAACAGACAATGAAATACAGAACAGAGCTTCAAAATAATGTGTCGTCGTCCTAATTGTTATCAGTATTTGATTTTCCTTCTAAGCAGCAAAATATTCTAAGTTTTGAGTATCTCGGAAACGCCTAGTGACGAATAAAAATTATTTGATTGAAATTCCCCAATCTCAAGACTGAACATGCTTTCAAACTTGTTTGGTCATTCACAAAGTACGCTCGCTACTAAGAGGAGTGAGAAGAGTTCGAAAAAGGCGTGCTGCCATACATTCCTAAAGCGTGCGAGGGATAGGGGGGTCGAAAAACTGCTTTTTTAGCCTGCGTACTTTGTGAAAGGCCTCTATGTACTTAATTCAATGTTCGAATCTGTACTAAAACTATAGAGCGTGGATTCATCGTGTTTTATCCCCGAACCTCAGGTAGTGACACCTATGCTGCCGTCATAAGAAAAAAAAAACTTAGAGATAATCAACGAAGATTTTCAACGAATTTCGCCGAAAAAAATTCAAATTGGTTGTGTCTTGCATCGATTTGCATTAGGCAATAGATCGTGTCATGTCCGCATCTTGTCACCGAACCTCAAGTGGTGTTATCTATGTTTTTTTCTTAGCTGAATTAACATCTCAACTAAAACTGCTTTCTTTTCTCAAGTGGCGTCATCCATGCTTTCACAGCTGAATACGAACAAACATAAAACTAGTGACACAATCTATACTCTCATGATGTCGCTGGCGCCATCCATTCATTTTCATAGCTGAATACGGTCAAATATAAAATTAGAGTACTTTTACCGCTGGCACCATCTTTTGTTTTCAAAGCTTACAGTTGTTCAACATACAACAAATTAGACCAACATAGCGAAATTTCTGTACAGAGAATTTTTGTACATGATTCATAGAGTATTCAGTCATATTCATTCCTTGCGCCAGACGTAGACTTATGGAAAATCGTACGGGTCCGCTTAGCATACGTTTTAGATATCCATCTTTCCAGTGGTTGTCCTGTTGGTCGTTTCGTTTGCAGTCTGCATTGAATTATGGTTTTGTTCCATCTCTTTTCGGCGATTCGCGATTCTTGCTATATAACCTTACCAATTCCGTTTCAGCGACGTAATGCGTTTCATGACATCAAAAATTTTTAAATTCAATTCCTTTAAATACGAAAGTGCAAAAAAATGACAAAAAAATTCTTTGGCTTCATCTATTGAATGATTACTGGCTTTGATCCAGTCGAGCACGATTTTAATTTCAAGAAGGCCGATTTTGAAGGCTTGAATGCGTACTTAGCGTCGATGTCGATATCCTGGGATGAGGCCATGACGGGTGATGATGCTGATGCGATGGTCGATAAGTTTTGTGAGTTGCTAACGACCGGCTTCGAGCGTTTCGTCCCGATCAAGAGGAAATCGTCGGGCGGCCATCCTCCATGGTACAGTAAGACTCTTTTAAACCTGAAGAATAGGCGGAACCGTGCGTACAAAAAATACAAAGAATTTGGGGACCCTGAAAGTTACATGAAGTTTTGCTCGTTGCGCAATCGGTTCGACGCTACGCAATCGTGTGCTTACAGCGCTTATCTGGACGCCACACAAGCAAACTTAGTAAAATATCCGTCAACTCTTTTAGAAAGTTTGTTGGTTACCCCGGCCTTATGTATAGAGGAGACGATGAAACTTCGAATGACAATTCGCAAATTATTCGAGCGATTTCATGAGCAAATTAAGTCTACGAAGTGGAAAAATAAGACAGCAGTAGGCCGAACTGAAGCTTATGCAACCCATTAACCAGAGGTGGAAGATCGAGTACTACGAAGCCATACACATACACCGACATAAACACGAAAACCTGCTGAACGAAGACTTTGGAAATATAACATCCCCACTACTTTACATTTTCACGACAAAAAGAAAATATGACGATAATATAATTGAACTGAGTGATACACCCGACACCAGTGGGGATGAAGAATTTTTTGACTGTGATTGAAAAGCATCAGAATAGTTGAAGGATATGATTTAAATGTTTAATTTGAATGTATGTCGAGAAAACCGTAATTATAAAATCTGACGACTGATATGCTATCAAGAATGTGTATGTATGTATGTTTCAGCTTCAGGTGTATTTTGAAATATGTTTTAGAATTTAGTCGAATAAGATTCCCTGAAGATGGTTGTATGACAACCGAAACCGTGGTCGGTAGTAAAAATAAAATTAGTGCAATTTAAAAAATAGATAGGGGAGGCAGGGGTAATAACGATCACATAATAAACAAAAATTTATACTTGCCCTTAGTCTTACCTGTACTATGACTTAATTTAATTGAAAAATCAAAAGACACAAAGTACTTCTTATAAAAAATTATTTCGAGTCCAATAACACAAAAAGTTAGAAAAAAAATTTTTTAATGATTCATAAGAAAAATGAAAAATGTAAAATTCGTGGGGTAATGGCGATCACTTGCATGGCTTCAAAATCTACTGTTGTCAGATGTCCCCAAAAAATGTCAATTTTGCTGATAGTACCTTTCATTTAAATAAAAAGAAATTGTATGCTACTCAAGAGATAGAAAAACTACATCTGTCAAGTGAGTTCTTTAGTGAGGTTATATAACTGTCAATCTGAAACATGAAAATACTCCTTTGACGCCTCTACTTTAATTAGACACATGATCTTGTGCTACGAAAGGTGAAAACAGTTTAATTTATGTCACTTTACAATATGTAATAAATAGGTTCAATCAAAACAAGCGAACAAATTAAAACATGTTGTGATCGGTATTACCCACTGATCGCCATTACCCCCGCCTCCCCTAGTTTCATTCGCCTCATCTAGTTTTATTCGCCTCATCTAAAAACGTTTGGATTTTAAAATTGCACGGAGTTTACACGCCCTCAGATACATCGAGCGGCTGAAAGTTCGCTTACTCTACCGTAAAGTGGGCTTCACTGTAGCGAGATTGCGAGATATATAAAATAATGAAATAATAATAATAAAAATAGTATCAACGTTGATATAAAAATTGAAGTTTAATTGAAATTAATAAATTAAATAATTAAACCAAAATTTTTCCAAAACTAATTGATGGTCAAAATGTGAGGAAATACTTGTTTTGGTACTATTACACCCATAGAATACAATGTTTCTACGGCTGCTATACCATCTGTAGAGTAGAGTCTACATCTCGAATCAACATTCAAAAAAGCCATTACCAATTCTTCAAAATACTTCCAAAATGTTAAAGAAATCTGAAGAGAACTAACATGTTGCTGATTTCGTCGTTTACGACAACCTCAGTACACCTCCTCTTTTAGATCACAATGTATATCAGGTCAACTGGTAATTCAATGACACAAAAACTAGTTGGCTATTTTTTATCATCCGGGTATGGCTTAACAAATCGAAGGTAGAAGAATTGAGAATTTTTTTTGGTTATTTTTAACACGAATTAATTAATTTCGCATGATCTAAAACACAAGGTGAGCTGAGGTTGTCGTAAACGACGAAATCAGAAACATTTTAGTTCTCTTCAGATTTTTATTAAGCGAAAAAAGGCTACTCACAATGGCGCAGCCAGTGAAAAAACGATCTTTTCAACAATAAATAAATTCATCTACTCTACTTTTCCCTAATGTTGCCAAAATGCATGCTGCATTGCCTCTTTGAATCGCAACTGAAATTTTCTGCAATAGGAAATCTTTCGAGCGTGATTCCCCAGAAGCTGACCTTATCAATGACCCTAATGTGCCTATAAAATTCTTGGTTTCTGGACCCATGCAACCTAGGGTTTCAAAAGCAACAGGAGTAAATAAATAGTTTTCTTTTAAAGATATAGTGATTATGCTTAAATCTTTCCGCGTTATCGGCTATTGAACGCGCTTTCGTATCGTATCGGCTAACGTATCTCGAACTGTCACGTCCCAGAGAAGAGACCTTCCATGACTCCACGGAATTAGAGTCATACCATCAGGTCGTTTGCCATCGTCTCTAGAAATTCCTGGTGGTTGTATTATATTTGTGGAACCCTGCAGAAAAAAATGCATGAGAAATGATTTTATTAATTTCGTCATGCCTAGAAATTATCCCTGCTTTTTTCTTGCATGACAAACCATGCAAGCCATCCTTTTTAACCATAAAGCCACAAATGCACTTATATTCCTCACATAATTGGGAACCTAAACGAAGACCAACAGCAATTCTCGCGGAATTGTTATCTAATAGCAAACCAGTATTACTCGATGGGACCACTTGCAGCCACTTTGAAGATTCATTAGTAGATGACGCAAGTAGTTTTGCCTGAGCAACAGGTTCACTAGAATCAAACATCCTAGAAAACTTACTGTCGATCCTCGGAAGATCCCAATTCCTCTGTTCTTTTTTCTGTTCGTTGTTTCCTGTTTAAGTGGAAGTATTTAGATGAATTGTTAATGGCTTTTTTGAACTAATTGATAAAGTTGTATTTTTTTTCTTTTTCTTCCTTGTTTCTAATTAGGGAATGCAACCCGGTTTTAAACCGAACCGGTTTTTCGGTTAACCGCCCGATTTTGGACACTAAAAAACCGACGGTTTTTTTTCTCCTAAAACCGGTTACAAAAAAATAAGAATTTACTTAAAAATAAGTACTTTTCCGTCACATGACTGTGTCAAACGAGAGGTCAAGTTGCAAAAATTACCACGAAGACAAAATTTCATACCATTTGTGGATAGTCGACTTTGTAATTTGTAGTTTCCGAAGACTTCTGAGTATTTTCGTAAAGATTATTGCTCCAAAAGTCAACGTTCAAACATTTACATTGTCGCAGAAGAATTTTTATTGGATCAATAAAAAGAATTCCATGACGAAGTAAAACTTACGTTCAACAGTTGTGGAACATAATTTTGCATCGTTGTACAAAGTAGTTGCAGAAAAAAATAGTATTTTATGCTACAAGAACTGTCGGGTATTTTATGTTCTCTAAATGGTAAAAAAGTCTCGGCTCCGCCTCGAACTTTTTTACCATTTCTCGAACATAAAATACCCTTTACCGTTCTTGTAGCGTAAATAGTTTTATATATTGAGCGCTCAAACACGCATTTTACGAACAAAAAACACCACAATCTTCGATCGGACAAATCTAGTGCACTGTGAGTATGTATATAACAAAATAAAATGAATTTTCTTTATAGTCGGACTGACAAATGAACAGCTCTCTCTTTACAAACGAATTGCAAAGCCGCCTTTATTGAGAGAATTTCGGTGAAGTAAAATGCGTTTTTTGTGCGAGAAACATAAAAATTATATTTTGTTTCGAAAGTTGATGTTTACTCGACTTTATTTTAAAAGCTGTGTTTCGATTGCATTTTTTTATTATGAACAAGTATTTATTATGTCGCGTCAGGTAGAAAAGCTCTGTTTCCTGAGATAATCGACATAAATTGTAGGAAGAGATGAGTAGTATGGACAAATGTCGATAGCTATGATCCATTGTCCGAAATTCAATAAAAAAGTTTAATGAAGCGAGGATATTCTTTATAAAAGTGTGAGGAAAATAGGCTCCGGTTAACCGGGGTTTTTTTACCAGAAAAAACCGAAAACCGGTTTTTCAATTTTTGCTTCGGTTTGCATTCCCTATTTCTAAGCTATTATTATAAAATTGTTCTGTTATTGGGTTATTGATTGCAATAAACAAAGAGAAAAACTTTACTAAAATAACTTTCAAGAATGATGATGATAATGCCTTTGGCCGATCGTTGATAAATCAAATACTTTCAAATTGAAATTACGCAAAGATGTGATGTGCTCAACACGACTTAATTGCTTTAGCTTTGGAGGTCTTTTAATTAAATAATTTTAATATGAAAACCCTTCAAAGCAATTTAAAAGAAACCTCTCCCTACTGTACAGCAAACTCCACAAAATAAAACCATCCTTAATGATAATCGTCTAGTCTAATTCGCCCTTCTCATACAAAATATATATCATATTACGAGAAAATAATATAACGTAAAGACTTAACTAAGCTGTAATCGGCTGAAACAATCAGTGGTAAAATTATTTGCCAACAGTGTTTCCTTACCATTTCAGATGGTTCTTATTGCTACTCGTACTATAGCTTGCACACAGGTTTACTTACGGTTGTAAATTTCAAGTCTACCGAAATAATGTATGGTTAAACGTGGAAATTAATTTTCACTTTGTATGGTGCAAATGTTAGAAATTAAGCACAGGTTATCCGCATTTTCTTGTTCAAGTGAGGTCATGTTTCATATTAATATCGTTGAAACAACTTTGAAAATTACAGATGCAGAGTGAGAATCTTAACATCATATGAATAATTGTCAAAGAGGTAAGACTAAACTTTCACGAACAAGTTCCGTCGAAACCCTATTTTTTATCAACATTTACAAATCCTTATCGTAAAGGTGCTATTGGTTACATCAAGTATGTAAGTAAAGCAAACATACATAGCAAACATTAAGCTTTGAAGTAAGTTACAATGAAGACATGGAAACTGGTCCACAGGAGTCATGCGGAAACCAATTTATAAAAACATAACACTGCAGTGCTATGATAAAAACCATTTTTGATGACGTATTTAATTTCAGCTTCAGAATGCCCAGTGGCTGGTTCCCCCAGAGTTAATGTTTTAACTCATTTCTTCATTTTATCTGAGTAAGGCTTAATCACAGCTTGAATCCAGAAATCAGACGTTGTACAAGCTCTGAGGAATCTTGTTAGATTTTAGTTATGTCAAACATATTCCTTTAGATTTGGACTTTGCTGCAGAAAATTTATTTATGTAAAAAACACGGCAGACCCGTATGTTAATTATTCAATCTGCGCGACTACTCTAACGTCACGTAAAATGATTTTAATTCAATTCAGTTTCTCTTATTTTCTCAAACTGGAAACTGAAGTAGCGATAAATTGAAATGTCAAAGAAGTTGATTCAGCTAGGGGCAGCATCATGCGGCTGCTTCAAATCCAAAATGATGATTAGAAGAAAAATGAAAATTTATATGTTGTAGAAGGGCGATTTGTTAGGGCTCCAATCGGTGGCCAATCAAACAATTCAATGATGGTACGACCGTCATACGATGCGCACACTTTCATCAAATGCCGAAAGACTTTGCTCATAAACAATCTCCTTCAGTTTACAACAATTTTATTTCTACTTCGCTTACGTCACAAAAGTAATTTTCAGCGGTTGAAATAAGAGTAACCTTTTGCATGAATCGACTGTTCCTTTTTATAGCAAAATATTCATCATGGCTGATGTCTCGTCACGGTGTTCTGGAATGTTCGTCAGTGGTGAGCGCCATCCATATGAATGCGTATGAATTATATTGGATGATGAGAGCGCGCGAATGTGTTTAATGTTAAATGTTTGCAAGTTGTATGTTGCAAACAATGTCGAATTAAACATACAGATAATTTTTTTTTTTTTTTTTCAAATTTGTAACAACAAAAACCTTTTTAAAGGTAGAGTGTGACGCAGTCCGTAAGTCCGCTTCCAAAATTAATGATATCGCTTGAGGTGACGCTATCGCTGATAATATGCAGAAGTTTGTTTGAATGGAACCTTGTGTTCGACGTTTTAATTTCCTGAAAAATTACAGCGCTTTTCTAAAACAAAATTACGTCGTGTTAAAAAAATTGCGTCACAAATGCCGGACCCACCAGCGGAATAATTTTTCAATACTTTCAGTTTTTACACGCAAAAATTTAAAATAACCTTAAACAATCTGCCCAATAACAAACAAAAGTCAAATTTTTGCAGCGCAAAAACTGAAAGTACAGAAAAATTATTTCGTCGTTGGGTCCGGCATTTGTGACGCAATTTTTTTTTAACAAAACGTAATTTTGTATCAAAGAAAGCGCTCTAATTTTTTCAGGAAATCAAAACTTTTAACACAAGGTTCCATTTAAACGAACTTCTGCGTATTATCTGCGATAGCGTCACCTCAAGCGATATCATTAATTTTGGAAGCGGACTTACGGACTGCGACACACTCTACCTTTAAAAAGGTTTTTGTTGTGATATCAGTCGTTTTGGAAGTTTTCAGTTGTTGAAAAAAATTCTTTTTTTTTGAAAAAAAATTTCTCCGAAAAAAAATTTTCTCAAAAAAAATTTCGTCTTACTTCTCCGAAAAATTTTTCTTTAAAAAAAAATTTTTCATCCAAAAAATTTTCTCCAAAAAAAATGTTATACTAAAAAGTTTTTTTTTCCAAAAAAATTTTTCTCCGAAAAAATTTGTTCTCCAACACCTTCGGCTACCATCGGAACACTTCGTATCACCTTCGGAATACTTTGTGTCACCTTCGCCTTCCTTCGGAACACTCCGTGTCACCTTCGGCTATCTTCGGAACACTTCATGTCACCTTCGGCTACCTTCGAAACACTTTGTGTCACGAATTCTTCCCACTGATTCATATAAATTTCCTGAAGAAACCAACTGTCTAGGTATTCTTATACAGAATTTAGCAAAAAAATCCAAGATGGCGTCACTTTGACAGTTGGCAGCCATTTTTTAATTATACCAAAAAATGCTCCTGATGAAACTCTATAACTTTGTACAAGAAACCATCTCTCTAAGTAGTGTCATTCCGGAGCTAAAATTCGAAAACCGTAGAAGCATAAAGGAAAATCCAAGATGGCACCGCTATGACAGCTGGCAGCCATTTTCTAATGATATCAAAAAATTCTCCTGATGAAAGTCTATAACTTTGTAGAAGAAACCGTCTCTCTGAGTAGCGTCATTCCGGAGCTAAAATTCGAAATCCGTAGAAGCATAAACGAAAATCCAAGATGGCGCCGCTATAACAGATGGCAGCCATTTTCTTATGATCCCAAAAAATTCTCCTGATGAAACTCTATAACTTTGTAGAAGAAACCGTCTCTCTAAGTATTGTCATTCCGAAGCTAAAATTCGAAAACCAAGAAAAACCAAATTTATTGCTTGGGAAAATTTAAGATAGCGCCAGTTTGACCGCTGGCAGCCATTTTCTTAAGATCCCAAAAAATTCTCCTGATCAAACTCTATAACTTTCCTGAAGAAACCAACTCTCTAGCTATCGTCACTTCGGAGCTAAAATTCGAAAACTCCGTGCATTACCACTTTGAACACTTTTCCACATGCCACGGCTTTTCCAGAATTTTCCCGGAAAAGCGGCATATGAAATTTTTCATTTGGGGCCGAAACTGACGTTTCCTGAAAATTTTAAGGAAATCGCTCGAGCGGTTCTCGAGAAAAAAAAAAAGTAGAAAGATAGATAGATAGATACATAGATAGAGACATATAGATAGATAGATCGTTGACACACCACACAGGAATAAAATTGTTATTAATTACAAAGGTAATTTGACCACTTTTCCTTAGGAATTGGTCATCTTTGATTGGCGATATCTCAGCCAATTTTCAACCGATTTTGATGAGTGAGGGCTTGTTTGAAAGCTGCTGCGACGTAGGAATTTGGAAGGGGGGGGGGGAAGGGGCGAGGGGAAAAAACCCAAAACTTCGCCTATACATCGTGTCTTGTTCCGTTCCAAAGGTTTTTGTATGGAGGTTTTTGGGTTTGTGGACGTTTTTTTTGGGGTGTGGGGACTGCGTCACGCTCTCCGCTACCGCTCCGAGCATGATTTTATGTTTTTTTTAATTTACAAAATATCAAATATTTTAAGAAATTCGTCAGGGGTTTCATCTTCAACATTCTTCGAAGTACATAGAATTGATGACGCATTTCCACGTTGAATTTCGACGGATATCCTTTGTATGAGATAGTCCTTGCCTCTTTTATCGTCAGTTGAAGATGTTTTCCGAGTACATTCAAGAATTTTTTCGTGTTTGGACCCATTGTACCGAAAGTCTCAAAAGATACTGGAACAAAAAAATAGTTTCTTTTGAGATCAGCGTACTTGTTATGTTTTTTTCGTTCAGCCTGGTCAGCTACGAAACCAGGTTCTCTAGATGAAGATCGTAAATAAGATGGATCAAGTGTATCGCCTACGGTAGAATCCCATAAGAGTGCTTTTCCACGATGCCAGGGAATTATGGTGCCACCATCTGGTTTGTTGCCATCTAGTCGACAAATACCTGGAGGTTCCAGGATATTTGGAAAACCTGCGGTTTTTAAGCCTTGCGATATTATTTTATTAATTGAAGCATGTCTTGACAATCTTCCAGCACTGTATTTGCGATTTAGGCTATGATGACCATTTTGTTCGACAATCATTCCACATCGACGTTTGTGAGTCTCACATATATACGGCTTCCGAGACGTAATGCTACAGCAATTCTCATAGTGTTGTTGTCCATGAAAAGACCTAATTGAGGTGAAGGTATGACTTGCAATCACTTGGAGGATTCAACTTGAGATGATGCAAGCAAACGCGCACGATCAGTTAGTTTTCTTCGTAGCTAATTGGTCCCATTTCTTGAATTTTCTTCTGTTCATCCGTAATTGGAATTGAATTATTGTCCAATAAACGAATACGTTCATTAATGGTGTTGTTGATAATGCTAATTTTATAATGTCGCAATATTTCATTTGAAAGTTCTCTTGATTGAAAAATTGATGAAAAATATACCGGAATTGCCAAATCTTTTGTTTTTCTAATTCCGAGTCCAGCGTAATTGAATGGTAAAGAAGCTTGATTCAAAGTCGATTCGTTTAGATTCACATTACAGATTCTTTCAAGTGTTGACCGAAAAACTTCGTCTATTTCTAATAAACTATTAGGAAACTGATAATGCTGGACATGTGCTCAAAAGATAAATGAATTTTGGTGAAGAAATGCAACAACGCAATAGACTTAAGGCAGGATGAATGTCCAGTTTTTTTAGGCGGTTACACATGTATTCTGCTTGCTCATTTTTCTTTGATAAATGTTGCTGTATTAAGGAATTGCTTATCGGTGCGCCAAGGAGATCAATTTCATTTATTAATCGAATTCCTGGTAAAAAATTCGAAATTTCAGCAAACATCTCAATTTTTTGATCTTCAGTACAGTTAAAGAAGAAAATTTCACATTTATTGGGGTTTAGAGCCAGACCAGATTCTGTGGCATAATCAATAATTTTCTTTATATCTTCGAGCAAAGATTTAAATTTATCGGCTATTGAACCATCGTCCAAAAACCAGCCGTTTAATCTTGATTTTAGTGATTTGATTAGTCTCAAAATTGCGATGCAAAAACCAACTGGGCCCAACGGATCGCATTCACGACATGCGAGAGAGAAGAAGATACTGCGGATCACGCAATTATTTGTCTGCCCCGCTTCGAACACAGCTGCGTGCAGTGAGGAACGGCTAGGTGCAGTGAGGTGCAGCTAGATGTATAAAGGTGCAGCGAGGTGAACCTTAGGTGATTCCTCTGTGAATCATCGTTCATTCCTCGTTGCATTATCAGTGATTCACCGGTGAATCATCGGTGATTGCCCGGTGGATAGATGTCACCACTTGAGGTTCGGGGACTAGACTCCGACAAGACACTGTATGTTTGAATGAAACACCGTATAAGTCGCCCGAAAGAAGAAATGCATTATTTTCTATAAAAGTTATACGGATTTAAAATTCAAACAATAATCTTCACAAATAAGTAATTGCTTTTGAAAAGAATCTTTATTATTCCAATAATAGTCAAAGAAAGGTGCTCGAGCTAAGCTGTTATTGCGACCTGTAAAACCTTGAATCTTTACAGGCTACAAATTTTATTTCACTATATAATAAATTTCAACCAATTCGTTCATATCTTGGGGTATCATCCCTAATATTGACTCTGCATTGCCTCTCTGGTTAGGTCTTTGGACCAGAAAACTTTCAGACCTCGGCTCACCAGTTGTTAATTTGAGTTTCTTCTCAATTTCGTTTATCAGTTTTCTGCCATCTTCACCCCAAGGACCCATCGTCTCTACAGAAATTGGACAAAAGTAAAAATTGTCCCCAGTTCCCTTTCTCTGTACTTAGCCCTTTTCGAAATTTCCCTTCATGTTGCTTCTGCCCCTGCTCGTCGGCTAGTGGATGCTACGTACGATTGACATCTTGTTTCGGCGCAAGTAAAGTTCCACAGTAAAGGCTTTCCGAATTTCCATGGGACCAGTGTCAAACCGTCAGGTTTTTTGCCGTCAGATTGATTAGTTGATGAGTGATGGTAGTCCAACTGACTACGATTTTGCATGCTGCCGTTGTTTCTATAGTCGAAATCGTCCGCCACCATGATAAGGCGTTATCCCATCCTGATAACGCCTTGCTCTCTCCGACCGACCCTTTCCATACGTAACGTTAGGATACTACCCGAAGACAGTCCCCCTCATCCTTCTGTTCAACCTGAACGTTCATGGGGTTGCCACTATAACAGGTGTCACCACGATGTAGGATGTAGGAGTAGGTGGATAGAGGCTAAGGTACATAAAGGAGTACAATATTGCGCATCACACATCATTTGACACCTAGAGTGGTGCATACAGGGAGGTAAATACAGAGACTTGATATGGCGGCTGGGCTCCCCAGATAAACTCAAAAAGTGAGCAAATGTCATTATAATTTGACATTTTGTCACCATATGCAATGAAAAATTTCTTCATTTGACAATAGACCTCGCGCTTTAATTTTTATAATCTGTATGCCATGTATTGATAATATGAACTTGGAAAAAATATTTGCGGTTTAATTTTTTTTTATTCAATTGAAATTATTCGTTTTGAAAAATTAAAATTTTTTCCCGCCCAGAGGAATGTTGCATGCTAAGCTGTCCAAGGTGTATAAACATAGAATGTATCGCAATGCGGAGTTTATTGCGGCGCATTACTTTGAGGTGGATATATCACCGTTATGCTACATACATGACGAACTAGTTTTATCAAGGTGCAACTCATGACAGAATTGTATATAAACGAGGCAGTTGCAACAACGTTATCATACTAAAATGTCACAAATATATATTCACCTCAAACTGGTGTGCCGTAAAAACTCTGATCCGCTGACGATTTGCGTTACCTTCTCCGTTTATATACTTTGCTGCTGTCAGCTTACCTCTATAGGCGTTGAATTTATTGTGATGTGTAAAAAATTGGCACTGTGTTCTACGTGAAACAATGTCAAAATCCATACATTTTTGATCCTCATCACAAATGATGTTTTTAAAGCCATCATCATCTTATTTGACACAGGGAGAAATGTATGCAATTCACCGTATTAGGTTGGTACCAATGGCACTGTTGTAAGTGAATATTCGCGTGAATTATTTGAATATGTAAATTTTGAAATTGAATTAAAAAAAGTATAAACATTTTCAAGATTTTCACTTATTTTATCGAAAAAAAAAAATGAAAATCAGCAAGGTGCGAGGTCAATTACCCAGATAACAATTGACCTCACGAAATGTACATAAAGTGCCATCGGAAAATGTGTTGATCCCATTTAATGTGCTCCAGTTCCAGGACATTTAATGTATATTAAAAAGCGCCCTTACCGTTGCATCTTTTCTTTGGAACGAGAAGTGCATTTAATGTACATTAAATGTGAATTACATGTACATTTAAAACACTTTGAATACACAACTAATGTACATTCAATGTACTTTTTAGTGTGAATTACTAGCACATTTCATGTACATATAATGTTATGTAAGAAAAGAAAGGAAAATCTAATTTAGTTTTCCGACTTTTCTCATTTTTTTTATTAGAAAAATTTCTACCATTTGCGGGGCTTGAACCCAAGACGCTCGAGATTATGAGTCGACTGCTTTACCAATTGTGCCACCGGATGCTTATGTGTTGGTGTGTTAAACTTGTATAAAGTGTTAAATTATAGAAAGTACATTAAATGTACTTTTTTTGTACTGAGAGAAAAAGTTTTGGAAGATATGCTAGTAAATGAAAATTAAACCCCACAGAGTGTTAATTAAATTTATTTGATCGAACACACTGTAGCGGCTGTACATTTACAAAAAGGTTTTATATCCCTGCACACGTTGATGCTGCTTTCAAATTGTTGTATCATCTTCATTGTTTAATTGTTATTTGAAATTGATTTTATGCGAAACAATAAAAAAAATCTATTCCGCGTTAGCTTTTTTCTTTGAACACATTTTTCTTTTAAAATTCGATAGTTTTTTTTTTAATGTTACCCAACCAAAAGCAGCCGTGATATCCATTCACGGACTAAAAATGTACATTTTTGAAGAAATAAGATGAGCTTGTAATCAGTGCAATAATTTCGAGTTTTAATAGCACAAAAAATGTGCCTTTTATTTACATCGAAAATGTACTACATCACAAGCACATTTTTGGTACATTAAATGTGATAGGAATAGTGTACACCTTACTTAAAATGTGCGAAAAATGTACTTGTGATCTGTGCAATAATTTCGAGTTCTAATAGCACAAAAAACGTGCCTTTTATTTACATTGAAAAATGTACTACATCACAAGCACATTGTTGATACACAAAATGTGAAAGGAATAGTGTACACCTTATCACGTAAAAAAAAGGGGCGAAAAATGTACTTGTGATCTAGTGCAATAATTTCGAGTTTTGATATCACAAAAAATGTGCCTTTTATTTACATCGAAAATGTACTACATTACAAGCACATTTTTGGTAAATTAAATGTTATAGGAATAGTGTACACCTTATCACGCATATAAAATGTGCGAAAAATGTACTTCTGATCTAGTGCAATAATTTCGAGTTTTAATAGCACAAAAAATGTGCTTTTTATGTACATCGATATATGTACCACTTTACAGGCACATTTTTTTTACATTTTACAATGCACATTTAATGTACATTCAGTGGGCAACCACATTAAAAAGTGTGATCTGTGTTATCTGGGTTAGTTTCATCAGATTATAATCTATCGGGAACTCAGCCACTATATCTTATCTCTAAAAATATATTTTCGGCTTTTCCAAAGTGCAACAATATTTTCTTACACCTCGAGGAATGAATTTCTGTGATTACTTTTAATTTCTCGCTATTCTAATCGAAACTACTTTCATTAAACACAGACTTCTTTTACAAAACGCTCTCTGTTACGAATAATAATTACTCCATTAAAAGTTCGTAATAGATAATGTTTAATATATCTCCCTGTCCTCAAAATGTTACCGCTCTAACCGACGGAAAAAAACGGAGGCGACAAAACAAGAATTTTCGTTTAGCAAGCATGAAAAAAAAAATTCGTTGATATAAACGAAAAGCATGTTTTTTATATTTAACAGATTTTATGTTGAGACATTGATGCGTTTTCCGAAATATGAAAACTGTTTAATTACGAAAAAAAGTAATTACTTTTTATTTTACTTTCCGTTATGAGAAAAGCATATCCTTTTTTCACTCGTATATTTCGTATTTCGTCCATTAATTTCTTCATTTTGTAAATACTTAATGTGAGAAACTTCCTTTCACCATTGTAAATATCAAGCGATATTAACCTTTACTTGAGCTCCAACCATGAAGATATTTATTAAATTGTAATGCGCTGCAGAGTATGAAATTTGCTAAGGTATGATAAGACATATTGCAAACATTCTCACGAAAAATGTGCAATAAATATTTATGAAATGGTTAAGAAAAGTAGCTTAAAGAGGGCATGAAAAAGTGTTAAGGACATTATAAAACGGTAATGGCTGTTGACGCGATAATTTTGTAATTTACCTTGCACCACAAAAGTGCAATACGCTTCCAAATATCCATAAACGTTTCTTAATATACATTCGATTTAACGTAAAATTTAATTCAACTAGAACTATACCTATAGTTGCTTCTGTGATACTAAATGCAAATATTGAAGATTTGGTCTACATCTCAACAAGTAAATAAAATATTATTTTGTAAATATATGCCCAACAAGCAAATTTTAGTTTCCAGCCAAAGAAAACCCTTGAAAGAAATTTATAACATAACCGTAATAATCAAATGTTACCTAAACAAACATTATATTTTCCTTCAGTTTGTTCAGCATTAATGATAAACAAACAGAAACGGAAACAAAATTATTACAGCGAAATTGCAATTGTTTCGTATGTGAGATATATGGTGTTTGTTAGATTGATATAAAAACACAAACAACAACGAAATAAACTAGTACGGAGGAACAAAGTTTTGCGGTTGGTTGTGATTTCTACAGAATTTTTGAATTTCCGCGTTTGCAATTTTTACTATGTCAGCAATACAAATGAAAGTTTTGTACTCAGCTGCATGTGTGAATAGAATTAACTTAAGCCTTAGTTAGTGGAAGGTTTTTACACTCATTCTATTCGGTTCGATTTCCCTAATTTCAAGAGCTTTCTTTAAATCTCAAATTAAGGTTTGAATAAACAATATTCAACGAAATATCCAAAAATGTGGCAGACGGGAGGTAAGGATCGGAGTGGGTCGACTCACACCTGACCCACAATTTCAGTGGGTCGACCCACAGTTGCAGAAATCGTTTTTGTGTGCGTTCTAAAACTGTGGGTCAGGTGTGGGTCGACCCGCCAAAATTGTGGGTCAGATGTGGATCGACCCACACCGATCCTTAACGGGATGTAGATGTTCATGGGAAATCGTCAAACGTGAAACTTTTGGCTCCAACAGGCTAACCAAATCTTTTGCGTAGTAAAGTACACAAACTTGCAAAGAAGGCTTAGAGATATGAGATAAATTCACTATACTAAACGATTGCAGTTGCAGAAATACCATCAATGACAGTTGTCTAACTGGGTTGAGTATTCTGCATAGCAGAATAATTCCGAATGCAAAAATAACCAAATTCATAATTCTTGTACTTCGAAATGTTCTAAAACAATTCATCACCTTATCGGCCGTACGATCTAGAACTGGTCTGGATATAAGTAAGTGTGCTGTTCATAGAAGTCATCTTTCTATGACCAAGCGTGCTCACAAAAATCTTCACTTTCATTCGTTAAGTCTTGTTTGGATGTTCTTATTTTCGAATAGAATTATGAAGCTATTAAAATGCTAAATTCAGTTCCGCTTTGTCTATATAAGTCTTTACTTTTGTTGTTTTCAGATTTTTTTTTTTGGTGAGTGTTCATATACGACGTCTGCGTTTAAAGGGAAAAAGACGAAAACCGACGTCATATTTTGTAATGTCGCTCAATTTGAAACTCCATGGTTTTCACGATGTAACCTCACTTTCGAGCACACCAAAGTTGTCCCATCCCATTTTCGAAATCGGCCACTTTTGGAAATATTGGAAATCATGCCCGGAGTGGCAGCGGAGTGCGTGACGCAGTTCCCACACCCCAAAAAAACGTCCACAACCCCAAAAAACTCCATACAAAAACCTTTGGGACAAGGAGCCAAATATACGCAAACTTTTGAGTTTTTTCCACTCGCTCCCCTCCCCCTCCAAATTATTTAAAAAAAAAACCTACGTCGCAGCAGCTTTCCAACGAGTCCAGACTCATCAAAATCGGTTGAAAATTGGCTGAGATATCGAGGTTTGAAAATGACATTTTTCGATGGCCAATGGATTTTTCTATTATTCTCATCATTATGAAAACTTTTTTTCTGGAAAATTCTGGAAAAGCCATGACATGTGGAAAAGAGGTCAATTTTGATTGTTTTTTAGGTAATGCTCGGAGTTTTCGAATTTTAGCTCCGGTGTGACAATAGCTAGAGAGTTGTTTTTTTCGAGAAAGTTATAGAGTTTGATCAGGAGAATTTTCAGAAATCTGCCAAAGTGACGCCATCTGGATTTTTGTTAGGTATAAATTATGCTTCTTTGGGTTTTCGAATTTTAGCTCCGGAATGATAACACTCAGAGAGTTGGTTTCTTCTAGAAAGTTATAGAGTTTGGTCAGGAGAATTTTTTAGTATTTTAAGAAAATGGCTGCCAAATGTCAAAGTGTCTTGGATTTTTTGCTAAATTTTGAATAAGAAACTGTCTAAGGTTTCTTCAGGAAAGTTATATGAATCAGTGAGAAGAATTGGTGACACGAAGTCTATATGTTCAATGTAACGAGTTCTTACTCATTTTGGATAGATTGTAAATAAATAAATAAATTATTAAGTGTTCCGAAGGCAGGCGAAGGTGCCACAAAGTATCCCAAAGGTAGCCGAAAGTGATAAAAAGTTGTTGTGTTGGCAAACAATTTTTTTGGAGAAAAATTTTTTTCGGAGAAATTCTTTTTGTTGGAGAAAAAATTTTTTTGGAGAAAATTTTTTTTTCGAGTGTCGAGTGAGGTATCAAGTTTTTCATGCCTAATAGCAGTCAAAAATGTCAATTTGAAATTTTCTTCTTTCGGCCCTTCTGTGAAGCATGAAAATGATATTTGAAAAATAGTTTTGCCTGCTACACAGTCACTCCGTTTACGATAAAAAGAATGAAAAAAGGGAGGAGTTATCATTGTTCAGTCGTTAACGGAGAGCTGAACGGATGATACGGATTGCAAGGAACAGAAAGAAAACAATTCAATAAAAGGCAAGGCAAGGGCACAGGCACACACTGTGGAATTTTTGGAATTTCTGTGGAACTTTTTTATGGAATTGGAGTTTTTGGTACAAATTTTTGACCAGTGGATAACTCCTCGCTGTTATCCATGCTATCCAGTATCTGTAAACAGACAGTTTTTTCCGTCGATTAAACAGATCTGTAATTTTTTTTCTGTAAAGAACCAACATGCTAAATTTTCTAATTCTAACCGGAACAGAGTTCCAATCAGTTATTCCGGGCACAAAAAGGGATATCTTGATGTAGCTAGATTGAGCCTTTCAGCTTATATCGTATAGCAAATACACTGACCTCACCTTCAAAAATGTTTCTAAAGGGCTGCCAATGAAACTGTTTACGTATACTTCAGCACTTTCCCCACGCTCGAGACCGTATGCATATGGAACTATGTTTTTCATCTATCTATGTAGTACTTCTAAAGAGTCAGCAGCTTCAAGGCCATGAAAATACAGTGGACTACAATAGTCTACATGCGGAAGAAGCGTTCACGAGTCTTCAGCGGTGTTGTTCTTGCAAGAGGCCATAAGCTTCTCAATCCTATAGAAATCCTTTGATAAACTTTTGCTTAGAGCTCGGACTGTTCTAGATTTCGTGTCAAAAACCGTTTTCACCACACACTTGTTGCTTTCGTTCCAAAACTCATTTCACCTCGCTTTCACCACATCTATGTATACGTGGTGAAAACGATTTTTGAAACGAAATCTGGAACATTTTGCTATATGTTTAGACCGAGAGACGATAATTCATAATCATCACTAGATCTTTAACCGTTGTAGTGTTAGGAATTTTAACGCCACACAATCTAACAGCTGGAACAGAACTCAAATTTACATCAGCGCCCAAGATACCATGCAGATATCGCTTGCAAATCATCATTTACCCTATCAATAAAGACAGAGAAGAATTTATAAGGCTGCATATCATCTCCATAAAGGTGATTGTGACTATTGAACATGTACTTCACGGAGTTTGGTAGGTCATTAATAAAAAGAGAAAACAATAACGAGCCGAGTATGGGTTTTGAAGAACCCCTTCGATTACAGGCAGGAAAGAAGAAAGACTGTTCTCAATTTCAACTGTTTTTACGATTTCCCAGGAAGCTCCAGACCGAATCAAACGCTTTTGAAAAATCTAAAAGTAGCAGTATTGGAACTATCAAGTGCTTCGCTTATGTGGTTATCAACAGAGCTGTGTCAGTGCTATGCGCCGGTCTGTAGGTAGATTGAGTCGGGATCATCAGTTGGCGTTGTAGAACCACCAAAGACTCTCGTTATAGCTCTTTAAGTACACAGAGGAAAATATCTAAAGGCGACGTAGGAATTGTGTTTATATACGCGGAGAATGTATTATCAACAATAATTAAGTATTGTGTAGTATGCCATACGTAACGAGCGTGTTATGAGCTCACATAATACGTGCACGGCTTTCGTAATACGTGCACGGTGGATAAAATACGTCGGCGGCGTATATTATAAACCCAATTCCTACGTCGGTCGCTTGTAGATATGTTCCTAAGTGTACGTGAACTATTGTTTCGGACAACTTTTCATAATTTCATCGTTGTATTCTAATCAGCCTAAACTTTTTTAGTTTGGTCAATAAACGTAATAAATAAAATAACGTTTTAAAAAGGCTTTAATTCACAACTTTTCCTTAACGTCAGGTCCCACCGGCAAATTTCAGAAGGCAGTCTGGTGCCGAAAAAGTTCCCATAACAATATTGGATGGGGGTCCGAGTACATTTCTATGTACTCGGTTCTGATTCGGCACCAGGCTGCGTACTTGAGACATATGAATAGCCTGATAGAAGGCAGCCTGGTGCCGAAAATCCGTAAATTTCATGGAAACGGCCGATACGAATACTATACGTCGCATAAAATTCAACTTGGCACCAAGCTGCTGCTGCCCTCTATATAAACATTAAAAAATCTTGAGTACGCAGCCTGGTGCCGAGTTGAAATTCATATGACGTACAGTATTTGTTACTGCCGTAACGATGACATTAAAATATTTTCGGCACCAGGCTGCCATCTATAAGGCTACTCGTACAAATCAAGTACGCAGCCTGGTGCCGAGTTGGAACCGAATGCATGGCTACGTACTAGTTCACCCATCCAACATTGTTATGGGAAGTGTTTTGGCACCAGGCTGCCCAGCTGGAAATGCAGACTTCCACTTGCTACAATTTTATGAAGGCTGCGTTCTTCAGACCCAAGATCCAATAAGTTCAGCCACTAGAAGAAAGACCAATCTAGTTCCTGAACTAACTATAATTTCGGGATCTTTTACTCAGTTCTAGAAAAATGGTTACAAAGTAGGGCTTGATTTTAAAACCATGACGTTAAGTTCGCTTTTTCTTTACCTCGCAGATATTTTTGCATTCCGACTCAATTCCAAATCCGATTTGAGGTTCAATAACGAAATTACTTTTGAGCAGCGCGCATTATGCTTTTCCTCGAAAATATTTTTCGTCGGTTGATTTCATTGCAATTTCAACAAAGTTTTATATAACTGTAATATAGACTGTAGTTCTTTTAGATGAAAATCGATAAAGCGACAATTCAGTCTTGTATGAATTTAACTGACAAAGGGTGTAAGTAGAAATTAAAATTATTTCGTGTTCTAGTGCATATGTTGAAGCACATGTTGGGTTCATTGAGTTATAAACGTACTGATGAAGCTGCATTCCAGGAATGCGTTTGAACTAATAGAACATTTTCTTCATCTTTGCATTTATGATTTTTTGTTCCCATTCAAACATGAACTCAATTTTAATTAAAATTCATTTTGAAGTCAGTTTTTTTAAATTGGAATTTCAATTAACTTTCATATTATGAAATCATTGAAATCGGTTCCCTTGCTTTCGTATAGCTAATAAATAAATGAAAAGATTTAAATGTGTTATCATAGTAGTTACCTAGCCCAATTCACTGAACCGACACTTATTAAACAAATCACTCATACAATGCCCGAGAGGGAAACGACTCCTTAAATATCATGTATCAGGATTTTGAAAATGAAAAGATTTTCAAATAATTTTTAAAAAGTTTTCCAAACATTTTTCCTTTGTTTTCGAAAGTTTCACAAAAATGCTGGTAGATGAGGGAAACATTTGATAAAATTGAAAAATTTTGACTCACCAAGTCAAAAAAATGAAAATATTTTTATAAATGTTGCAAAGATTTTTGATTGTCTTGCACCAGAATTCTTTTCCTCCTTGACAATACCCCTGTTGAGCTAGTGTTGACAGCATTAGGTTGATGTCTCTTCCACTTCATTTTTGGACCCGTAGAAGTTCGAAGATCCTATACGTTTACTACACACAATTTTATTGTAACATGGGGTAGATCGAGGTGGCAGTTGGGGGGATGCATTTATTATCGTCTAAATATGACGAATCAACAATTACGAAAATGTCCGTCCGTCCGTCTCCCCTTTTTTTCCAAATGGCTCAACCGATCACCCTAAACTTTTCTTCCCTGAAAGATACATGCCTCCCATGATTCAAGTTCGAAGATGAGCAAAATCGATCAAGTGGTTCCAGAGATATGGTCGAGGAAGTGACCAAAAACATGGTTTTTCGAGAGTCGGTAAAGCTTTTTCGCAAATATCTCAGCAAGTATAGCACGGAAATTGCTCATGTTGGTGTCAAATGTCAGAAAATTTTTTGTGGGAAGCGGGTCAGGGGTCAGGGCGTCAGGACCAAGGGAATCGACGTAATTGAGTTTCTTGGCCATATTTGGAAAACAGTTTTTCGTGTTTATTTCCTTAACAATGCAATATGGAGATTCACTGTCAAAGGCAAAGTTGTGGAGAATGAAATTTTAGGGTACACGTGCTTCTAGAATTGGGAGGAATGATCCATATCTCTAGAACTATAAGAGGTAGAAAGTTGCTTCCAAAAGCAAAGTTGTAGAGAATAAAGTTTTAGCGAACGCGTATCTCAGATTTTTGGGTAAAAATGCCCCAATCCTGCGATAGGACCACTTTTAGATTTGGGAGGGATGATCCATGTCTCTACAACTATAAGAGGTACAAAGTTGCTCTCAAAGGCAAAGCTGTAGAGCATAACATTTTAGCGAACGCGTGTCTCAGGGTTTTGGGTAAAAACGTCACAATCCTGGGAGATGACCACTTCTAGTATTGGGAGTGATGACCCATATTTCTAGAAGTATAAGAGGTAGAAGGTTGCTTCCAAAGGCAAACTTGTATAGAACAAAACTTTAGAGAACAAGTTTTTCAGGGTTTTAGGGGAAAAAAGCCCAGTCCTTCGATATTGCCATTTCTAGATTTGAATGGTCTGAGACGTACTTCGGTAGGGCCTTTGACATTACCTTGGGTAATTTCTATGGATCTTTGAAATTCTTATATGTGCCACATCTATTCTGTTTGTCACATCTATTGTGATACGTTATGTTTGATTAATCAAATGTCTTTCAATAACGATAGATCATGTCTTGTCACCGAACCTCAAGTGGTGAAAACTATGATCTTTTCATAGCTGATTTAACGTCTCAACATAGAACTATTTCCTTTTCTCAAGTGGCGTCATTAATGCTTTCATAGCTGAATGCGGACAAACATAAAACTAATGACACAATCTGTTGGAATAGAACGATTTTTGATAACTTATTTGACTAGTTCTCTAAGTTTTTCTTTGAAATTTGGAAAAACGAGAGGATCAGATTGAGTAATATCCCAGCTGAACTGATAACGAATGAGGCTGGGGTAGGTTGCAATCATCAGGCCAAATGGTCAGTGCTCAGAATGTATGTTGAAAAGTTACTTATAAAAATGTGTGCAGAAAATGTTTAGGTTGTCAAGATTTTGTCTGACTGCAGAAAGTGCTGAGAATGTGCACAGATCTTGCCCGACTGAAATTTTATGTGCGTATTCTGTGCGATGATTACATTATTTATTTATTTAGCGTATGTGTTTTTCACAGTTAAGCTACTTTCGTCAGGAATTTTATCACATTTTTTGTCTTTAGAGTTGTAAATCAAGCTTAGTTAACCAATCTTGCACGCCAGTCGCGACTTCGTGTACATCTTTAATATTATCCGAGAACACTCTCAAAGGGCATTCAGAAGCGATGTGTCATTGTCTGGCTCGGAGCGGCACCGTCACACCCTGAATTGTCAGTCATTCTCAAAATAAACATTTTATGACCACACCTTCCATGTCCTGTACGGATGCGATTCAGTGTTACCCATTCTTTTCTCGGCAAGTTGAAGCCAGGTAGGCGAACCGTCGGATCAGAAATAAGTTTGTTGCGATCGACATTTCTGAAGTGCCACTCTTCATGCCACCGATCCATTGCAATAAAATCAGTTTCGTGTAGTTTTTATCGACGGTCTTCTGGACACGAATCGGCTCAAATGATGTAGCTCCATATCCTGGTGAATAGGTAGTTGATAATTTTGCATGATTTTCCGATACTCTTTCAACAGTGCATGTTGCCGACGTATATGAGGTGGAGCTATGTTCGTCAGTACCGGAAGCCATTCTACGGGAGTTGGCTGGACTGCTCCACTAATACGTTCCAGTGTCGTTGAGCTGAATGTGAACTTTGCTGGTATGTCCGCTATTTAGCCATACCGCGACGGAGAAAACAAGTGCAGTCGCTGATGTGCGCAGTCTCAGCGTTCGCACCCCACGTGGTTCCGCAAAGCTTGTGAATGATATTATTTCGCGATTTTGTTTTAGCCGCCGTTTTTTTGCAATGTTTTCTGTACGTGAGAGACCGGTCCAAAGTAACGCCGAGGTACTTTGGGTGGCTGTTGTCTTCCACAATTTTTCCGCAGAAAGACAATTTCAGTTTATAATTCGCTCGGTGATTATTGAGGTGAAATGTTATCGATTCCTGTTTTCGTTGGGTTTGGTTTCAGTCCACATTTTTTGAAATATTTTTCCAGGACTAATAAATCTTTGTTGAGTGTCTCTTCACACTTCTGAAAACTTTTCGATTGCGTCGCTATTGCACTGTCATCTGCGTATCCAAATTTCCGGCTTGTTAATGTGGGCATGTCGCTGATGTATAGGAGAGGAGCGGAGCGAGTACAGAACCTTGAGGCAGTCCATTATTGAGAATACATTTCTTACTTTTTTCGTTGTTGATGTATACGACGAATTCTCTATTGCTGAGCGTTTCATTGATCAGAGATACGAATGAATTGCACGGTATTTCTTTAGTGAGTTTATAGAGAAGTCCGTGTCTCCACACGGTGTCGTATGCGGCCGTCGATGAGAACCACTGCGGTTTTTTTCCCCTTCTCAAGTCCGTGTTCAATATGAGTCGTTAGAGCCATGACTTGATCACAGCAACTCCTGTTTTCTCGAAATCCTGCTTGATCGTCTGGCAAGTTCACATCAATAACTGACCTTATTCGGTTGTATAAGAGGCGTTCGAGAAGTTTGTACATTACGCTGAGCATTGAGATCGGCCTGAAATTCGCTGCTACATCATCCGTTTTCGCTGGCTTCAAAATTGCCACCAACTTAGTTTTCTTCAGTTCGAACGGAAGTTTCTGCGTTTTCATGATGTTGCTGTAGAATCGACTCAGCCACAGTTTTGTGTTATTTCCACAGTTTGTCACAAACTCTGGGAACATTTCATCCGGACCGGCTGCCTTGCCAATTTTCACTTTGCTAATTCGAAAAAAATTATTTAAAGAGATGGAAGCATTTTCTTTGCTGGAAATTGCAAAATTATTGTTAATATTTTCGCCATTATTTCGTCATGGCCCCAATTTCTACGTCAAAAAGTCATTTGAATATTTTTCCGCTAGGCACCAACTCTTTCGCAGTGAGGTGTCGGATAGCGGTTTCAATTCGGGTCGAAACGAAGCTTTTTTTTCTAAGCAGTCGAAGGTTTCGTTTCACGTTCCTTTTCGTTTTTGTGTCAATTTTTGTTCTGGAAACTTTCATAATTCTGTTGGCTATTGTGTTCGGCTTGATTTTCGGTTTCGATTTCGATCCAGAATTACTAGCTCCAACTCGACGGAGCATAGACCAGGTTTTTCTACTCGAATGCTTGAAGTGCATGTTTTCGACTGTATCCATCCATCGCTGCCTATGCGCATTGTCCAGGATTGTAATAAATCTTCAGCAATTTCAATGTCATCACTCGCTTTGAGTTGGTTATAGAGTCTGGTGCTTTCTTCTGTTCAACAGGGAATGTACTCCTTTCCATATCCGCGAGGGATATTTTTGTTGACAACGTTTTTGACTATTTTTATGAATCTGCTGTAATTATTTACTTCAGGCCTCACCCATGGAACGTTGGCATCTAGACTGAATGCGAATGCTTTCCAGTCTCCTTTTAGAAAATTTCACCGCGGTCTCGGAATCGATTCGATGAGTGGAATTTTTATGCCGATTGTGATGAGTACCGGTCGATGCTGGCTGTGTGGGAAATCGCTGAGTACTTTTCTGGTCACGTGCAGTGGCGTAACGCGTTCGCTTCTCGAAACTATGCATAGATCCGGGTTCGTTTCAGAATTCCACCCGGCAGATCTAAAAGTTCCACGCTCCTTTGCATCGAAACATAAAAACAGATTTTCTTGCTCCATCCACTGCACGATCGATTCGCCATTCTGGTCACTTTGGTTGTATCTCCATTGGCAGTGATGGCTATTAAAATCTCCTGTTGTGATCGATGGATGGATGGATCGATGATTGCATAACTGACATTTTATGTGGATATTCTGTACGATGAAGATATAATACGCAGAAGTAAAATTTTTGGCCTAAGGGAATCTGCAACAAACAGAGGTTTTCGTAGATTTCTAACCTGAAACTCAAAATATGCTCCATTGTCGAGAAAAGAATTATTTTTTTCAAACGGATTCGAATGTATTCACCCTGAGAATGAGAATCCGATTCTTTCAAACGGTCCACCATCAGACGTTAGACAATTGATTCACGAAAAGAAATGAGAGACAAATGATCTCTGAACGTCATTTGTCACCATTCTTGCTGACTGAATTAAAAAAAAAACTTAAGCAATTGTCGTTTACCTCTAATATTTCAATTTCTGTTATCGAATAGAATACTGTGACTCCCCTGGGTATAAATTTCCACACAAGATCAGTGAATATATCGACATGCATGGATGCTTATGGCTTTTTGAATCATCCATTTACCATTCCTCTCAAGAGTTTGTTGAAGCGTATATGCGTTGTTAAGATTATGCTGCAATTAGTACAAAGATTTAATCAGAAAACAGGATGTTCAGACATCGAATTTCGCCTTAATTTCATTATAATACTTTGTGATGAAGTTGATTCTCAGCAGTAATAAACAATTTTGCTGTATTAATACGTGCACATAAAACAGTTAATTCACTTAACAGATTATTGTTTAGTTTGCAGAGTAAGAATGAGCTAAAGTGCACCTGTAAACGACGAAAAACAAAAGCACTTAAGAGACATTCAGCTACAAAGTTAGTTTAAGAAAATCGACTAAAAGCCAGAACAAAAAGAAAAGAAATCCTAACATTTAAACATTGTCCTCACCTTCTTGTTTTTTGCTTTTTGCGACGAAAAAAAAAATGGGTGCGGGATTTACACCTTGAATTTAATGGACGCTCAACACCTCAGCGAATACCTAATCCTGTTATTTTTCAGACGTAACTTTCATAATGCATGTAGGGATGGTATGGATGCTCTTTTACCCTTTACAGTCATATAGGTGTAAAGAAGCATTAACAATACATATTCATTCAATGTGACGTTACCTTTCTTGTGAATGTATGTAAATCATTTTAATGGATTTGAGTTTTATAAAAAAAAGTCTTGAGATGTCTGTAAGTAATGTAAAAATCTATGTATTTGAGACCAAAGATATTTATTCACCCATTCTTATTCTCAACGAAAGATATTCCTGTAAACCGTTTTGACTTAAAGGTATATAACATCTTATTTTGATTACATTACCAAAAAGGTTTCTTTTTTTTACAAAAATATACGATTTTCAAAGAGAATTATTGAGAGAAAACAGAAGATGTAAAAGAAAAGGAAATCGCTTTGTACTTATATTTTATTTTGTAAAGCATGGATTCAAATTTCTTTATCGTTTTATTTAAATCTGTTCAAAAATAATCATTTTCAAGCAACGATTTTAATACGTACAGTCGTTGAAGACCTTTAGCTTTGAGGCGATAATCCAATCGGAAATATTAAAGATCGTCATCATCTTATTTCGATTCAATCTAAACAATATTGAATTACTAGAGTCACGTGTGCAAATCCACCATCGCACGGTGGGACCGAATCCCGAAAGTTGTGCCAAAACTCTTTTTCCAAAAATATGCAAAATACTCAAAAATTTTGTTCGGGAGAGTTGTATATAAGATCTTTGTGATAAATGTGAGCACTTCAACAATTCAAATTGGCCGCCGTTTAAAGCGGAAGTGGAACTTATCTTTTGATAGGAGCGACATGTAAATATGGTTCCACCGCAGAATTACCTAGAATTTCAAGGAGAAAGAAGTTGCTGTACTGGCGAAAATTCAGTAGAGGGATGATAGTATCTCGGGCCTTGCCTTACCAAGGTCTTGGAGGTTTTGTACCGAACATCCATTTTTAGGGAAAGCCGCCGAGGTGACTCGCGTTATTTGGGCGTACCGAATTCCTCGCCCGTGGGGGCCGTGCGGTTAAAGCTTTGCTAGGTACGCACTTCAATCTGCAACTTCACCGTTACCTTACGAGGAATGGACACCGCCGGTTGAACAATCTTCGGAACCATTCTAGCAGGGCCATTGGGAATTCGCAATACCCCTCAACCGAGCGGACCTGGCAGTGTCGGTGTTGTAAGAACCCAACGTCAGATGGACGTGGTTTACACCGAAATCAGAAAAGCATTGGACAGAGCACGCCATAACCTCCTCATATCTAAACTCAGTAAATTAGGAATTATTCTGATCTGTTGGAATGGATTACATCCTATTTGAGTGGAAGAACTGAATACGTTAGGATTGGAGCAGTAGTCTCCGACCAGATTTGCATTTCAATGCAAACAGTGGGCGATTACTAGAGAAAGATGCTTTGGCCGGAGAACACTACATGGCCGACAACTGGTGCATTTACTCAATATTAAACAATTAAAAAGTAATCAGTGGTGCAGAACTGGTAAAATCCTCCGCTGAGGGCGAGATCAGTATCGTGGGGTTAGGGATAGCCCCAGATCTATGGGTGCATCTGGGCCCTGATGGGCGCTAATGACTATCGACGCTAGTACAACCATGATCCCCATATATGAAAATCCACCAACGGGAGCACTTCTTCGCCTATATCTCGGCCGGTAGTGGTCAGATCGCGGCGAATGGAGTATCAAATGAAAGGTATACATCTCACGAAGCCAACAGAATCGGTTGGGGGTTCGTTGCTAGGAGTCGGTCAAAATGGTCCGAAATGAGCTACGTTGCCGCAGAGCGACCATGAGAAATTTTTTTTTGAAGTGACCGAAAATTATGTGGAAAGTGCGTGGGATGTGGGAAGTGTGAGGAATAAAGCGGAAAATGTGTAGAATGAAGTAGGAAGTGTGTCTGATTATGTGGGAAGTGTGTGGGATGATGTGGGAAGTGTGTGGAATGATGTGGGAAGTGTGTGGAATGATGTGGGAAGTATGTTGGATGATGTGGGAAGTGTGTGAATGATGTGGGAAGTGTGTGGGATGATGTGGGAAGTGTGTGGAATGATGTAGGAATTGTGTGTAGTGATGTGGGAAGTGTGTGGAATGACATGGGAAGTATGTCGGATGATGTAGGAAGTGTGTGGAATTATGTGGGATAATGTGGAAAGTGTATTTTTTGGAGAAATTTTTTTTCGAAGAAATTTTTTTTTCTGAAAAGAATTTTTTCGAAGAAATTTTTTTCGGAGAAAAAGTTTTTCAAAAAATTGATTTTTCACATGAATTTTAGTTATAACAACTGAAAACTTCCAAAACGACTGATATCACAACAAAAACCTCTTAAAAGGCAGAGTGTGACGCAGTTCCTAAGTTCGCTTCCCAAATTATGATATCGCTGATATGAAATGAACTGAATGAAACTGAAAGTGTTGAAAAATTATTCCGCTGGTGGGTCCGGCATTTGTGACGCAATTTTTTTAACACAACGTAATTTTGTTTTAAGAAAGCGCTGTAATTTTTTCAGGAAATTAAAACTTTGAATTCAAGTTTCCATTCAAATAAACTTCTGCGTATTACGAGCGATGTTAAGAAATCCTTGCCTTGCGCAAGAAATGGATGTACCACCGATGGATCCACCGATGGATCCACCGATTCTAGGATATGAAACACTGTCCAATAAATTGTAGAGATGTGATGAATACAGTGCCACATCGGATTCAAAAAAGTAAAGATTCTCTCAATATCCCGCGGTGAGCATTGTTTTTGAGTGAGGAGCTTTAAGCTGTCCAATTTTATGTTTCATTATAACCCGAGCTTATGACGAAGCGAAGGAAAATTTCGTTTATTTTTTAACATTTACCGAATCTCCAATTATTTTAGTAAAGTTCTAAATATGCCTTTTTGGCTTCGTATTCACTTTGCCATGAAATTCTCCAAGGAACTTCAGCAAATTATTTCTTGAATAGATGAGCTAAACAAAAACTTATTATACAAAATCTGTTCGGTTATATAATTAATGATTTAGAGGGTTAAGTGACGATGTTTTCAATGGTTTTACCCTTTCGTAACCCTTTCAACGTAGCTTAAAAATAATTATTTAAAAAAAGAGAATTTTCTTTCCTCTTCTTTGAAAATCAATGGACTTTATTCTTCCTTATAAAGAACAATTTTTCGATTCCTGTGAATGAGAAAGCCTTTCAAGGTATTAAAAAGAGATGTCATTGTTTGTCGATTTATATCGTCCAATAAATAGGGGCATTTTTGAATCAATACTACAAATTAATTTATCACATTCGAGCCTATAATAAGCCAATTATTACCCTAATAATAGGACTATAATCGGCCTATTATAGTCGACTTTCGTGTTAAAAGTAGGGTTGTAATGACGCTATTGTAACCCGGTTCTTTAAAAAATGAGAATAAAACGTGTGACGTTATAACAAACGCATACTAAATCGAAAAATCAATCTAGACGACATTTTTTGCAACAAATTCGATGAGTATTTTTATACGAAATTTTTCATTTATGTTAATTTTGTTGTTATTTTTTTGTGCATAATTAGCAATTATAGGCTCAAATTTGACAAACTATCTATAATACAAGGGGAACAATCGCGTAATTATAGTCTCGGTGGGTAAAAATTCTCGGGGCTAACGCCCCTCGAACTTTTATTGAATAAATTTTTACAACTGTGGAAAAAGTGCCTCTGTAGCGAATTTCATTACAAAATTGTCCTAAAAAATTCAGGTTACATTAGCATTTGTGACGATATCGGTGTGGATAGTTTTGTCTCCAGTAACGTCTCAGAAAATATTGGCACAATAAACACTTGAAAAAGAAATTTTGCGGAGTACGTTAAATGTTTATGGCTGTATGGCACGCATCTTACAAGTGTAGCGTACTTGTCATGACTAAGCATCAGTCATCGAAATTGATTATGTACGGTGGAATAATTCATCGTACATTCAAGTGGGCTTTTCGAAGCGTCAGTACTATTTAAGGTAGGGCGTTCTTCACAGACTTAGGGTTCAGAACAAATCAGATATATTTGTTTTGTTCCAGATTGATCTCAAAAATTTTCAATCTGGATATGATCTGAAAACTGTATTCTTGATCTGAATTCGATCTGATCTGATTTGATCCGAATTTAACAGATCTCAATTTGATCTGAAATCTGATAGATATCTGAATGTTATCTCGATAGAACTAAAACAATTTTTTGTGCTCGGAATTACAAAGCAAGGGCAATTTTGTCTGATGAAGTGAGAAGTGTGTGAGATGATGTAGCTAATGTGTGGGATGAAGTGGAAAGTGTGTGGGTTGATTTTGGAAAACTCGCTTCTGGGTCTTATTAAGATTGCAGTATTAAGAGTGTATTAAGACTGCATTAAGACACATAAGTGAGTACCCCAGGGTATGGGATGAAATGAAAAGTGTGTGAGATGGATGCAGTGACAAGTGTGTGGGATGAAGTGGAAAATGTGTTGGATGAAATGAAAAATGTTTAAAGTGTGTGGGATGAAGTGGAAACACATCCTACACAATTCCTACTTCATTCAACACACTTCGCTCATCATCACACACACTTCATCTTACACATTTTCCACTTCATCTCACACACTTTCCACTTCATCCCACACACTTACCACTTCATCCCACACACTTCCCACACACTTCCCACTTGATACCACAAACTTCCGACATCATCCCACACACTTCCCACTTCATCCCACACACTTTACATTTCACCTTACACACTTCCCACTTACAAAACTCAAGTATTTGATTGCACCAAGCTAAATAATTGAGTTTGATCTAGAGTCAATCTGTGAATCTGAAAAGTAAAGATATGAAATGTTCAGATCAGATCAGATAATTAGTTACAGTAATCTGAACTGATCTGAAAATTCAAATTTTTCTTTATACAGATTCAGATCAGATAAAAACCATCTGTTCTGAACCCTATCACAGACATACTGACTGATATTTTTATTGGTGATATCTTCCGTCGGCAACTCAAAGATTCATATTCCTAGGGCTGCAAACTTCACATATCAGGTAAGTCACTCATTTCCTTTAAGATTTCTTCAGTTTTGACCGACCATTTCTCATCGATCTACACATATCACCAGTCATAATGTTAGGATCTCTTCTGCACCCAAAAACCAGTCCACATCCCCGATCTCGTAAAATAGTCAGCTATCGATCAGACTCTACCGTAACAGTTGCAAACCTGACTTATGACCCTAGCTAGAACTTTACGTTCACACGCGATAAGGTGCAAGCCTATTCAACTAAACAGTCCGCATCAACGAGGGTGTTGAATCCAATCCAGGTCTAGCCTTATGCTATGAATCGGGAGGCTTTCCTGCTTGGATCTCAACCCAACTGCGGTCTGCTATCACACATGTACCGGTAAATCTTAGTCACCCTGTAGGGCAGAGTCTTCCTCATAGAATTTGTCCGGCCTATTCAATTTCACAGGAGACAAACATATTTTTCTCATATAATTCAACTTGACGTCACTCTTGCTGTCTCATTCCACCCATCCAAGAATAAGATATCAATATTTATATCGACTGTCAGAATTAACTGGTAAATTAGCATTAAAACTTCTTTTATATACAAATTATGCCGCATTTACATTTATGACGCACACAATATGAGAAAATCTTGAGGAATCTATCGCAATAGATCAAAAAAGCATTTTCCGCAAATTCTTTTTCTCACTAATTTATTTCGCAAGATGAAAAATTAGATGGAAAAACGGAAATAATAAACTAAAACACAAGGGCCAACATTGTAAATATTAATAACAATATTTGTGGCAGTAATCCATCAATCAATTGTTGAACATCTTGTAACATAATGAAAAATCAATCATACTAAATAATTTAACCATCGCTGGTCTGTTGCTGCCTATACAGATTATGGTTAGTGCTGATTGTACCCGTTAAGTAATTTTATTTGGAACAAGATTGATGAACACGGTTCGTTATTCTGTTTTCAGACATAATGCTTAATGGCACTCGTTTGTGGAATTTAAGAAAATTCTCTCAATGAAAAATTCAAAATTTCGATAGCAGCTAATGATTAGGAGGCAATAAAGCAATTTTTCAAAGAAGCATGAAGAGAGTCGCTTGAGCTTTCCTTGCGACGACTTTCATCAATTGAATTATCCAATTTCTTTGTATGAAATAAACATGCTTCACATATTCTACCAGATAAACCATCAGCGAATTGAATTCCTCCGTTGCAGTTTCTAAACCTGTTACCGATTTCTTTTTTCAAACTTTTCCGATGCTAGAGTTATCGTACTATTATACAACACTACACACGCTACTATATTTTCCTATAAAGTCAAGACTTTGTTTGTTTTACAAAGTACACAAATATTTTACAGGTCACTTCGCATTACTTTAGCCAAAAGCATCCAGAATAATGCAAACAATAACTGTTGTTCATAGCAAAGTTTCATGGTATACTTAATTGAATAACATACCGTAATAGAATTGTTAACTGGTGAGCCGTTAAATTTTTCTTTTAGTATGTTAATGGCAATGGATAGTTGCTGCTTAGCTTGCACTGATACACTGGTGAAAATAAACACAAAATTGCAGGGATGCGTTCGATTTGGTCGGAATGTACTATGTATTTGACTGTCAGTACTAGGTGCTTAGGGGCTGTCCCTAAATTACGTTACGCTCTAGGGGGTCTGAGTCTGTTTTAGTCAAAGTGTTATTTTATCATGGGTGCGCGGTAGCAATGCAAGCCCACATACGAACAAAAAATTAACAGCTATACAGCTAAGTTTTGACTTCCCCCTTGCGACGTGGCTTTGTGTCTTTTCACTCTTTTAAATCGGTTCAGGGAGTTGCGGGAAATACGCAAATTCTCATTCAATAGACAATATTTCTTCAACATTTCACAGTAGCGAAATTAAAAAAAATCAATTTCTTTCAGAAAAAACTCTAATATGCTCTTTAAACACTCGCAAAAATATTAAAACTATTCATTCTTTAAATTTCACTAGTTCAATCTGAGAACTCGATCAATTCTTAAACTTGATGCCTACTTCTACTCTTTTAGTTACTACTTTATTGCAAAAAACATAAGCACTAAAATAGGTTTTTTTTTTCGAAATTCATCACACAATAGGAATCTATTAAATTTGCTAAACAAAAGCTTTGGAATAATACAGAAAGAAACATCAATTCCAAATTTACTGTTTTTAAATTTCCCGCCAACTCACATTAGTTCTACACTCGAAATAAAATCTTTTGATCAATTTTCGTAGATTTTTTCAACATTTATTGATTTTCGTAAAGTTGCGATCTGCAGTATATTTATCATTTGTCGAATGATAAATTTAGCCATTGATTTAATACTAAAAAAAAACATCAACAAACAAAAAAATATGGAATGCGCATGTGTTACATATATAAACATAAACAGGTTGTGAGCAGTTTGTGGACATTTTCTAAGAAAGGCATACGAATTTCAAAGTGAGATATCTGCGCAAATACTTAGCGTGTCACAATCTAAATGGGGAAGATCAATAGATCTCGATAGTCTTCCCAGGTCTTCCCCATAAAATAATTAAAAATATGGTTTTTCGACAAAATTTGAGCTCTTCGAAAATGGCACTTTCGGTGCATAATGCACCGGAAGTGCCATTTTCGATTAGTTTTTTTTATTAAAAGAAATAATATTTTTAGTTATTTTATGGGGAAGACCGGGGAAGACTATCGAGATCTATTGATCTTCCCAATTTAGATTGTGACACGCTAAGTATTTGCGCAGATATCTTACTTTGAAATTCGTATGCCTTTCTTAGAAAATGTCCACAAACGAACAAGGTGCTCACAAACTATTTACGTATAACTGCGCATGCTTCATGCTTTTCATTCTTTTTTTTTAACAGATTCGTCTGAGCTGAAACGTTGTGTTGCCGTGTTTTGAAATGAATTATTTTTGAGTAATTTGTTGCTGTGCATTCGGATGAATGATTAAGCTTAGCGTAAGAATAGAATTTATCCGAGAATAGTAGTGGTATCTACTGGTAGTTTGAATCATTAAAATATCATTTTCAGTTCGTTATTGGCGACTTTTTCCAAAAATTGTTATCTTGCGATGCATAATGTACTATTTTTAGTTTATTGTCTGGACAATCTGTTCCTTATAAAATATATGTAAATGTAGGGAAGTCCTCTATTCGGAAACCCTCTCCCCTCCAGCGTAGATTAAATTATAAATTTAAACCCTTTGGCAATAACAACATGGATTCAAAGGTGCGGCTAGGCTGACTGACATTTTTTAACTAAAATATAAGAAATTTTCATCAAATGTACAACATTAGTGCTTTGATACCATAACCTTTTTATGGTCGACATTTTCACATTGGATGAAATATGTTGAGATTCGAGTGATACTTAACTCTGAGGCTACACTACACTTAGATGTATCAGCTTGGAACGATCAACTTAATCATCCTGACCATTATGATCATCGCGTTTAATTTTTAGGCGATTTCCCGCAGCTCCCAGTGGATTCGGAGATAATTTAGAAGATCCTTAAGAAAATGATCATTTTCAATACATGAAGTGCATTTTCACAGAATCCAAAGTTAATCACAACAAAAACCTCTTTAAAGGTAGAGTGTGACGCAGTCCGTCTGCTTCCAAAATTAATGATATCGCTTGAGGTGCCGCTATCGCTTATAATACGCAGAAGTTTGTTTCAATGGAACCTTTTGTTAAAGGTTTTGATTTCCTGAAAAAATTAGAGCGCTTTCTTTAAAACAAAATTACGTTGTGTTAAAAAAATTGCGTCACAAATGCAGGACCCAA
>CM055403.1:49883479-49940671 GCA_029228625.1 Pseudolycoriella hygida | reverse complement strand
GACACCCGGCAGCCATTTTCTTATGATCCCAAAAAATTCTCCTGATCAAACTCTATAATCGCTCGGAACAAACCAACTCTCTAGGTATTGTCACTCCGGAGCTAAAATTCGAAAACTCCGAGCACTACGTAAAAACCATGAAAATTGACCACTTTTCCACACTTTCCGACTTTTTTGGGTTATGTTTTTGTATGGAGGTTTTTGGGTTTGTGGACGTTTTTTTTTGGGGTGTGGGGACTGCGTCACGCTCTCCGCTACCACTCCGAGCATGATAGAAGCGGAAGTAAGTCATTACATGAGGGATTAATTTTGTGAAATGAGCCAAACTCAACAGGTTGTTTTTAAGCGAACAGCATTGGAAACTGTTTTTTGACTAGTGTAGCGTTTGTGTCCGAGCTGCTGCACTAGTCAGAAACAGTTTTTAAAGCGAGTTACTTAAAATTACATAAATGAGTTTGCGAGTGTCACGAAATGATCCAGAATGGATGAGATGACTTACTAAGCACCCCTCTTCCCCCCCCCCCCCTGTATACTGTTTTAATCGGTGTCCCATCCGAAAATGCGTCATCACATGTAGATATAGAGTCATCACTTGGTTAGCGAGCCTAACAACCCCCTCTCCTAACATTTTTCAGCGTAACATTATGTGAACCGAACCATCAAACGTTAAAGTCTTGCAAACTCTAGTAACTTACGATTCTAACAGCACCGTCATCAAATCTCAAAAACATTGTATCTGAAAATGAAATGTGCCGGATTAGCTCAAGTGGTTAGAGCATCGCCCGGAGAGCGAAGATGTGGCGTGGTTCGATTTCCGTCTCCGACACCAACAAATTTTATTTTCAGATCCAATTTGCTGTCAAAAACATTTCATCTAAAATTCAAAATTTTCACTGAAATTTACATGTGCGGGTCGGTGAACCCGTTATGTGATTATCTCACAATGCAGCCGTGTTGCAATGAGTTGTGATATCCAAAGAAAAGCGTCGTGAAAATTGTGATCACAAGAAAAGCGCTGTGATGAGTTGTGTTATAATAATTGTGTTTTGTTTATCGGGTTTATGCGGCAACAGTTGAATTCAAAAATTTTAATTGGCTAGTTTGCTATATTTCGGGTCTCAATTTGACCCATCTTCAGGCTGAGTTGTGTTATCACAAGAAAAATTAGTAGTGGTGAATTTAAAATGTGAGGGTGGTAATGGTAAGTATAACATTTGAAAGTGGTGAGTATAAAACTACGTAAAAATAAATTTGTGATATCCCAACAGGAAACACTCTGTTCATAATAACTTATAAATAAAAAAGTCTTTCTGATTCAACAGCAGGTGAGTCTTAAAGCTTCATACACAATTTTTTGAAATTTTCAAATTGATTTGAAGACACTCCCTAAATGTCCCAACAGAGTTAGCAGTCGGCGCACTTATATCAATATTCTTTCGATCGCCTCTTTGCGGGCGCATGTTGCTCACGGTATCATATTGTTTATTGGACCCGTACGAAGCGCAAAGTTCCTATATGTTTATTACTGAGTAACTGAGGAGGATGCATTTAATATCGTCTAGAGATGACAAAGCAGCGAAAAAAAAATTCCGGGTGTGTATTTTTGTTAAAGCCCGAAAAGCAAAGTTGTGACAGCGTACATTCTGTTGTCTACTCAAAATATACACAATATTCTAAGTTGTGAAATGTCATGACATCACAACGGCGTAAATTCAAAATTTCCAAATTTTGAATTTGCTTTGTTGTGATGTCACAACTTTGCATTTCGTGTATATTTTGTTGGGATATCACAACTTTCCTTTTCGTGTATATTTTTTGAAACAACGACGTAATTGTGATGTCACAACGTGCTGTTGGGATATCACCACTTTGCGTTTCGGGTAAATTTTGTATTTACGCCGTTGTCACAACCAGTCTATACTCACCACGCTCATATTCTATTCGCCACTCTTAAATTCTACATTCACCACAAATGAGATATCACTCAAGAAAAGCGTTGTGATAAGTCGTGATATCACGAGAAAAGCGTTGTGACATCACAGCGATATTTTCTTGTGTTGAGCTAACTTAGCTCACATGGACCCGTACGATTCTTTATGAAGCGCAAAGAATGAATTCAAAGAATTTGTTGTTGAGTAAAGAATGAAATTTGATAACGTCCTTACTAAAGTGGATTGGAAATAGGTCCTTTTAGTGTGGTTCAATTTTGAAACTTTCCTACGCTATATGCGTAGTTACGTATAGTACATATATCCGTAAAATCAGGACACAAACAAGAGATTTTTACAGTGTCATCTTGTGTCCAATTATTCTGTTTCCTTTAAAATTCAAATGTTGAGCGGACTAAAAGGGTCCATTGCCCAAAAGCTCGCCCGGAGCAACGGCGTGAAAAAACCCCTATCCCTACCACAGTTAACTAGGACTGATGTATAACCGTAAGGAAAGGCCTCGGGAAAAGTGACATTTCATATCATAAAAAAATGGCTGCCACCTAATAACTTATTGCCGTGTCGCAGAGACTTAGACGAAAAATGGAACATCTAGAGATATCAGCTATGGAGTACCTACATATATCAACTAAAAAATAGTTTCAATTGTACAAACTGATCGTCTATGTAACCCAATGTTGAGCGTCACGCCTGAACATATGCGGTGAAGAGATCTATTACTTTCACTCTGGAAAACTCACACAAAGTATAATTTTAATTACTGGATTCAACTATACAAAGCCAAAGAACATCATAAAACCCAGAAACAAAGCGTTTGATAAATTCCCATTTTTTCAGCTAAAATCCATCATAAAGCGAAACTATAGAATTGTGTTAGTGACTCCTGCCTAAAGCCACTAAGTTGCCCTTTGCTAATATTTCGTTTCTGAACCGCAGTCTCATGAGAGTATTAAATGGTGCAAATACGATACAGCATAGGCGAAACAAATTGTGGTCAGACAAATTTTGTTATTTTACTCAATGTTCAACTTATGTATCCATCCTTATAGCCAATTGAATTCATAGCGCAGAAATGCCGGGCGTAAATAAAGGAACGAAAAACGGTTTCAGCTATACGTCGAGCGAAGATATTTAGTTGTTCTCGATTTGTTCATGTTCTATTAAACCGTAGGGAAAACTCTCTTGGGTAAAATGAAAACTCTTCATGAATACAAATGCAATTTGCAACTTTTTTTTCTGTGCTCAGCACATTGACAATAATTTTTTGCTGGAACTTTTTTTTTGTCATATACGGGGGGATTTGGTGGAATTTGCCGTTGATATTGTTGCATTAATGTTGTCCTCACAATGAAATACATATGCACGGGATTTCTTTTTCTCTTTACTTTTTTTTTCGTTGGAGATTTTCTACAAATTAATTTATAAATTCAAAAATAATCACCGCATAAGCCACAAAGCATTATATTCATCGTGACAACTTATGAATAATTTATTTAAGCGAGACTGTTGTATTTTACTCAACCCACATTTGCATCAACATTTTCATTTCGTTTCATTTTATAATTTGTATTAAAATGTACAAAATGCCGCTTTAATTCATCCAGAGATGATGTGAGAACGTTATGTTCCAACATTAGGGAATTGGATACAATTTTCGTATAAATTCAACTTCTTATGCTTAGTCGGATTTTCCAATGTAGGAAAATTTCAAGTTTTGTAATTAGTTGGTTTGGAATTCCAAGTATATTGAGGAGTTATGTTTACATTACCAATTAGGGGAACTTTATTGCATCAGGCGACATGGAGCGACATATTATATAAATTAAACTTTTTGTCACATACTGCAGACATTAATTTGAAATATTAAATTTGGCGTCAATCTTTAATTTCCATTCTAAAATGTAGCGATAAAAAATGGAGAATCCCTTTCCAAAGGTATCACCGTCATTATCGTTAAATACCTTAATGATTAATATCACCCTCGTAATGCAATCCTATCAATTGCTATAGTGATTATTCGATTGTCTAATCAGAGTTTCACGTTGCAATATCTGATCTGCAGAGCAAAGAGAAAAAGCCACAAGTTATTGAAACGTTTAGTTTCATGGGAGCATTACATCGCGTGAAGTGTGGTTAGGAACGCGGTAGCAATGCGTCGGTGACGCAAGTCCACCATGCGATCAAAAAAATTTTGGGTTTCGATTCGATGCAAAATTCTTGCCTATTGGTCAAAAAAATCGTTCCATTTGATCCGAAGTTATGACTTTCAGAAAATGGTAGCTTTCAACACAAAATGTGATTTAATTAGTTCCAGATCCATTTGTATGACGACATTTATGTCTCTTTCTCAAAAACTAGCGGTCAGATCTTTCTCAAATTTCTCATATAACTTCGGCTACGCATTCTGCGACATATGACCTAAAATAACGTTTGATCAGGCACTTGTGACGCCTTTTTTAATGCAATGCAAAACTACGTTGAAGGAATTTTTCGTATCATAGGGATCATCCATAAAGTACGTACGCTCTTATGGAGGGAGGGGGGTTTTGACAAAAGCGTACGCTCCATACATTTTAACTTTTTTTCCATACATTTTTGTGTACAGTGGGAGGGGGTCTAAAAATCGTCTTTATTAGAGTACGTACTTTGTGGATGGTCCCATAACGTGTCACCTCAAATGATATCAGTTGCTTTGAAAGTACATATACATAGAAAGTAGAAGCGTGCGGGTTGGACTTTTTGCCTAAATGAGACCCGAATCCAAACCAAAATAAAAATTCAAACCCGACCCGAACCTGAATCAAAATAAAAACTCAAACCCGAACCGAACTGAGTGAATTTATTTTTTCGAATCTGTCGGGTGTTCTTAGTTGAAGTCTTCAAACTCGACCCGACCTGAGTTTCAGGCGGACTGCTCATCTCTAATAGAAAGACATGTGTCCCATTTCACTTTTAAAAGGGGGTTTGTTGTGCTTTTGAAAATGAAATTGTGTGTACCATTTGAGTCTGTCGGGAGCAAAACCCAAACAATACCAACTGTCAAAGTGACGTTTTAAAGTTTACGTTTAAGTTAGGTCCAGAACCGTTTGTATGAAGACCGACTTTTTTGGCTCTTTGACTTTTTTTTGACTCTCCAATGTTATAGTTTTTCTGTTCTTTCAGATTTGACACGAAAAAAAATTAAGTTTTGCGTGATGTGTGGAGTACGGGTAGCCAAATTTTTGGAGTGCGAAATCTGAAAGCACAGAAAAATTATTACGTTGGGAGGGTCCGGCATTTCTTTAATCGAAAATGAAAATATTTCAAAAGACTTTTTTTCGTTCCGAAGCTGTAAGCGTCACCCAAATTGATATCAGTTGTTTTGGAAGAAGAGAGAGAGAGGACTTGCGTCATGTTTCCCTTTCAAAAAGGGTTTTTGTTGTGATATCAGTAGTTTTGGAAGAAGAGGAAAAACAAATTTTGGGGAAAAAAAATTTTCCGACGAAAACAAATTTTCAGCGAAAAAAGTTTTCTTTTAATTAAATTAATTTTCCCTCTAAGTCCGTCTCATACCACCGTCGGCTATTTGGTTTCCTTTGACACCAAACATTTATCTGCAACTCAAAAAAAATTTAATTTTCCCCCTAAGTTCGTCACATACCACCGTCGGCCATTTTGTTGGTTACCCTGACACACTACACACTCAACCCAATAACTTTTCCTTTGATCAATTTCTTTTTAGCCTTCGACAATTTATAATTTTCAGACTTTACATTAGATTTAGCATACAAAAACCTCTTAAAATGTAGAGTGTGACGCAGTCCGTAAGTCCGCTTCCAAAATAATTAATGATATCGCTTGAGGTGACGCTATCGCTGATAATACGCAGAGTTTGTTTGAAGGGAACCTTGTGTTCAAAGTTTTAATTTCCTGAAAAAATTACCGGTCCTTTTTTTAAAACAAAATTACGTTGTGTTAAAAAATTGCGTCATAAATGCCGGACACACCAGCGGAATAATTTTTCAACACTTTCAGTTTTCAAATGCAAAAATTCAAATTTACCATAAACAATCTACGCAATAGGAAACAAGTCAAATTTTTGCAGCGCAAAAACTGAAAGTACAGAAAAGAAAATTTTCTAAGAAAAAAAAAATTTCTCCGAAAAAAATTTTCTTTCCGAAAAAAATTGTTCTCCTACACCCTAGGCTACCATCGGAACACTTCGTATCACCTTCGGCTACCTTCGGAATATTTTGTAGCACTTTCGCCTGTCTTCGGAACACTTCGTGTCACCCTAGGCTGCCTTCGGAACACATCGTGTCACCTTCGGCTGCCTTCGGAGTACTTCGTGTCACTTTCGGCTACCTTCGGAACACTTCGTGTCACCTTCGACTACCTTCGGAACACTTCGTGTCACCTTCGGCTACCTTCGGAACACTTCGTGTCACTGATTCATATAACTTTCCTGAAGAAACCAACTGTCTATGTATTATTATACAGAATTGAGCAAAAAATCGAAGATGGCGCCGCTATAACAGATGGCAGAAATTTTCTGATGATACCAAAAAATTCTCCTGATGAAACTCTATAACTTTCTAGAAGAAACCATCTCTCTAGGTAGTGTCATTCCGGAGCTAAAATTCGAAAACCGAAAAAGCATAAACGAAAATCCAAGATGGCGCCGCTATGACAAATTGACCACTTTTCCACATGCCACGGCTTTTCCAGAATTTTCCCGGAAAAGCGGCATATGAAATTTTTCATTTGGGGCCGAGACTGACGTTCCCTGAAAATTTCAGAAAGATCGGCTGTGTAGTTCTCGAGATCGAAAATTATTAATAGATAGATAGATAGATTGATAGATAGATAGATAGATAGATAGATAGATAGATAGATAGATAGAAACCGACAGATCAGAAAAAAAGTTTCCATAATGATGAGAACAATAGAAAAATTATTTCTTCATAGAAAAGTGTCATTTTCAAACCTCGATATCTCAGCCAATTTTCAACCGATTTTGATGAGTGAGGGCTTGTTTGAAAGCTTCTGCGACGTAGTTTTTTTTTAAATAATTTGGAGGGAAAGGGGGGCGAGGGGAAGAAACTCAAAAGTTCGCCTATATATGGCTCCTTGTCCCAAAGGTTTTTGTATGGAGTTTTTTGGGTTTGTGGACGTTTTTTTTTGGGGTGTGGGGACTGCGTCACGCCCTCCGCTACCGCTGCGGGCATGATCAATTTTAATTCATTTCTAACGAAAAAACAGCTCGATATTGTAGATAGGTAGGAATCAAAACACCTTGGCCGTCACGCTCCGCTCTACTACCAAATCCAATCGAAAGCTCTGCATTTTGTAAATGACCTTTGAAAGCCTAAGTGCAGAGAATACACAGCGAAATAAAAATCTGAGCGACATTTCCTCAATTAAACACTCTATTGAACCGTGCTCTTCAATTAAATAATTCGCCAAAGAAACAAGAAATAAATAAAATTAACCTTTGATGTAACCGAACTTATCTGAAAACCGTTGGAATTAAGTAACAGAAGTGGATAGAAAAGAAACAATCGGTACATTTTGTACAATACTCGTTTATAAGTGCTAATTAAGTGGAAAGAGGGAAAAGGTTAAAAGACCTAATCAAATATCTTAGACAGTGCCGGGATTTTTCCCATTTTTTTCGTCTCTTTCAGGCTTATGTCGTGAATCACTTAACTTAATTCTGTTAGCGATAATTGGGGTCTCTTTAAATGATTTTGCGCCATTGTGATGCGAATCTTTTATCCCAGTACACAATTCAAATGTATCCATCATGTCTGGTCTGAAATGAAAATAGCATACTTTTTAGCTGAAAGTTACTTTTACTTACATTAGTATTTCATAATAACTTGTTACCAAAGTTTCTTAATTATTTTTCTTTCTTTTTTCCATCCGGAAATTTTTTAACCGAAATTTTAAAAGTTTATTATGATTATTACAACTTGAGCGTTCGGTTGCTGATTTTTATGGTTCTTTTTTTCATCTAGAACTTCTTAAAATGTACTCTTTTAAGAGATTTTTTTTTCTTGTAATCTTAATTTATATTTTGCATAATGAGAACGTTGTTGTAGATGAAAGAAGAAACTTTTATTAAATTAAAATAGCTTTGCTGAAATTACTTCTCTAAGCCTTTTGTGGTGAAAGACATCCCATTGACAAACTAAGAAGATTCAACAAGGACGACGAGCAGAACCTTCAAAACATAAATCCAAACGCAAGACTAGCACGTTCTTAAGCACTTTCACTTATAAAAGTACCTACCAAAATTGCGATGTCGAAAACCCTCCCAAAGTACAAACTTTGAAAATGTCTTAGGGCACCACCTCTGAGACCCATGAATCAACGTCGTTTACAACGTAGCAAAAACTATTTTTTAGTTTCGAGAGATCTAACCACCGACCTGTAGCCTTATTCTGAGCTCTGGTATCAGTAGTTGTTCAGGTGTCGAACTATCTTACGTAAAACCCAATATTTTAGCGATATTAGCAGGATTGTATTAGCGCCGCTAATCGTTAGCGATAACCGCCCATTGAAAGTGTTAAAGTAGATACTTTAGTGACTAGAAAACCTATTGCCAAATGCAGTCCTAGTGACACACAAAAATTAAATAAAAGTATCAGACACTAGAGGGAGAATCAATCTAGTGCCTAAAAATTCTTAAGTCTAACAGTTCTTTAAAAGTTGGTCCAAAATTCTCCTTTTCTTAACAAACGTAGTCTTCAGTTCTTTGGACTGGCCCTACTACCAAAACGAGTGATATCAGTCGAAAGGCCCTTCAAACCAATTAAAAGAGCTTCAATACTTCCGTACAGTCGAGGTTCTTAACTAATATTTTAAAATTCAAAGGAAGCGACGATTAGCGTTCGCTAATAGCGACCGCTAGTGGCGCGCTAACTTTCTTCTCATCAGCGAATTACGTTAGCGACCAGGGCCTAATATTTGGGAATTATTTTCCAAAAATTCCCAAAAAATTCCCTAAAATTCCCAAAAAATTCCTAAATTACATTTTCACATTCGCAGTATGCTGTACAGCTGTCGGAGGGAATGAAAATTTTTAGGAACTGGCGAATAAAAATCATGCACGGATTCCCCTCTTCTTTACCCGTTTCATCCTCAGATGAACATGACACAAAACACACCATTTTAACCGAATGCTGATTGGAGAATGAATCATGAAATATTTTCCCCTTTTAATATAATAAAAGTTTCAACACGAAACCCGGACGGGTTTCGTGTTGAAACTTTTATTAATATGCCCCCTCCCCTTCCCCCCTCCCCTCCCAGGACAGAGAAAGCAGAGGGCACACCCCCCGGGGGACCGACCGCGGGACATTGAAAAATAATATTGTTGAAAGATAGAAAAAGTTGCGTTAAATATTTCGAATAGTAGCGACGAGAGAGTTTTAGCGATCAAAACCATTCATTTCGGTGTAAGGCGTAAAACAAAGTCTCAGTCCAGCTGTTTGAAATGTCACCTCCAAGAAAGTCTGTCTCTTTCGACTTAAATCACCGCACTAAAACTTTATATACATGGCTGTATGCTCATCAACAGGCTCGTAAAGGAACGTGGCACATTGATGCAGTCGACAGAGTCCGCTTCCAGAGCCGAATAAAAGTAACTGGTGCAATTTTAATCCCGGTATTACAGCGCCGGATAAAAATGGTGTTAGAAACTCAAACTCAAAATGAGGAGGAGGAGGAGGAGGAGGATGAGGAGGAGGAGGAGAAGGAGGAGGAGGAGGAGGAGGAGGATGGGGTCACCCTGTCAAATTTTAAAACAGTGTGATAATTGAAAATTCAAAACTTAGATCTTTTCTCGCAAATTTTCGTGCCTACAAAAAATCATATAATTTCAATAGATGAGTATAAAACATTCGTAGCCAGCGACGTGATCTCAGTTACAGTTCGGAATGGCATCGGTAAAAAAGCATCTAGTTGTTTTGAATCTTATTCAGTCATCAACGCCTAAATTTCCCCAACAAATAATTTTGAATTGCGAATCAGATTTTATAAACACAATCTACGAATGTATTTACAACACTCTGAAAGGAAATATTCCATTGAAAAGGAGTGAAATAAAAAAATTGAAAAAGTTCAAAAAAATATTAAGGAAAATTTGCCGATGCGATGGTGGGTTAAAAGAGAAAAGGAAAATAATTGAACAATCTGGAGGTAATTTTTTACCGGATTTACTCTGTCCGATTGTCAAAGCAGGAGAAAAACAATTTCTTTAATGAAATTTACGAAAAGGTGGTGACTGCGAGAGAGAAAAACTTTTCTCAATAATTTTTGAATAATAGATAAAGAAAACTAACAAAACAACCTACACGAATTCATTCTTTTTCAACTATTGGTGAGTGTGGGTCTAGTAATAAATTATCCTAAGATGTTTACCACTTGCACGATTTGTGATCAAAATTTCGCGAATAATTTCAACCTGAGGCGTCACATGGAAATAAAACACGCAGACCAGGAAAATGCTGAAAAAGAGAATGAATTCGAGAATGTAAATGAGAGTGAAGAGAGCGAAAACGAAGAGTCTAACGAAAGTTCGGATGATGATGATGATGATGACGATGATGATGATGATGATGATGACGACGAAAACTTCACATACGACGAGGTCCGGGCAATTCTTCGTTACGGTTTTAGAAGAAAAAGAGAAAATAAGTGAAAAAGAACAGATCTAATAGTTTCATAGTCAGTCGGGGTCGAGCAAGAAGCTAGCAGAGACGTAAAAATCACATAAAATGAAATCACCACCGAGTCAGAACATGACTGAAAAATCTAAAATTTTGAAAAGGAAAAGGAACCACCGCAGATGTCCAGCCCCGTGTCCATGTGCCCGCTTTATTTTCGCAATTTTCAAAGGTGTAACAACAGCGAAAAAGAATGTACCCGGTGCGGGGAAGCATGAGGAATCAAATTCTACTCTCAGAAACCAAAGAACGCCCGTCTCTACAAAAAGTGTGACTACAGCGCAGAATTTACCCGATGATATGGAAAATAAGGAGCCAGAGTCTACTCTCAAAAAGGCTGAAAAGAAAAAACCTCGTGTTATTCGTCTACCGAAAACCAGTTACATTAAACCGTTCCTCACAACTTTATTAACCGAACTAGCAAACAGTGGTGAAGTTTGTATGTATGCAACAGAAATAGGAAAAGCGGTAGACATGGTCTTGGCCGTGAAAAAGGACCTGGAGAGTGGTAAAGCCTGGAACGAAAAAATTGAGGTTGCAGAAAACATACATTTGAAGCTGTACAAATCAGGGCTAGTCTTATATCATAAATAATAGTCTTACTTTAATCATTCTCTGTAATTCTGATAACTTTTACCAAAAATAAATGTGTCAAAAAAAAATAAAGTGTTTTAATAAAGAGTTATAAATAAAAACTACGAATTGATTTTCATAAAATTATCGATGTAAAGGACAATAATTGACCGGCTATTCAAAACCCTACTTTACAATAATTTTTCATGTAACAAATACGATGACTGAGAAAATATCATTTTTATAAAACGATATCTAAATTCCTATAGAATTCAGCGGTAAGGGGTGTAAAATTTTTAACAAAAATCCCTTCAGTAAATCTATTAGCTAGGGTCAAGTATTTTAAAATAGCATTTAATTGTGAGGTAATAATTTAAAAGAATCCAATACAATTGGCTTTTGTCATATTGATATAAAATCATACGGGATTTTCCCCTCGAGTATTTTTGATGTGTAAAATTTGATATTAAGGCAAAAGTATCTCCAGATGCACGTGAATTTTGTCAAATAGTTATGAAAATCAATGGTCATGACTAATTATATCTAAATACTTTTCTGTAAATTTCACTCAACATTTTTGTATAACCGCATTTTATCAGCGTCATCTCTATAATGTTTTGAGCATCGCTAAAACCGCGGGCAGCTGCGCAAATTCAAAATAAAATATCAATCTGATTCAGACCATAAATGTCATCCTCATAATATTTATTACAGGATATTACCCAGTACACGCCAAAAAGTTGCAGTTGGATGACAATAATCTGAATTAGAGGTATTGTCATCATCATCCCGTAGATAATAAAATATTTAGCCAGACCATTAATCTGAATCTGGACCATTGTTATCGCCATCCCAGTTCTGTGCATAAAAGTCATTCTCAAAATATTTATTACAGGGTATTAGACAGTACTCGCCAAAAAGTTGCAGCTGGATGACAATAATCTGAATTAGAACTATTGTCATCATCATCCCGTGGGTAATAAAATATTTAGCCAGACCATTAATCTGAATTTGGACCATTGTTATTGCCATCCCAAAGGTAATAAATTATTTACCACAGCCCATTAATGTCAGCTAGTTCTATTGTCCCATGCTGAAAAAAGTCCTCAAAACCCATTAATTTCACCCCTCCATTGTTGTCACCCCTCCTCTAGGTAATAAATCAATTAGTCACACCCCACTAATTTTAAACAATAGCGGCCAGAAGTCGCTACTTCTCTTCTAATACTGTAAGCGTACTCTGAGTCCGGTCCTCATGGACCAACGTAGTGTTGGATATTCCATTCTTCAATGACCTACCAACTAAAACGTACTTCTCCATGCTCTTTTCTCCCCGGAACCGCCTCACAGCATTACTTCGAGGAGGGGCTGTACTTTCACACTTACTCTCACAGATCAACTGGCAGTCTTCTTTGATCGTCTCTTTGCAACTGGGCAATTCGATTGGTAGGTTATGTGCAAACGTTGTTTTCTTGCTAAACAAAGCACTTACGAGGCTTGTGTTATATGAAAGAAGTTTCTACAAATGTTCAATCTTCAACTTCTCCATACAAAGGAATTCTAATATCTAAACATTTTACCCGTTAGAGCGTTAGAGCGTTTGCACGTAACGCATTTTCCACTTTTTGCATGGAATTGACTACATTATCCGCTACTTCCCACACCTCCTCATCGCATCACATCTCCGATATTATGTTTTCGGCATTTACCTCTGACCTACTAACCGTCATCAGGTCGCCTCGCAGACAAGTAACATGTGCTCCGCAGTCTCTTCCTCCCTCTCGCATGTCGTGGCCCGAAAGGAACTGTGTCAGTTGGAAGCTAGCCTCTCCATGTTTCCTCTGTACCCATGTCGTCCCTTGGCCGAGGAGTCCAACTCTTGCTGCCACTGTTTCAGTGATTCGGCTCTTAATTGCGTCCTTTTTTTTCTAATGCTTGCCAGCCTTTGGGCTCTGTCAAGCCTCCTCCGGTTCCTCTTCGTATCTGGCGCCTGTATCCATGCTGGTGCACCGTAGCGCAATGATAGGGTGGCGCCTACTAGGAGCCTCCTTTTGCTGCTGCTCGGCCCAAAACCGTTTGGCTTTTTTCTGGCCAGTGCTGCGATGGCTTTCATTGCCTTGTGTAGTCTACATGACTATTAAAATTTCTACGGTCGTCCAGCATAACTCCAAGGCGAGTGGATGTGATTTCTTCCCCGTCAACGTTCAAAACGATCCAGGTTTGCCGTTGTCATCCAGTTTTCGACAGTTTCTAGCGTCTCCATCGTAACTACCTCCACCTCCATCTTCGACTTTCCGGATACCGTAAGGATCAAGATTTCCGCAAAAGCAATTGTCTTAGCGCATCTTGACAGTTTCAACCGCAGCGCTGTGTCATACATTACATTCCACAGCGTTGGTCCTAATATGGATCCCTGTGGTACTCCAGCTGTAATGTTTACTGTCTTTTTCCTTTCATTAGTATCGTGAGCTAGCACTCGTCGTTCGAAAAAGCTTTTTAGCATCCTGCAGAGGAAATCGGGGACGCTCATTGCATGCAACGCTTTGGCTATCTCCATCTAGCTTGCGCTATTAAAGGCATTTCTGACATTTATCGTCGTTACAGCACAGAAGCGGCTACACCGTATTCTTTGCTTCAGCGCCTTTTAAACAATCTCTGTCAGGGGAGCCGCTTTATATTTTTTCGTAGTGTTGCCCGAATATATCTCAGGACGAGTAAATTCTAGGTCATACGAGACTAAAGCTTACAGGTACAATGATTTTTAGTATCAGCATCATCATGTCTAACGGACTATAGGTAAAAGGATTCTACAAGAAGATTATGTCTACTTTAGTATAACCTGAAATTGGAACCGTGCGGGCTGTGTACCCGCGAATTGGAATTTTGTTAATGGAAAATTTGAAAGATTTATGCGGACACGAAATTGCATGATTTATTTCAAAATAGTGATATGAGTACAGGGCACTATGTCAAAAAAGTCGTCTCGCTCGCTAGAGAGTTTAGATGAATTTCGACTTGTGGAGACGAAGCTTCCTAACTAATTTTTTTTTCTTGGACCTCATCGACCGGTAATAGCCGGTTAAAACCTGTCTTATGTAAAACTTCAAACTCAAATATCTCCGTCAAATCTGAATATCTTTTGATGATCTCGATGGTTTCGGAAACTTTGATTCAATACCTATAATCCATGGAACAACTTTTTTGCAAAGGGTCCAGGATATCCAGAACGTTTTGGAAAGGTATTCGTATACGATATCAAAGATAGCTGGCCGAGCTCTGATATATCAAAGGGTCAGGAGCCACAGCCCTGTGATTAGTAATTTCCTATTCAATTTTTTCTTTCAAAAATGTGAGAATTAACGTGCGTTTCAAACGATTTCCTCCATTTTCACCAGAGGAAGGGTGAAAAGTCCGTAGAGGTCAGTTCCTAGAATTCCATATCTCCACAAGGTCCCAGTGCAAGAACTCAAGGATGAGAAGTACTTCGTTCAGTATTTTCTGAGGTATGAGGTCCATGAAAGAAATTTAGTACGGAAACTTCGACCCCTTTAATGATATCTTTTAAACTCCTTAGGAGAGATGACGTTATTTCCCGGACTGTATGCCAAAACACAATATTCCAATCAGATAAAAAAAGATTTTCAACATTTTTCATTACATCAGAACTTCTGATTCAGAAGGGGCAATAGTGTGTTTTTTTGATAGACATGTTAAATATTGAGAAAAAAATGTTTATCGTTGCACCGACGAGTCGTAGTGTTGCTCAGCCTCGACAAATTTAATGGTAGTGTTGCCCGCGCCTCGAGGCAAGACCGTTTCCGGCGCCCCTGATCTCTGTAACTTTTTTAATGGCCTTAATCTCCGATCTCCCTTTTCGAAATCCGAATTGTTCGTCTGACACTCCGTGCTCGCCCTCTGTGTATTTTCTTTGTCTATTCAGAATCGCGGCTTCCAGCATTTTTCCCAATCCGTCCAACAAGCATATAGGTCTAAATAATGATGGCTTGCCTGGCGGTTTCCTTACCTTTCTGCACCTCACGGCTTCTAGTCGCACCTCACTTCTCCTAGCTGCAACTAGCAGGGAATCAACTTCTTTGAGTTCACTCTATCGCTACTTTCCTATAGCCATTTCAGTGGTATATTTCTCTCGTTTCAATTTGCCATTCGTGATAGCATGGAGAATGAGAGAAATAAGAGAAACAAATAAAACGTTTTTTCGACTGCAAAGATAAATTTCTTTGGCTGTAAGCTGCTTCTGTTTTCATTTTAATTACCTCGTCGATGCTAAGATATCACGATTCCATCTTTAGCCTCGTTTAAATTTGCCTAAATTCTGTTTTAAGGACCGCAGTCTTCATCGGTTGTATATAAGCCGTTCCGGTAGATTGCAACACATGCTTAGTAGTGACATCGTATGATGGCTGACAGGTCGTTTTCTGGTCACCAATTGAGCTTTTCGGGATTCTTTTGGAATTTTCTTGAGTTCTCGAGTCGAGGGGTGGCACACTTCATTTATTCCATTTATTTGATTTATTCTTTTATTCCATTTATTCCATTTATTCCCAAATTTTTTGTTGTTGTTTTTGCGAATTATCTGAACCAAACACATCACAAGTTACACAAATAAGTTCAAAAAAAGGTTTGCACAAATTATAAAGCATTTAAACCATCTTAAGATTAAATTTTATTTTTTTGGGAATAAATGGAATAAATTTATTTATTCCATTTTTCAACAAAAATTCTTTTAAGTTTTCAAAAGTGGGTTTTTTCACTTTTTGACACATTAGTATGGTTTGTTGTGTGCGTTGCCGTCAAAATTAAGTCTATTTGAGGTTTTGACGAATTTGAAAAAATTATCATTTATTCCATTTATTCCAATATTTATTCCATTTATTCCCATTTATTCCATTTATTCCATTTAGTCCCATTTATTCCATTTATTCCCATTTATTCCATTTATTCCATGAACCGCAGAAGTGCGTCACCCCTCGTCTCGAGTGCTACCGACTTTCAGCCTTTCTACGAATGTGCTATTTTACGAAGAAACGACTAGAACAAACAATGGAAACACTTTTCACTATCTCGTTGTTCGAAATGTTATTTTTTCAATCCGTTTCCTTTGAAAGTTGAAAACATTGGTATTCAACCCTCTGCTTGCAATTTATCTAAATTAAATGAGCTCCAAATTAATATTTCCAAGTAACTCCAAACCATACTTCATTGTTCGACGAGTTTAGTAAACTAAACCTCATAAGAAAAACGCTTAAGTAAATATTAGTTATTAAGGCAAATACGTTGTTACTCAATTTATGTATTTCACAAAGACAACAAAAACCAACAAGCCGTAAAATATTGTGTCATAAAAAAATATGGAAAAGGAAATGGAACAAGAGAAAATATAAATGTCTCCCTATTTTTCTTTTGAAACAATGAAAAACCAATTATATACAACATTTCAATATCATACGATGGCATAAGCTTTGCGTATATTTTACTTCTTGAAACCACCACCAAAACCATTTCTCTGATAATATTTTCGGCAATATTTTAGCCCTAAAATATTCATTTTTTTTTCATGTGAAAAGGTGTGAAAAACGCATATTTCGATTCTATAATGCTTTTTATTTGAAACATTCGAAATTATGTTACGTTTTACTAGACACTATATATTATATCTTGCATATGTATACATTGATACAAAAAGTGGAAGTTTCGAAGCATTGGAAATCCTTATGAGAAAATTTACAGATGGAAATATTTTTCCCATATAATAATAATGTTGTTTTTCTTATCGCTAGATGTGTTATGAGCTTTCAACGGAAGAGTTTCGGAGTAACATTTATGTCTGCTTGTGTGTTTACGTATGTGTGTTTAAAGTATACTATAAAGATTTAGTCACACTGAAGCTGATAGAGAATGTCTATCGATTCACATGTTTTGATTTAGGGAATTATATGAAAAATTAATCTGCGAGTCAAAGAGTTTAATTCCATGAAATACTTCTACAAAATTTATTTTATCTATCGAAATCAGACATGAGAGCCGTCCATAAAAAGTCTGCGGCGAATTGACGAACCAATCAGTCGGTGTCAGTAGGGGTCACCAATGTAGAAACTTGTGTATAGATTTCTATTATATAATTGAAACACTCGGTGTACAATACAGAATACAATTTATTACGCTCGTTTGTTTGTTACGTATTATCACTTTGCTAGTCGGTACGAGAATGAATCTACGTCTTGCCGCGCTCTACCGAATACGTTCTGATCGGTTGATCAGTGAACGGCACGACAAAGAGTTGTTACAAATCAACTAATCGACGTTCGTGATACGTGGGAGTAGTGACGCAGGTTCTGGTCACTACAGACTTAAATTGAATTTCAAAAAACCAATGAGGAACATTCTTAATACAGAATACGAATTTTTTAAGTCAAAAATATTAAAATTTCCAGTCGGTTTCAAACAACTTTTGAGGGGCTTGTTGACCATCGCCTTAGCTTGAACGGCGTCTGGAACTTATAGCCGAAATGACGTAATGGCATTTGCTAGCCCAGTGTTGCCGCACAGGCTTTCCACCGATAATTATCGGTTTCGATTCCCGGTAACGCAAGAATTTTTCATTCAAAAAATATACTTGAGAATGCATGTAAGAAAAAGAATAGAAAGAATAGAAGTTAATGGGAAAAAAACTGACATAAAAGCAGTTCTCTTACCCTATACTACCATAGCACATCATTTTCAATTGTTTCGCTCACGTATGACAAATACTATTATCTGATTGGCTTAGAGCAATTTTTACCGCTCACGTATGACATTGTTCAATGTTATGCTCTTTTGGCTCTGGCTCTGGCTTGGAAAAGTTCCTATAGACAAGAGAGATTTCGTCTGTATTTGCCCTCTCTCTCTCTCTCTCTCTGTCTAAATGGAGATGTCATATTTGAATGCTTTCTTATCCACCCTCCCCCTTGTAGCAGAATACTTAAACCTTCTTCAATCTCACGGATTCTTCGTCTGCATTTTACATTGTACATTTACCCTACTGACCCAATTAGTTGTTTTGTTTTGTTTCTTATTGTTATCTAATTTGAGCTGACGGGTTTCGATTAACGCAAACCACATTTTGTGTGATAACCGAGGGTTTGCTCGTGTAAAATTTCTTATAATTCAAAACTTTTAAATAAAAGTATCAACATCCTCTGTATATTTATAGATAAGATTAATTAAACTCTTCATTCACAAATCACAGAAGATCGATGAAGGTTTCTTGATTGTACGTAAATAACTGGAGTGGTGACTCGTGACGGAAAAAATTAATTTTTTATGCCAAACATTGTCGGGTATATCTCGTTGGATGTACATATGCATAGCTTACAGATTTTACATTTTCTATGTAGTATATGAACTACTGGGTTTGGAAATAAATAATAAATTCTTGTATGTTGGGTTGTATTGATTTAATATGTTTGGATTTTGTGCTATATGAGAAACCTGCGACCTGTTAGAAATTGACAAATGGTGACATATTCCAGATCCTTTTGTAGATTTCGTAGAAAATTGTATTATTGTTCAGATTATTTAGATTAAGATAACGAGAGCCGCTTTATTTGACGATTCGTCAGTTTAGATTATTGATTATTGGTTCCTTTTAGAATATCTTTTAAAACTAGGCCATGGCGTAAGATAGATTGAATTTAATTTTGTGTTAGATTGTGTTTATGATACTACGTACTTTGACCTAAGCACTTATAACGCAGAACGCTTTTGACCTCCTAATGCCTCCTTAGGGCTAATTTTTTGTTAAGTTTTTAACTACTCCTCACTTTGACTTTTCCTTGCGTTCTCGTATTTTTAGACCCGTAAGTAAAACGAAGCACGCGGGTGAAGGTGGAAGGTGGACATATACAGGACTGGATAGATCTTTGCTTGGCGCGCCAATGAATTTTCGTCGGCTCGACAAAATTTCTCACATAGAAAGAATGCCGTTCGACATGTGTACAACACCAGAAAATGTTGTGGTGATATCACAAATTATCCAATGAGAAGTCATAACAGTTGTGGTGAATATAGAATTTGAGAACGGTGAAGATTTTTGTCTAATTCCATGTGTACCGTCACCAGGGTTACGAATTTCATCTCTTTCACTCTTTCAATGTGATTTATATCAACATGAGACAAAACACATTCGTTCCCCAGATAAAATGGTAGCAACAATGGATGGGTCACCGAGATGGAATTAGCCATGGACAGAAAACTAAACGTTTTTGGAATATCTGCTTAATGCTTTTGGGATATCATAATGCATTTTCCGCATGCTTGTATACTCACCACTCCTAAATTTTCTTGTGATAACACAACCCTTCCTGTTGCCGCTAAAATACAAGAGATATAATCAAAAACTCAACAATAACAGAACTTACAACAACGCTTTTCTTGTGATATAAGAACTCATCACAACATTTTGTGTTGTACTAATTTTTCATTTCGTTAGAAAATTGTTCACATAAAATTACACTGCGTTAGACGAATATAACATCATCTTACTACAAATGCAAAACTAATTTACATGCACCCGAGAGATATTGAAGAGTTAATGAAACTTAAAGAAACTTAATAAAACTGATGAAACAAAAATAGGCCCTGGTGTCTCCCGTTGGATTCGACCGATGTACCGCAAATGCATTGGTATGGGTGACAAATTTTCGCACCGAGCCTCAGGCCAATACACACACGCATTACATCATCGCTTAAAAACGTGCCAATGTTCGGACTCGAAATTACGTTGAGCCATGCTCCGGACATTTTATTCTGGAGTAGGTCAAATCTGAATTTTTCGATTGCGGTTGGGAATGTCAACCCAGATGTAATGTGATTGATGTTAATCTGGCCCCAGGAATATTGAGAATTCGGATTCGTAGGAATAGTTCCATCGTTGATATCATTCCACTTGGAAAGAGCATCGCTGTAAAATGGGATGTCAGACTCGTAATCCTGAATTAGGAACGTAGGAACGAACGTATTCCTCAGCCGCCGAAATTCAGTGGTGGGCTGGACTGTAGCCATTGTTGGGCGCTTAATCGGACATTGACTAATTTCTCCATAGCTCATTTAAATTGCGTGTCCGGTTCACGTAGAAGGCCAGCCAATTTCCAAAGTGGCGAACATCTGAGCAAGTAGACCAGCTTTGGTACTGCCAGGCAGTTTTTCAGTATGAAATATGCATAGTGGGTTTGCAAGGATGAAAGCCGACCGATCAGCATATTTAACTTCTCAAACTTCCGTAATCGGGGCGCCCAAATTTTCAAGCTCTTCGTCGCTGACTACCCGACCCGAATGCCTGGGTCTACAGTTTCGAATTGACTAATTACGTCATCATCCGGTACGCCATTGATGAAATAAATTTCACCTTTTTCGCTGTTCAAATCCAGACCAACAGACTTCGCTGTGTCCTTGATTTTTTCCAAACTAGCAAGCACATTATCGGGTGTGTCACGAAGGGTGCCATCGTCCAAGTACCACAAATTCAACTGGGCTTCCAAATTCGAAATTAGCGGGTGAATGGCCAAGCTGAAGATCAAAGGGCCTGCGGGATCTCCTTGCTGAGCTCCGACTTTAGATAAAATGATTTTGCTTCCAAAAGCGAGCAGGTAGGTAGGTCTCAAATAACATTGGCTGAAGTAATGATATAGTTGCGGTGTTTTGTCCTTAATTTCGGCTAGCATGATGTTTCTTTGCTTTCTACAGGCGTTCTTAACATCGACCTTTACGAATAGTTTGAGGACGTTCCTCGGGTTGCACCATACATCAGTTCACAGACTTCATTGTCTAACTTTCCGGCTAGAAAAAAGTTAACAAGCTTCGTTATTGATTCTAATACTCGCTTGCCTGCTTCACCTGTCGACAAAGAGATTAAATCTTTGAGATGTTGAGGCCTCAGGCCGTCACTACCTGCACTAGATCCATTGGAAAATGACATATTTGACGAATGAACCATTTCTGGACCGACTTGAAGCGGTTGTATCGAATCGTCTGACGCAGTAGGAAAGTTCAATATCCTCGACGGATGTGGGTGCTTCTTTTCGAGTTCATTGAAGGTGTGTTCCGAGTCCAAGGCCAATAAATCCGGACAAATGCGAGATTTTCTTCTGCTCGGAAGTAGACCAACACATAGTCACCCGGTTCCAAGAACTATCACCCTGCTCGGTGCCCCAATATCGGACAATGCCACAAAGAAAAAACTGCAAGAGTTGAGATTGTTATTCCAAAGACTGGAAGAATTAGATAATTACCACAAGAACTGCTTTTCACTGTCAAAATTGATATTCCTGCTAAGGACGACGCCAACGTGGAAATGCAGTGAATCAATTGAAGAATTTGATGATAACATTAGAGCCACAGTGGAGTCATTGGAGAATTGTAAACTCGACAACGTTACTTGGACATTGGCGTCACTTCCCACAAAATGTGGAGGTCTGGGAGTTCGTAGACTAAAAGGTACGGGCCTACCGTCATTTTTATCATCTGTGAATTCGATATCTTCTCTGGTTAGCTTTATGTTTAAATTACCTGCTTTAAAACTGGAAGAAGTTGCTGATTACGAAGATGGTTTGAATGAATGGACTCGCCTGCATCCGGAAACCGATTTACCAGCACAATCATCATCTCAGAAAAAATGGAGTTGCACGCGTTGCCGTCACAGGCATTAGGAACTTTACTCGACAACAATGCTTTCCGGGTAATCGTGGGTCTGCGTTTAGGTCTGGACATTTGCATGCCACACACATGTGCTTGTGGTTCGCTTGTGGACAGAAAGGGTCGACATGGTCTCAAATGCCGAAAAAGCGCTGGCCGACATGCGAGACACGCTGAATTATCAAGAGAGCGTTACATGCAGACGATATACCAGCACTACTGGAACCAGTTGGGTTATCAAGGAGTGACAGTACATTAATATGGGCATTGGGCAACCATGGGTCACCGGCATTTGTGACGCATTTTTTTAATCAAAAGTGAAAATATTTCAAAAGAATTTTTTGCGTTCCGAAGCTGTGAGCGTCACCCAAATTGATATCAGTTGCTTTGGAAGAAGGGACGAGGACTTGCGTCACGTTTCCCTTTTAAAAAGGGTTTTTGTTGTGATAGTAGTAGTTTTGGTAGAAGAGAGGAAACAAATTTTGAAGAAAAAATTTCAGGCGAAAAAAAAACGGTCAAAAAAATTTTCTGTGATACGAAACATCTATCTCCAACAAAAAAAGAATTAATTTTCCCCCTAAGTCCGTCCCATCCACCGTCGGCCATTTTGTTGGTCACCCAACCCATCAACTTTTCCTTTGACACCAAACAGCTATCTCCATCCTAACACAGTCCAAAAATTTTGCTCATATTGCTACCGCGCGCCCTTGACTCAATAACCTGAATCAACCTGATTTGACCTGACTTCATATTACAAGTCGTAGCTAATAAGTTAGACATAAAAATGTATTTTCTCAAATAAAAATCCAGCTTTACCCTAAAAATCCTTCAAAATACACATCCCGAAAAGGGAAGAATGGTTATCTCCTTCACTTATCTTGACAGAAAATGCAATCTCCTGGTACACGGATGGATCACGATTAAACCTGTCTGGCGTAGGTTATCATTGCCCGCAAATACAATGCAATGAATCGATGCCGCTTGGGAGATACGCAGGAATTTTCCAAGCAGAAATTACAGGAATCTTAAGCAGCTGTAAGGAAATGAAAGGAACCTGCCTGAGCAGCCAATATATATCTGTACAGATAGCCAAGCAGCGATCAAATCGCTCTCCAATAATAAGTTTAACTCAGCTCTTACTCTAGAATGCCGTGATGCCCTCGATACCATATCAAACAAATTCTAAACTACGCTAGTTTGGGTGCCAGGGCATTATAATATTGAAGGAAATGAAACAGCGAACGAACTAGCAAGACTGGCATCGTCCACCTTCATCACAGGCCCGGAACCAGGCATCCCGGTCTCGCTCTCCACATTAAATAAAATCATTAACAAGTGGAAACAGGAAAGGTTCAAATGCGAATGGAGAACGACCAGCAAGGCTAGGCAAGCAAAAAATTGCATTGCAATCAACCCCTCTAACACCAAATATTTCCTTTCCCTAGACAGGAAGCAGCTCAAGAGGCTAACGGATATACTAACGGGTCACAACACTCTCAACAACCACCTCCACATTATGGGTATCAGCAACAACAGAAACTGCGAAAAATGTGGCGACCCTGAAACTGCTGAGCATTTCCTATGTTTATGCCCAGCATATATAAACAACAGGAGAATATTCCTAGGAAACTACACTATAAGATACAGCTCTATTTGGAGTATACACCCAAAGTACATTTTGAAGTACCTAAACAGTACTGGAAGGTACTAACTGACCGAGGGATGCACAACAGGCCCAATGGAGGCCTAGGTGCAGGGATAACAACCCACCCACTTCTCCTAATCCTAATCCTACCCTAAACTTGAGTTTTTCTAATATTTCCCTGCAACCTGCAACCTGCAGTATATTCTGTCTAAAATAAAACCAGATCTTATCAAGTTAAAATCAGGTCAAGTCAGGTCATGTCAGATCAGGTCTAGAGGTGAGCGGGTTGAGTTTTTTTCGAAACCCACCCGTCCACAACCCAACCCAAATTCGATTTTTGAAACCCGCCCAAACTCAGCCCGACAATTGAAACCCGCCCGCCCACGACCCAACCCAAATCCGATTTTTAAAACCCGCCCAAATTCGACCCAACCCAAATTCGATTTTTGAGACCCGCCCAAACTTAACCCAACCCAATACCAATTTTTGAACCCAAACGACAAAGTGCTTTCGGATTTACAAATTCTTAAATTAATATTACATAAAGGTTTAATGTAAAGTTTAAGGTAAGGTAACTAACTGTGACTTGTCCTAATGCGAAAAACTTCAACTTGGATGCAATTTTTACATTAATTTCTAAACATGAAGCAACAAATTCGACTTTTATTTTAAAGATTTGTCTTTTCTTTATCTAATTCAATAGAATTTACGTTGATGAACGTGCGATGACGTGCGATAACGTGCGATAACGTGCGATATTCATTTTTGACAGTCCGTTCGTTTTTTTCGTTTATTGGTACGGTGTAGGTCAAATTCAGAATAACTTAGTTTTTACGCGCAATCATTTTTGACTTTTACTTAATATACGAAGCTCAAATAAATTGATAATAATAAATATTTTGAAGATGAATGTGGTTTGGAAATCTCGGGTTGGGTCAGTTTTTCGATATCGAAACCCGCCCAAACTCAACCCAACCCAAATTCGATTTTCGAAACCCGCCCAAACTCAACCCGACAGTTTTCAAACCCGCCCGCCCAAAACCCATTGGGTTGGGTTGGGTTCCGGGTTGGGCCGAAAAGTCGGGCAGCCCGCTCATCTCTAATCAGGTCATAACAAAATAAGGTCAGGTCAAATTTAGGTCAGCTCGAATTCAGGTGAGGTGAGATCAGGTTTTCGATTTTCAGGTTCAGGTCTGGTAAAATCTGACCTATTTCGAGCCTTGTGTACACTATAGTTAGTGATTTTTTATGAATATTTCGTAAACTATGAGGCTTAGGTCTTTCTTAGACAGGGAGACAGTGCAGTAGGTTGTTGGTAGGGCTTATTACGCAGTGTAGATTTGGGTGAGTTTTTCCATACTGCCTTTTGGGCATTTCTAATTTTGGGCAATAATCAAATAAAATTTTGTTACATTCCTGGAACGGTAGTCTTTTTCTGACGTGTGTTCATACTTCAAGAGAATCGCACGGGTCTGCGTAGCTTTACCTTCTTAAATAACGTTAACATATAGAGAGTTTGATTTTGCTTAGAACCCACTCGCTGAACAATCGAGTTGTTAAAGATAAGTTTCTGTGTAATAACTTTGAAAAAAAAACACATCGATCATCAAATCAACAATAAAGATTTTCGCCGACATACGTGACGGCTTATAGGCTCACTTCTGGGTTCGAATTATGGTAAAACATTCATGTATCTCTTTAAAAGACAACCGAGAGTGAGCTTAACTATGAGAGTTATTTTTTCTGTCTGTTACTTAATCAACATTTGTTGAAATTCACATCAAACTCGGCGCTTAAAGTTCAATGAAAATTTGAAACCGTCGTCGTGACAGAATTTCTTTTAATAATAAACTTTTATTTGGAATAATTTACTTCATTTAATTTAAAGAAGCGTTTCGATTAAGCTGTGTCTGTCTCTGGTGTCGGTGACACAGGAGGCTCTGTTGGTGGTTCATCCAAAGACCACTCTGTAATCAAATCAATTATCCGTTCTTTCGCATCGGTGATAGAATCTGGTTCATCATCCGAAATTGATGTCAAATCAGCTGACTTTGAAGCAACTGAAACAAGAAGTTTTGAATCGATTCTTTAAGTAAATGATTTCTTCACTCACAGTCAATGTTAATAACGACGCCAGTGTAAGTCGGGTCGTATAATCGACCTAAGTATCTAATAGGATCAAGGTTGCCGTTGGTGTAAACAATATTTGAAATACGTTGTGAAAATTCGTCTCTTAATGTGTAGAAAGCGTTCGTTATTCTCTCGTATGGGAAGCTGTCGAAAGAAAAATATGAAATCGACAACGTTTTCACATCCGACTAGGGCTACTCACGGTGTTCCGAACAGATCTTCGCATTTTTGCAAATGGTAAGCGATATCAACAGTGCCAGCAAGCCATGTGTAGTTATCAGCAACCAAGAAGGATCCAACTTGGGTACATTGTGCAAAATACCACTGCCGTCCTAAATGCAACGAATGCTTTATTTGTATTTCGCATTGCTAGCAACACAGCACTTACTTCCGTTATTTGTTCCCTCTTGATCCCATTCAGGATTCGAGTATCTTTCAATAGCTGTGTCATAGCTTGGATCAAAACATACCGCATCGCCGTAGACGTATCTAAACCAACGAGCCAATGATGCAAGAGGTTCTCCCGGAATTGCTTCCATGTCTTCACAGAAGTCTAACACTCCCTGGTAGCTGTAACAAAACAATTTAAATCAAATTTCATTGAGTAAATGCTAGAAAACTTACTGGAAGACATTGAAGTACGCCATGACAGCTCGTACACTAACTTCATAGAGGGATGCAACATCTAATGGATTATCAGTTTGGACGGGGTGGCAAAGATTCAAACGTTCGGAAAGTTCTTCACCTCTACCAGATAAAACAAGTGTAGCGATTTCTACGTATGCCTCTTCAATAAGGTTTCGGCATACACCGCCATCATTAATATCGAACGTAAAAGCGAAGACGTCGTAGGGACCTAGGGAGCATTGAATGTTTCTGTAGAATTGGGATACAAATCTAAGTTTGTGTACATCAATTTACCCCAACTGTATACCGCTGATTCTATGATAGCACTTGAAGACCATGCGGCATGAACCAAATGTGGATATCTACTTCTGGCGAAAGCAGCTAGGGTTCCTCCAGCGCCGGATCCCTATTGGTTAAACACAATTTTTTCTTCAGTGAAGGAAACAAACAAACCAAAAATACATAAACTTATGCTATGCGGACCCGTACGAATCTCCATAAAGCCGAAACTAACATTGCAGGCAAGTTAAGAATAAAATGCAATTTATTATGTTCTTACTACAATGCATTTGAAATTGCCCAAAAGGTAATATTGAATAACCCGTCCGAAGCAACGGTGTAAAAAACCTTTCCAAGTACCCACTAAAATTCCCTAGAGATGAGCGGGTTGCCCGAAACTTCGAAAAACCCGAACCGAACCTGACCCAAACCCGAAACCGAATTGTTTTTTTCGGGTTAATGGGTTTCGGGTTTCGAAAAATTTTATCGGGTCGGGTTCGGTCCGGGTTTGGTTTCGAAAAATGGTTTACCCGCTCATCTCTAGAATTCGATTCCCCAAAAGTACACATATTTCTATCGAAAAAAATGTTTACCTTCATTTTCTCTAGAGCACAGCAAAGACCAATTTTTGGGCTAGTGCCGACTTTAGGCACGACTTTTGGGCACCTAGAAGAGTCCTAGAACCCATAACTTCATGGGAAAGAATATTTCACTCATTCTACTCTACATCATAGCAAATAAAAATTATTTTTGGGCTAGGGCTGACTTTAAGCCCGAGTTTTAGGCCAATCTGGACCAAACCTCTGACTCTCTACAATACAGCAAGAAACCTCATAATTAAAGAAATATTAATGAAAAATCAACAACTATAGTGTACGGTCGAGTAGCCCGAATGAGACCCACACTATGGACCTTTCAGTCAATATTCTTGATTATTTTTCAGAGATTCAGAGAAAATCGTTCAAAATTTACTCGAGTTATCGTGTTCACAGACGGATAGGCAGAAAAACCCACCCACTCCCAGGTCGAAATTCACCTTCTTACAAACTTTGTAGTAAGCGCATAAGACACGTGCTTCTTACGGGTCTAAAAATAAGAAATATGTTCAAAAAACCTACCCATAAAATTACTCTAGAAAAAAGGGCAGTTGGGATTTCGTTACGAATAGCTCTGATGAACACAGCAATGTCAGCGAGACTTTGTTCCATAGACAAAAATTCCAAGTCCTCGAGAGATGCGGAACTATTTAAGAAAAAAATTCTGATATTAAGAGAAAAAGAAAGAATTGAGAAAAATTTACGGTCGTGGACGATTGCGGCCAAAGTATCTGTGATCGAAAGTGAAGAGAGCAGCTCCAGTTTGTTCAGCAATGTCGACCATCAAACCTTCCTCAATAAACACAGTTGAGTAATCATAAGCATCTTTAAGGTAAATGTAGATTGGACCATAATTTTGGAAGTGGTGAGTATTCGCATTGTATGTCTGGAAATAATTTCGAATTCGAAATAAGAAATTCCAATTTGTACGTGTTTCATTCTTACAAAATTGACTCTTTGCTGATTCAATGGACGAAAGTGGTCGACTCTTGTGGAGAATTCACTTTCGTAGAATTCGTGCAGACCGCCATCTTGTTCTAATGATAAACGTAAATTATCAGTTTTTTTATACTGGACTTTTGACTGGCGCACGGTTCCCTCTGGAGCTAGCTTTTTACTGTGAAACTCCTTGGAATTCACAGCAATAATCGCTGCTTGAACAATTAGCAAAAATACTACAATTTTGTTCATCTTTTTCCCCCGACTTAATTCGAACTACTAACGTAATACTACTGCTCTATCTATTTATGGAATTGATTACAATTGTATTATCAATGTTTAAAATAAATGAACTAAAGTGTTATTATATCACTATGAAATTTGATAGCACGGATATGCTATTTGTGACCGTTTTATCATCAGATCGAGGCGATATACCAAGTCTTTCATATGAAACTCCACAGTTTTGTTAGAAAAAAAAGTGTTAGATAAAAGAAGAGGAAAAGGTCCAAAGTTTGCGCCGTGGAGTTACATGAAACACTTGATCCACCTGATGTAAGAATCCTTCAGGTAAAATTTTTCTTACTAAACTACATATAATATCAACAAGTTCCCGAGGATATCCTTCTATGTCTCAATAAATGGTAGCGCATCCAAAAAGATTAGCATACTGGCAGGAGTCCCACAGGGTAGTGTGCTCAGTCCTCTTTTATTCAATGTATACATATCTGACTTGAAAGTTTCGACCTGTGGAAAAGGTATGTTCGCCGATGCTACTTCAATATTTAAGTCTGCTAAGAATCCGGAGGTCATTCTTAAGAGCCTAAATTCCACCAGTAAACAATTGTCTGATTTCTGCAAAGCATGGAAAATAAATTTGAATGACAGCAAAACAACAGCTGCCTTCTGTACTAAAAAAGCAGCTAGTAAATGGCTTCCTACTGATGAAGTTACTGTCTTGAACGCAAATTCCCTGGAATACTAAAATTAAGACACTAGGCATGACGCTGGACAAATCTCTTACGTGTAAAGATCATATTGAACTGACTGTCGATAAGTCCCTGAAGCTTCTTGCATCTTTATAGCCCATTCTTAATTGTAAATAAAAGCTTAATGTGCAGAATAAGTTGTCGATCTACAAGACTATTATTCGCAGTACCTTGTTATATGCCAGCCCTGTCTGGAGCGATTGTGCTTCATGCGAGGGGTGACGCACATCTGCGGTTTATGAAATAAATGGAATAAATGGGAATAAATGGAATAAATGATAGTTTTTTCAAATTCGTCAAAACCTCAAATAGACTTTATTTTGATGGCAACGCACACAACAAACCATAGTAATGTGTCAAAAAGTGAAAAAACCCACTTTCGAAAAATTAAAAGAATTTTTGTAGAAAAATGGAATAAATAAATTTATTCCATTTATTCCCAAAAAAATAAAATTTAATCTCAACATGGTTTAAATGCTTTATAATTTGTGCAAACCTTTTTTTGAACTTATTTGTCTAACTTGTGATGTGTTTGGCTCAGATATTTCGCAAAAACAACAAAAAAATTTTTGGGAATAAATGGAATAAAAGAATAAATGGAATAAATGAAGTGCGCCAACCCTCGGCTTCATGGCATTTGAACAAACTGCAAATAATTCAAAAAAATGCCTAAAATCCATTTATGGTCTCCCTAAGAGATATCCTATGAATGAATTGCATTTAATCGCAAATCTGCCAACAATTAGAGAACAGATTATGAAAATTCAAGAAGGATTCGAAAACAAAACTCAATTTGTCGAAAATCGGCTGATCCGATCGTTGCATTAGAAAGGTGTCACTGTGATGTTAGTTAGATTAAAAAAAGAAATCAACATCATCATGCTTTATCGGCCATTCAGTAGCCTTCGGTGTGAAGTCTTTATGCTGCAGTCTCTAATTACGCTCGAATCACGAATCACGCTCCTCCACACCACCTTGTCAAGGAGACAGTTGTTCTGTACACTGAAAGTCACTAGGCTCCTGAATCAGATTCAGTGAAGTCTTTAAACCTTCTTGTAATTCAACCTCTAGGCCGAGCACTTGAAACCTGTGCATAGAATATTCTCTTTGGTAGTCAGTTATCACCGATACTTTCAACGTTATCTTATTGCCCCCTGCGAAAAGCCCTCCTAAGTTCCCTAATGTCAGTAACTTCCAGGTCCTAAACCAGATAACCACAGTCTACCCAACTCCCATAGCAATATGAGATCTGTGGCCTAAAGAATGACTCGTGAATAAGTAAGGGTCGCTACTTAACTATTACTGTAGCGATGATCGGGCACCACTTTTTTGCTGCCCGTGCCCGCCCTACCCTCACCCAAAATTAAAAAAAATACCCGCCACAGATGGCGCCTGTGAAATTTTTTCCCTTGCCCGCCTGGCCCTTGTCCGACATTTAAAAAAAATGCCCGCCTGAAATGTGACCGTCAATTTCATGCCCAAATCTGCCCGTTCACCGTTCACACTTCAAAAATTGAGTTCAAAATGTTTTCAACCATAGTTCTAAACAAACGTGGTACTGTAAAGGTTATCATACTGTAAAGGTAATTATGAGGTAATCAAGATAATCTCATAAATATTCAAATGAAGATAATTTTCATTTGTTATCTTTGTGTAGAATTAGTTATTTAAATCGTAACTAAGTCATGCATGTCGCCCGCTAAATTTGTGCCCGTGCCCTAATTACCCTAAACTTCCCTATCGGGCACGGGGATAATTGAACGAAGTTTTACAAAAGCAGGCTAAGCCACAAATGTCAAAATTATCTTGCATCTCATTTTTCGTAATTCTTGAATCTAATGAAAAAAGGGTATGCAAGATAATTTTGACATTTGTGGCCTAGCCTGCTTTTGTAAAACTTCCCGCCCGCTCATCTCTACTATACTTGATGCGCACATGTGAAATGAGAAGCATACAGTGACCCATATTTCATTTGTGTTTATATGTGGCAAGATTTGAAGTTTACGCATACAAGGAACTCACGTTAAAATACGATTTTTACTGAGCTGAATCGGCAATGAAGGAATTTGACTATCCTCACTTGATGTTATGTGAATTGCGGGCAAAATTTTTAGACATTTGGTAGAAACTTTGGAAATTTCTTTCAAAGTAAGTAAATTTATAAACGAAAGTATGAAATTTTATGTGTGATAATCCACACCTACCACATGGAAGTCGGCGTCGATGTTTTTAAAGCTTTGTTTAAGCTTTGACAGAGTGACACTTTTCCAGGGGCCGCATTTTCAATACACGAGAGATGAATTTTACTGGAAAATGACACTATTCCACATAGAAAAGTGACGTAACTTTCCAGGGACATTGGGACATGCACTTCTCGTGCATTGAAAATAAGGCCACAGGACAGTCACTAACTCCCGGGTTATGATTGATTCAGGAATTGTTATTCATGAAATGCAAAATGATCGCTCCGGATGAAAATATTTTCCAGTTAGTAAAAATATTTTAATTTAAGAAACCGCACGGCGATATAGTATTTTGTGGTCCTAGAACGGTAAAATAATATTTCGGAACGAGGTGAAGTAAACCGTCCAAGGCGGAGCCGACGGCCTTGTTGACTCCACCGAGATCCGAAATTTTTTTTTTTGCTGTCCGTGGGTCACACATACTTTTGTGTACAGAGAGCTTCAAAGTTGCTCGAGATAAACAAAACTTTTTTAATTAAACAATTAAACAAATTTTCTCGCACTAGTGCGTAAAAAAAGCTCGTGTTGGCAAACACACATCTCGTGGTCAAAATAACTAATCAGCCACAGGTAATAAAAACTACTGTTGCCACTATTCGGGTCAATAATTGGCCAATTAGAGCATTAAAAATCACTGAAAATAGGACTATAATATGCCGATTATAGTCGGGTTGCATACATTCACATGTTTCCGTAATAGTGTTATCATTGTGGACTCGACTATAATCATACAAAACATCCTTTTTCCATCGGCGCGATAACTAGAAGTCGAACAACTAGAGAAAATCAGATTTTCTTTTGAAGAATTCTAATGTGCCGGCGCGTCGCCGCCGCCGAAAATAAGTTTGATGTACGTCGGAATGCGCCGCCAGAAATAAACAAAAAATCGCTTAGCCGTCAAAAAGATTTTTCGAGCTATTGTAGTAGGTGAATTGAATTGTTGAGCGAAGAGGGTGTACTATAGCCTAATTCATTTCAGATTAATTTCTTTTTTTCGGCTTGTGTAGTTGTTTTTCTGGTAGATAATCGAGCCTAGATCACCGTTTGGGAAGATCATTTTCCGAAAAAATTGGATTTAGGTGAGTGGCGGACCAACTACATCTGCCTTTTTCTAACCAACGCTTTAGAATATAAGAACAAAAGTCGTCCGCCACCCACTGTACACTGTACACAGTTTCGTGAAAAATTGGCTGTTATCCGACAAAAATTATTTCAAGAGATGGAAGCACTTTCTTTGCTGAAATTGCAATTTACTAGTTAATATTTTCGTCATTATCTCGTTCATGGCCCCACTTTCTACGTCAAAAAGGTGCTTGGGGGCCATCCATAAATGACATCCAGTTTTTTCAGTGCTGCCAGCACATTTAAATCGTTAATAACTTGCCAAATATCCATTCTGGCGAGTCAAACATGTGTTGTACCCCCTAAATATCCCCTAATTGGGGGGTAGAACACACGCTTGACTCGCCAGAATGCATATTTACTTACTTACTTACTTACTTACTTTACCGGCACTACAACCCATTAAGGGTCTTGGCCTTCTCCAACATGCTTCTCCAACCGGGCCTATCTGCAGCTAACGTCTCCCAGCTGGTTACTCCCACAGTTCTTAAGTTGGCAAAAGCAGCGTCGCTCCACCTGGACTTGGGTCGCCCTGCACTCCTTTTGCCTTCAGGTTTTGACTTCAGAATTTTTTTTGGAATACGATGTTCATTCATTCGTTGTACGTGACCGAGCCAACGTAGTCTATTTATTTTTGTTGTTCTGACTATGTCGGGCTCTCCAAAAAGCTCTATGAGCTCGTGATTATATCGTCTGCGCCATCGGTTCAGTTTTCGGTCAAATACTGGTCCAAATATTGTACGTATTGTACGTAGGGTGTCAAATGGTGTGGGTGTCAAATGGTGTGTTAAGCGTAATATAGTACTCCTTTATGTACCTTAGCCTCTGTCCACCTACTCCTACATCCTATCCTACCCGTGGTGACACCTGTTATAGTGAGCAACCCGCATGAACGATCAGGTAACCAACCCTGGTGTAGTAGTGTGGGTCACTTAGCATAAGGATTAGGGGGGCTGCCTTCGGGTAGTACCTAAACGGCACGTATAGGGAGGGCCGAAGGCAGCTAGGCGCTATCAAGATGGGATGGCGACTTAGTATGGTGGCGGATGATCTCAACAGCAAGATACAACGGCAGCATACACAGCCCTAGTCAGATGGGCTACCATCACCACCTGGTGACTTCCCTACGGGTCATCGGGAGAAGGAAAGTAGGTTGGGCGCTTGGCTAACTCCCAGACACCGTAAAAACAGTCTTGTTATGAATTCCCCAACAGAATGCATATTTATCGAGTTATTAACGATTTAAATGTGCTGGCAGCACTGAAAAAACTGGACGTCATTTATGGATGGTCCCTTGCATATTTTTCCGCTAGGCACCAACCCTTTCGCAGTGAGGTGTCGGATACGCACCAGCAATTGTTTAATACAAGGAATCACTCAATTGATTTTAGTATCTATACATAAGTAGAGGTCTCTGGCAGGAGCGCTCCGATCTTTCACTTCGATTGACGCGATTATAGTCCTTGTGTTATAAAATACTATTACATAGCTGATCAAAAAATTCGCGAATGTTTTGGAAATGAATGTCTTCCCTTCGTTAGTTTAAATGGGCGGAACAGAAATCCTTCAACTACGCAGCACCTATTTTATTTTCGTTCAAATGATTCAGTTTACGATACAAATTTTCTAGTTGTTGGTTTTTAAGAGAACTAACTTAAATTCTCTCACAATGTTTAAGCCCTGTGAACATAAAAAAGCGGAACTACTTGTTTGCACTAGGTAAAAATTAATTTTTGGCAAGTTATTTTGTCAAGTTGGACATTTTGCTTTTACAAAATGTGTTTTTATCCCTTATACCTTTAAAGAGTGTACCAAAACATTATTTCCTTGTATACATAGTGTTCTGTCGGGGCGTAGTAAAAATGATGTAACTTGACAAAAAAAAAATATTTCCTTTTTAGACCCGTACGAGAAACAAAGTTCTACGAAAAGGGGTCTATTGCGTTTACCACGTCGCGACGTTTATAACCAGTCGAATTTCGACCCAGAGCAGGGAGGAGCATCCATCATGGTCCTTAGATGACGAATCAGCAACAAAAAGATGTCCGTCCGTCCGTCCTTCCGACAACACGTTAACTCCAGTAAAACTCAGTTGATTTTTAAAAAATATTTCTTCCCTGAAAGGGAATCGAAAATTTTTTTATGGGACTAAATCTGGGTACTGTCGGCCCAAGGGCCGCTTAAGTGTTCTTGGTTTTTTGTACATAACTGGAGAAAATCTTTTTCGATTTTCATAATTTTTTTTTAATCGACAGGTCTATGAAAGCCCAACAATTTGTAGGAGAAACTTTTTTGTGATTATGTCCTTGGACTTAGCTAGGGCACTAAAGCCGAGTCTGCTAGGGCTCAATATGTTTTTTATACATAACTTGAGTAAACCTCTTCCGATTTTCAAAAAAAAATTTATAATTGAAAGGTTCAAGATTGTCTCACATTTTACGGAAGTAAATTTTTTGATTAGAAGCTCTTCGACTTAGCTAGGACCTCAGTTTTAGGGACCCAACGTCTTTGTTTACATAAATCGGGTAAATCCTAACCAATTTTGTTAATTCCTTCTCTGTTTAAGAGGTAACCGAGTATCGAATTATATTCAAAAACAAATTTGGGTCTGTACTTGGGGCTCAAGTGGGCCTATGGTCGGTCCTAAGGTCGGCCCTAACCAAAAAAACATTTTTTTTGTCATATTGCAGAGCAGATTGAGGGAAACATTTTCGTCTATGGAACTATGTGTACGATGCCAGTTAGTCGGCCCTTGATAAAAAATTTTTTTTTTGCTGTGTTGTAGAGAAAATTGAGGAAAACATTTTTTTGTCTATGGAAGTATGTGTCCGAGGCATTTCCTTATGGCCATGGCTCTAGGTCGATCCCAAGGTCGGCCCTAGAAAAAAAAGTGCTTTTTTGCTATGTTGTAGAGAAAATTGAGGTGAACCTGGGGGTCAATCTTGTGCTATCGGAAGGGTTTTTTGCACCGTTGCTTCGGATGGGTTTTTCAATATTGCCCTCTCGGCAATTTCCAATACAATTTGATGCGGGCGTAATTTCAGACACTTAAGACTTCAACATAAGACATCAACTCTGTTTGCCACATCTAGTCTGATACGTACATATACATATGCATATGTTTTTAACTAGACAAATAAATATTTTTAACTTGACATTTAATTAGTACCCATAAAAACGTTTGTTGTTTCAAACATGCGTAGGAATAAAGAAAAGACACAACTTACCTTATTAGTTCACAAATAGGTAGGAAATAACCCCACGGGGGATATTTTCTTCGGCAAGAAGTTAACATTTCGATCGAATTGTCCTCCGGGTAGAGCCAAGATGATAGTGGCAGATAAACAGTCTGTCAGGAAAAAGGTTTCTATCCTGTGCTTATCCGGGAAAAACCAGAAATGTCACGTGTACACAACTTCAAGATAAGATATTTGGAACTCGGGGAAGTGATCCATTCGTCGCCTCGTATTTTGATTTGAAAAATTCGGTACGAAAAGTGTACAAAACGATAATTGTTATGAAGTACATGCTTTAAGATTTACGTAACATCTCAAAAGAGACAAAATGCTGAAAAAAGTCCATCAAGTACATGAAGCAGATCGATAACCACGCAAAATAAAAAATCTCATATGTTTACACGATATATTCAGTCACCATATAGGTGATAGTCACATTATCTGTTCGTTTTCAAGATTCAACGAAAAAAACGGCCCCAGATTGATGAAGATTGCAGATTGTTGAGATAAGTTTTTTCAAAGCAAATGTGGCGAATGTCTAAATTAAATGTTCAACATCGTGAAATTATTTTGTAATACTTTTTGAGATTAACACAAAGTCTTATCGAACACAGTTGTACTTTTAGCAGGTGGTTCTAAGTTTCTTATCGGAAACTACTGGCCCAAATATCCTTTACGAAATATGCAAGCTCTACTTCCTGGAATCTTTTCTTGGTTGAAACAAAATACGTAATGGTGAAGCTGTGGGCAGTGTCCAGTCCGCCCGTTAAGAAATGCAGATGCTCAGAACTGCACACGGCAGCCATAACTTTGAACTTCAATGAAACGAAATAAATATTTCATTTACTTCAGCGTTCTAAAGTTTGCAGCTTAAATTCGGCGAAAAGAATCTTTCAAAACTCCTTAGCAACTGAAAGCTTTTTCTTTTAATTTTATTACAGGTCCGTCGAATTATTGAAATCTAATTTATTGTGAAGCTAAAAAGCTAGTTAAGGGGCAGTTCACTCTATCTCAAGTACTGAGTCGTAAATAGTACAGTGTACGGTCTTTATCAACCCCAACACAGTGCAGAGACATCGATATCAGCACTTTTTTTAGATTGAAGATAATGCAATTGAAAAGTAGCATTTCTATTGTTGATAATTTTTTTATCTCTTCACTTAACAACAGTTAAGTAATAAAATTACTTCAAAATTAATGGGATATTTAACCCATAAATCAAGAACTTATGAATCATAGAGGATTTTAGAGCAAAAATTCAATTTGACTCTTGCAAGCCTAGATTATGTGATGGCATAATCTCAAATGCCCAAATGCCAATGCACAAAGCATACCAACAAGAAATAAGCTTTAACAAATAAGCACAACACGTATAGTGAGATTCAACATAAAGGTTAAACTTTCGATTTAGCTGTCTCTTTCAAACATATTTCCATACGCGTAAGATTGAATGAGTATAAGCGGCTGCACACGCCAATAACGACAAAAGAGCTGTGACAAAAAGGTATAACATTTTAATTGATTTTGTTTCCCAAACCTTTCGTCGTGTATTTCACTCTCCTGAATTTTATAATGCTAAATTTTCAGTACGTATTTCTATCTGTTTGAATCTTTTTTTATCTTTTTGCATCTACGTTCCATTTATTTCCATCATCGATCCATCTGTTTCTTCATTTATCCACCTGTTTGCATCTTCATTGATTGATCTTTCATTGATTGACATAGATGGAAAAAGATGTAAAATAGATATTGAAAAATGTAGAAACTTTTTCCATACTCGTTTCATCGGTTTCCCTTCAACATTCGATGATATATTAAAAATGGTACGAAGATGGATCGACAATGGAGATAGATAATTCGAAGATTGAAATAGATGCATCGAAGATGGATGTAGATGTAATGCAAAATTTAGCATTACAAAATTCAGGATAGCAAAATACACTCCTTTCCCAACTACTAATCTGCACATTAGGGGAGTGTATGGCAGGATAATAAAGGGCAAAATACCAAATTTGATGCATATTTGATGTATTTTTGATGTATGAGTGTTGCAAAGGTGGTGCAAAGTGGTGCGTTGTTGTTGTTTTGGTGTCGTATACATCCACAAAACCTGAACAACACTAACACATCACCAGTACATCACTCGTGATATATTGGTGATGTACTGGTGTTGTAATGGTGATGTATTAGTGTTGTACAAGTGATGTGTATATGATGGTAGAATTTTTTACGTCACATATGCAATTCATATACATCATGAACACATCAAATTTACGACACCAAAACAACACATAACTAATACAACTTTTAAAACACTCATACATAAAAAATACATCGAGAAAGCATCAAATTTACATCAAAACTTTCAAATCAAATTGTGACCAAAATCATAACTGTCAAAATAAAAATTTTGATGTAAATTTGATGTATATTCCATGTATTCTCGATGTATTTTTTATGTATCAGTGTTGTAAAGGTTGTATGTGATGTGTTCTTGTTGTTTTGTTGTCTTTTGGTGTGTTCATGATGTATGAATTGCATGTGTGATGTAAAAAATTCTACCACTTGTACAACACTAATACATCACCAGTACCTAACTAATATATCACGAGTTCAAATTGATCATGTATCGATGTACTGGTGATGTATTAGTGATATACTGGTGATGTATTAGTGATGTACTGGTGATGCATTAGTGATGTAGTGGTGATGTATTAGTGATGTACTGGTGATGTATTAGTGATGTACTGGTGATGTATTAGTCATGTATTGGTGATATGCTGGTGTTGTATTGGTGGCGTATTAGTGATATATTAGTGTTGTGCAAGTAATGTGTATGAAAACGACACCAAAACAACAACAACACATCACTAATACAACCTTTACAACCTTCACAACACTCATACATCACAAATATATCAAAAATACAACAAAAATTCATCGAATATACATCAAATTTAGTATAATTGCTCTTTATTATCCTGCCATATACTCCATTAGGGACGTCAAGTGTTAATAGCCAAAAAACCCGAAGGCATTTTGGCGGTTGGGTAACTACAGACATGTTATATAAGAGGTAAACCATAACATGGTGTCCTCTAAATCTAAACACTAACAACATAATACTTAAATATCCCTATGTTTTAAGCTGAGAATAGCTGATTGTCAGCTGTTAAATCTCATTAGAACTGTTCAAAACTTACTGATGCGGTCTTTCACAACAAATTTATCTTCCTCCTAATTGCCCACACATTATTTCGAGAAGAACTTGCCATTGCGTCAGGATAAGTTTGTTGAACATTTTCTGCAATTCTTCAATAATATTGAACTCCTTGACGCCTGCATAACGTTCAAGATTTCTAAGAAATAAAGTCAATTGTAATGTTACTAACGATGGGATCCCAAAATATGACTGAATTGCTGATGAAATTTGATTTCCGTGAGTTTCTCCCGCTCCTTATCCTTATCACCTTATGTGTTCTCGCATCACTAACTTCGCGTCGATGATCCTGCCTCTTTGACATCTCCTTCTATCGTAAGGCTGCTACCCGGTAAAGCCGCTTAATGCCACTGTCTGCAGTGTACACCCAGATAAATTAAGTATCATGCCGTATTTTGTATCAACCGAATTGTGTGTTAGTGTTCAGTAGACTCACTTCTGAGTTAGTAACTCCAGTAAATCACAGCAAATCACATCACATTTTTTTGCAATCTTGGTCGTGGACACAAAATAACACTGGAAACTACCGGCTTTTTAGCATAAACAAAGTTTTTGATTTACTGGGATTTACTAGGATTTACAAGTGATTGACTCAACCGTTCCAATTTGTTAAAAAAATGATCAAAAATAAAATCTCAAAGCGAGTTCCTACTCTTATTTGCAAATTCATAATAATACTTGCTTCTAATGGTTATGTGTTTAAAAATGCCAAAGTTTTTTTATCAATCAAAATGGTTTATCTAACAGTACGAGTACACAGATTCGCACCTGCCAACGTTTACAAAATCAAACGAAAGGAACCCCGGAGATAAAGATTTGTTAATTAAGTTTTCAATTTGCATATCCATGATGGCATCAATATGCCTCAAGGCTGCACCGCTTCTGGCGATGTAAAACCATATTCTAAGAGATGTTATCAGTCCTTGCTGATATGTTCCAATTCTAAAATCAATGCGTGTGCAACATCTGTTAATGATTTCAAGTTAGCGATTATCTGAAAAAACAGTCGTTTGAAATGATGTAACGCTTCAAAGATATCGCTAATCGCTAACAGTCCTATATTGTCCAGCCAAAAATGAATTCAGTTATCTAAGCGTTTTCTGATTATTCCGAACAATCGATTACATAAATAATTTACAAATAAAGTCAGTTTCTTCAGTAAAGGAGAAGCCTTGACTCGAGCAGGTAAAGGAATAACAATGAATTCTCTAATATTAATTGCTATTGCCACATCGGCAATATTTGCTGTGAGTGGTTATGAATTCCAAAGTCCCAAAATGGAACCATACACCAGCCCCTATGAATATAAGAAATTGACGTCGGATCGTTGGGATGAACGTGAACCGGTTGAGGGAATGAACCAATTCTACGAAGGAATTTTTAGAGCAAGATTGGACCATTTCCGGCCACAGAATCAAGACAGAGTTGATTTCGTAAGTCTTAAAATTTCAGAAATATTTTGTGGATAATTACATTGCCGATGTAACTGTAGACCTATCACGTCAATGCAAACCACTACAACCCAGAAGGTGGTCCAATATACATTCATTTAAAAGATTTTCGCGACTACTCAACCAGATGGATAGAGAGAGGTTTGATGGTTGATATTGCCGCTGAAACAGGAGCTGCTGTGTTAACATTGGATTACCGTTATTTCGGTATCAATCGACCAACTCCGTAAGTAAATTATTCGATGCACCGCGAGTAAATTTTCTTCTGTGGCGGCTAACAAATTCTCTTTATCACATTTTTAGAACCGCATCTTTCGAAGATCTTGAATTCCTTTCCGTCGAGCAAATTCTCGCCGATGTTGCCGAATTTGCCAGATTTGTCCGTCAATATATTGGCGGTGGTCGTTTCACTCCAGTTATCTTGTGGGGTTCTGGTTTCGGCGGAGTGTTATCGTTCTGGGCACGCAGTCGCTATCCCCATGTTATCGACGCAACGTAATTATGAACAAGTTGATGAGTTGTAATCAGTTTTGTAATATCTGAAAATTATTAGTTGGACGTCAAGTGGATATATCCAACCCGAACTTGCATCTTATGGACCATATGACATCTTTGAATATACATTCTTCATTCCCGATGACGGTCGATGCATATCACTGATCAGAAATGCTTATGACATCATTGCCTACCTCGTTATTAACCATCAGGGCGAATACTTGAGTGGACGCATGAACCTTTGCCATCCTGTCCAAACTGATAGTGAAGCCGACGTTGCAGCCCTCTACGAAATTACTATCAGAGCAATTCTATCGTTCATCAACGAATTCCAGTGAGAAAACGGAAATTTACGAATCATATAGGCCCTCCTTTTAACCGTTTACTCCCATTACAGTTACACCGGTGTCCGCTCATTCTGTACCGACTTAGGAGCAATCCCCGGAGATACATTGAACTCGTTCGCCAGATGGTTGCGATATGTGTATGGCGATGCTGAGTGTTTCGATCATAGCTACGATACACAGATTGTACATAATGTCAACACTACCTGGGGCTCACCTGGAACGATTGCAGGAAGTGAGTATTTCGTTGACCGTTGTGTAGCTAATAATTAATAACGAGCTGATAAGGCGAGACATTGATATCTTATCAATGACCTCGTTTTGGGTTACTGGATGGCAGTTACTGTTGAGAGGCACTCAACTCAAGGTCGTTAGCGCTATAAAAAAGGGCAACGCTTTTTGAGAAAAAAATAATTTCACTTCACCCAAAAAACAGAATGAAAAGAGTTTAGTCAAGGAAAAATGTACGTAACAGTGATTTTACATGAAAATTTCTATAATCATGAGGTTTCTCATTACCTTCCTGTGGAACAAAATTGAAAATTAACGTCCGCTCAGCATATGAATTATAATTGAAACTTGAATAATTTGACACAAGATGGAACTATAAAAAATCTATTGTTTGTGTGCTGATTTTACCCATATACAGTACGTAATTACGCATATACCGTACGTAATTATGCATATACCTACGTAATTACGTATAAAACGTACGCAATTACGCATATACCGTACGTATTCATGCATATACCGTACGTAATTCCGCATATACCGTACGTCATTATGCATATACCGTACGTAATTACGTATAAAACGTACGTAATTACGCATACACCGTAAGTAATTATGCATATAGCGTACGTAATTACGCATATACCGTACGTCATTATGCATATACCGTACGTAATTACGTATAAAACGTACGTAATTACGCATATACCGTACGTAATTAAGCCTATACCGTACGTATTACGTATCTATCGTACAAAAATCGATTGTAACGCAGGGAAAAATTCAAAATTTGAATTGCACTAAAAGGAACTATTCTACTGGTTAAAACCGTCGACGTAGACGGATATGCCTCGTTAGTTCGTAAGAGTCGAAAAGTCCTGTTTCCTTCTGAGCAAGCATAACTCATCGACGATTAGAAACGAACTTAATTTGCTTCATATTTGCAAAAAAATTACTAGTGAGTAAGAGTAATTTGTTAGAAACCAGAATCTGAACTACATTTTTTTGGGTCGCGACCTGACCCGAAAAAAAGAAAACGAAAACCCGACCTGACAAAAAAATAAATTCAAAAACCCGGCTCGTGAAATTGATTCGGGTTCGGATCGGGTTTTTATCGATTTTCTGGCGGCCCGCTAACCTCTATTGTGTTGTAGAAAAAATGAGAGGAACATTTTTTCCGTTGGGCCTCTTTGGTCGGCCCAAGGTCGCAGAATTTAGCTGTTGGGGTTGGAAGGGCTGTCACTAATCACTAATTGCATTCCCTTTCAATGAAGGCATAAATGACACGAATCTTCTTCTGTTACGACGAACTTAGGCTTGATAGGGAATCGTACTCCTGCTATAACAGTGAAGGTTGTTTTGTCTAATCAAAATGCAATGTCATAAATTATAGCACGGCAATGGTACTACTTACAATGTACTCAAATTGGTTCATTCTTATTGGCTGATACCAACACATGGTTACCTGGAATTGTAACATTGGACTACCATTTGGAGAAATGCGCAGATGTATTCGGAGCCGAGTAACTTGTTCATAATGTGTTGTCTGGAACTGGTCAATAACCTTTTTTTATTTTTAGGATCGATTATGAGACTCTTCGCAGTGCATTCAACACTTTGGTACAGGAATACGATCAGACAGTTTCAAATGTTGTTTACACCAATGGATACTTTGATCCACTCAGATATTTCGGAAGACTCTACGATCCATCTGGCTCTGGAGCCGTAGTGAACATGGACTGTAAGTAGTTTTGTGTTATTTGCTTAACTTCAGTGAATTCAAAACGCTTTTTCCTTACGAAAATAGTTGCTGCCAAATCAGCCGATCTCCTCTCACAAACAGTTAACGATCCTCAATCAATCTATGACGGAAAAACCGCAATTAGAGAGCATATTTTGAGGTGGTCAAACATGACCGGTCCATCAATATTTTGAAAGAATGAAATAAATTCTATTTTTAATCGTTTGTCTTGTTCTTTGAAAAACATCTAAAGTTGTTTTCCAACGTCCGCATAGTTCGAGTCATAATCATGGAAAGAAAGAACAAATCTTGAAGTAGAAAGTTGTCAAATGTTCCTAGAATTCGGCAGCTCTGGAAAGTCACGAAGACAGTCTCTAACAACTTGACTCTTTTTTTTTGTTGACTCTAGTGACACAGTGACACTGAAAGCTCGAATAGCTCGTTTGCAGCGTATAAAATATAAGGTTGATGTTTGTAGACCCGATCCACGACTTAAACTGATGATGTATTGACACTGGATGGACCTTACCGAGCTTTGTAGGGCTTGTCAAATGTAGTTGTGGAGATGTTCTCTGTTCCGGAAGAAGTTCTAGTTTTAAGAAGGCAAAATTACCCAGGGCAATATTTTGCTTTTTAAAAACCGGCCCTTACTCAGGACCTCTTCTTCAAGCATTTCAAATATAGTAGTCTAAGAGAAAACCAAAAAATCTGACAAACTGCGTTCGAATCCCGAAGTTCTAAGTGCTGAGGGGACGGGTTAGCTCAGTGGTAACGTACTGGCTTTCCACCAAGAATACCCGGGTTCAAGCTCGGTGAGGATAAAATTCTGTATAGGATTTTTCTTCAATTTGTAGCATATGAAAGTAACGTTCCTAAGCATACCCAAGCTTCTAAAAATGTGTAGTTGTGGTGTTCACAACGAACCGTACACAGAAGAACGACATGTATGACGTCACCCATACACGATGAATTCTGTGTACAGATATCTGAGTCTATGTTAAGGCGGAGATATAATGAACACCAGATGAAATCCTATATATGCAGCTACAATCTATAGGCGTGGTTCGGAATTCACGTAAAGCATGTGGTCCAACAAACAGATTAATGGTTGTTCACACAAATGCCCTAGTTTAGGCTCGTTTAGAATAAGCATAGTTAAGTCGGAGGCTTGAAGATGTATCGTAATGTCCAGGCCCAAACAGCGAGATTCATTTGGCGTGTACGGCTTGTGCCGGAGGCTAGAAGATGTATCGTAGTGCGTGTGCTCAGACGACGAGGCTCATTCGGCGTATCGCTTACAACTATCCGTTCTGAAATGGGAACATTTAAATGTGGGAATCTAACTAAGACAGAATACATGACTAGGTGGAATGATAGAAGAGTAACGGTGAAGGAACAAAGATCTATGTTTCAAGGCCAGTTGGCCGCCTCGACCAGAAAATCTAAAAAAATCTGCTGAACCCTCTGGATGAGGAGTAGTGATGCAGTTTGGTGTCACAATAACTTTTCTTATTATTTCTGTTGACTTTTATAGAAGCATTAATTACATTTTTCGTAGTTCTTCTATAAAAGTTTAAAAATATTCTCTAACATTCTGAAACAATACAGGTTTTTCGAACATCACAGTCAACGAGGATATTGTGAAAAAAACCTTGTTGAGTATGGACCTCAGTAAGGGGATTAGTCCAGATAAAATGTCGCCGTTATTCCTCCGTGAATGTGCAGAATTGCTATCTCGACCTCTATCAATCATTTACACAAAATCACTGCTGGAATGCTATTATCCAAATTTGTGGAAGATGGGTCATTTGATACCAGTATTGTGTCTTACCAGTGTGATACCAGTTTTAGTTTTGGAGCAGCTAAAATTCAATATTTTCCCACAGTCATCACCTACTCAACATGGCTTTTTCCCGGGTAGGACGGACATATTCCTTGCAGATATCCACAAAGCCTTCGATGTTATACGATCTGTTCGACTGGTAAAGAAGATGTTAGATGAGAAATACCAACTTTGCAATTCAATTCTACTCCGGTTTTGCTCCTTCTTATCGCGTCGGAAACAGATGGTGAAGATAAACTCAGTCAAATCTAATATAATTGATGTTCTTTCTGGAATCGGTCAAGGCTCAATACTGGCTGCCCTTTCATTCGTAATCTACTTCAACGATTCTGATGGTGCTCCTGGTCCCACTAGAGACATTAATCTTGCAGACGACAAAAAGCAAGTTCACAACAGCATTTCTACCATCGATGATACTCACTTCATGCAAGAATCAATCAATAATTTTGTGAAATGGTGCTCCGACAGCGACTTTGAACTCAACTCCAGTAAATGTAAGGTGATTAGCATATACCGGAAGCGTTCTCCAATCTTGGCAGACTATCATATGAACGCCAACCTGATTAATTGTGTTCACAGCACAAAAGACATCGGAGTCACATATAATAACAAGTATTCCTTTAATGACCACTTAGAACTCACTATAAAGAAGGCTATGTCAATGCTTTCATTTGTAAAACGGCAGTGCTATGGGAGATTTAACGTCGGAACAGCGAAAATGCTTTACTCCGCCATAGTTCGTTCGCATCTCGAATTCGCTAGTACGGTTTGGGCACCTCATCACGCGGTTCACATTCAATCTATAGAGAGTGTTCAAAGACAGTTCGTTCTTTATGCCAACCGTGACCGTCGGATTGAAGGAGATACCGACTCCTATCGGATTCGTCCATATGCTGATAGGTGTGCTGAACTAAACCTTAAATCCTTACTAAGGGGCCGAACCAACGCAGCGATCTTTTTCATCCATGATGTCCTGACTGGAAAGTTGAACTCTCAATTTATCCGAAATAGGATTATTCTGAACGATGGTACACATGTCTTACGAAGATCTTCATTGATTAGAATCACCGGAAGCGATCATGAATATTCTCAATTTTCACCATTCAACTTCGCATGTCGGTTGTTCAATCTTGCCGCAAGTCACGTCGATCCTACACTTCCATCTCGCGATTTTAGAAACGAAGTGCACATACTAGACAATTCGGTGTAAGGATTACTATCAAGTCCACCAGATCGGGTTCTGACCTGATTTTTTTTGACCTGGTTCTGACCTGGATTTCCAGGTCGGGAAAAAACCAAATAGGGTGCTGACCTGGTTGACTTGGTTTTATATAACGAATAGTAGAAAATATTTTTTCAATAATTTTTTGAAATCTAAAGTATCGAAAAGTAAGGTTGATCATCGGGCAAATATCCCAAAACACTCATATTAAAATTGTACGCTTTGAAAATTGTACTGTACAGTCTGACATTTGTTGACGGAAGATTTTAATTTTTTTAAAAACATACGATGGAAAACATGCGGGGTCTGTGTGTAGAAAAGCTATTGTGATAATCCGAAAAGTTCTTCAGTAAGGAACAACCAATTTTCTAAGCTGAAGCAAATTTTCTACTCTTATGCTTTGAAAAGACATGCAATAACAAAAAATAAAAATTAAAGAGTATTTTTCATAAAGGGGAGTGCGGGAAACGCCTCAAATGTGAATTTACGCTGCATTTTATTTTTACAAAATCAACATCTGATACAGCCATTAAAAAATACCCTCAAAAACCACTAAATTGAACGTTATTTTCATGCATAAATTTCATTACAGTAGCCGCAACATTGAGCAAAGTCGGAGCTGTCTTTTATCAATGCCATCGTGAAAATGCCTTCTATCCTTTTTTTTTGTATCTACTAGCAATTTTCGCGAGCTCAAAAAGTCTTTGGTTCGATTACATTTCATTAAAAAACCACTTGCGTTTATTGAAGAGAAATCGTTTTTTTAAACAATATTCGTCACAAATACTTTCTCCGTAAATTATTGAAAATTCCCATCCCAAATTGCCGAAGATATTTTTCAGAAATAATTACATTGAAACTTTTCAATCCGAGCGTTTTAAAATACCAATCAACAAAATCAGATAATTTTTTATTCGCTTTTGTCTCTATCATGTTAATAGTTTTGATCAGAAATGGTCGCGATGGACGCAAATGTTCTCATTTATCTGAAAAAACGAAATATCGAAAAGAAAATCAAATCGTACAACTATTGATGCACAACAGGAATTGCAGGCAAATTTTGTAGCGTTAAATGGAAAAGGTGTGCATGTGAAGGCTTGGAATATTCATACCTTAAATTATTTACCAAATTAAAATTTTCAAATATAACTTACGTTAAAAAAAATTTTTCCCTTAATTCGTTTCGAAAACTCACACAAAATTGAAGCAGAATTTTTCAAAACAAAATTAACGAAAAATTATCCTTCCGCGTGTAATTTTATTACTCTTATATACCCTTTATACCCTCGATTATACGCACACACACGTTCATTCTCATTCGACAAAACACGGGCAAAAACATACCAGAAAACTCGAAAAAACGAATCAAACGATTTGATACAATTTTGAATTGCTAAGAAATTACGAAAGTTGCAGAATCATATTTTAGCCAAAATACTGAATGATAGATTTTCATATTTACAACATGAATAAATTAGATGTGGCTGCAGCTTTTGAAACACTCAGAACGCAAAAATAATTTGTAATTATTGAATGCGAAGAGGCTGCAGAAGGCTGTTCCCGCAAGTTTTTCACGGGAATGACTGTTTGCAGCCTCCTCGCATTCAATAATTACAAATTATTTTTGCGTTCTGAGTTTTTCAAAACCTGCATTCACATCTAATTTATTCATGTTGTAAATATGAAAATCTATCATTCAGTATTTTGGCTAAAATATGATTCTGCAACTTTCGTAATTTCTTAGCAATTCAAAATTGTATCAAATCGTTTGATTCGTTTTTTCGAGTTTTCTGGTATGTTTTTGCCCGTGTTTTGTCGAATGAGAATGAACGTGTGTGTGCGTATAATCGAGGGTATAATGCGGACAGCAATTCGAAAAAAAGAAAACAGTTTTGGACTTTGTGTTTGTTCGTAGATAGTAATAAAATTACACGCGGAAGGATAATTTTTCGTTAATTTTGTTTTGCAAAATTCTGCTTCAATTTTGTGTGGGTTTTTGAAATGAATTAAGGGAAAAATATTTTTTGACGTAAGTTATATATTTGAAGAACTTTAATTTGGTAAATAATTTAAGGTATGAATATTTCAAGCCTTCACATGCACACCTATTCCATTTAACGCTACAAAATTTGCTTGCAATTCCTGATGCGTATCAATAGTTGTACGATTTGATTTTCTTTTCGATATTTCATTTTTTCAGATGAATGAGAACATTTGCGTCCATCGCGACCATTTCTGATCAAAACTATTAACATGATAGAGATAAAAGCGAATAAAAAATTGTCTGATTTTGTTGATGTGTATTTTAAAATCCTCGGATTGAAAAGTTTTAATATTATTATTGCTGAAAAATATCTTCGGCAATTTGGGATGGGAATTTTCAATAATTTACGGAGAAAGTATTTGTGACGAATATTGTTTAAAAAAACGATTTTTCTTCAATAAACGCAAATGGTTTTTTAATGAAATGTAATCGAACCAAAGACTTTTTGAGCTCGCGAAACTTGCTAGTAGATACAAAAAAAAAGGATAGAAGGTATTTTCACGATGACATTGATAAAAGACAGCTCCGACTTTGCTCAATGTTGCGGCTACTGTAATGAAATTTATGCATGGAAATAACAGTCAATGTAGTGGTTTTTGAGGGTATTTTGTAATGACTGTATCAGATGTTGATTTTGTAAAAATAAAATACAGCGTAAATTCACATTTGAGGCGTTTCCCGCATTCCCAAGTACGAAAAAAAAACCTTAAGATTTGATTTTTTGTATATTTCCGTATTTGTTCAACTAGATTGATGTTGACCATGAATGTTAGCGTCCTTATCTTACAGAATAGGTAACACAAAATAATAGAATATCTTAAAATAATTCGATCAAAGGAGAATTTCAAAAATATTTGGAGCTGCCACAATTTCCAGCAAAGTTTTCGCGTCTGTATTGAGCTTTTGGAAGTTGGATGAAAAAGGATGCCCGTTTCTAAGCTCAATTGTTTGCAGCTCATCATCGACTGTGAGGTCGAGAGAGATATTGCGGCAGTTGTTCACCTCATTACACCTTGCAGGTGTGCGTTGCAATCAAATACTCTACAAGCTAGTATGTGATTACGGAGTTGGTGTAGACAGGGCCTTTTATAACATACAAACTCGGATGAAATATATACCCCAGGCCCATGTCAGTCCGCCCCGCTTTTTTTAAATCCACCCCAGTGCATCCCAGTGAAACTCATTTTCAACTTTAAAGTTCAACTCATTTTCAACTAAAAAAATTCGCTTGTGGCGCTTTTTGTTGATTCCTAATATTCAGCTGGACAAAAATGACAGATTTTTTCACTGAAAAGAGGTTCTAAAGTGGACAACATGAATTTTTTCTTTTGTATAAATAAAAAAATTGTAGTCTACAGTCGACAACAGTTCTGACAGGGTTGTGCCCAAAATTTTGCAATTTGAAATAATTTCGCCTTCGGCGCTTTACATTATATTTTTTCCTAGTGTGTTTTCTTCTTTTGGAAACTGAATTTTCCAACAAAGAGATAGATAATAAGTATGGATTTTTTATCCAAAATCCTCGCGAGTGGAAAATTTTCTCGCTCGCGCTTCTTACACGATCTTTGTCCATTACAGGCAAAATAAAAGTATGCATAAAAGGCAACACTACTTATTGAAAAAGTTGGAACATTCAATTGAAAATTTGGGCCCTCTCAATACAAAATTTGGGCCACCTCGATGAAAAATCCCCCAGTCCAAAATCCTTATAAAAAGCTACTATTTTTAGAATCTGAGTAATAATTTTGTCTGTCGCCTACACTTGTGCGCAAAAATATTCGTTTTTCAATGATTTCACTGAACCAAAATATTTTTTTAAAAAAGTAACACGACAATTCTCACTAATAATATGTTATTTTTAAATAAAAATTGGTTTGTAGGTGATAGCTCAACTGACTCCTACAAAAGTGAGCAGTTTTCGTAAATTTATGTCATCATCCGAAGCAATTTTTTATTCACAAGTAACACATTGACAATAATTGTCGTACTGCTTTTTTAGAAAAATATTTTGATTCATTCATTCATTCATTCATTCATCGAAAAACGAATATGTAGGCTACTTTGCAAAGTGTCTATTTATCTGAAGTAGTGAATATCCACTTTATGTGAATCGGTTTTAGTCATAATATAAGTTCCTGGAACTTATTTCCAGCTTTATTATTTTAGGTGAAAAAAAATCAGGTCAACCTGGTTCCATCAGGTCAAAACCAGAACTGGTCATTTTTGACCTGGTCTTTTTTCGACCTGGTTTTTTCGGGTCGAACCTGAATCTAACCAGGTCGACCCAACCTGATAGTAATCCTTAATTCGGTGTTCCAAACTTTTGGTATGGTTGGATAATGTGTTTGTTTTGGTGCTTTCTTTACACAATGACTACTTAAATCCGAAAGCACTTTCCCGGTGATTACCTTTTACGTCTTTTCTAAGCTTTTCAAAAAGTAAAATTATTATTTTTATTTATGCAGAACATCACCCTGATTGCTGAAATTTTTGACGTCTACATCGTCTCCATGACAACGTATTTGATGACGGCTACGTTTTAGATGCTACCCGTTGCGTCAGTTGATGATGCTCATCAAACTGATTACTTTAAAAGTCATCAAAAAGTGATCATTTTCATACAATTTTTCGAGGGCATCAAACTGATTACTTTAAAAGTCATCAAAAAGTGATCACCATTGACACAGGGTACTCTCTAATTTCGACTTTTCTTTTTTTTTCAATTTTTGAAGACGTCACTTTGGCAATTTAATTATTTATGACATGATGGCTGATATTTTTGACATCTACATTGGTTATGACAACGTATTTGACGACGCCTCAGATGCTACTTTGAAATTTCGACTTTTCTTTTTTTTTAAATTTTTGACGACGCCATTTTGGCAATTATATGTTCTTCTTTGACAATCTATGTCTTTGACAAAGATTCTTAAATTATTTGTTCTTGTGACTTTCGTTATGTTGATTTTGACGTAATATTTTTGATGTTTTCTTACTTTTTGTTTGTAAATTTTTTGTAATTTTCCTTTTGTTCTATGTTAATGTTATTAATGTTATTTATATATTGTAACGTTTTCATGGTTTTTTAACGAGGGCTATGACAGCAGTCATAGTCACTCTTTTTCCATGTCAGCTAGAAAATAGTAGACAATAAAATTATTATCAATCAATCAATAGAAAATACGACAAATTGTAACGTCTATTTTTAAATGTTAATAGTAGCAGTCAACTTTAAGTGTGCAGAAGTTCGTGCCCCTGAGGCAAATCGCTCCTGGAGGGATAATATGGCATAGTGGTGAACGCGCTTGCTTTCCACGCAGAAAACCTGGGTTCGATTCCCGGGATGTATAGGATTTTTCTGTAATAAACTATCTATATGGAACGTCCCTAGGCCTACCCAAGCCTCAGAATCTGGGTAGTTTCGGTATTTGATGCCCGAAACGAGAAATTAGGTACACAAATGTGTGACGTCACTCACACATTGAGAAAGGTGAATTATGTGTACCATGACCATGGCACCTGGTGCCATATTGTGGACGGAAGAAAATCGATGGGGAATTTCGTTGACATGTGAACCCAAATAGCCCCTCATAGATGGCGCTGTACTGGACATACACCCATTCGAAAAATATGGTGGACAGCGAACATGGTGTGAACGATGATGGCCACTAAAGTAGATCGCACAATAGTTATTTACGTACTTGGTAATAGGCATGTAATTCATTTCCGAGTGACGTATTATGTTTTTCATGCTTGCTATCAGGGACGAAAGTTGAAAAATGTAAGCCCAAGGGGCGAAAGCGCACAGCTTTCGCCCTGTGGGATTACATTTTTCTTTTCGTCCCTGGTAGGAAGCATGAAAAATAAGAACATAATCACTTCGGCTCGTCGAACCTGTTACCTGGTAACCTCCCGATAAGAATGCATCGTAAATATCAAATATAACAGTTGAATTATATACAAGTAGTATGTAGTTCTTAAGAATGTATTGTAAATAATATGAAAAATGTATGTAACAAAAAGATATCAGATGCGAAAAAGCCATACGATTAAATAATTAAAATCGCTCCTGGATAATCCACTTAGGCTATGATGGTTAAAAAAGTAGAGGCGTGCAGGTCGAGCTTTTTCCGAACCACAACCCGACCCGAGCACAATTCAAAATTTAAACCCAAACCCAATTCAAAATTTAAACCCGACCCCGGCCCGACCCGAGTAGAAAAATTTGAAATTCGATCCGACTCGACCCCGATTTAAAATCGAAATTCGACTCTAATTTCAAGCACTATTACCCTAGCTGCTAGTTGTTTGAAAAAATCCGAACGTTTCATAAGTTTTCTTGAAACGATTACATTGAAATGGAATTAAATTTAAGCCAGTTTTATAATGAAATTTTCTATATTTGCTTCAAGAGAAAGATTTCTTGTCGTCTTGATAATAATGATATTCATTATTGTGTACAATGCATATAGCTTATTTTTGGGTGTGATTGTAATGCAGGGTGTATGTTATGACGAAGAATAGTTTAACAATTTATTGAAAATCGGAAACCCGACGAAAAAGAAACCCAGACCCGACCCGCCCGAGCTTTCCTCAACCCTAACCCGACCCGAATCGAACAAGTAAAAAGCAATTCGGGTTTGGGTCGGGTTTTTTTTCGGATTTCGGGCAACTCGCACACCTCTATAAAAAAGTCCTCTGTTTGTTGCAATTTTACTTCGCGAAAATGATCTAGACGAGGATAAAATAAGAATATCATCACTGATCCTTTCTCTAGTGCATGAACTCGTTCTGTAATCGTCGTGCAGACTTTTTCATTTTCTTCATCAAAACCAGACGTGTGCATTCCAGAATAAAAAAACTAATTCTTTTTGGTATGGATGGACTAATTTAAACAGTTTCTTATACTGTCCGAACAGACTACCGTACAAAATTAAAGACGAATTGAAGAACCAACATTGTTAGACATTATTCAGGTCGTTAGTAACCCAAATCTGTTGAAAAAACTACCGGAAGAAATTTTTCCTCAAATAGCCTTGTTCACTGAAAATCCACCATTGCTGAATTGAATTTTTGCAGGTTGTTAAAACTCTTGGAAGATATCAAGAACCATTTTTTTGTCATTTTCTCATCAAATAAATATTTTATGGTGGCATGGCTTGCTGATTTTGACGAAAAATTTTTGGCACTGTCCATGTACCAGTAAGAATTTACGCATCTACTTAAAACGACGGCGCAAACCTTAAAATTGACTAGAGGATCTTATTCAGCAGAATCCTGGTGCCCTATAGATCTTATTTCCGGGTGGGGACGTAAGAAAAAAAAATAAAACGGTTTTTTCGATCCACCCTATATGCTCACATGGGAACATTACCTTATTGATTATCTATCGAATTGAAGAAAACAGAAAGGTCATTCGCCCATTTTAAAGCAAAGTTGACGCGAAAATAGAGTGTCTGAAAATAGTCCTCTCTTCCTGCAAAAAATTATATCCAAGGAAGTCTTTGCAGGGAATGGTAGTAGCGATGGTCTTCTATCATTCTATTCCATTGGAGCAGTTTTTCAGAACAGGGCTGTTGCACTGAGCTAAAGCTACTCAAAGTTTGACACATTATTGACGAATCACTCCCCAAAGAGGAGGGATAGCGACGGCTTAAGGTACACTTGCAATATGGCAATGTCGCAAAGCCTACAACAAGTCGAGGGGCCTATCTCCCAAATCTTTTAACAATATTATTGCTGATAGGTGAACATGGTTTGGAAACTAAATTTTAAAAACTAATACCTTCAATACAAATCCATCGAAAATCGTTGCTCTTATCTCAATTGCAACCAGGGGCGTGACAGTCTTTTGTTTTGATATTTGCAAGTAATATTCGACGTGAAGTTAGCTGCAGTTGCGACCGAATCTAACTTCATTGCAAAAAAATCAGCTGATTTCATTCATAAATTTACCAAAATCAGCTGACTTCATTGAAAAGTTAAAAATCAGGTGATTTTTTTGCAACTGCAGCAAACTTCACATTGAGTATTACTTGCAAAGATCAAAACAAAAGACTGTCACGCCCCTGACTGCAACCAACTTCGTTATAATAAGGTTACCAAAACAATGTAACTAAAGTGAAATAGCTACGAACGGAGATAGTGCAGACATGACGATTATACCCAGCGCTGTGGTGGCCAACCGAACTGGGCATGTGGTCTACTACCACCAAAGCAAAGCAGGACACTATACACAGACGGCTCTGTCATAAATGGATTGTTTGGCATTCGTCCCAAAATAGAAAAACATATCTAATTGGGTGCTCAGGCTCACTCGTATATATTTCTTGCTGAAACTAGAGCGATCTTGGGAGGCGCTTACTACTTTAAAAATCAAAATGAAATGTTTTCAACCAAAATTATCCGCTCAGAATGTAAAAAAAACTTCAAATTTTCCTTTTTCATTAGTCCACTTTAATTAAAAACGGATGCGGGTATGCCGCTCAACAATTGGTCAAAATAAATCCTGCACGGAAAACGTTGAAAAGGTATGGGGGAATGTCTGCCCATTAATAGGCTCGATTGGGCAGATAAACTCATTTTCAAGCCCGTAGTCGTTAGCTTGAGGACTAACTAACATTAACATGCAATGTACAAAGAAGAACAATTAGGAACTTGTATAAGAAAAAACACCACCCTTGGAACTATTATTGGTGCTGTAACGGGACGCTGCAAATTGAATAAACACCTACATATCATGGGAATAAACAACACGGCTACTTGTGGAAGGTGCAACGAAGAACAAGCACCTCGAGAATGTTACTTGATTGTTGAGAAGTGGCAAATTTTGGACTCAGACTTAAGTCAATTGCAAGTTTTTCGTTTGTTTTCATAAATGTAATTGCAACTAACTTCATAGCAAACGTAAGCGATTTAAATGAATGTAAAATGCGACCAACTTAACTCTGAATGCAAACGAAAAGTTTTCCAAAAATAAAATGAGTCCTAAAGTAATTCAAATATTCATCACTTACGATAGAAATGGTCTACCCCTAACGTGGGTGAACAATAAAAAAACAGACAATGCAGTATGGGCTTACAAATCTACTGAAAACGAGCTTATAGATAATGACAGAAATCAAATCAGCTAAACGACTGCACATCTTCAAAGACATTCAGTCCCAGACAACGATGATGATGTTGAAGGTGAAGCAGCCAATACTAATACAACGTTTCTGTCCTACGAGATGGTGTGCTAGAATCAAGTTGCTTCGGTCAGTGAATCCAAATTACAAACAAATTTTGGATTTATGTGACCACACCATCTCAGAAACCAGAGAAGCCGGTGTTAAAGCTAAAGGTTTTCTGAGCTATCTAAAACCATCCGAATCTCTCATTTTGCTGAAAAGTACGATTGCCACGTTGGATCGCGTTGAGACACGAATCCTGGATACACCTACAATGGGACATGCGATTTTGAATTGGATTTTCTTGTCGAGCATCGTACGATATTTTACGAAATGGAAGACGTGAAGAAGCAAAACTTTAAGGACCTGACACTACTATTTTATAGAATTAAAGACCAATAAACGTAAACAGTTATGGGTGGGTTTAAGTTCATTTAATTGAAAAACAATCTTAAAACTGAACATTTACTTGAATTTTCAATTTGATTCAGCGGTTGGAAAGATGGACCATTCCCTTACCAATCCGTCAATTTGTCTTTTAGCTTCGTATAGTGGATATGGATCGTTCAAATGAAGTGAACCCAAATCTGACGATTTCGAATGATCTGCAATCGTTGAAACGATTTTAGTTTAGTGATTTACAAAAAATCAAGTTGAATTTACAATCGATGTTAATGGATATGCCTTTATCTTCATATAATCGTCCAAAGAATCTCGACGGATCAATGTTACCATTCGTGTAAAGAGTATCTTCAATGGAGTGTTCGAATTCTGTGTGCAAAGTACGAACAGCTGAGTTTAAAGTAGCTTCATCGAATCTGACAATTGAAACTTCGATCTTTAAAAAAGTAACAGAAATAAATTACGGGGACTTACTCTCGTCCAAATATTTCGTTACACTTTCTCAAATGATGTCCTAAAGAAACATTTTGTGGAATCCATGTGTACCGATCGGCAACTGCAAATCCTCCCAATTGAGTGCATTGCAGGTAATATTGTTGTCGTTCTACATAAGAGATTGTTTGTAAATAAGAGAAATTGTAAACGAAAATTATCTTACGTCCAGTATTTGTGCCGTAAGAGCCCCATTCAGTATCGTTGTGACGGTCAACCAATGCTGAGAATCGGTGATCAAAGCATGAACCATCTCCGTATTCGTGTACAATCCATCGGGCGAATGAATGAAGCGGATCAGCCAATATTGCTCTCATGTTGAGGCAAAAGTTTCTAACACCCACGCTACTGCAAGTTTAATGAAGGTAGGGAAAATAATTAAAAACCGATATCAGAAGTAAAACGGTCCATTGAAAACAGAGAATATTTTTAAAAGTTTCCCACGTTTTTAATAAAAAATATTCTCAACATTTCCGGCATTTTTTCAAATTAAAGAAAATGTCAAAATATCCCACCTTTTCCAAATTTACTAAGAAAAAATTTTCTCAATATTTTACACATTTTTTCAAATTTTGTAGCAACAAAAATTTCTCAAAATTTCCCACACTTTTCCAAATTTTGTAGGAGCAAAAATGTCTCAAAATTTCCCACATTTTTCCAAATTTTGTAGGAGCAAAAATGTCTCAAAATTTCCCACATTTTTCCAAATTTTGTAGGAACAAAAATTTCTCAAAATTTCCCACATTTTACCAAATTTGGTAGGAACAAACATTTGTCAAAATTTCCCACATTTTTCCAAATTTTGTAGGA
>CM055403.1:49828524-49875808 GCA_029228625.1 Pseudolycoriella hygida | reverse complement strand
TTTCGCCGGAATTTTTTTTTCGTCGGTAATTTTTTTCGCTGAAAATTTTTTTTCGCTGAAAATTTTTTCTTCAAAATTTGTTTTTTCTTTTCTTCCAGAACTACTGATATCACAACAAAAACCCTTTTTAAAAGGGAAACGTGACGCAAGTCCTCGTCTCTTCTTCCAAAACAACTGATATCAATTTGGGTGACGCTTTCAGCTTCGGAATGCAAAAAATTCTTTTGAAATATTTTCATTTTCGATACAAGAAATGCGTCACAAATGCCGGACCCTCCCGGCGTCATAATTTTTTTGCTTCACTTTTGTGTCTTTTGCTTTAATTTGTGTTAACTTTTTGTCACAGACTGCCAGTCATACTTACTTAGAAAATGCCATTCGTTTAAAGTTGATTTGTTTTCGATTTCTGTTGCCGTGAGGTTGACCGTAGGCTAACAAACCAGAGCTGTGCGCGCTAGTGAATTTTACTAGCGCGCTAGCGCTACCACCATCTGAAAACTAGCGGCGCTACCGCTAATACTAGTAGCGCTGTTTTTTGGGCCAGAGCTAGTAGTTATTTGGAAAAAAAATTGAGCAATTTCTAAAATTTCAACTTTAATTTGTCCAATTCAATTTTAAACGATCCCATAGTAGTTCTGGAGTTCCAGAGCAATTTCATTTACAATTAAAAAAGAATTACCTTATCGAATTTATTGGTATCATTAATAAGACGAAGTGCATGTTCGTCAATTTTGTTCGGCCAACTTTGCAGGGCTGTATACGTGGGGAGACAGCGCGGACCGCCATTTATTAAAAGCGCCGTAACACATCTGAATTTGTATGACGTAGTGAATTTTTTGCATCAAAAGTGGTGTGTCAACCGCGCATCTGATCCAAAGTATATAAACACGGAGGTAATGCTGACCCTCAGTGTATCAGACTTTCGACGGAACCCTACTTTGAGGTGAGTTTTCTGTGACACCAATACTTATATCTAAAACAGGTTGCGCGTATGTGCATCGATATATACATAAATTCACCTCAAAGTAGGGTTCCTTATGTTTTTGCGGGTTTGCACTACCTTCCGACCTTCCGTGTTTATATGTATTCTTTGCATCTGATCCGCTCTATTTCCACGTATGCAGCCTTGCAATTTTACCCTAAATATTTTAAATGAACATTTAAATGCTTTTTAATTAGACAAATGTCCACCTTGGTCCAAAAATTTTTAATTCTATGTAATGCGTTAAGCCTTTTATGCAGGGACAGCAAACCATGAGAGTGTCATTATTATATGACAAACTCACTGGTTTCGGCTCGAAATTTCCAGTGCACGTTCGAAAACAGTTTTTGCCCTTGCACCTGATTCTCTCTCCCATATAGACAAGAGAACAGATCCGTACAACCAAACTCTATTTTGTCTTTTCGGCGCTGTTGTGTATATGTTGTTTTGACATTCACATTTGTGCGGCACAGTGACGCTCTTCTCCGATTGGGGTCTTGCCTCTTGCCTACGTGAGAACCAATGGGTGAATGTGCCTTTTGCTATATGTTTAATTAGACATAGGCAGGTCGTCATTTTCACAAAACATGTATTTTGATAAAAATTTAGAACGCGCTAGCGCTAGCGCTAGTAATTTTGTAAACGTAGCGGCGCTACCGTTAGCGCTAGTAGCGTCGCTAGGCACAGCTCTGTAACAAACTGTGTCGGCGACAACTTTATCTGCTGAAACCTCACGAACCCATTTGTGCGATCGGGCTGTCATCATCGTGTCTGTTGACTGTATGTGAGCAATTAACAGCAAATAAAATTGAGTTTATTGTAGGCACTGTCAAACGTTTGTGTGGAAATCTCGACACTGTCTACAAATTACCTGTTAATTTTTTTTTTCAAGTCAAGGTATACCGTCATGTCGTGTCGTTACGAGGTGGCATCTCTAGTTTACCATATCCACTAATTTGGTGACGAGTAGCCATATTTTTAAAAGAAAAAATCTTGTATTTTCGGGGATTGAGCCCGACCGTGACTGCTATCATTGTTAAGCCGAGATTCGAAATCTCGCCAGAAAATCAGTTTTTTATGAAATCTACAATCCCCGACTCATTAGAAAGCTCAAAAATGTTGTTTTCCAGACCTTTGGTGTATATCGACAGAACCTCGTCCCCACCTCTAGGGATCGTCCGCGCTGACGGGAGGCTTCACAAAATCCAAAACCAAAAAATTAGGGTTGGGGGTCAAAACGAAATTCGGACGTCAACATTATTATTCGATTTTTTAGTCACTTTCGTAGAACGAACTAAATATGGTCGTAGTATCAATACATATTGCAGTAGTTGTAGTGCACATATTTAACACCTTTACAGTTTTTATTGTCAATGCTATCAATTCGTTATTGAAAATGACGGTAAGAAAATCACATTTTACAAAACATAAAGCAACATTTGAAGACTTCGGGAGAAATTGAAAGTGAACCTGCTCCCATGTATGATATATGAGAGTACATTCACTTTCAATTGCTTTATCTTGTTTTTCTACCGAAGTCTTCATTTGCAAAAACGGTGTGAAGTGTATACTGCAAAAACGTCTTCCGAAACACTTGAACCCTATAATGTTGCTGCTCAAAAATACTTCCTTGAGGAAATCAGTACTTCGACTTGAGTTGACGGGGAGTTGAAAAAATCGCGGACGTCTTTTATGAACGATTCCCTAGTGCAAAAAACTATGTTTAGCGAAGGTGACTACAGAGTGTGCTATAAAGAGTACATAAAACTCGAAATAAGTCTAAAGTTTAAAACATTTAATTTCGTGTGTGGATTGAAATATCATAAATATGCCATGTAAGTAATGCAACTTCCACGTACAGTTTAATGCACAGATCGGAGTTATATTATGAATGTTTAATATTCAAAAAGCTTTGGGAAGTTCAAAGTTATTTTTATATTATAACAATCGTGAAAACTATTTTAGACGGATTAAGTGACGTAGACTACGGGAAAATGCATATTTAATTATGTTAATCTCATTAAAATTTGCAGAGCGAAAACGATCTTTAAGTATTTGAAGCCATTGAAATTTAGTGCAATTCAATAAATTCATAAACTTTTCATTTCAAAGAGACAGACATTCTGTACCTTTAATATAAATTGTTATGGATGTAAAATCCCATAGCATAATCAAATCGAGACTGATAATTACTATCTCTTTTATAATTCGTCGACTACATAGACTTAAACTTTGGTTTTAGATACACGAAAAGAGCTTTACATACCTGATGTAACTCCATACGATTCGGTTGTGGCAAAGTTTCACAAGATTTCAAAAGCAGATATTTATTACAAATTATAATTATTTAACTTGGAAAATTAATTAGATTTCAGTTTAAATGCGAAGGTACGAAACGTATAATATATTTTTAGTGGTATAATGGTTAGAGTGGATGAGTAAATGTGTTGTGTAGGTTGTTTAGATATTCATCAGACAATTTTGCAACTTCCAGCCATTCACGAATATTTCCTTAATGAGAAGCGTAGGCTTCAATAGTTTGTGGCAGGGGTTTTTGTACAAACAACCGTTCACTGAATAATTTTCACCATTCAGAACAAATCACCCGTATGTCGTCACCGCCACAGTGGTCAATCATGGGCGCGCGGTAGCAATGCGCCCGTGACGCAGGTCCATACACGAACAAAAAATTAAGAAAAAATTTTTCCGTAGACTGCGGGACCATATGCAGCTAAGTTTTGACTCCCCACCACTTGCGACGTACCCCTCGGAAAATATTTTTCTCGGATTCTGCGGAAAATTCTAAGGCGAAGTGTGTTTTCACTCAATAGGGGATGGTAGACATTTTGATGGAGACAAAGGTTGTATGATGTTCGATATAGAGGTTTGGTGTCAAAGGGAAAGTTATTGGGTTGGGTATGAAGTAGTGTATCAGTTGCGACGCATTTTTTGAAATCGAAAATATTTCAAAAGAATTTTTTGCGTTCCTTAGCTTTGAGCGTCGCTCAAATCGATATCAGTTGTTTTGGAGGAAAGGACGAGGACTTGCGTCACATGCGTCACTTGCGTTTTTTTTCGTGATTTTTTACATATTATAAAAGCGGGATGTTTGTTTGTTTGTTTGTTTGTCTGTTTGTGAATAACGCTTAACGGTACAGCGTTACATACCGTTATTTTACACCAGGGTTGTAGTTGAGGTAAAATACCAGGTGCGTAGTTGGCGGGAGAATTTTTTAGTATGGAGAAAAAGTTTGGTGAGGAGGGCAAAAATGTTTTATTGCCTGTGTAGTGTATCGGTGTGACCAACAAAATGTCAAAGTGACAGATGTTAAAATATGTCAAAGTGATGTATGTTAAAGATATGTCAAAGTGACAGATCTCAAAATGACAGTTGTCAAATATATGTCAAATGACAGCTGTTAAAGAGATTTCAAAGTGACAGCTGTCAAATATATATCTCCGTGACAGATACCATGTAAAAATTACAAATGTAAAAATGATAAATGTAAAAATGAGAAATGTTAAAGTGACAGATGTTAAATATATGTCAAAGTGACATATTCCAAAGTGACAGATGTGAAATATACGTCAAAGTGACAGATGTCAAAGTGACAAATATCAAAGTGACAGATGTCAAAGTGACAGATGTTAAAGTGATAAATGTCAAAATGACAGATGTTAAACATATGTCAAATGACAGCTGTAAAAGAGATTTCAAAGTGACAGCTGTCAAAGATATATCTACGTAACAGATACTAAAATGCCAAAGGCCAAAGTGACAAATCTCAAAATAGCCGTTGTCAAATATATGTCAAACGACAGCTGTCAAAGAGATTTCAAACTGACAGCTGTCAAAGATATACCCAAGTGATAGATGCCAAAATGACAGATGTTGAAGTGACATATGTTAAAGATATGTCAAAGTGACTTATGCCAAGGTGACAGATGTCAAAGTGATAGATGACAAAGTGGTAGATGTCAAAGTGACAGATGTCAATGACGCAATCTTCGATTGTTATGCTATCTTCTGCATTAGAATACTTACGCATTTACCACACCATATGAGAGCTGTCTACATGATATTGCCAATTTCCACACGATTTGACAGATAAAATGTCAAACAAATATTGTAAAAAGTGCAAATGTATGAAATATTAGCCATATCATGTAGACGAATTTTGCATTGGCATTAGAGTGTTGGTTTCTTCGGCAAGGTTGTAGAGATTGGTGAGTAGAATCTTTTGGGACACTCAAAAAATGGCTGCCGGCTGTCAAAGTGACGCCATCTTGGATTTCTTGGGTTCTTCTGGAAAGTTGTTGATATTGTTGAGAAGAAATGTTTGGCTTTACCCCAGAAAAAAAGTAATTCTGCTTAATCACTTCACCGCTCTACTGCTTACAAGTACTCTTGCGCCCGCCCTCAGAAAAGTTTTTATTACATTTTCACCATTCATCGTTGCGTTCATCGAATGAGCAAGTTGCGAACTCCGACTAGCGCATACATCTTATGAGAATATCATATAGAACTCTGACAAATCAAAAATGTCTCAAAGTCATAAATAAAATGAAATTTCTTACGATATTGGTCAATTGACTTTCGGCAACCGAAAGTGAAGAAATGTAGGTGGAAAATCCCGTAAACTACGGATGAGACTTCCTAAATTAATGTTGGTTATGATTTATTTTTGCAGAAACCATAAAATATTTAGATCAACGTAAGTCATAAAAATATTTTTGCAATTTTTCAACAAAAAAATTCAATTAATATTTATGGGATTTATTGGAACGGCAAAATGTATGAATTCATATTTTTCAATGCAACAAACGTATGTAAATTTACTCCACTTAAAGTTTACGTTAAAAGTTTGAAAATATAAATATTTATTTGCTTCCAATAAAAATTAATTGGAGTGCTTTGACAGCACATAAACTAAAATGCAAATTTCCAATTAAAGGGAACAAAAAATAACTCGCAGTGTTCATTTAGGTACATAGCATACTTACCAAGTCTGGCAGATATTTTTTGTTTTTCAACGATGTTTGCTAAAAACCCGAAAATTAATATCAACGTAGGTCTAGCTAGAGACACGCGCCTGCTACTAGTTTTCTTCTGTGTAGACGGGCTAATGGTACTCACGCGTGTCCGCAGTATCAGGCTAAAACTATGTTGGTCGTACGATTCCCCAAGCGATGTAATAAATATTTCTTACGCCGTTGGAAATCGTCCAAATACCAGGGGAAGCTCCACATATTGATGGCGCATTTTGTTACAGTTTTACTGAGAATCTCCATACATTCAGCAGTTATAGTTCTTTCATGCACTAGAATGATCCTTCCTCAAGTGCATGAAACTACTGGATCTCGAATCCGAAGTAGGTAGCCTTCAAAAAGTTGCAACAAGTGGAAGACTGCATTTTCGGCTAGGATGCCTGGGATCAAAAAATGATGTAAGACAATGTTAAAGCCAATAGCAAGTACTCCTTGGAAAAATAATTTTCAATTTGACACCAGACTGCGTACTTTATCATGGTTCGACGGCACAGAGTAGGCAACCTGGTGCCAAAAATTGAAGAATATCACTATGACGGCATTGATGAATGATTCACAACGCATCAATTTTTATCTTGGCACCAGGGTGGCTTCTTGAGCTATGCTCGTTTAAATGTAGAAGACAGCGGCAGCCCGGTGCCAAGATGAAAATTGAGGCGTTGTGAAGCATTCGTTAATGCTGTCATAGTGATATTCTTCAATTTTTGGCACCAGGCTGCCTTCTTTTTCATTGTTCAAGGTCACATAGAGGGCAGCCTGGTGCCAAATGTAATGTACTGGATACTAGATTCAAACTTCCCTAATATAATTTTTTGGCTCCAGCCTGCCATTCCCGACTTGGCTACAGCAACAGCACCTTAAGCATCACAGCAATGAGCTACTTAACAACACAAACAAGCAAAAATCTTCTATAATATAAAATCCAAAATGTCACTGCACCTCACTTCACCTAATTACACGTCACTGCTTTTCACTGTACCTCGATGTACCTTAGTGAACCCGACTGCATTTTATTTATTTATTTTTTTCGATTTATTTCGTCAAATAATCCTGACTAAGCTAACAGCAAACAAATATTAAGAAAAATTAATACAATTCTTGAAATCTTAAACGAACGGGGAACGTTAAAGGGAACGTTTCTAAATTATAAAACACATTGGCTCATGTGTCGACGTTACAGTGAAGGCTAATCTGTTGGTCAGTATCGATTCCCCTGGTTCCACCTGAAAAAAAAGTTAGTTTTTGTGACGTGTCACTGTCAAGTAGACTGCGTGAGCAGAGGCCAATTTTTGGTGCACTTTACTGCTCCTTGGTGCACCTGACTGCACTTTGGTGCACCTCACCGCACCTTGTTGCAGCTCATTACAATATGAGCACCAGAGCTCAAGCAAGTGACACAGGTTGGTGGTGTCAGCCAGTGACCAAAAAATAAATATTTTTATTGTGATACACGTCGACGAAAAAACTTTTGCTATAAGACCTCATCTAATGCCTCCATCGGAGAACAATAGTATACTTCACCATACCCCGATACACACGAGATGTGTACCAGATGTGTACCTACGCGCGGGCGAAGCCCAAGCGAAAAGTATTCAACGAGTGTGTATTGGGGTATTTTGAAAGATATTTTTCTGTAATAGTGAGAGTGTGGTGGTGCACATACCGCGGAAAGCAAATTTTCGTCCTAAGTGATGGGAAATTATTTTCGTCACAACCAATACACTCTCACGTATACTGAAAAATTATATTTTTAAAATGTTGTATAAGACGACGAGGCAACATTTTTGCCCATGTAACTGTGGGTCCCAGACTTCATCTAAGGAATCTAGGTCTATACTAGGGCCACTAGAGAGAAGCAAAAAATTAATTTTTGAAATGTTGTAAATGATTCCAATGGAACAAACGAAGGGAAAATCATTGGAAAATCGTCTAAAAACCATTTTAAAAAATTTTCTTTTTCAATATTCTGGTATACACGATATTACGAGTTGTTTCGATCTCGCATGCTTTAAAGGAACTCAACGCAATTTCACAGGAAATTTACCCAGCTGTTTCCTTTTTCCTGCCATGGTTATGTTTTTAACAACTTATTGCACCTACTAAGTATATTTGAAATGTTATGAAAGAATGGTGGTAGAAATATCACAAAGAAATGGTTTAGTTTTGTCCGCTTAAAGATTATCAATTTACTTCAAAGAACCTACCCACCCACATATTGGTTAAGTTAATAGTTTTCGGAAGTTTTCGCTTTTAAGTTAATCCTAATCCACAAATAAACTAAAACCGTTTGATTTCATTTCATAATTTCTCAACACATTGCAGAAATCCCATTATTCGTTCGTACGTATAGTAATAAATTTTATAAAACTTTTCCAGATTCAGATTAAAGGTAGAAAAGTTGATTCAAACATTCGAACCGAATAATGTTCCATTCAATATATTTCTTTAAAAATTCTTGTTTATTATTGCTTTGAAAGTTAAAGAATATTTCTTACGTAAAATCAGCTACGTGTATATTTGTTGGAAGTAACTACGTTTGACTTTTATTCGCCAATTTCTTTTTTTTTCATCTGAAGCACGCAATAAATATTTATGAGTTTTTTTTCGGAAAATCATAAGCCGCTTAACAAGTCGCAAATCACAAAATATAAATATGAAAACTCTTTCTAAAGGAAAAGTTATTCAAACGATAAGGGTACACTATAACTTCGACGAAACTCATTATGAATTTACAGCAATTCCATATTTAAATTGGAGTACAATTACACGTTGAAACGTGAAACTTATTAACATAATTGCTTTAGACGTTTTTAGTTAAAAAAAATCCAAATATTCCGTTGGTCGACGACACTTATGTAATTTGGATTTGAGAAACAATGATAAAGATAAAGATCATCACTTAGTTGTATGACTCAAAACTCAAATAGAAATCAGCAAACACGAAAACTGAGTCCTGCACCCTATAAAGTGCCAAAATTCTAATTTTAGAAAAAGGTGGTAACAAATGACCGAAAATTTTATTCAATTTTACCGATAGAAAAGCATAAATTACCAATAAATGGTAAAAAAGTATACTTTTTTGAGGAAAATTATTGTAGAGAGCACGCACTTAATTAATTGGCGGTACACTATACTCTTAAAGGAATTGAATGGAAATGCCAATACAAATCGACACGGAAATTAGAAATTGAGGCAAAAAAAATGCGTAAAAGTAATATTGTTTGGAATTTAGATCAAATTTTGGGTTGGAAAAATATCAAACTGACAAATACTTGAGAAACCCTGAATTTTTCAGAAAATAGCTTTGGACAATCAGGAGATACGCTTAAAAAAAGTTACAATATCTCTGAAAAATATTTTTTGGCTCAAAAAATCGATTTCGGGGGGTACAGTTAAGAAAAAAAAGTGCGAAATCGACCCACACTACACTGAAAATACTCGGATTTTAACGTTAGCGATATGCTTCACATTATTAGATGGAAGTTGTATAATATACTCGTACTCGCATGCACTATGAGAAAATGCATTCAATGTGCACTTTTGGAAAATATACTATCTGCAACCATATTATTCGGCTCATTCGTATATAATGTGGCTACATGCATATATTTGTGATATCCTGCATATTATTAGTTGTTAGCTGTATAATATGCCTGTATGCAGAATAAAGTTTTGCTATTAGTTGCGGGTTGCATATTGCAGCATATCACGCACCTTTATGTGGGCATTTCAAGCCAATATGCAGCAAATCGCTATTTAAAGGTGCTCTAAGATCGCTTTTCTGTCCAATGCCTTTGTCCATTGAATTGAAAGAGACGGCGACAGAATGAAACATTAAACGCAGATGTTTGATAAAGTTGAAGTATACTCACATTGCACTGAATAGTTCCTTGCAATATCGTAAGAGTTTGGTGCACTAGGAGTGAATGGCTGAATCTATTGAATTTTTCTATGAACAAGTCGTGAGGTTCCTCGGAACATATCACACAAATATTTCTACGAGGGGACACGCACTCGTCGAAAGAACGTACAAATCGAGGGCAATGTTCAAGGTTATGAAAATCATCAAAACAAAGTAATAAATAAATAAATAAATAAACGAAGTGACTATTCGCCAGCGCCGGCGAATAGCCAGAAGATATGAAAATGGCTACTCGCCGGCGTCGGCGAATAGTCAAAAAATTTGAAAATGGCTATTCGCCGGCGCCGGCGAATAGTCAGAAGATATGTAAATGGCTACTAGGGAATTTGTCCTTTTACGAAATTCAGGAAACCTGAGTGGGTAACGAAACCAGGGACTTTGCACTTCAGGAACATTTCCTTTTACGAATTGTCCCGAAAACTAGGTCGCTAAAGAAACTAATAAACTTGCGTTTTAAGGAAACGTCAAACGTCACGAAGGCATATGATTTTTTTTTCTACGAAAAGCCACGAAACCTAGGTGGGTAACGAAACTAGGGACTTTGCGCTTTAACTAAACCTAGGGAATCCGTCCTTTTACGAATTGTCCCAAAATATAGGTCGCTAACAAAACTAATGAACTTGCGCTCTAAGGAAACCTCACGAAGACCTTGGAATTTTTCCTTTTACGAAATGCCTGGAAACCTAGGTGGTAACAAACCTAGGGACTTTGCGCTTTGAGGAAATATTCACGGAAACCTAGCGAATTTGTCCTTTCACGAATTGTTCCGAAAAGTAGGTCGCTAAGTGAACTTGAGCTTTAAGGAAACGTCAAGAAGACCTAGGAATTATTCCTTTTACGAAATGCCACGAAACTTAGGTGAGTAACGAAATTAGTGACAAAATATAAGAAAATGACTAATAGCACTAATCATGAACGAGTTCAGGCCAGACAACATTTTCATATGTGGTTGCTATTCGATGGCGCCGGCGAACAGTCACTTTCATATCTTCTGACTATTCGTCGGCGCCGGCGAATAGCCATTTTCATATCTTTTGACTGTTCGCCGGCGCATAGCATCTACCATAAAAAAATCCTTTAAAATTTGAGGAAATCCACCAAAATTCTTTAAGAAAATTCTTGAAAAAAAGCACTTAGATTTAAGAAAACTTAAAAATTATGGGAAAATCTTCCGAATTTCTAATTTAGAAAATCCCTGATATTTGTGGAAACTTCTTAAATCACAACAAAAACCCCTTTTAAAAGGGCAAACGCAAAGAGTTTGCTACACGTACTCCATACATCGCGCAAAGCTAAATTTTTGGGGTGTGAAATCTGAAAGCGCAGAAAAATTATTACGTTGGGAGGGTCCGGCATTTGTGACGCATTTTTTTTTCATCGAAAATGTATCAAAAGAATTTTTGCGTTCCGAAGCTGCAAGCGTCACCCAAATCGATATCAGTTGTTTTGGAAGAGGAGACGAGGACCTGTGCCACATTTCCCTTTTTACGACGAATTATGCATAGAATCTTTTCGAGCCGCTGCCGTTGCCAAACCGAAGCGCGGCAGCTACTACTCCCATGGGCGAAAATGATCCCCTTAACTTCCTCTCAGGGGGGTGAAAGTCCTTTGTTCTGAACGGTGCAAATGCTATTCAGAGTGAAGTTAGCTGCAGTTGGTATCGTAGCTAACTTCACTACAAACAAATCAGCTGATCTCATTCACAAATTTACCAAAATCACCTGACTTCATTGATGATTTCAAAAAATCAGCTGATTTGTTTGTAATGAAGTTAGCTACGATCGCAACTGCAGCTAACTTCACTCTGAATAGCATTTGCACGTTTCAGAACAAAGGGCTGTCACCCCCCTGCTTCCTCTACAACATATCAAAACAATTTTTTGAGCCGCCGCCAAACAGAAGCGCGGCGGCTACTACTTCTATGGCCTAAAATGATCCCCACAACTTTCTCTGCAACATATCAAAAGTTTTTTTTGAACCGGAAAATTCAAAATCCTGAATAACAAAAATCCCGAAAATCAATAATCCCGAATGTACTCGGGTATGTATTCGGGATTTTCCGGATTTTTGCATTCGGGATTTTAATTTTCGAGATTTTTAACGGGAGCCGATCCACTACACTTCCTCTACAACATATCAAAAAATTTTTTTGTTGAGCCGCCGCCGCCAAAGGGGAAGTGGTTGGGTTGCGTGTGTAGTGTATTAAGGTGACCGTCACAATGGCGGAAAATAGGCGGGGGCTAAAAAAACTTTTTATGTGCTGTAGAGGAACTTGTAGGAATCATTGGCGGCTCAACAAAAAAAAATTTTGATATGTTGTAGAGGAAGTGGAGGGGATCATTTTCGGCCATGGGAGTAGTAGCCATTGCGCTTCTGTTTGGCGGAGCTAGATCTCGAACACCCAGCCTTTGTCTCACACAAAATGTAACGTAGGAACGCTCATATCACTGTTTTCTGAATGAGAAACAACCTTACACTCTTCTAGAAAGCTGTTGGCCATAATATGCAATTTAGTGGGAAAATTGTTAAAGTGATAAAAATTGCGGTCTGTACTTAAAAAGGTGCGAGTGTTCCCTACGTTACATTTACCAATGAAACTATCCATATACATCACACAAACACAAACAAAATATGCTTTTATATGGAGCTTCCAGAAGCCATACCTCCCAACATTTTACCAAAATTTCAGGAGTCGTAAAATCCCTAGCTAACGTAGAATGTTTTCATTAATTTTGGCTTCTATGAAAATGCACTTTTTGTAAACCGATTTTAATTAAGGAAAAACTTAGCTGTATGTATGGTTCCGCAGTCTACGAAACAAAACATTTTCCTAATTTTTTATCGCTCGAGCACTTGCGTCACGGGTGAATTGCTACTGCGCGCTCATGATTGAAAAGGGGCCAACTGAAATGTAGGGGAAATAATTTTGGAAATATTTTTTGTGCAGACTGTTGGCATCATTTAATGTTCAACTGGTCATATGGTCTTTTATAGTATTGACCCGACTCTAATGTTATATGAAATAAATGTTACTGTAGTTTCAAGCGTTGAATAGAAGAGTTGTGTTTGGTGTATACTCTGAAGAATGTTATCAATTCCCCACAAAGACTACTATTTCCTTGCGTCAATAAGAGAAAAACTACCGTCCACCGAACTTGGTGCAAATAATTAATCGTAAGGGATCGTCCATAAATTACGAAACACTTTTTACACAATTTAAAGTCGTCATATCACAACAAGCATTTTTTAAAGCTTTATACCCCCCCCCCCCCTTTAGGGGTATATTTGGGAGGCTAGATTCAACCAAGAAAAATACTTACTCGTTGAGATATAACGATTTTAAATTGATGGATACTCTGAAAAAGTGTTACGTAATTTACGAACGATCCGTAACACAGAGCTTCAAAACTATAAAAATCATCTAATATTCATTCAAACAATATAATAATCACACCTTATAGCATTCACTTATACAGGATAAAGTCTGTGGCTGATTGTAACAATTGTGGAATTGCTGAAACTATTGTAGTTTGCGTAATCCAAGTACATACTAGATAAGCCAACACCATATTTTGAGACTGAATAGGTGTTCGGTTAAAGGTAAATGATTCGTGCATGTAAGACAAATGCTTCTAGACCAAAAGTCATGATTAAATCAGACTGTATAATGTGGTGTTTCTGAGCAACTTTGAAATAATTTTAATAATTTCGGGATTGTTGTACAGAAGCACCGGAAACACAGTACATTCGGTACGCATAAACTATACATAGTCTCATAGAATAGATGACTCCAAAAATTGACTAGCTAAGTCATTGGTTGAATACGCACTTTTTAAATGATGCAAATAGTTCTCTCAACCTTGAAAACCTCATGAAAACACTTTTCATTATAACGGCTTATTGTTTTGTGGTGTTGGCCGAGTAAATACCATCGAACATTGATTTTCCATATAAACTTTCAGTCCATTATTTTAAATAAAAAAGCGTACTCAGTCAAGCAAAACTATAAACTTTTTCAATATTTATGTTTCCCCATTTTATGTTTTCCATTAGCTTATCCTGTTCAAAAGCTCTTAAATCTACAGTTCGTATTCGGCTTTTTGGTGTAAAGTGCAAACAAGACTATTTTATTGCTGGGATATACGTTACATCGTTTGAAACTGAATGAATATAGATGTTCCTTTGTACACGTAAACACACAAAATCCGTTACATTTACGTATATATACCAGTAACGTGATTCGGAGTGTTCTGCTAAAATCAATTCTAGTTAACTATACTGATAAAATATACGGCTCACATCTAGAACAACTTTGCAGATTTTATAAAAATACAGCAGTGCCAAGAGCAGTCCTCTGGTTTTGTTATGTAAATTCGTAGATATGTACAAGTTTTTTCAAAATAGATGTTTTCAACAACTTAAGGCTGGTAACGAGAACAACTTTTTTTTTTGGAGAAATTAGTAATTTTGTTTCGAATGTTCTAATTTTTGTTACAATAGCGACATAAAAATGTTTTTCCCATTCAATCAGTGATGTAAGCATTATCGTTTGAGTAAAAAAACACACAAACCAAAGTGGAAAATATGGCTTACAAGTAGGCCCGTACGAAGAGTATGAAAAGAATCGATTTCTTTACTAATTTACAATTTCCAAATTGGTTAACTGAGTTTCAAGCCTAGCGCTATGACCAATGTGTACGCTTAGAGTACACAACAAGTACAAAATTTTGTGAACACATAAAATGCACAAATGATATCTCAGATGTATCTAATCTTAGAATCAAAGCTAAGTAGCATACCGACGGCTCCCAACACTGTCTCTTACCAATAAGTCGTGTCACAGATCACTCGACAACTACCTCAGATAATTCAATTAGCTGTGTTTTGTATACACAGTCGCAAATCGGCTTTAAGATTTTTATCTGTTGCAGCTGAGTTTTGAACACTCACATTGGCATTTCAATAGATACACACGAGATATTGCCTGTAAGTAAATTTCTAAGACAACCGCCGTTCAGCAGCCGCCGACACATTTTAGTCCAGCTGAACCCGTCGGCCCACAGGCTTGAAATCGATTGGCGATTTTGTTATTTTTGTCAGAAAAAATTATGCAAACCGCAATTTCTTTTTACTTGGTGAAGTTCCGCATATTGATGGCGCACTTTGTTACGGTTTTACTGAGAATCTCCAATACATTCAGCAATTATAGTTCTTTAATGCGCTAGAATGACTCTTCCTCTAATGCATGAAGCTGCTGGATCTTAAATCCGAAGTACGCAGCCTTCAGACATACGCAGACGACCCTGGAACGTTCAAATCCGCCAGATGTAATCGTTTCTACACACCAGATCTGTGCTTCATCTCTAAAGACGAAAATGGTGACGTTTTCCCAGCCAATCGAAAGATATTGCAAGGCTTCCCGAAGAGCCAGCATCGACCTGTCGTAATTCATATTGGGCTGCAACTGCTATTGGTCAGAGCAGACAAAAAGAACAGGTGGAATTTCACGGAAGCCAACTGGAAACTTTTCAGCGCGGAAGTCGACAAAACCATACAAAGAATTCCACCGGTGACTTCAAACTACAGCAGATTCACTGGTATGATCACATCAGCTGCGAAAAAATCCATTCTCCGAGGACGCAGAGATTTCTATGTGCCAGGATGGAACATCGAAAGTCAGAGGCTATACGACGCTTTCAACGAATCTGGCAACATGGAAACCGGCAAACAACTTTTGAAATCTCTTGATAAAAGCAGAAAAGAAACTTGGGAAAGAAAAATGGAATCGATTGATTTCGCAAAGTCAAATCGAAAAGCCTGGAATCTCATAGGCCGACTGAGCGGAAAAGCGAAGAGAAAGCCAAAACTTCACCCAATTACACCAGACCAAATAGCTTCGAAGCTGGTAAAAAATTCGAAGGGAGTGGTAGACGTTCAGCAGAAGCGAAAAATAAACAAAAGATACCTACAAAACTACAGAAGAAGTCCAGCCAACTCAACTTTTACCGCACCTGTCACAACCAATGAAGTAGACGCAGCCATCGGTCAGATCGAAACTGGAAAAGCCCCCGGAATCGACAACATATATCAATCTAGGTCCAGCAACAAGAAAATGGCTGTCCAACTTTTTCACGCACTTCTACGTCTCTGGACAAATACCAAAATCGTGGAAAATGGCCAAAGTCATAGCCATCCTCAAACCGATCAAAGATGCACTGATTGCCGAAAACTAGCGACCCATCTCATTATTGAGTTGTTGCTACAAGCTCTTCGAAAGAGTCGTGCTGGGAAGGACAAGGGACGCCATCGAGCTGTCGATTCCGATAGAACAAGCAGGTTCCCGGAAAAACAGAAACTGCTGCGACGAAGTCCTCGCGCTCACCAATTACATCGAGTTAGGATTTGAAAAGGGACTCAAAATTGCGGTGGTATTTTTAGATCTATCGGCTGCGTATGACACGATATGGAAACGTGAGCTAATGCACAAACTAAGCCAAATTATTCCATGCCGAAAAACGTTAACGCTGATCATGGACATGCTAAGCGATCGCGGTTTTCAAGTCGAAATAAATGGAAAAGCCAGTCGCAAACGAGTGTTGAACAACGGGTTACCCCAAGGATCAGTACTCTCAAGTTTTCTCTACTGCACCTACACGATGGATCTACCAACAACACCATCAAGAAAATTCATCTACGTAGACGACAATATCCTGGTCATCCAATCAAAAACATTCGAACAACTGGAGAACCTTTTGAGTGAAGGCTTGGAAACGATGGGAAAGCATTTAAAGGATTGGAGGCTGAGACCAAACATAGGAAAAACCGTTCACTGCATTTTCCACCTGAAGAATCGCGAAGCAAGACGAACTCTGGATCTGAAAATGAACGGAAAGACGGTGGAGTACAGCGCTCATTCGCAATACTTACGCAACAACCTGGATCGCAGCCTTACACACCGTCAAAACTGTGAAAGAGTCAAAACTAAACTCAGGCCGCGCGTCAACATAGTGGAAAAACTAGCGGGAACGACATGGGGATGATCAAGAAAAGCGTTAAAAATCACAACACAAGCTATGGTACTGCCAACAGCATACTACTGCTCACCCGTATGGATGAACTGCGCACATATAAACAAAGTTGACAACCAAATAAACAGAGCGCTTCGCATTGTCACCGGAACAGTTGATCCAACAGAAGTGGAATGGTTTTACGCACTCAGTAATGTAGCACCTTCTCAAATCACACGACACGAAGCCGCTCTCAGAGAATGCTAAAAAATTGAAGCGAACGCCGACCTTCCTATATTCAAGGACATTGAATCAGCGCCATCGACCACACGCTTACAATCGAGAAATCCTTTCTGGAAATTTTATCAACAACGAAATGACATGGGCGATAAGAAAACAAGATGGAAAGAATGGTGGCAAGGCGTAGACATGATCAATAAACAATTAATCACCGATCCCACATCCGAATTGAAAGGATTGGGACTACTAAGGAAATTGTGGCTACGTCTGAACCGTTTCCGTACTGACCAAGGATGTTGCGCATTTTTAATGCACCGATGGAAGTTCGCCGACTCACCACTGTGTACATGCGGTGAGGTCCAAACAATGAAGCACATTTTGAGCCAATGCAAAATTCATCGTTTCTCGGGCAACATCAGCGAGCTGAACGAACTAACCAACGACGCCAACATTCAAGTCTAAATCCTATTCAAACCAAAGAGTACCTATCGACGTGATAAACGTTTGCAGAAATTGTGATTCGTGAACAAAATTATTGTAAAAGTTTAATTTCTTAAATTCATTAGAATAAATAAATAAAGCCTTCAAAAGTTGCAACATGTGGAAGACTGCATTTTCAGCTAGGAAGTCTGGGATCAAAAAATGATATGGCAATATTAAAGCCAATAGCAAGTACACCTTGGAGAAATAATTTTCAATTCGACACCCGACTGCGTACTTTATCATGGTTCGACGGCCCAGAGTAGGCAGCCTGGTGCCAAAAATTTGAGGATATCACTGTGAGGGCATTGGCACCAGACTGCCTTTTTGAGCTATACTCGTTTAAATGTAGAAGGCAGCGGCAGCCCGGTGCCAAGATAAAAATTGGTGCGTTGTGAAGCATTCGTCAATGCCGTTATAGTGATATTCTTCAATTTTTGGCACCAGGCTGCCTTCTTTTTCATTGTTCAAGGTCACATAGAGGGCAGCCTGGTGCCGAATCAAAAAGTTTTGCGCATTTCATCCAATTTTCGTCATTACAGAGGTTCCGTCTGTCATGATACAAATTTTGTGGTCTCGGACAGTCCGACCGTAATCACATAGACCAATTGTAAACATCTTTCTGACGTCATCTTGCGCGTAATTCATACCAGACCTAAGTTTCAAATTTTGGAATTGCGTGAATAACACTGATGTACCGTCTGTTTCTGATTGATGTCCACTCGTCGAAGGTCACACAAAATCGTTCGCTATTCTCTACCAAATTCCGCAATTGCAATTTTTGCTTCCGACGAACATCCTTCGAAAATGTAATCACCTTCCGTTTGACTGTTTTTGCTGCCTTAGGTAGGATAAGTCCTCTAGACTGCAACGATTCTAATATCATCATTATGGCAACAACTTTTTCGACCTTTTTCCGTTCTTTTAGAAATAGTCGTCGATGGCATTCTTAGTCTTTTGATTACCACTTCTGACAGGAACGGAATCTGGAAAAGTCGCACATGCTTTGAGTAAAGCTTTGAATAAAGATGAAAATGTTTCCATTAAATCTTGAAACTCGGTAAATATTTTATCTTTTTCCGCTTCTACAGGTGTGTCTGTTGATGTTGATGTTGCTTTTTTCAGATTTCGTGTGTCTATGTTGTGTTTTTAACGTAAATGGGTTATTAACTCAGATGTACTACCACCGTGAGCCTTAATAATTTTTTGGCATTCAGGCACTTTGCATTGACCAAGTCTTTTGTTTTCTGATCGAAAAAGGAACACCAAACTGATGTTTTGTCGTTCACTTTATTCTCTACCTCGAGATATGTTGTGTGAACGATTTTATTTGTCTCTGAATTTGAACTAGAGCCTGCCATTGTTTTTCTATTTTGCAATTAAAAATGCACAGGTCATGCGGGTCAAGTTTCTCAATACTTCTTCTTTTCAAGTATCGCTCAGATAGCTGCTTTGATGCTTTCATAGGGCCAGCTCATTATAAATAATTTGGCTACGTTTTTCCAAATAGTTTCAAAATTTTCAAAATACCGGTATAGCACCGGTATTGCTGTTACAAAACTGGTATTACCGGTACTACCGATTCCGAAAATGCCGGTATTCCTCTCCCTTTTCTTAACTTTCTACTATCTTTGAGGGAAAAAAGTTGATCAGATGATAGAGACAGACAAGGTATTTCGCTTATTCCTAAAAACCCTTCAACTCCCAGATTTAATTTGGGAATGCAACAAACGTAGTTACAAAAATGGTACGTAACACCCATACTTCGTACGGGTGCATATTTTAAAATCTTCTTCCACAAATTGTACACATACTTTTTTACAAAACAAACGGCATTCTATTATCTGAGTGTCCAAGATTTTAGAAATGAATAGTTTGTGAATCTGTGTGGCAATTACATAATTTAAATAAAGCCCTGTAGCCGTCAGTTCAGCATTTTCAAATTTTTTTTTTCTTTGACTACTGTGCCTGTCACACCAAACCGTTCACATTTATTACCTTATTTTCCTTCAAAAAATTATCTTGTTTTTTATTTCAAACAATTGTTGAGATAAATGCTTCAAATGTCAAAATACAACACCTGAGTTGTAAATTAATGTTACATCACATATCATTCATTCATCTTGTTTCAGGCTTAAGTTACCATAATTTATCATACGCTCCTTACAAAAGGGTGCCACTTAAAATAATAAAATTCATACAACGTTCATTGTTGTCTGTAATATAGCAATCGTTTTCTCTGTCGATTTGGCCATGCAACACAATTTAGAGACGATATTGCCGAGCCCATTCGTAATCAGTAATTCTTTCGAAGCATCTAAAATCCATTCCCGAGAATGCCATCAAAAGTTTACAGAGACAGTATGGGGTTTTTTCCAGTAAGTAACACCCGTTTGCACTCCTATTGCAGAACGAAAAGGGATAATTTAAACTCACAGCAAAAGTGCTGCTACAATGTTTATGTTGGGGAAGGTGAAATATTATTTCAAATGTATTCGTGTTTGATTGCGTGATTTTAAAAGCGAGATAATAATTGTATAGTGATACATTAACACACATTTTAGTGGCTTAGAGTTTGTTCTGCCTGATGTGAGCTTCGTTATCGTAAATAAAGTTCAACCAAGTACATAGAAAATTTAAATAAATTATATTATTTGAAGTGGTGGGAATGTATGCTAATTATGTGTACATAAATAATATTGTGATGCTTATGTACGGTGTGTGTAGTAAATAAAACGTTCGAGCATATGTTAACTCATATAGAACTGTGTTATGTTATGCAAATCATTCAAATAATTGATATTCCTATTTAGTATTTGTGAGTCAATTATCCTAATTTTCCAATAAAACAATTTCCATTTGCATCAACTATCTTTATCTTATCATCCATATGAAAATATGTTCGTAGTGCTATCTAACTCTACATGAGAGAGCATCGAATTTATTATATTGAAGCACGTAAATGTTTACTTAATTTATTTTTCCGTCACTGCAGCCATTTAAGGGCTTTGAACACTTCGATCAATCTTTGCCTGTTTCTCACTGTGTAATTTCTAAGGTTCTACTTTCTAGCGCCGCGCCCTTGGGGCTTGGGACCCTGATATAAAATAGGGACACTGAGCAGTATTTTTTGTAGGATAAATGACAGTTGTTACCCTTTTAACAAAGTACTGGGGCAGCTGCTGTAATGTTTCTCATGACACGATAGTTTAGCTGTTGAACAAAATATCATTTATTTGACAGCTTCGTGCATCGTGTCATGAAAATCATGAAAACTTTGATATAAGCTGAAGACGCACTAAATGCGTGGATAGGTTGTGATAGCTGTTTTATGTTCAGTGTGACACCATTGCACTTTGGGAGCCAGGTGATTTAGTGCGTACTTTCATCGTAAAATTTAGACTCGTGCGCCGGTCTGACATTTTCAGTCAGCACGGCGTAAACATGATCAAAAGTGTTTTAGGCAGCTCAAATCAGATCAAATTATTCTAATTTTATGACCTGCGGCGGAAAATGGCGTTATTTTTCTGAAAACTTTTGGGTAAAATTGCACTTTAGTGCTTTTCACAAGAGAAGAAGGGTGGGAATTGTGGGGGACCATCCCCACATCACAAATATGCAATGAATAGGTGGCGGTCGGATCAGTTGGGGAGGGGGGAGGAGTTCAAAGTTTTTATATGGAGAATTGTATTTAACGTATTCACACCAAAAAGGAGGATTTTGTGATATGTAAAGCGCGTAATACTGGAAATTTCAGCGCTTTACTTGTGTAAATGGGCTATTCCACTGAAAAGTTGGAAAATGTGTTACGAGGGAACCGTCTTCTGGCTAAGAATGCAAAGGTTGGACTTCTTTCGCATGAAGGAGTTGTACTTTGAATCTATAGAGGAATTTTCTTCATACAACACAATTCTAGTATGTGCACGGTTTAGCAAGAACACATGGTTCCCTCGCAACCTACCAATGGAATCGCCCAATTATTTGCTGAGTATATACTTACCCAGGATACGCCACGAGGAGGCTGTTTACGTGTATCACATTGGCCCTGAAAATGACCGTTTATGATAGTGAGGTGGAGATCCATCGGTGCGTCAATCCCGAAGTATGTAGAGACTCCAAACCCCCCTCACTATTGTCTCAATATTCTAGTCATCATATATTTCACAGCCGATCGTATATTTCCTGGAAATCGTCCTGCAAAATGTCGAATTTTGCTTTATTCGGACTGACCGCTGCCGTTCCGGTGCCATTGTACAATGTCACAGCCATTTTGCAGAATTCGAGGAAGGGGTCAAGTCCATGTATTCTGCACGATTTGAGGAATACGTATTTGCTTAATTTACCAGCTATAAATTCTGATTGTCTGTTGTGACTTCCAACTACATCCTTAGCATGTCGCCACACACTTTCGATTGTATTTGTGCAGGCACCAGTCTTCGGGACTTTGAATGTTTTTGAATGATTGACCGTTTCATGCAAAAATCCTTCATCTTGTAGACAATTATACGATCGCCAACAGTCCCACATAATGGTTGTGCCCGGTAAAATGTAGTGCTGTATTATCCGCAGCAACACATCTTTTCCTCGGCTGTCAACTGGCAACATGAAAAATCGTCCGGTCTTTCTTTCCACGCCTCCAAAAACCCACTTTCCTTCCACACGGTGACCTCGGTTATATTTCCGTTTGCCGAATTTAGATTCGTCAATTTCCACCGTACGACCATGACCTCCCAGCGGCTGTGCATTATGGACCATTCCATCAAAAGTCACTTCTCTGCAGAACGACGACCAATCGACCAATGTATGTTCAGACACATCATCCAGCAAAGGCCCGATATAATTCAACTGCACTTTTTTTAGCCACAAATCAACGAAGCCAAACACTTTCCAAAGCGGCAAATGTGCTCCATCGAAAAAGTGCCGTATCTGTAAGATCTGGTTGTGTGGCAGACCTTAGCCTTCTTGTTTTTCTTTTCTATTTTCTGAAGACAACTCCATCTTAATCCGTCCGTTAAACTTGCATTCTTCGATTCTGTCATTAATGCACTGCAATTTTGACAATTCGGCGCATTGCCTAATTATCCAAGTTCCTTTGCTAATGCCACAATACCAATGTCGCCTTCTACACAATGTAATCTAACAATTTTCGTGAAATTATTCGTAGTCATTGTGATTTCACTAGAAATATCAAACTAAAAGTGTACTTTGGAATCAACATTCGCCTATCCTAACATACGTTTCAATCATTTAATATTTGAATATCTAGATTTCAATTCGGTCAATTTTTCTTCTTTCGAAGTAATTGAAATGTTTAATTTTTAAAATCTAGATTATCAAATGATGTATGCTAAGTCGCACTGATGTTGAGTATACAACAATAAAACAGTTAGAAGGTCAGAACAACAAAAAGGTTAGAAGCTCCGTTTCGAACCTTTATTTACGAAACAATGGGTTCTCATCAACGTGACAACGAAACAATGGTCCTTCGAAGACAAATGCGTAATCCCTGGTTATTCCTACAAATGGTGATCGGTGAGGCTGAACAATGCCCACAATTTATTTTACGGCTTTTTGGAATCCACATTTCAAAGATCACAACCTTATGATCGTTGTTAGTTTTGCTTATAAGAATGGGGTTTGCGAATCACTCTTACACGAAGTATTAACTTTTACGTTACGAGATAACTTCAGTCGCAAACGACGAGCGAACGTTAAATATCGTTATAGTTATTTTGATGACCCAATTTTTGGGGCAGAAAGACGTAGTCGAGCATACTCCTTCGATACCACCCTTAAAAAAGTTACCTTTCTTGATGGGAAATCAAAACATTAAATGTTAAGTATGGAGTGAAGGGTGAAATTGCACTTTAGTGCTTTTGACAAGAGGGGGGAAGGAGGGGTGAGGAATTGTGGTCCTTTTCAGGACCAATGGGATACACGTAAAAATCCTCCTCGTGGCGTATCCTGGGTAAGTATATACTTAGCGAATGTTTACACAAGTAAAGCGCTGAAATTTTACTCGGCGGGGGACCGAGACGCACGGATCTAGTAAAATTATGTAATTTAAAAACGGCAGCCCGTTAGTAGGTGTGATAGGGAAGAGGCCTGGCATCGATCCTGCTCGCCCACATCTAAATCGCATAATAGAACAAAGATAAACTTAGTCTAGATTCGAAGTGCCAGATGCACCGATTTATTGGTTTCCCTAAACCAAACACAATCCAGAAACATTACAATGGAAACGGACAAAAATATATATTTGGTATAATTTCGTGCATGCGAATTTGTCAATTGTCATAAATTAATTAACGTATAATTAAGCAATTAAAATGGATATTATAGATAGCGACGACGGTAAGAGGGCAATCAATAATATTTCATCGCGTTATAAAAGTACATGAATGGTTTTATGTATTTTAGCAATTAAAATGAAAATGGGCTTTCAAATTGAAATTGATGACATTTATTTTGATAATTAAAAATTTCGTGAACTAAAAACAAAGTTTTACAGCTACAGTTGAATGCATTTCATCGTCTGCAAGGAACTTAAAATAATTTGGCATCTGTTTCTGTTAAGGTAAAGCTTTTGTTATGGAGATATTAGTAATTTGCTTAAATGTGTTCGTCCTATATTCTAACTAAAAGTTAAAGTTTGTTTGAGTTTTCTCTAACTTCCTAGTCAAAATTATGTTCTGAATCGGTTTGATATATAAAAATAAAATCACAACTTTCATTATCATTTATAGCGTCACATTGTATCAGTAACAGTGAAAAAATTCTTTATAGCTGGCAATTTCCACGAAAGCTTTACCATCTCTTTTTGCTTTGATTCTTCAAGTGTGAACCGTTATATATTATGGAGTTTGTTTGGATCAAAAATCGGTCTATTCCAAATGTCAAAATGACGTTTTAAACGTCAAATCTATAATAAACCCATTGGAGTTATTTTGATGTGCAAAAAGTGGCGCTGTGTTCTATGTGAAACAATGTCAAATTCCATACATTTTTGATCCCCATCACAAATGATGTCTTTAAAGCCATCATTGAGGGATCTAATTTGACACAGGGAAGTATAAACTGTAAAGTATTTAGTAAAAAGGTCCAAAATGTTTCTGTTGTCTGGCTAAAAAAGAATCTAAAGGGCTAATTATACATTCTGCGATTGCGAATATTCGCAGAAAGTTCAGTCGCTACATATGTATGGCTTTTCATATAACATTTGACATGTAGCGCAGCGAATCGCGAGCAAATTTTTTATGCGCGCGAATAAAATGCATTTATCAAAATTGTTGTATTGCTTGGAAGCGGCCAAATTACGTGAGTAATGATTTTATTCGACGAACAAAGTTGGCTTATTGGGACGTTTACGCCTCTTCAGTACACCTTTGTCGCGAGACCATGTGTATATCAGCAAAAACAGAGAGTGGTGTTAGCAAACATCTGTTATTGACAAGAACAGAGAATGCATTGAACAAACATCTGTGGTGCGTCTAGCTTTTATACACCGTATTCTAAGATTTATTTGTTTTGTTGATAAATCTCTCACCTCTATCATAAATAATTTTGTTTGATAGATCTCACGTAATGCATTTCCCTTCGTTGCCTCATCAACGAATTTGGCCGCTCCCAAGCAATACAACAATTTTGATAAATTTATGTTTATTGGCCAAGCAATACAACAATTTAATATAAAATGCATTTTGCTAAATATTTTATTGAATTCTTTTCACTCTGATGATGTTTTAATTAAAATTGAAAGAACGCAACATTTATAATTGTTTCGATATGATGGGAAATACGAAATACTACATTGGCTGATAAGTCCGCAAGGTTTTCAATAAAAACAAATTTTTCGACGAAATTCTTTTTTATTCTTCAACATAGTCCCCTTTTAGCTCGATACACCGAGTCCAACGTTTCTCTAACATTTCTAGACCTGTCTTATAGTATTCGGCCCGAAGTCCCTTAAAATAGGCATCGCCATGAGCCACCGCTTGAGGTTTGGAAAGAGATAATAGTCGCTGGGGGCTAGATCTGTAGAATATGGTGGGTGAGAAACCAAATTTTAGCCTAATTGTTTCAATTTGGTCATCGCTTTATGAGCTTTGTGTGCCGGTACATTATCGTGAAGAAACAAAATTGTTTTTCTTTGTGTTACCTTTCGTTTTTCCCTCAATTCTGCATCCAATCGGTCCAATAATGCTACATAATAATCAGTATTGATTGTTCTCCCTTTCTCAAGATAGTCAGTCGATCAATATTATGTCATCGGCGTCCCAGAAAACACTGGCCAAAACCTTTTCTGCCGATTGTTGGGTCTTTGGTCGCATTGCACGGCTTTCACCCGGTACTACCCACTGTGCTGCCTGTTTACACCATGGTTTCCTGAGCTGGCTCAGCGGTGCCTGGGATGGGTGCACATCCCTACCGAAGTGGTCTGGTTAAGAGCCTTACAGCGAAAGCCCTCACCAAGGGTAAATTCGGTACCACGGGGCTGGGGGTGCCATACGAGATGGCCGTATCCGGCCCGAGCACTTGGTTGAGGTGTCTAGTGGCGCTGCAACGCGGGGGCTTTGGGACATAGTGGACTGCGTCAAAACAGTCTGCGCTTTGAAATGGGCGACTGAACCCCTAGTCCTTCCTGGGCAACCAGGTTGGCGAGAATACAGTAGGAAGATGATAGTATTCCGGGCCGTACCTAGGTCGCGGAGGTTGCACCGGCCTGCCGTTTATAGGGAGAGTGACTTCGGGGACTCGCGTTAATTGGGCGTACCTCAATTACGCGCTCATGAGAGCCGTGCGGTTAGAGCTTAGGCTAGGTACGCACGTTAATATGCAATGACTTCGATGTACCGCCTGTTTACTGGATTCCGGTGTATAGTGATGAATCCACGTTTCATCCATCGTTACTAATCGGGACGAAAATTCAGTTGGATTGCGCTTTTACATCAACAAACCTCGTTCAGAAGCGATTACACAATTTTCTTTTTGTTCCGTTGTGAGATCTCGCGGAACCCATGGGGACAATAACTTTTTCATGCTCAAATGTTTATGTAAAATATTGCCTACGCGCTCTTTTGAGATGTGTACGGTCTCAGCTATCTCCCGCAATTTAATTTGCGATCATTCAAAACTATGCGGTGGATTTTTTGAACATTTTCCGGTGTAATAACCTCAATTGGGCGTCCCGAACGTTCAGCGTCATCGGTGCTTTTACGGCCACTCTTAAATTCTCTGTACCACTTTTCAACAGTCGATTGTGATGGAGCAGATTCCGAATAACACTTTTTAAGACATTGGAGCGCTTGAGCAGTTTTTCTCCCATCAAAAAACAATGATATATCAACACACGAAATTGCTTTGAATCCATTTAAAAAAAATGTTGTCTCCCTTCTCCAGCTGTATGTATACTTGTGATTTAATGAATAAAATGTCACAAATTTTGACATGGCATCTTTTAAAGGTTGGTACTCTCTAAAAATGATATGAAGAATTTGTTGGTGTTGCCATCTATTGAAAACCTTGCGGCTTATCAGCCTATATAGTATCATGCCCGCAGCGGTAGCGGAGGGCGTGACGCAGTTCCTACACCCAAAAAAAAACGTCCACAAACCCAAAAAACTCCAAAGAAAAACCTTTCTATGGCTCATATATAGGCGAACTTTTGAGTTTTTCCCCTCGCCCCTCCCCTTCCAAATTATTTAAAAAAAAACTCGCAAAAAAACGTCGCAGCAGCTTTCAAACGAGCCCTCACTCATCAAAACCGGTTGAAAATTGGCTGAGTTATTAAGGTTTGAAAATGACATTTCTGTATGGAATTGGATTTTTTCTATTGTTCTCATCATTATGAAAACTTTTTTTCTGATCGGTCGGTTTCTATCTATCTATCTATCTATGTTCTATCTATGTTCTATCTATTAATAATTTTCGATCTCGAGAACTAGACAGTCGATCTTCCTGAAATTTTCAGGGAACGTCAGTCTCGGCCCCAAATGAAAAATTTCATATGGCGCTTTTCCGGGAAAATTTTGGAAAAGCCGTGGCATGTGGAAAAGTGGTCAATTTTTAGGGTTTTTTCGGTAATGCTCGGAGTTTTCGAATTTTAGCTCCGGAGTGACAATGAATGAATGAATGAATGAATGAATAATACTTTTATTGTCTACTATTTGCTAGCCGACTAAACATGAATATATCGCGATAATATAAACATAAATAAATTCAAAATGGAGTGAGTAATTTAAGATACAAAAAAAATCACAGAGAAAAAAATGAAAAAATCACAGATAATTACAAAGGCAAATAATAAAGCAAAAACAAAACTCATTGAGAGATATCAAGATTCACCAGATTGGTATCGTTAAATTGTCAATATAAATATCACTGAACAGTGTCACTGAAAGTCAAAAAAAAAAATAACAGAAAATTTAAGTTTGTCAAGGAAAATCCAAACGTCGATGTTAACAAGTGGCAAAAGAACCAAACACTGAATCCTCAAGTTCCATCACTTTCTGCTGAAATTCCTGCGATGATAATGATGGGTCGACGTGGTTGGTCGCAAAGTTGAAAAGACGACATGCAAAATTGAATGGCGAATTCGTTAGGTATTCATGTCGATAGGATGTAAAGCGAATCAGTTGAGGGCAGCGCAACGCTCTGGAACCGTTGTACAAGCTGATTCTATCTCGCAGCAATTGGGAATTCACTTTTCCGGTCAGCACATCGTCAATGAAAAAGACTGTTGCATTCACTCGTCGTCTTGACAAAGACTGTAAATTAAGTTCTTGAAATCTGTCGATATATGGACGTAAATGCTGAATTCCATCATTCGACACGACGTGGCGATCGGTATTGGCATAAAGCACAAACTGTCTTTGAACACTTTCCAATGTTTGAACGTGGACATCATGTCGAGGCTGTCAAACTGGACAGGCGAATTCGAGGTGAGATCGCACGACTGACTTGTACAACATAATTGCGGTGTCCACGTTCAATCGACCGTAGCATTGGCGTTTTATAAATGATAACATGGAATGTGCTTTGTTTGATGATAGCTCATAATGCGTAAATCGTTTTTGTATGTTACTCCAAGATCCTTGTTGATATTAACTCGCGTTAGCGGTTGACCGTTTATGTGGTAATCAGCTAGGACCGGATGTTTTTTGCGAGATATCGTCATTATCTTACATTTGCCCGCGTTCAATTCGAAACCGTTATTGCAGCACCAGTAATAGAAATTGTCGATAGACTCCTGAAGCGTGTAAGTGTCATCGATGGTGGAAATTTTGTTGTGTAAGATTTTCTTGTCGTCAGCGAAATTCAGCTTTGCTGTTGCAGCGGGCTCAACGTCTGAGTCATCGAAATATACCAAGGAAAACATTGGGCCGAGAATCGAGCCCTGGCCAACTCCAGAATACACGTCAAACTCTTCGGACAAGTTGGAGTTTATTTTCACCCTTTGTTTGCGATTTCGGTAATACGATCTGAGCCAAAGGAGTAAGCGGTTGGTCAAGCGATACTTATCGGCTGCCAGCTTGAAGAGTAGGAGCACGTATCCTATTACGTCAAAAGCTTTGTGAATGTCAGCATAGAACGAGTCTGTTTGAAGACCGCCTTGGAACGAGTCGTGAACCAGTACGGAGAATTCGAGCAAGTTAGATTCCACTCTTCTCCCTGGAAAGAAACCGTGTTGAGTCGGCGAAATTTGTGGGTAAATGTTGAATCGTAATTGTGCGTAAATAATGATTTCAAGAATTTTGGCGAGGTTGGGAGATACATTGACGCCTCGGTAATTCGTTACCATTGATTTGTTACCAGATTTATGAATTGGAGTTAAATGGCCGAGCTTCCAGATTTCTGGATACGTCAGATTGGATAACGAGTTTGAGTATATGATTGAAAGTGGATGACTTAATAGATCAGCACAATTGCGAAGGAATAGTGGTGCCATTTTATCAGGGCTGACGCCCTTGCTCAAATCCATTCGTAGCAAAACTTGACGAACTATATCGGCCGTGATTTCGATATCAAGGTAACCGTCATCATTCCTGGAATCGAGGAAAGATTGGAACGCAATGTCGTCGTTGACTTCGTTCGGATGTTTTTTATAGACCGTGGCGAAGAATTTCGAGAATAAATTTGCTTTTTCCGTATCGGTTGTTGCACGCTCATCGTTGTAGTACATAGTGACGGGTAGGGTTGTTTTCTTATATTTGGAGTTGATATAATTCCAAAATTTCTTCGGCTGTTTCTTGTAGTTGACGGCTAGATCTCTCAAAAACCCATTGAACAGAACATTTTGGTGCGACTCAAATTCGCTTTTTGCTGCGAGAAATGGAGTTTCATCGGTCTCACCACCATTCCTACGACGAAGGTTTAAAAGCTTACAGTATGCACGGTTTCTTTTGTTTTTGAGGTTGATAAGCCTGTTGTTGTACGAAGTGAAACTTTCGGTACGTGTGCATTAAATATTTCGTAGGTAGATGCGTAAAAAGCGTCAACCATGTCATCGACGTTCTTATTGGCAAATAGCATTTCATAGTCGATGTTTGATATAGCCTCACGTATGTCGTCGAATGAAGCTTTCTTAAAGCAGTAGATACTTTCTGATGGCAGAGTTGGCGGACAGACCGATGGTTCACATTCAATCATGCAGTGTCTTGTTGATCTTCGGAGATTATCGGCATATCAGCTTTGGTAACCAAGGCGAGTTCAGGCATGTTCGTGTATACTAAATCGAGTACATTGCCGGAAACGTTTTCTAAATCGGTCGTTTGAAAGCGGCCAATATCTAATAAAGATGATGTGACGAATCTGGCAATATTCGATTGTACTGATATAGAGTCGCCAATCACCGGTAGGTAGTCGAAGCCATCATCATTTTTCATCCACTTAATGGTAGGCATGTTGAAATCACCAGTTACAACGAAGATATCACCATGTTCTAATAATGAGTATGCTTCGATAATTGATGCGACGTGAGCTGAATAAACTTCCTCAGTTGAATCGTATTGAATGTAGAGTCCGTAGATATACAGATTCGTATTCGAAGAGTGAAGGTGCACTTTCACGCAGACTGCTTCTATTGGTACCAATTCTGGAATATCGACAATGGTGCTGTCCATCTTCGAATCAATTGCAATTAAAACTCCGCCACCTTTAGACGCATCTATGTTAGAGCTCTGACGATCTTTACGGTAAACTGTGAATCGGACATCGAAGAACTCAGCGCTAAATTTCTTTCCGTTAAGCCACGTTTCCGAAAAGACGACTACGTCGTAGCCCGATGCAGTTGTAGAAAGGAAGATTTGATCTTTCTTACCAGTCATTCCACGAACATTATTGTAGTATAGCGATACATGTACCGGCAATTCTAGCGGGCGGCATGTCGAATTCATTGTACGTGGTGCTAGTGAATTGGTGTCTAGTTCAACCGAGGGTGAGTTACCTACGGTTACGTCGATCGGTTTTCTAAAAAAGGCGGCGCCGAGGTAGTTGCGTTCGGCTTAATCCAAGGCTTGATAGTTATATAACGAGGCCAAAAGTCGGGTCGTACAATCAGCTTGGCGATGTCCGAGTTTGTTTCGACCTTGAAATTAACATAACTTAATGAAGTAATATCTTGACCATTTCTTACTAGACGGCGAAGTCTGATTCGATCCTTGGTGACATTGGCATTTACTACAATGTAATCGATTATGTTGTCGGGCGTCACATGAACATCGAACGGAGACAAGTGGAAGTGGTTGTCGAATGCTTTTGATTGAATCTTCGATCCCAGCAGGTGTAGATTTTTCTGGGGTACAACGTCACTAGATAATTCCGATGGTGTATTCGGTGATTCGTTGACAGTTGCCAGTGGATTCTTCATATCGTTGAGTTCCGGCTCAATAAAACTTGTAGCGGAAGGTATTACTGGATGCGTATTTTCCGTGTAAATGATATCGTCGGAAACCTGATTAGATTCCACCAATTCGATAAGCCGGTCACGAAGCTGTTGTGTTAATTGATCATCATTTTCACTTCCGGAAGGATTTGTAGCTTCGTTAGAACCTAAACTGAACATGTTCGACGTAATGATGTCGCATGTATCACTTATTCCGGAAATTTCACGACCAATCGACTCACATTTGTCCTCAATAGATTGTAGTATATCGATCCGAATTGAGTCGGTGACTGGTGATGCCAATTGAGGAGATTTGTCTTTAGCACACATTCTGTTGCAAATGGATTCAATGTTTGAAACTGCTTCCGCCGTGGCATCTAGCTTGTGTCGCAAATAGTCGAACGAGGTCCACGTATTTTGTTCAAATCCAGATAACATCTGGTATAGCTCATTGTTTTCGGTTGGCAATGCAGAACGATTGAATGTGAATGACCATTCCAGAGGGTTATTGCTTCTGGTATGATGTGATGAGCCAACTATAGAGTCTCTTCTTGCTGAAGGTCTGGCGATTACAGGGGAATACAAATTTCTACTTTTTAGTTCATTTAACTGTTCAAAAATCATTGAATGATTTTTATCGTCGATTTTCTTCTGCCCCGTAAAATGCTGATCTATTTTGGCATGTAAAGTACACACAGTGTCTTTTAACCCAGAAAATTCCGATTTATTTCTGGCTTGGTCCGCTTCTAATTGGTCGAGTGTTGATTTCTTCAGGCATTCATTGTTACTGTCAATGGTATTGAGCTTTACATTCATTTGATTCAAGAGAGTCATCATTTCTCCTAACATTCCATTGTTCAAGCTGTGACCAACGTTCAGGTTATTCTCTGCTGAAGGGATGTTGAGTCGAGACTGGTCGGCCGATTTCCGAATCGAATGTTTCAGCTTTGTCGTCCTTTCGATGCATTTGGAACACATAAATATCGCGTTGCTCCCTGATGACAATAGTTTTATAATTGGTTGGGAATTAATGTCGAAACACTTTGCGTTGAAACGTTTGTCGCAGAGGAAACAATTGAAAGTAAGTTTATCAGCCGTCCTGGAGGCGAAGCAAATGTCTGCACACATGTGGCTGTTTGCCATCTTTTTGGACGGAAACCGTATTGTTCGGTTGAATGTAAGTACAAAATCCGGCGTTGCGGGAATCACATCCGCGAACGTTCTCCTTATCACACTAACCGAACTTTCAAATACAAATTCCCGCCAAAAATAATGCACTGCTATATGATTGAAGACGGCTTCGGTCGAAAAGTCGGCACCACAAACCCAATGTTTACCTTTCTATGTGAAAATCGATCAATTTTAACCATTCAGTTCTTATTTGTATTAATTTCCGTTTCTATTAAGAATTACTAGAATGAACTAAGTCTTTACGTTCCACATATCATTCACATTCACAATAAATCATATGACAAAACTCGTTTCCTTTAAATCAATCCAATATTTCCTTTAGATATCGATTCAGATATTAATGGCGGCGGTTATCACAAACATTACGCATTAGTTTTTACACATAACTCTCATGTATTTATCAATCAAAATATGATGATAAGGTTGCACGAACCTTATTTTAAACAGTTTGCAGCGCAAAACTGAAAGTACAGAACAATTATTTCGTCGTTGGGCCCGGCATTTGTGACGCAATTCTTTTAACACAACGTAATTTTGTTCTAAAAAAAGCGCTGTAATTTTTCAGGAAATTAAAACTTTGAACACAAGGTTCTATTCAAACAAACTTCTGCGTATTATCAGCGATAGCGTCATCCTAAGCGATATCATTAATTTTGGAAGCAGACTCACGGAATGCGTCACACTCTACCTTTTAAGAGGTTTTTGTTGTGATTATAAATTTGTGTTTAATTTTTTGGTTTAATTGAGCAAAAAATCGCAATCGCAGATTGTATAATTAGCCCTTAAGACTAGAGAAAAATATATTTATCTAAGTATTTGACGTTTAAAACGTCAAATCTGCATAAGACTTTGTAACAATTTTACCTGACGCACGAAATTCTACATGACGAGGAAGAGGAGGGAGGAGACGTAAAATGAACAGCCAAAAATGCGATGAACACTTGAAATGAATGGCTGGAGACAGCATTGACTGTTTAACCTGACCAGTTCTCGTGCAAAAAACCACATTAACTGGGTATATGAAGGCAATGTCAAGATTTCTATAATGCCTACAAGCAAATCAACTTTATTGTGCTGGGACCCCTTTAAGATTAGATTCGGCGATGCATGTTGCAAAAAAAATATTGTATTCGACAAAATTCGGGAGGTACATTCATTGAAAATTGAGACAAAAATCAAAAACACTTTCATATCACAGCATTTTGAATAAAAAATCGCAATATCTTATTTCGGCTTTTATATTTTACTTTAGCTAAATCAAATAGCAATTCCTGATATGTAAAATAAAGTATCAATTTAACTGATTGCTTTTTTGTGATGTTGCCAAGAAGAAAACATGATTTTTCGATGGTAAACGCTTGTTATATCCATATCAGTATGACTATGACAACCATAAACTATTCTGCATAGTTTAAATTTCCATTGCACACAGCTTTACCATCCAATCATTTTAAGTAAAATCTTTGTAAAATATTGAAACTGGTGAACAATATCTTTATTGATTTTGCTCTTTTAATAAAATTGAGGTTTGTGATTCAGGTCGCCCCTTATGCATTGAGCAAATAATATGTGGTCGATGCCTTGTTGAAGGACTTATATTTTAATACTCGACAATGTTCTCGAAATCACGATTTTATATTACCGAATCATTAAACATAGTATTGCCGTCATGGAAAAGTTAAAATATGGAGCTTAGAAAAGATGTATCGCTATTTAACAGCCATGTTTACGTTAAAATGTCGGTATATTTTCACATTTATGTTGTGTGCTCCGTTTGATGTGTGCAGAGTGCAGAAAATATCGCTGTAAATATTCATTTTCATTTTTCCATTATATATCGAGTGTGCAAAATCGCCCATAACGAAGAGTACTCATGCAACGGCGGTAACAACGGTTTAAGTTTTCAAACTTATTGCTCACTCACCTTTGCAACCGGAAAATTGTACATAAAAATGGATAAATCCGGAAAAATATCGCATGAATAATTCAAACATGAAGTATTGACAAAGTTATTGTCGCCAATGTTTTCGTATTTTGTTCAACCATTCTGTTAAAATATATTAGGCGGTGGAGAACATGAAAAGGGAAAATAGACTTTTTCCAACCGAGGGAGTAAAGTTACTTCTTTGAGAGTATTTTTTTGTTACAGCCATTGTTGTGTCAAATTTCAGCTGTTTTTGGAATGTATTTCGACAGATGAAATTTCACAAGACGTAAAATTAAAAAGCATTGGCTGTATATGAAGGCGACCAGAGAATCCACTCCTCTTCCTGCTCGGATAACTTGAATGCATTTGCCACAGTAAGTTTATCTTTTAAATCTAGTAACACCAAGAAAATTATGGAATTTCTCTTGACTAACCAATCAAATTTGGACCCTTCACACACGTGACCTCAAGCATTTGAAAATATACTTCTCCTGGATGAATCGGCGATAGGATAAGAATTTTAAGGTAACATAATGTTCCATAAGTTTTGAGACTACTTTCAAGTGTTCACAGCTCTACTTAATGAAATCGAGATGCCAATCAATGTTCATAGATTATTTGGGAACTTCTCAGCTTCACTTTCATAAATAAGATTTTCTGAAAGTATCATCCAGAGTTTTTTTTTTTTTATTTATCAACGGTGTATACATTAACTGATAATTATGAAATAAAGTCAATGAAAACGAAAAACTAAAGAATACAAAACAAAAAATAACAAAAAAAAAAAAAGAAAGAAAGAGAGATAGAGAGTAATGTGAATAATTGAAGAATGGAGTAAAAATTAAAAAGAAAAATAAAAAATTTTAGGAAGTCCAATGAGATGAATCATTCTTGTCAGAGGAGTATAAAAAAAGAGAATAAATTGCGAAAAACATTGAGTGCAGCTGAGGGTTAAGTTCTGTATCGAACGAACGAATGATTGTTAGGAACGGCCATAGAGCCGGAATATGTTCCTCGACATCGAGGGATTGTATAAGTGCGCGAAGTGATTGAAAATTGCGCACATGTTGTTGAGTGGTTCAAACATGCCATAATCTGTCCGGTGGCTGCTAATATGTAAAAATTCGTTTTTACGAAATGCGCGGGGAGGCTGACGAATTGTTACAAGCGAATTTAGCTCCGGAGCATCGATGCGATTAGTCAGGATGTCATGTACGAAAAACACACTCAGGTTGATTCGACGCCTTTTCAGTGTTTCTATGCCAATTGTTTTGCAACGAGACTCATACGGCGGGAGAACGTAGTTACTGTCACGTTTTACACTTATCCGAAGTGCATAAATAACGAACTGCTTCTGGATGGACTCGATTTCGGAAATTTTTGTGACGCAGTATGGTTGCCAAACGGTACATGCATATTCCAGATGGGATCTGACGTGTGCACAGAAAATACTCTTCAATGCTTTAACAGATCGAAACTCATAGCATGTTCTCTTTAGGAAGCCGAGCATTGCATATGTTTTGACAATTATGTATTCGGTGTGAGCAGAGAAGTTCAAATTGACGTCCAGAATTACGCCCAGATCACGTATTTGGGAAACTCTCTCAATAATTGTGCCATCTATTACATAGTCGTAATAGATTGGATGCTTGTTGCGGTGGAAAGTGATCGAGTTGCACTTTTTTATGCTGATTTCAAGACCATTGGTTCGAAACCACAGTGCAATTTCGTCAAGGTCGCGCTGCATGGCTGAGCAATCCAGAACCGTTTGTATCTTCTTAAAGATTTTCAAATCATCCGCGTACAAGAGACAATTTGAGCGCTTTATCACCTTCGTAATGTCATCGAAGAATAAGATGAAAAAAAGGGGCCCAAGATGGCTTCCCTGTGGAATTCCTGATTTCACTAAAAAATCGCTTGAGGCATAGCTTCCGATTTTAACAAATTGTGTTCGACCACTCAGGTACGATTTGATCCATTCTAGCATATCCGAATGAATTCCCATTTTGGCTAGTTTAGTTAGCAGAATTTTGTGATGCACTCTGTCAAAGGCTTTTTTGATGTCAGTGTAAACCGCATCCATCTGACGACCTCAATTATTTTATTCGTAAATTCCAGCAAATTGGTAGTAGTTGATCGGCCTTTCCGGAAACCATATTGTCTGAGCGATATTTTGCCAATGAACTTGCTGGTAAAGAATTTGCAAACAATTGATTCGAAGAGTTTGCCGAACGTTGGTAGAATGGCGACCCCTCTATAATTTTCGATGTCATTTCTGCTACCAGCTTTGTATATTGGTGTGAGATACGATCGCTTCCATTTGTTAGGAAACTCTCGAGAACTCAGCGATAAGTTGTTGATAACCACTCCGTTGCTCGAGCAAGTTTTCAGAAGAAGTGGCGAGATGTTGTCCGGACCATCACCTTTCTTCGTGTTTATGTTTTGAAGGGCGTCGAGGATCACATCATTAGTCAGGGTGAAGCTGCCAATGTCAACAATTTTGCTGACAGTTGCTGTGGGATCTGCAGTGCTGATACTGTCCTCATCACTGAAGACAGTCGTGAAGAAACCTGCGAACAAATTGACCACTTCGTTCCTGTTACATGTCTTTTTGTCGCCGAATTTCATAAACGAAGGGAAACCATCTGTTTTCTTCTTGCTGTTGACATAAGACCAGAACGTTGAGGGGTCTTGGATAAAATTCTTTTCAGTGTTCGTCAAGTACGATTGGTAAGCCGATTCTTGTGCTAATTGGAACTCTTTACGTATCGAGCAAAACTTCAAGTAATCATCACTTTTTTTGGTTTTCTTGAATCGTCGATGAGCATTAGACTGACGATTTTTCAATAGACTTAAGCGTTTATTATACCATGGTGGATGTTCGCTCAGTTTTCTTCGTTTCTTCGGAACGAAATCATTAAGACTTCAGTCAAGACCTCATAAAATTTGTCAACAGCGCCGTTGATGTTGTCGTAGCTCGACAGCATGTTACTCCAATCAATCGATTGTATGTATGAGTTTAATGCAGGAAAATTAGCCTTTCGAAAATTGAATTCACCGGTAGATAGCGCTAGTGAGATTGTAGATGAAGTAGTTGAACTGACTGGAATCGTTATGCTGAGTGGGTTGTGATAAACATCCATTTTGCTCATTGGTTCTGCTTTCGAAATCTCTATTTCATCATTTTCATTTGAGAAGACCAAGTCAAAAATTCGGTCCTGGAAGCTCTTAACTCCGTTTAATTGGTAAAGTTCACCAGGAAATGGTCTTACGTAGTCATGTTTCAATCCATTTGGGCGGACCCGTCTCAGATCGAACTTTTGATGATCTCAATGACGAAACGATTCCTCGTGGAAAAGTTTCCCTTGATTTGGGATGCTGTTCTGAGGGTGAGCAATCGAGAATAAATGAAACGAGTTGAAGAAAACATCACAGCATAGGCAGAATTGCAGCGAACCCAAGAAATTGGGAAAAATTCGCAACTCCCGAAGCTATGAATTATTTTAGAGGTTGGGATGTCTTCGGAAGATCAATACTTAGATTATTCCAATAGAAATACAGTATTTCTAAACTTTTATGACGGTACAATTAAGAATCCTGTGAAGAAATTTGAAAATTTGACGTTCCAAACACACTTCAAAAGGCAAACTTGTCAATTTCACCAAAATGAGATTTTCTTCGAAAATCTCAGCCACTCAAATATGCCCTAGGCACTTCTGATCAATTACCTCCGGACTATTTCGACTCGGCAGACCTATAAACTACGGATTAGAGTCAGAATGAGTCATCGTTTGACAAACATATGGAACTAGTAAATACCCCCGGCCCTAGGGGCTACACGGACATTAAGCATTCTTGTCCGCTAGGTCGGAGATTTGGGACATTAATACTAAAATGTATGTAGGAGTGTGTAATTTTCTCCATACTACCGTTTCCACGTACAAACGTTAGCACCGTGCTACTTTTTCTACGTACAACCGTTTCTCCCGTCCTACAATTTCCTTCTCACTACTGTTTTACCCGTACTACCATTTCACCGTTCTACCATTTCCCCCGCACAACCGTTTCCCCGTACCACGATTTTCTCCGTACTACCGTTTCCCCGTACAAACGTTATCACCATGCTACTACTGTTTTCCCCGTACTACCGTTTCCGCCGCACTACTGTTTTCCCCGCACAACCGTTTCCACCGTACTACTGCTTCGCGTACAACAGTTTCCCCCGCAATGCTGTTTTCCCCGTACAACCGTTGCAACCGTACTACTGTTTCGCGTACAACCGTTTCTCCCGTACTACTGTTTTCCCCGTACGAACGTTATCATCGTGCTACTATTTCCCCGTACAACCGTTTCTCCCGTCCTACAATTTCCTCCTCACTACTGTTTTCCCCGTACTACCATTTCTCCATACAACCGGTTACCCCCGTACTGTTTCTTCCCCCGAGCTGCCCCACCAATACTGGTGACTTCCACTCACAAAACTCTGAGACTTTGCCAAAGAAACCAATGTTCTGTCTCTCATACCTTTCCAAATACTTTCAAAAGCATAAAAATCCAAGATGGCGTCAATTTCACAGGTGGCAGCCATTTTCTTAGGATTCATAAAGATGCTACTCATCAACATCAACAACTTTCCCGAAGAAACCAAACGCGTAACTATTCTAATTCAGAAGATAGCAAAAATCCAAGATGCGTCACTTTCACAGGTGGCAGCCATTTTCTTAGGATTCATAAAGATTCTACTCATCAACATCAACAACTTTCCCGAAGAAACCAAACGCGTAACTATTCTAATTCAGAAGGTAACAAAAATCCAAGATGGCGTCACTTTGACGGCTGCCCGACATTTTCACCAATGCTGGTGATTTCTACTCACTAAACTCTAAGACTTTGCCAAAGAAACCTATCGCCCAACTCCCATACATTCCAAGATATTTTTAAAAACATAGAAATTGACCCAATGTCCAACTGCCTGACATTTTCACCAATGCTGGTGACCTCTACTCACTAAACTCTAAGACTTTGCCAAAGAAACCTATCGCCCAACTGCCATACATTCCAAGATATTTTTAAAAACATAAAAATTTACCCAATGTCCAACTGCCCGACATTTTCACCAATGCTGGTGACTTCTACTCACTAAACTCTAAGACTTTGCCGAAGAAACCAACCAAAAAAATGTATAAAGAAAATCAATGCATCATTTCGTTCCATACAAATAATTCCTTACAAAGAAAATATTTGAATACGCCACATGACTTCATTTCATACAAATAAAAAAAAAATATGGGTTAAAAAAAGCAATGCAAAAGGGTTTAGTTCCTCGGAACTCTTCAAGCAGGTCGGACGTAGATAGATTCGCATGGGAATCTTCTTTTGCATTGCTTTTTTTTTGAATAATAGAAGGCGGCAATGCAAAACGACTTTTTGCTTTAGTTCCTCGGAACTCTTCAAGCAGGTCGGACGTAGATAGATTCACATGCGAATCTTCTTTTGCATTGCCTTTTTTTGTATAATAGAAGGCAATGCAAAAGAATCTACTATTGCATTGCCTTTTCTTTGGATTTCGGCTTATAAAAGGCAATGCAAAACGACTTTTTGCTTTAGTTACTCGGAACTTTTCAAGCAGGTCGGACGTATGTTGGTTCACGCTGGAAATTTGTGACCGACAAACAGACAGACAGACAAACAGACAAACTTTTGAATTTTATAATTATAAATTAAATTGATGAAAGCTAAGAAGTTTGTTCGCCAAGGGCTATCGGGCATGGTTTGTGTTGAGGTGCAAAAAATCTGAAAAAATTGCATTTTTGCTCCGGTTCAAAGGTGGTTTATAGAAGATTCAGAGATGGGCAAAGTATTCAGAACACCGATGATTTCGGATTCGATTCGTTACACTGCATAAAAAGCCGTTCAAAAAGTCTCAAAGCTTATGGAACATACGTTATACAGTTGCTAGAAACGAACTTTTAAAATTACGAAAATTTTGAGAGTCGGCGACGCCCTGTTTTCTACGGTGTTTACATGAAATATTTGAAATATTATAGCATGGTGCGTGCGTCAAGGGATTGTGAATGTCTTAAAATTAATGACTTTCAACGCAGAGAGCATGTAATGGATTTATTTTTATTAGGCTGATGGTACGTACATACTTTTGAGCTCGACATTACACATAAAGTTGTGAAGTTCGAAAATAAAATATTGTACAAAAAGAAAGATATGAAATAAATTTCTGTACTAGATACATTATAAATTTACATAGTCCCAACCGAGTTAGTGTACTTGATTTAAAATTTTAAAATCTGTCAATTCGCCTTCACAGTATTATACAGTAATCCGTTAATGTGGTACATAATTTAATAATAATAATTGCAATGCAATGTTTTGAAGTGCCTGGTTCGACTGCCAGATAGTGCGAATTAGGCACACTATAAGGACCACGACCATATGCTTGACGTATATTCCGAACTACGCCTTCTCAAGGACTTTTCTCTTTTCCGACTTCTTCGTTCGTAGTACTACATTTGGCAACACTTAAGAGTGAATTCGCGAATACCTCAACCAATCTGATATGCACCACTTCTTCGATTTTCCGAATGTTTTGTCAATCGAATGTGTTGACTAACCTGACAAAATCGTAGAAGAAATTTAAAAAAAAAAAATTTGTTCGGCTGGCGGAGGTGGTCAAAAGTACCTCTGTACCGGGGTCGCTGAAAACGTGTTTCTAGTAGATTTTTAAAAATATAACAACTTAAAAATATCACGTGGTATGGGGCGCAAGAGCGGCGATCAATAAAACCTAATATATAGTGAGAAACGCAATGATTTCAAGTTTCAGAGATCTTTGGGTTCGAACTGTTTGTGGTCTTGGTGGTCATTTTTGTTAAAAATTCTGGAGCGTTTCACATAACCAACTAGATTTTAGTCGAAAAGCTAAGTCAAATACCTTTTGAACAATACCTTACAATTGCAGAAAAAAATTTTTGTGTGAAAGGTTTTTCGCCCTTGTTTCGGACGGGTTTTTCCATGTTGCTCTTTCGGTAATTTCGAATCCAATTTGTGGATGTTTTCGTACACTTGAGAGTTAAGGCAATATCTACTTAGATAGTCTTTTTGCAACATCTATTCTACGAGTATTTGTCATATCTATTCTGATGTTTACGGGTCCGTTACATATATTTAATGTTAGAGATGTAACTGTGTAGAGGATTGAAAAAATTCCGTTTCTGTGACGCAGTCTCCAAACCCCAAAAAAAAAACGTCTACAAGCCCAAAAAACTCCACACAAAAACCTTTGGGACAAGACGCGATGTATAGACGAACTTTTGAGTTTTTTCCCCTCGCCTCATCCCCTTCCAAATTATTAAAAAAAAACAACGTCGCAGTAGCTTTCCAACGAGCCCAGACTCATCAAAATCGGTTCAAAACGAGCCGAGAAATCGCCAATCAAATATGACCAATTTCCATATAAAAATGGTAAAATTATCTTTGAAAGTAATCAAAATTTTGTTCCTGGGTTGTGTGTCCACGATGTATCTATCTATGTAACCGCCCGGGCGATTTCCTTAAAATTTTTAGGAAAGTTCAATTTCGGTCCCAAAAGGAAAATCCAGCCGGTGGCTTCCACAAAAAAAATCTTGGAACTGAGTTATTGGCCTTCAAAGTTTCCTTACAACCCCCATATATGAAAATCCATCGATGGGAGCAATTCTTCGACTATATGTCGGCGGGTAGTGGTCACATCGCGGTGAATGGGGTGTCTAATGAAAGGTATCCATCTCAAGAAGCCAACAGAACCGGTCTTGTGGAAATCGGTCGGGGGGTTCATTGCCAGGAGTCGGTCAAAGTGGTCCGAAATGAGCTAGGCTGCCGTAGAGCGACTATGAGAAATTTTTTTTTGAAGTGACCGAAAATGTTGTGTAATAATGTGGAAAGTGCGTAGGATGATGTGGTAAGTGTGTGGGATGATGTGGGAAGTGTGTGGGATGATGTAGGAAATATGTGTAATGAAGTGGGAAGTGTGTGGAATGAAGCGGAAAATGTTTAGAATCAAGTAGGAAGTGTGTGGGATGATGTGGGAAGTGTGTGAGATGATAAGGGAAGTGTTTGGAATGATGTGGGAAGTGTGTGGGATGATGTGGGAAGTGTGTGGGATGATGTATGAAGTGTGTGGACTGATGTGGGAAGTGTGTGCGATGATGTGGGAAGTATGTGCGATGATGTGGGAAGTGTGTGGGATGATGTGGGAAGTGTGTGGAGTGATGTGGGAAGTGTGTGGAGTGATGTGGGAAGTGTGTGGAGTGATGTGGGAAGTGTGTGATATGTGATAAATCACTGAGAAGAATTGGTGACACGAAGTGTTTCGAAGGTAGCCGAAGGTGACATGAAGTGTTCCGAAGATAGCCGAAAGTTACACGAAGTATTTCGAAGGTAGTCGAAGGTGACACGGCGTGTTCCGAAGGTAGCTGAAGGTGACACGGCGTGTTCCGAAGGCAGCCGAAGACGACACGACGTATTCCGAAGGCAGCCGAAGGTAATACGAAGTGTTCCGAAGATAGCCGAAGTCGACACAAAGTATTCCAAAGGTAGCCGAAGGTGACGCAGTCCGTGAGTCTGCTTCCAAAATTAATGATATCGCTTGAGGTGACGCTACCGCTGATAATATGCAGAAGTTTGTTTGAAAGGAACCTTGTGTTCAAAGTTTTTATTTCCTGAAAAAATTACAGCGCTTTTTTTAAAACAAAATTACGTTGTGTTAAAAAAATTGCGTCACAAATTCCGGACCCAACGACGAAATAATTTTTCTGCACTTTTAGTTCTTACTCTGCAAAAATTTGACTTTTGTTTCTTATTTTATTGCGTAGATTGTTTAAGGTAAATTTAAATTTTTGCATGTAAAAACTGAAAGTGTTGAAAAGTTATTGCGCTGGTGGGTCCCGCATTTGTGAAGCAATTTTTTCAACACAACGTAATTTTGTTTCAAAGAAAGCGCTCTACTTTTTTCAGGAAATCAAAACTTTGAACACAAGGTTCCATCCAAACAAACTTCTGCGTATTATCAGCGATAGCGGTCTCTCAAGCGGTATCATAAATTTTGGAAGCAGACTTACGCACTGCGTCACACTCTACCTTTAAAGAGATTTTTGTTGTTTTTATTTATTGGAAAGTAGAGTGGGTCGATTTTGGGTCAATTTTGGGCCATTTTACAACACACGTGTTTTCGGTTGTAGGAAGATGAGAGAAACTGTTCTGCGTTACTGGTTTTGTATGAACACTTTTGGGTACCGCACAGTCTTCCAAAAATTTGATTCTTCATACAAAAAAAAAATTTTAACGAATTTCATTCGGCTGTGCGCTACTCAAAAGTGTTTGGAAATACAAAATTAATAAACTAAAACTTTCTCTCATGTTCCTACAACCGAAAATATGTGTGTTGTAAAATGGCCGAAAATTGACCCACCCAATGGAAAGCCTTACACGGGACACACGATGAGCTTGAACCAACTTATAAGGGAAGTCTGAGGTACATGGGATTTTTCTTCGGAAATGTGTTCAGGGACATTTCTTAAGATGTTTTAGATGAAAACTAAAATCATCGAATGGTCCCTTTTGGAAAAACCTCATGTACCTCATACTTTCCATAAAAGTTTATTCAAGCTCACCATGAGGACAGCGTTCGTTTGCGATATTCTATTTTGTAAATCACTTTACCTTGATGTTAAAAACCTGTGCGGAATTAGAAATTATCTATTGATTTCGAACAAAGTTTGACCTCAGCAAAAGACGCAAATTTTTTGAAGTTATGGGATAGAGTAACGAAAACGTACGTCATATTTAGGGGGTTACAGAATACATACGCAATTGGACGAGGGGTAGATGGATGTCAAGATAGCCAAAAAGTTTTAGACGTCTTTTATGAATGACACCTTAACAGAAACACAATTAATACAAAATATATGTCGGTTGCATACTACTTTGTTAATCAACAAATTTGAGAAATCACGGAATGATGTTACAAGCCAGTTTGTAGATACCTAAGTTAATACCAAGGTAATTTAAACTAAAGTTTACGACTAAAGGTTACTGTTTTACGACAAGTTTTATACTAGCAAAACCCGTCATGGTGTCGACGATATTATATCGGAGCTGTCTTGGGATTTTGCATTCGTTAACTTGTTAGGGTTGTGTTGTAAGCAATTAATAACATAGGGTACATCGCGAGCTTTCAACATCTGGGACACTCTTTTTTGCCAAAAAACATCCAATTTGACAAAAAAAAATCTTTTGTGAAGTTTAATTTTCTTGTAAAAATACCGAGTGTCCAAGAAAGTGAAAGCTTGCGAAGTATTCTATTATGGGATGATGCGTTTGAACAACAGTTGATTACAAAATCAAACCGTAAGAATCCACAAATCCTAACAAACTAACAAAAAATACGTCACAAATGTCAATATCTTTAAATTTTTCTAAAATTGTTGATATCACACAAATATGTTAGTTACGTAAAACCCACAAGAATACAACACAATTCTTAAAAGCGCAACTTTAAAAGCTTATTGGGAATATAACTTTCTATTTTCCCCCATTTAGCTATTCTATTAACTTAATAACAATATCTTGTGGTTTGTATGGTTGACTATTGGTGTAATATAAAAATGTGTAGCTTATTCCTCAATGTACAACGTCTAAAAACATGTGAAAACCTTCAACCAAACCATGAATTTTATATATTTTCTTAATCAGATAAGCCAATTCAACCGGAAACAAAAACAATTCTACAAAAGGACTGATATTATTTCCCGTTTGTCAAAATGCCGCTGTAGGCGAAACGAAAATAAGATTCCGCTTTGAAATGTTACACTATAAAGTCTAATGGAATGATGTCAATGATAATATTTGGATCTTATGTGATTTTATGATACCCAAAGTCAGAAGGAAAGGAAAATTATAAAAAAGAAAATAAAAAAGGCTGCGTCGTTTGTCGCTGTTGAGACAAATGTGTAAGTTGTAAAAAGAGTGAGCAAAAGAAAATTTGATAGTCCGACTCAGTTGACTGACTATACTCATGGTGTCAGTTAATTGTATGTGATTAATGAATGTAACATCTAGTCTCGTTGAACGACTAAGAAACCATGTTTAAGACTATTATATCAACAAGGCAAGCACAATGCGATGTAGAACTATTTAGAAAAGTTCAAATCTAATGTTTCGTACACGTTTTGCATATATACAGATTTTCCTAATCTCATCATATGCTTTCAATTTTACTGAAACGATTTACGTATATGAAGAGGTCTGCGCAGAAAAAAGAAAATGTTGGATAGAGTCTTGGAAAATTGCATGAAGCGACCTCTTCCACTCAGTAGGGAACTACACAATTTCGAATCGATAGAAGTCGAGATAATGAGCTAGCAAATACACGTTCATTTAGAGTACCGGAAAATGTTTTTTTTACGTTTCAATTAATCAAATAAGAAACAAAAAGTTGTTGTAGTTCATGATTTCTTTTATGACTGGAGTATTTAAAAAGTAATGTGCTGCAGTTTACGATGAGTAAGGCGAAATAAAATCTCGTTTTTGCTACTTTTGGACACAAAGGATATTGTAAGTACAGAGATTGTACTAAAAGGTCTTTTAATTTTTAATTTGTTTGTTTTGTTTTTATTTTTTTTTTATTTCATTATTACAAATGCACTGCATGTTACCAATCGGTATTCGAAACAATAGATTAAGTGTACGACCTATATGACAGAGAACAAGAACTAGATGTAATCGTTTTACATAAGCCGTAACAGCTCTTTTTTCAACTACCTCGCACTTCAACCATTTCAATCAGCTGTTTTTTTATATTCACATTCGATAATCGTTTTTTATCTGTTGCGCTTGAGCTTCGAACTCTGACACTGATCGAACACAGACTTAGGGGTCGTGCACATATGATGTCACAATTGCTATAAAAAATTAGTATCCATAAAAAGGTAATAACTCAGTCAGGACAGAAAATTTTGTTTATAGAACTCTATCTACCCCCAAATAGGGGGTGTGTTTGGGGGAGGGGGGGGGTCACCGGAGTACTATAAGCAAAATCTCTGACCAGTTTGCAGCTATGGACTTTTTGGATTTTACAGCAAGTGTGACGTGTGTACGACCCATTGTGGAAAGCAGTCACATATTATGTTTGCTACATTTAATGTTTGTAATTAGAATATTATGTTTATTACAAACATATGATTTCTCCGAAAAAATTTATCGCATACAAAAACCGCTTCCTACCGTAAGTCCGCTTCCAAAATTAATGATATCGCTTAGGGTGACGCTATCGCTGATAATACGCAGAAGTTTGTTTGAAAGGAACCTTGTGTTCAAAGTTTTGATTTCCTGAAAAAGTTAGAGCGCTTTTTTTAAAACGTATTATTAGCGATAGCATCACCTCAAGCGATATCATTAATTTTGGAAGAGGACTCATGGACTGCGCCACACTTTACTTTTAAGAGGTTTTTTGTATGCGATATCAGCCGTTTTGGAAGTTTGCAGTTATTAAAACGAAATTTCGTGAAAAAAATTTTCTACAAAAAAATTTTTCCTCCGAAAAAAATTTTTCACC
>CM055403.1:49813489-49828024 GCA_029228625.1 Pseudolycoriella hygida | reverse complement strand
AAAAAATTTCCTACAAAAAAAATTTTTCTCCAAAAAGAATTTTTTTCGTAAAAAAGTCTTCTCCGTAAAACATTTTAAATTTTCTTTGAAAAAATTTTTTCGCACCATCTATAACTTTCCCGGAGAAACCAACTATCTAAGTATTCTACTTCAGAAGATAACATTTTTGAGTATTCACAAAATCTAAGACAGCTTTGACAGCTGGCAGACATTTTCTTAAGATCCCAAAAAGTTCTCCTGATAAAACTCTATAACTTTGTAGAAAACACTAACTTCCCACATCATTCCACACACTTCCCACCTCATTCCACACACCTCCCACCTCATTCCACACACTTCCCACCTCATTCCACACACTTCCCACATCATTCCACGCACTTCCCACATCATTCTACACGCTTCCCACATCATTCCACACGCTTCCCACATCATTCCACAAACTTCATTCCACACACCTCACATCATCCCACACACTTCCCCCATCACTCCACACACTTCCCACATCATACCACACACTTCCCACATCATTCCACACACTTCCCACATCATTCCACAAACTTTTCACATCATTCCACACACTTCCTACTTCATTCTACACATTTTCCGCTTCATTCCACACACTTCCCACTTTATTCCACACACTTCCCACATCATCACACACACTTCCCACATCATCCCACACACTTCCCACATCATCCTACACACTTTCCACATCATTACACATCATTTTCGGTCACTTCAAAAAAAAATTTTTCTCATAGTCGCTCTGCGGCAGCGTAGCTCATTTCGGACCACTTTGACCGACTCCTGGCAACAAACCCCCCAACCGATTTCCGTTGCGTTGGCTTCGTGAGATGAATACCTTGCATTTGATACCCCATTCAACGCGATCTGACCACTACCGGCCGAGATATAGCCGAAGAAGTGCTCCCGTAGGTGGATTTTCATATATGGGGGTTGTATGGAAAATTTGAAGGCCAATAACTCAGTTCCAAGATTTGCAGCCACCGGCTGAATTTTCCATTCCAAAAAAGTAGATAGATAGATCGTGGACACACAACACAGGAATAAAATTTTTATAATTTTCAAAAATATTTTTACCATTTTTATATGGAAATTGGTCATCTTCGATTAGCGATATCTTGGCTCGTTTTCAACCGATTTTGATGACCCAAAGTGCGTTGGAATCAGAATAGTTCTTTTTTAAAAATAATTTGGAGGAAGGGGGGCAGGGGTAAAAACTCCAAAGTTCGCCTATACATCGTGTTTTGTCCCAAAGGCTTTTGTATGGAGTTTTTTGGGTTTGTGGACGTTTTTTTTTTGGGGTTTGGGAACTGCGTCAAGCTCTCTGCTACCGCTCTGAGCATGATGATAGCTGAAAACGCTTAATTATTTGTTTCATAATAATACTTTTATGAGTGTGCTTTAGAAACTAACTTATGGTAAGACAAAAACTGCCGTCATAAGGAAAAAAACTTAGAGAAAATCAGCGAAGATTTTCAACGAATTTCGCCGAAAAAAATCAAATTAGCGACAAAATTAAGCAATCGGCGTCAATCCTTTCTTTAAAATTTTTGCTAATTTGATTTTTTCTGCGTTGTTCGTTGAAATCTTAACTGATTTTCCCTAAGTTTTTTTCCTTATAACGACAAAAAAGATTTTCTATGAAAAGAGGACAAAATTGAAAAACGTCGACTACTAAAGTTACGTTCTAGGCCAGCTCAACTTGGCAGCTGGAAATTAGCGAAAATATGAAAACGTAACGAAGAAAAATATTGGGACGTGTTTTTCGACATTTGAAAAATATTTTCCGAAATTTTTCTTTTGATTTAGAGAGATTCAATCTTTCGAGAATGCTTATGTTTACTTAGACAGTGACGTAATCTCTCGTAGCGAGTATAAATCAGGACCCATTCTTTGCGAATTTTTTCCCAAATTTTCCAATTCTTACAAAACTTGGGAAATTTCAAAATATTTTAAGAATTTTGCAAAATTTCACAAGTTTTGGGGAGGGGGGAGCATCGGCCGATTTTCAAAATCTTTTTTCCCCTGAAAGATAGTACGAAAAGTAAAGTGGGTTTGCTATTGCAGATGGGCCTTTTCGGACGAGCTAGGACCGCCTAAGTGATTTTCGGTCTTTTGTACATAACTAACGTAAATCTCTTCCGATTTTCATAACTTTTTTTTTGTTTGAAAGGTCTAGGCACGCCTGATAAATTATGGGAGAACATTTTTTGATTTCAAGTCCTTGGACTCGGTCACGGCACTAAAACTGAGTCTCTACTAGGGTAAAATGTTTTTTCCTACACTTACGGAAATATATTTTTGCATCAAATAGAATTTTGTACTTCTGCGCAGGTTTTTGCAGCGTTAAAAAGCTGCGCAGAAGTACAAAATTCTATTTGATGCAAAAATATATTTCCGTAAGTGTAACGAAGTTGGAAAACTTATCTTTTAACGAAATGTCACAAAAACTAGGTGGCTAACGAAGCTAACGAACTTTTCCTTTTAGGAAATGTCACCAAAACTAAGTGGTTAACGAAGCCGAGAAATTTATACTTTTCTAAAATGTCACAGAAACTAGGTGGCTAAAAAAACTATGAAATTTCGTAAATTTCCTTTCGGCTCCCTTGTTTTGTCAGCCTCCTTCAGTTAGAAGTACTTACCGATAAGTTCACGCTCTTTATTCATTGCAAAGTGTTATATTGAACACTCATCAAATCCTTATAGAGAAACATTAAGAAACGGCTCTTCAATATAGGGGCCATTCCACGAAAACTCCGTTCCCACGCTCGAAATGCTCAGTTGTTACGAAAAAATATTCATAGAAAATGGTGTATCAGACGTATTGATCCCTTAACTAGAGATTAGTAACTTTTCTATTGCTTTCATTTTGTAACTACTGAGAATTTCAAGCGTGGGAACGAAGCGGACCGTGGAATTGCCCAAAGAGATGTTCGAAATTTCATAATAAATTTCGATTTTAAAATAATCGGTCGGGTCACACAACGCTACTTTCAAAGAGAATGCAACTGCTGGAAGGGATATTCTCCCCGCACTTATCATAATGCTAGACAGTTCACTCTATCTACTGAGAAAAACTCTGTATCTGGGGCATGTTGCCCACTGAAAGGTTGAATTTATTCTAATTTTATTCCATACAAATGATCGTATTTATACTTGATTCTGACAATGAGGTCATGATCATATTCAATTTTAACGGCAACTTGATTTGTTTTACAATTTGGAGCGAAATCACTTTACAATATTTTTGACAAGAGAATATTTCCTTTTAGAAAATGCCACAAGAACGAGATGGCGAAAAAAACTAGGAAGGTTTTCCTTTTAAAAAGTGCTGTAAATACTAGGTAGGTAACGAAGCTAAGTTTTCAAAAAACAAAAACTTTTTGGGCAACGAAACTAGAAATAGTACGAATGAAGGGAACATTCGTCTAAGTGTGCAAATAGCCTCTCTCCTACAGTGCAAATAGCCAACAATATATAGAAGAGACTATTTGCACAATGTGCAAATAGCCTACAATATATAGAAGGGACTATTTGCACATTGTGCAAATAGTCTCTTCCTTTATTAAAATATATGTACATAAGAAAATCACGGAAATTAAATTATTGAAAATCTGTAAATTGGTTTGGGCTGTAGAGTCCTTCGTTTGGGTCCAACTCACGCTACGCGACCCTAAATGATGTTTGGTGGTTTTTCGTGAATATTTCTTGAATGATGGGGTTTTTTGTTCAGTGTTGTAGAGAAAAAAGTAGCGAACATTTTTGTCCATGGAAGTATGGGTTAGAAGCATCTGCTAAGTGCTCTAGGTCGATTCGAAGATCAGCCCTAGTACAAAAAAAATTAGTATGAAAAAAAAATCTTTTTCAAACTTTGGACTTTTTTATGGATATGGATAGGTTTTTCGCCGTTGCTTCGGACTGGTTTTACCATCTATTCTGTTTGCCGTATCTATTCTGATGTGTTCGGGTCTCTTGCATATATTTTTCTATAGTATTTGAGGAGCTAGATTTGACCATCGTCGAATCTTGAATATTTTTAAAAAGAGATAACGAATGTTGTCGGTTTCGATTGTCTAAAGTATTGTAATAAAAAAAAAAACTAAAAATATTTATGTGAAAATACAAAATTTCAGTTTTAGAATGATTTACAACTGGCATTCTCCGATGTAGCACAATTTTCGTTCATTGTACGCGTTCGCAGTTCCCTTCCGGCTACCGGAAGTGGTATAATGATTTATTATTTGATTCCATACAAACATTAAGTATATAGACTTTGGATGTAAATTTAATAATAGAAAAATCCACCACATACACAAACTTTAGTCCCGAATCCTGAAGTTACACATCACATTTTCTAAAATAGAAAGCAGAACCACAAACATGCATTTTATTCTTCTCATAATTGTATCTCCATTTCCTATCATATATAACATTTTGAACGGATAAGAATCCCCGAAATTTAGATGGAACAAGAACAGACGAAAGCAGAATTGAGTTCGCTTCACAACAATTTCGCATTACTATAGGAATAATACGAGAATAAGTATGTTGAGCTCAAGTAATAATTTTCGATGTTTCACAAAATAAGCAACGGTGTCCTATATGCTGTATGTATGTAGGGAAATGTCTATGAAGAATAACACTTTTACTTTCACTAAAAACTTTCTAAAGTCTGTTATTTATTAATCGGATCTGATTTTCTTCTCGTGCATTGCTTTAATACTCTACTTATATAACATGGACGAGCTTTGTTAAGTTTATTAATTAAAGTCTTGTTTCGGTTGGTAATGTGTAAAGTGAAGCAAAGTTTTCTATAGAAAAGTGCTGAGTCTATCGGAGCGTATATTATTATCGTAATTAATATTTCGGCTTAGTTTTCTTGTAACAGAATAATAGGTACATACAGGATTTCTGTATAATCTTTAGAAGTTATAAAAGTACTCGTCTGATCTTGTTGTTTGGATAAAGCAATTAGTTTCAAGGTAGCCAAATAGGGATGCCCATACAGTCGGGAAAACTTTTGTGCCAACATTGGGTTTTGATTAAAAGGAGGCTTGAATTTAACAAAAAAATAGAAAAGTAGCCGTTGAATTTTTTACCTGATCAGTTGTCATTAGAGTAAGTCGCAGTCAATAAAATAGTGTTGTAGGCACTGTCAAATTTCCGAAATTTTGACATCATTCGAATGGCCAGGTCAGGTTAAGCCGTTCAAAATTGAAACATTCAAGTTAATGTGACATCGTTTACAGTTAATTAATGTTAACTTGCGTATTTTTCAGAAGTCTTTGAGTAGTCGTTGCTCCATAAGTTTTACGTTCTTCTAAGGCTTCCTTTTTCATTTCTATATTGTGGACTAGATTTTCTGTTGAACTATTGACATCGATAAAATGTTAGGATGTGGGCATTTCGTTGGAATAAGCTACTCTTCCTTTACCTTCTGAGGGTTTTAAATATATGGAAAGTTGAAGAGTTAGCATCTTAGACTTATTTGTAATCTGTGCATCCTTCATCTGATCTTTCAGATAGGTTGCTAGAAAAGCTCAATGTACAAGTAATGGATAACAGTATTTCAGGGCCGACGGTTTATAGAATCAATTTGGGTGCTAAAAATAAGATTTTATGTTGGGTGGCTTTGCCACCTCACCCCCACGCCTTCGGCGACTGTATTACGCCCTGCAGGATGCCATAGCCATACTTGCATGGGGCTCTGCCCCTTCAACCCCGCAAGGAGAGATATTTCGCAGAAGGAAAAGCTCCCTAGCTTTGTTAACCACCTAATTTTTGTGTCATTTCGCAAAAGGACAATAGTTTTTATGACATTTCGTAAAAGGAAAATTTCCTTTCGGTCAATGTTTCTTTGATCTTGCAATTTTAAAATTATTTCGGGCGACTTTATCAGAAGTAGATCAAAATTAGCGTCAATTTAGAAATGTGGCATATATTCGTCGCTTTTATAGCAGACATGTTTCTATCCATTCTATATTTTGACAATCTACGACAAAAAGTTTGGCTGATTGGGACGTTTACGCCTCTTCAGTACACCTTTGTCGCCAGACCGAAATAATTTTAAAATTGCAAGATCAAAGAAACATTGACCGAACTGAAATTACCACAGCTGCAGATACAAACAGCATAACAAAATTTTGACCAGTACTTCCAAATGTTACCATAACAACGGATCTACTAAGCCAAAAAGTTTCTCTTTGAATAATTGAACAAACGAGGTGCATATAAGGCCGCATAGTCGAGATGATTACTCACTCAATATGTGACCACGCTGATATGCACATAGTTTTGCGACAAAGGTGCACTGAAGAAATCGAAGAATTATTTACTTATTGAAACTACTACATAGGAATTAAACTTGCGGAGAATAGAGTCCGCTTCTCATCTTAAGCGTAAAACCATTTTCGTTACTTGATAATGTTATGAATTATTTTGTCATTGACATGACGCTCAGACATTAACACATCTAGAACAGTCGCGTTATGGAGATTATTAGAAGAGATCAACATTTCGGCATATCGTGCCAATCATCAGGTAAGTCATTCAACTTACTATGTTGATGGACATGTAGGACGATTTGTTATCATTTCTATTTATCTCAGTTAGAGGTATTTCCGGGGCTAGTGAATTGTAGACTGAACTACTGAACTGAAGAGGCGTAAACGTCCCAATCAGCCAAAATTTTTGTCGTGGATTGTTAAAATATAGAATGGATAGAAACATGTCTGCTATAAAAGCGACGAATCTATGCCACATTTCTAAATTGACGCTAATTTTGATCTATTTCTGATAAAGTCGCCCGAGAAAATTTCCTTACTTACCAAATATTGAATGAATTTTGTTTTGTTTTCACTCATAAATCATGCCTGGAGCGGTAGCGGAGGGCGTGACGATGTCCCCACACCCAAAAAAAACGTCCACAAACCCAAAAAAACTCCATACAAAAACCTTTGGGACAAGGAGCCATATATAGGCGAACTTTTGAGTTTTTTCCCCTCGCCCCCCTCCCCCTCCAAATTATTTTTATAAAAAACTACGTCGCAGCAAACAAGCCCACACTCATCAAAATCGGTTGAAAATTGGCTGAGATATCGAGGTTTGAAAATGACATTTTTGTATGGAGAAATAATTTTTCTATTGTTCTCATCATTATGGAAACTTTTTTTCTGATCTGTCGGTTTCTATGTATCTGTATCTATATATCTATCTATCTATTAATAATTTTCGATCTCGAGAACCAGTCAGCCGATATTCCTGAAATTTTCAGGGAACGTCAGTCTCGGCCCCAAATGAAAAATTTCATATGCCGCTTTTCCGGGAAAATTCTGGAAAAGCCGTAGCATGTGGAAAAGTGGTCAATTTTGAGGGTTTTTTAGGTAATGCTCAGAGTTGTCGAATTTTAGCTCCAGATTGACAATAGCTAGAGAGTTGGTTTTTTCGGGAAAGTTATAGAGTTTGGTCAGGAGAATTTTTTGGAATCTTAAGAAAATGGCTGCCAGCAGTCAAACCGGCGTCATCTTGAATTTTCCCAAGCAATAAATTAAGTTTTTTTTTGGTTTTCGAATTTTAGCTTCGGAATGACACTACTTTGAGGGTTGGTTTCTTTTAGAAAGTTAGAGTTTGGTCATTAGACTTTTTTTGCATCTTAAGAAAATGGCTGCCAGCTGTCATAGCGGCGCCATCTTGGATTTTCGTTTATGCTTTTTCGGTTTTCGAATTTTAGCTTCGGAATGACACTACCTAGGGAGATGGTTTCTTCTAGAAAGTTATAGAGTTTCATCAGTAGAATTTTTTGGGATCCTGAGAAAATAGCTGCCAGCTGTCATAGCGGTGCCATCTTGGACTTTCGTTTATGCTTTTTCGGTTTTCGAATTTTAGCTCCGTAATGACACTACTTAGAGAGATGGCTTCTGCAGGAAAGTTATAGAGTTTCATCAGGAGAATTTTTTGGGATCCTAAGAAAATAGCTGCCAGCTGTCAAAGTGAATCTTGAATTTTTTGCTATCTTCTGAATTAGAATAGGTAGACAGTTGTTTTCTTCGGAAAAGTTATAGAGATTGGTGAGGAGAATTTTTTTGAGATCCTAAGAAAATGGCTGCCAACTGTCAAAGTGACGCCATCTTAGAGTTTTTGCTATCTTCTGAATTAGAACAGCTAGAGAGTTGGTTCCTTCGGAAAAGTTCGATAGATGACTTGGGCATCATTTTGATGAATAGAAAGTGGGGTCGCCGAGGCGCGGAAGTTGGCCAATATTGAGGCGAAAGTTTTCGCCAAAAATTTTTTTTCGTCGGAATCGATAGAAATTGACTGTGGCGTCATTTTGACGAATAGAAAGTGTGGTCGTCGAGGCGCGGAAGTTGGTCAAAATCGAGGCGAAAGTTTTCGCAAAAAAAAAATTTTCGTCGGAATCTATACATATTGAGTTCGGCATCATTTTGAGGTGCAGAAGTTGGTCAAAATCGGAGGTGTTCAAATGAAATGGTCAAGAAACCAAAACAAAACAAAAAGCTTCCAAAACTACTGACATCCCAACAAAAACCTCTTAAAAGGTAAAGTGTGACGCAGTCCCTAATGTCCATTTCCAAAATTAATGATATCAGTGGAGGTGACGCTTACGATGAAAATACGCAAGAAATGACGATGCAAAAAAAACTTTTTAAAAAATTCAAATAATTGTTCCACACTTTCAGTTTTCACATGCAAAATTTTCTCAAAAACTAAGTTAATAAAGTTAGTTGGGTACATTTTAGAAGAGTTTGAAAAATTAATTTTGAACTCAGTAAAAAAGTTATCCTCAAAAGTCAGGCATCAATAAGGTCAAATTTTTGCTATGTAAAAACTGATAGCACAGAAAAATTATTTCGTCGTTGGCTCTGGCATTTGTGACGCAATTTCAAACATTTGAACTTTTTAAAAAGTTTTTTTTTTGCATCGTCATTTCTTATGTATTTTCATCGTAAGCGTCACCTCCACTGATATCATTAATTTTGGAAGCGGACATTAGGGACTGCGTCACACTTTACCTTTTAAGAGGTTTTTGTTGGGATAATTACTACATTTATTTCATTCATTCATTTTTGTTGTAATAAACTAAAAACATCATTCTTAAATCAAGACGTTAACATATGCAAAGTACTTTTAAGATGCGAATAGCCGAAAAAATACTATCCCCCGGGGCAAATAGTCAAAAAAAGACTATTCGAACGTGAATGTACTGACTTTCAAAAAACTAACATTACAAAAAAAAATTCTCTAAGAAATTGTACATTGTATGTATATACCAACGTCCCTAAGTACACGCAAGCTTCAAAAATTGTGTAGTTACGGTGTTCGATTCCCGTAACGAAACTGTATTCAACACTAGCACTGATGACGTTAAATTAAAACAGAACAATTAAATGGAAGTTCTACCGATAACGCATCATAGATGGCACCAACTGTCAGTGAAGAGGTTTCGTGATAGATGATAAATCTCGATCACAATACATCCATTAATCACGTCTTGTGTACAAACCTCAAGAAATGACACCTCATTTTCATAGCTGAATTTACGCCTAAACATAGAACTAGTCCCTTTTCCAATCCTCCTGGCATACACCTGCGTCGAATCCTACATAATAGACGATGAGACTTGCAGATCCAAAAAAGTACTCTCACCGGCCTCGTGTTTAAGTTAGGGCTTGTGAAAGATGACAATAGTGTTCTTTTTCATAGCCGTTATGCGATAAAATGATAGTGTAATGGATAAAAAATGACCAATTTGAGGATCATCTTCGTCAATTTAAGTATGCGCCGTTGACGTGTTGTAGAGGCAACCCAGACATTCGGCTTATGTCAAAGTATACCAAATTTTGAAGATGACGTGCATAAACTGACAGAGATACTGACAAGCATACCACTTTTCCACGCTGATATGAACATGGTCTTGCGACAAAGATGCACTGAAGAGGCGTAAACGTCCCAATCAGCCAAACTTTTTGTCGTGGATTGTTAAAATATAGAATCTTCTTCTTCTTCTTCCTTAGCCTTTTGTATCCACTGCTGGATGTAGGCCTCCCCCATAGATCGCCACTTTTTTCGGTCCATTGCCACTTGCTGCCACGTCGTGCCTGCCGTTCTTTTGATATCGTTGGTCCATCTTTCCGGTGGACGTCCCATCGGTCGTTTCGTTGGTGGCCGCCATTGCATTATAGTTTTCGTCCATCGATCGTCGGTCATTCTGGCAATATGACCAGCCCAATTCCACTTGAGCGACGCTATTCGTGTCATGACATCGATGACTCTTGTTTGTCGCCGGATCCACTCGTTTGTCATTTTGTCCCTGAGTGTGATTCCTAGCATTGCCCTTTCCATTGCCCTCTGTGCAACTCCCAATTTGTTCGCTGATGCTTTGGTGATCGTGAGAGTCTCGGCTCCGTATGTCAGGACCGGCAGCACACACATATCGAACACTTTCCTCTTCAGACTGTTGCTCATGTTGCTCTTGAAGATGTACCGTAACTTGCCGAACGCCGCCCAACCGAGACCGATCCTTCTCTTTATTTCAGCCGTTTGGTTGTCGAGACCGAGCTTCATGACGTGGCCGAGATACTTGTACGAATTCACGATTTCAATTTCCTCGTCTCCGATCTTGATTGGTGTAGCACCATCGATGTTTGTCATCACTTTCGTTTTCGACATGTTCATCTTCAAACCGATTTTTTGGGCTTCCTCGTTGAGCTGCAACAGCATCGCTTCAATCTGTTCCAGAGTCGTTGATGTCAGGGCAATGTCGTCGGCGAATCGAAGGTTGTTCAGAAACTTCCCATTTATGTTGATTCCCAGTTCACTCCAATCAAGCTTTTTAAAAACCGTTTCCAGAGCTGACGTGAACAATTTCGGTGAAATGGTATCTCCTTGACGGACTCCTCTTCCAATTCGAAATTTATCGGTGGTTTTATGCAGTTTGACGCACGACGTTGCGTGCTCGTAGATATGTTTTATCATCCGGGTATATCTCGAGTCAATCCGACAATCGTCCAAGGAGTCTAAAATCGACCATAATTCGACCGAATCGAACGCTTTTTCGAAGTCTATGAAGCATATCGCGATGATGATTTTGTATTCGTTGCATTTTTCTATTAGACTTCTCATCACTTGCAAGTGGTCATTTGTGCTGAATCCGGAACGAAACCCTGCTTGTTCGATCGGCTGGTAGAAGTCTAGCTTCTTTGTGATCCGTTTCGTTATCACCTTCATAAACAGTTTGTAGAGGTGCGAGATCAAACTGATGGGCCTGTAGTTTTCCAGTTTCGTGATGTCTCCTTTCTTGTGCAGCAAAGTGATGACTGCGTTTTCCCATGATTCTGGTATTTTCTCTTGTTCGAGACACTTGTTGAACAGATCCGTTGTCATTTTGAGCAGTGTGGGTCCGCCTTCTTTGATTGCTTCGATCGGAATGTCGTCGTCACCTGGAGCTTTTCTGTTCTTCATTTCGTCTAACGAAGCCTGTACTTCGTTAATCGTTATGTCCGGCAAATCTTCGGAACCAACGTTCATTATCACCGGTCTCGCTTTTGCTCTTTCTGCCGGTAGTTTGGCTCGAACCGACGTAAAAAGGTCCTCATAGAACTCTCGCGCGATGTCCAATACCTTGTCCTGATCTGTTTGTATGACGCCCGCCTTATCGCGTAATTTAAAAATTTGTCTGTACCCGTTCGCCCGTTTCGCTCGTAATACTTTCATATTCCCATTTGCTTCGATAGCGTTCATGGCCAGTTTCACGTTGTATTGTCGCAGATCGGTTTTCATTTTCTTGTTGATGGCTTTCGTTTTGTCTCTGTATTCAACAGTGTCTCGCTTTCCACCTTTCACCAAATCCAGTCTTTCTGCTATTAGGTCTAGCGTTTCCTTGCTGAGCTTCGACTCTTTAGTGCATGTAGATCGGCATCTGGTTTCCAGGAAGCTTCTCACTGAGGTCACTATTCTTTCTGTCAGCTCATCAATCGTTGCAGTTTGTGAATTCGTTCCGTTCAGTTCGTTGTCCATAGCTTCCTTAAATGCGTCGCTTTGTTCTTTCAGGCGTTCCATGTCTAAAACGACTTTTTTCTTGACCAACTTTTCTCTCTCTGTCCGTGTGTTCAAGACGACTTTGGCTCGCACCATTCGATGATCGCTGCCTGTTGTGAAACGGTTAAGCACAGTAACATCCTTGACAATCGATTTGCGGTTCGATATGATGTAATCGATCTCGTTCTTTGTTCTGCCGTCTGCACTGGCCCAAGTCCACTTCCTCTGAACCTTACCTGAGAAAAATGAGTTCATTGCGAAAATTCCTTGTTGTTGGAGAAAATTCAGCAAAGTATCTCCTCGTTCGTTCCTCTGATCGTAACCAAACGTTCCAATCGAAGTTTCTGCAACGTCTTCTCTTTTTCCCAATTTGGCATTGAAATCGCCGACGAGCAACTGATATTGAGCTCTGTTTTCTTCAATCGCTTTGGAGACATCTTCATAGAAGCTTTCAATTTCTTCGTCGTCGTGATCCGTCGTCGGTGCGTACGCTTGGATGACTTTCAAACTGTACATCGCATTTATCTTCAGCCGCACATAGATGACTCTGTCGGAGATGCTGTTGATTTGGATTATACGGTTCGACCAGCGTTTGCTGATGAGCAGTCCTACACCATGCATCGCTGTTTGGCTATCGCTTCCACGGTAGTACAAAGTGCTTCCTGATTTCAACTTCAAGCATTCTTCACCACGTCGCCTGACTTTGCTCAATCCGACAATGTCCCATTTGATCTTTTCCAGTGCCGACTCCAATTCGAGAAGTTTTTCGTTCGATGATAGCGTTCGAGTGTTATACGTGGCAATGTATAGTCCGGTGTGACAACCTATTGTAACCCAGGGATTCTTAGCACCCTCTGCTCGTCGTCTGGTCTGACCGTTGTCGGAGTCAGGGAGGGCCGATTTTTCCTGGTTGTGCTCTTCATCTTCGGGGGGGTTTTAGCCGTTAAAACACCACGCTGGCCGGTGCGGGTTGGTGAGTGATGGTTAGAGTTTGGTCATTAGACTTTTTTTGCATCTTAAGAAAATGGCTGCCAGCTGTCATAGCGGCGCCATCTTGGATTTTCGTTTATGCTTTTTCGGTTTTCGAATTTTAGCTTCGGAATGACACTACCTAGGGAGATGGTTTCTTCTAGAAAGTTATAGAGTTTCATCAGTAGAATTTTTTGGGATCCTGAGAAAATAGCTGCCAGCTGTCATAGCGGTGCCATCTTGGACTTTCGTTTATGCTTTTTCGGTTTTCGAATTTTAGCTCCGTAATGACACTACTTAGAGAGATGGCTTCTGCAGGAAAGTTATAGAGTTTCATCAGGAGAATTTTTTGGGATCCTAAGAAAATAGCTGCCAGCTGTCAAAGTGAATCTTGAATTTTTTGCTATCTTCTGAATTAGAATAGGTAGACAGTTGGTTTCTTCGGAAAAGTTATAGAGATTGGTGAGGAGAATTTTTTTGAGATCCTAAGAAAATGGCTGCCAACTGTCAAAGTGACGCCATCCTAGAGTTTTTGCTATCTTCTGAATTAGAACAGCTAGAGAGTTGGTTCCTTCGGAAAAGTTCGATAGATGACTTGGGCATCATTTTGATGAATAGAAAGTGGGGTCGCCGAGGCGCGGAAGTTGGCCAATATTGAGGCGAAAGTTTTCGCCAAAAATTTTTTTTCGTCGGAATCGATAGAAATTGACTGTGGCGTCATTTTGACGAATAGAAAGTGTGGTCGTCGAGGCGCGGAAGTTGGTCAAAATCGAGGCGAAAGTTTTCGCAAAAAAAAAATTTTCGTCGGAATCTATACATATTGAGTTCGGCATCATTTTGAGGTGCAGAAGTTGGTCAAAATCGGAGGTGTTCAAATGAAATGGTCAAGAAACCAAAACAAAACAAAAAGCTTCCAAAACTACTGACATCCCAACAAAAACCTCTTAAAAGGTAAAGTGTGACGCAGTCCCTAATGTCCATTTCCAAAATTAATGATATCAGTGGAGGTGACGCTTACGATGAAAATACGCAAGAAATGACGATGCAAAAAAAACTTTTTAAAAAATTCAAATAATTGTTCCACACTTTCAGTTTTCACATGCAAAATTTTCTCAAAAACTAAGTTAATAAAGTTAGTTGGGTACATTTTAGAAGAGTTTGAAAAATTAATTTTGAACTCAGTAAAAAAGTTATCCTCAAAAGTCAGGCATCAATAAGGTCAAATTTTTGCTATGTAAAAACTGATAGCACAGAAAAATTATTTCGTCGTTGGCTCTGGCATTTGTGACGCAATTTCAAACATTTGAACTTTTTAAAAAGTTTTTTTTTTGCATCGTCATTTCTTATGTATTTTCATCGTAAGCGTCACCTCCACTGATATCATTAATTTTGGAAGCGGACATTAGGGACTGCGTCACACTTTACCTTTTAAGAGGTTTTTGTTGGGATAATTACTAGATTTATTTCATTCATTCATTTTTGTTGTAA
>CM055403.1:49791730-49812989 GCA_029228625.1 Pseudolycoriella hygida | reverse complement strand
CCCCATAGATCGCCACTTTTTTCGGTCCATTGCCACTTGCTGCCACGTCGTGCCTGCCGTTCTTTTGATATCGTTGGTCCATCTTTCCGGTGGACGTTCCATCGGTCGTTTCGTTGGTGGCCGCCATTGCATTATAGTTTTCGTCCATCGATCGTCGGTCATTCTGGCAATATGACCAGCCCAATTCCACTTGAGCGACGCTATTCGTGTCATGACATCGATGACTCTTGTTTGTCGCCGGATCCACTCGTTTGTCATTTTGTCCCTGAGTGTGATTCCTAGCATTGCCCTTTCCATTGCCCTCTGTGCAACTCCCAATTTGTTCGCTGATGCTTTGGTGATCGTGAGAGTATCGGCTCCGTATGTCAGGACCGGCAGCACACACATATCGAACACTTTCCTCTTCAGACTGTTGCTCATGTTGCTCTTGAAGATGTACCGTAACTTGCCGAACGCCGCCCAACCCAGACCGATCCTTCTCTTTATTTCAGCCGTTTGGTTGTCGAGACCGAGCTTCATGACGTGGCCGAGATACTTGTACGAATTCACGATTTCAATTTCCTCGTCTCCGATCTTGATTGGTGTAGCACCATCGATGTTTGTCATCACTTTCGTTTTCGACATGTTCATCTTCAAACCGATTTTTTGGGCTGCCTCGTTGAGCTGCAACAGCATCGCTTCAATCTGTTCCAGAGTCGTTGATGTCAGGGCAATGTCGTCGGCGAATCGAAGGTTGTTCAGAAACTTCCCATTTATGTTGATTCCCAGTTCACTCCAATCAAGCTTTTTAAAAACCGTTTCCAGAGCTGACGTGAACAATTTCGGTGAAATGGTATCTCCTTGACGGACTCCTCTTCCAATTAGAAATTTATCGGTGGTTTTATGCAGTTTGACGCACGACGTTGCGTGCTCGTAGATATGTTTTATCATCCGGGTATATCTCGAGTCAATCCGACAATCGTCCAAGGAGTCTAAAATCGACCATAATTCGACCGAATCGAACGCTTTTTCGAAGTCTAGGAAGCATATCGCGATGATGATTTTGTATTCGTTGCATTTTTCTATTAGACTTCTCATCACTTGCAAGTGGTCATTTGTGCTGAATCCGGAACGAAACCCTGCTTGTTCGATCGGCTGGTAGAAGTCTAGCTTCTTTGTGATCCGTTTCGTTATCAACTTCATAAACAGTTTGTAGAGGTGCGAGATCAAACTGATGGGCCTGTAGTTTTCCAGTTTCGTGATGTCTCCTTTCTTGTGCAGCAAAGTGATGACTGCGTTTTCCCATGATTCTGGTATTTTCTCTTGTTCGAGACACTTGTTGAACAGATCCGTTGTCAGTGAGCAGTTGAGCAGTGTGGGTCCGCCTTCTTTGATTGCTTCGATCGGAATGTCGTCGTCACCTGGAGCTTTTCTGTTCTTCATTTCGTCTAACGAAGCCTGTACTTCGTTAATCGTTATGTCCGGCAAATCTTCGGAACCAACGTTCATTATCACCGGTCTCGCTTTTGCTCTTTCTGCCGGTAGTTTGGCTCGAACCGACGTAAAAAGGTCCTCATAGAACTCTCGCGCGATGTCCAATACCTTGTCCTGATCTGTTTGTATGACGCCCGCCTTATCGCGCAATTTAAAAATTTGTCTGTACCCGTTCGCCCGTTTCGCTCGTAATACTTTCATATTCCCATTTGCTTCGATAGCGTTCATGGCCAGTTTCACGTTGTATTGTCGCAGATCGGTTTTCATTTTCTTGTTGATGGCTTTCGTTTTGTCTCTGTATTCAACAGTGTCTCGCTTTCCACCTTTCACCAAATCCAGTCTTTCTGCTATTAGGTCTAGCGTTTCCTTGCTGAGCTTCGACTCTTTAGTGCATGTAGATCGGCATCTGGTTTCCAGGAAGCTTCTCACTGAGGTCACTATTCTTTCTGTCAGCTCATCAATCGTTGCAGTTTGTGAATTCGTTCCGTTCAGTTCGTTGTCCATAGCTTCCTTAAATGCGTCGCTTTGTTCTTTCAGGCGTTCCATGTCTAAAACGACTTTTTTCTTGACCAACTTTTCTCTCTCTGTCCGTGTGTTCAAGACGACTTTGGCTCGCACCATTCGATGATCGCTGCCTGTTGTGAAACGGTTAAGCACAGTAACATCCTTGACAATCGATTTGCGGTTCGATATGATGTAATCGATCTCGTTCTTTGTTCTGCCGTCTGCACTGGCCCAAGTCCACTTCCTCTGAACCTTACCGGAGAAAAATGAGTTCATTGCGAAAATTCCTTGTTGTTGGAGAAAATTCAGCAAAGTATCTCCTCGTTCGTTCCTCTGATCGTAACCAAACGTTCCAATCGAAGTTTCTGCAACGTCTTCTCTTTTTCCCAATTTGGCATTGAAATCGCCGACTAGCAACTGATATTGAGCTCTGTTTTCTTCAATCGCTTTGGAGACATCTTCATAGAAGCTTTCAATTTCTTCGTCGTCGTGATCCGTCGTCGGTGCGTACGCTTGGATGACTTTCAAACTGTACATCGCATTTATCTTCAGCCGCACATAAATGACTCTGTCGGAGATGCTGTTGATTTGGATTATACGGTTCGACCAGCGTTTGCTGATGAGCAGTCCTACACCATGCATCGCTGTTTGGCTATCGCTTCCACGGTAGTACAAAGTGCTTCCTGATTTCAACTTCAAGCATTCTTCACCACGTCGCCTGACTTCGCTCAATCCGACAATGTCCCATTTGATCTTTTCCAGTGCCGACTCCAATTCGAGAAGTTTTTCGTTCGATGATAGCGTTCGAGTGTTATACGTGGCAATGTATAGTCCGGTGTGACAACCTATTGTAACCCAGGGATTCTTAGCACCCTCTGCTCGTCGTCTGGTCTGACCGTTGTCGGAGTCAGGGATCAACGAGCGGCTGGGAACTGAGGGCCGATTTTTCCTGGTTGTGCTCTTCATCTTCGGGGGGGTTTTAGCCGTTAAAACACCACGCTGGCCGGTGCGGGTTGGTGAGTGATGGTAGTCCTGCTGACTCGGACTTTGCATGCTGCCGTTGTCCCTTGCTGTTGAGATCATCCGCCACCATGCTGAGGTACTATCCCATCTTGATAGCGCCTAACTGCCTTCGGCCCTCGCTCTACGTGACGTTGAGGTACTACCCGAAGACAGCCCCCCTCATCCTTCTGCTAAGTGACCCACACTAATACACCAGGGTTGGTTACCTGATCGTTCATGTGGGTTGCTCACTATGACAGGTGTCACCACGGGTAGGATAGGATGTAGGAGTAGGTGGATAGAGGCTAAGGTACATAAGGAGTACTATATTACGCATACCACACCATTTGACACCCTTATATAGAATATAGAATGGATAGAAACATGTCTGGTCTGCTATACGACGAATCTATGCCACTTTTTTAAATTAACGCTGTACCATTGAGTACCGGTTGTCCGGCCGAATTTCTTTCGATGTTTTCAGTGGTACACCATCATGTCTTTTTTGTAAGGATTGACTTGGGAATCCTTCACAAGCAAGACTTTACATTAAGATGACCGTGGTAAAAAGGACATCTTGGAATCCCCATGTTTAAGACAAGAATTACGAATCTATTAAAATCATAAAAATGAAAGAATTTGACAGCCTCCATTGAAATCGGAAGCTCCGAAAGCTCTTTAAATTGTCTTTTGGTGTAAACTAGTGCTGTAAACGGCGTGGTAATGCAGCTTATAGCCTAAATCTTTTACAAACCCGGTACTCACCTTTTGATCTATTTCTGAGAAAATCGCCCGAAATATTTAAAAAAATGCAGATCAAAGAAATATTGACCGAATTGAAAATATCACTTTTCAACCGTTATTTTTTGCGGCCCTCTTTCTAACGTAGATGTTAGTACAAGGTTTGTTAAACAATTGGGCCATAAACTGCATTACTACACCGTTTACATCACTAGTTTACACCATAATACAATAGAAAGAGCTTTCGGAACTTTTACTTTCAATAGCGGATGTCAAATTCTTTCATTCCCATGAAAAAATAGGCTCACGATTGCTACTTTTTTATATTAACCTTTATGGGTCCTCCACTTTATGAATGAATTTAAAAGTAAAAATGAAGGAAGTAGGCTGAAAGTCTTATTTTTGAAAAATGTCATATCATTATTGCTTGTTTACTGTTTCGTAAATATGGCACCAATTGCAAGAGCGAAATTTCGATCCCTTAAATACAAAGAGCAAATTGCATTTTTAAGTAAAATTAAAAGCAATTCTGACGAAGATTCAAGTGATGGTTCGGATGTAGAGGATGTGACAATTAAGGCAAAGAAATCTGTTTGGCAAAATTGCAGTAAACGCAACAAAAAAACAGAGGAATATTCAGATGTTGAAGATGCATATAAAGATGATAATATTGAAGTAGAGTGGAATGAGATCGAAAGTTCGGATGACAATTTACAATTTGATGAAAGTGACGAAGATTATGATAAAAACAATGAGATGAGTGTTGGCGATACTTGTGACAATATTGTAATGATCGGAAAAGATGGGACGAAATGGAATGCAAATCCCAATAGCACAGGAAGTCTCACTAGTTCTGTGCCATCAACCAGTGGGGCCAAGGATTCAACTAAAAATCTTTCAATTCTTGAAACATTTAATTGCATCATCGACGACAAAATGCGAACTGTTATTATCACAGAAACAAATCGAAAGGCTCGAAGTGTTTTGGACTCGGAAAACGAACACAATCCAGATAAACCACCTAAAGTGTGGAAGCCGCTGACCCGTGAAGAATTCGATGCGTATTTAGCTGTTCTAATCACTTCAGGTGTGCATCATTCGAACAAGGAACATCTCACCGATCTGTTTAAAGGCTACTCGCATTCTCTTTATCGTGCCTGTACCGGTAAAAACCGGTTTAAAGAAATATCTAGATTTTTACGGTTCGACGATTTTAACACACGAGAAGAACGACTGAAAACAGACAAAGCCGCACCGATCTCCAATTTATTTTCTATGCTGAACGACAATCTTTTCAAATACTACGATGCTTCTGATTTTGTGACGATTGATGAGCAGTTGTACGCCTACAGAGGTAGAACGCGGTTCACTCAGTATATGCCAAAGAAGCCTGCTAAGTATGGCATCAAAGTGTGGTGGGCGAGTGATGCATTGACTGGATATCCATTGTTTGGTGAAATTTATACTGGTCAGCCGAGTAGTGGCCGAGAAGTCAACCAAGGTGAACGTGTTGTGAAAACTTTAAGCTCAAAATTCAAGAATACCGGACGCAGCATTGTAACTGACAACTTTTTCACGTCCCTGCCACTTGCTAAACATCTATCAACTTGGAATCTCTCATTTTTGGGAACCGTTAAGAAAAATAAAACGTGCATTCCTGAGGAAATGCTAGCTGATAAGTCACGTGAGCCATTGTCAACAATGTTCGGATTTCATGAGAACGTTACGCTTTGCTCGTATGTTCCAAAGAAAAATAAAGCTGTCACGCTATTATCCACCTTACACAACACGAAAACAGTATGTAACGACGAAAAAAAGAAACCAGAAATCATCAAAGATTACAATCGGACAAAAGGTGGAGTCGATCTCATGGATAAAATGGCGGGTGCATTCACAGTAAAACGTAAAACATTACGGTGGTCGGTATCGTTTTTCTATAATATTCTCGATTTGACGGGTCTAGCCGCGTACATTATTTACAAGGAAAACAACTCAATTTTTGGAAAAAAAAACGATGCCCGGAGAACATTCTTAAAATCTCTCGGAATGCAATTAGCCATGAACGCTATTTTGACTCGATCTAAAACGCCAACGATCTACCGAAATTTCTCTACGAAAGTGGCAATCGAATCCATTCTTGGAAAACCAGTTGAGATTCCAGTTATGGCAGTTAAGACACCAACTCCACACAACGAGCCGATTTTCAAAGATGCAACTGGGCGCCGCCCAGTCGTTGGCTGTTGCTGCAAATGTTTGCAGACCAAAAATCGACGAAAAACGAGAAAAAATTGCACGCTGTGCCGGCGACCAATTTGCGATCAACACACAAAAACAATCAGTTTGTGTGAGCCGTGTGATTCCACGAACTGGTGAGAAAATTATTTTTTAAGTGTCATCTAGTTTTAACGAGAAATTTACCAGGCCTCCAGCTGCGCAGGATGTTGACCAATCGATCCTGATGACAGAATAATTATTATTTATACACAGAAATTGTGAAATCCATCGACTCCTAGTCGATTAAAAAAAATTGTGCAATTACACGGACGAGACTGTTTTCGAAACAACACGTCAAAAGGTAATGGAGCGTTTTGATTTTTTGTCCAATTTCTTGTTTCAATCTATTGTTCATTGTTAATAATTGAATACAAAGCAAAAACGTTTTATGTGTTTATAAGTTTGGTTATGTGATTTTTTGACGTTTCGAAATATATTCCACGTACGTTCCGTAACCCTAACAACGAAAGTCGAACTAAGCTACGACAAAGAAACTGAAATGGATACCTTGGTACCTGGTAGGAGTTTATTGAAGGTTAAAATGAGATAAATATTTGTTTGTGACGGATTCCCAGGTCACATCTTAAAAAGTAGCCAGCATGGCTTCCTATTGAAAACGTATGAGGAATTAAGCCCAAAAAATGAACTTAACATGTTCAACTCGTTGATGCGCAGAAAATGACCCATTCCTATAAAGAGCTTTAATACAAAAATGTTAAGTTACAATCCGGAGTGTATAAAAACGGCCAATTTGTTCTTTCTTCTGTTCTGATTCTTTTGTTCATGGGAGGAAAGTAAGTTTTCGATACGGAAGAAAGCCATATATTCCTTACATTAAATGAATTTACGTGGAATGCTATGAAATTAACCTTGTTATTCACAACACAGAAAATGATGATAGGCAAAAATTCCGATTCAGTTCTATTCATAAGTGCAAATTTTCTACAACCAAAACCGAACAAACTTTCAGACGCTCGGTTCTTTCCTCACCTGATTTGTCCATTTAATTGGACAAATTAATTTGCACTGAAAAATATGCTTAAATTAAAGCGAGCAAAGTCATCACAACCAAGGTTCTTACGAGATCTCAAGAAAAATGAAAATTTTATTCCCATCGGGTCTTCTCTTATCAATAAACGTTTTTTGAATTTCAGTTGAATTATTTTGGTGGACAATTTTACTGGAGCATAAGTTCCATTTACAAATTTCGGAGATTGAGTCAAACTTAGCATTATGATATCTATGCTCGTAAGCATGTAATTTACTACAATAGTTTTCTCAGGGTTTAAGTGCACGAAAATAGCCATAAATTACGGTTACAAGAAAAAGAGAATATTTTTCTTTTCTTATGCGTTTTGTTCTGTGCTTCCTTGTTCGCCCTTTTCTTTTAAATTTATATGTTTTATAGAGACACTTACTCGTCGTCACTCTGGGAGAAGATCGTAGACGCTTACCCAATGTGTTATCTAATCTACAAACAATAATGTAGTTTTCGGTATATTGAGACTTGGATACCGGATTGGGCAAATTGCCAGAGAAAGGGAAACAATATTGAATGGATGGAACTGAAATAAAACAAAATATAGAAACGAATAATTTTCCATGAATTTGATGAAGAAAGTTGTTGTATGGAAATCAGAATGAATGATAATGCGTAATAATGATGAAAAGTTTGAGTAAATGATTATGGAGGAAGTTTGAGAAAAATTCTTTTTATCTTTGGATTATGAACAATGAAGTTGCTTTATCTGGTTATCTTGGAAAAAAACATTTATTTTTTGCTTAGAACAGATTTGATAATAAAATTTATTGGAAATTATGCAAGAACAATTTTCTCGTGGTCGCTTTTGTGGCGACGTAGTTTGTGGCTGTGTCATTGCAATTGATTAAATTATGTTCAAGTGTTCTTAAAACAAGTAGCTATGCAAACCAAATAACACAAATTTGTGGAATTTGTTGAAGTATTCAATTTTCGAATTTGCAATTCCATCACAATTTTCAATAATATATTATAGAGTTGGTTAGGGCGTTGCAAATCTTGTAGCTAGTGTACGAATGATGGTTTCAAGTTAGCATTGCACATGAATAATTCAAATTTCTGAATTGCATTGTTTCTATATTTTAACGTGTAACCCACTCGGTAAGTTGATTTACACAGTGTGCGATGCGATAGGTAAATGGTTCATAACGTGCGTGTAGTCAGAGTAGTCGGTAAATCTTATGCGACGTGTTTGTTTTGATATAGTAAAAGTTTGTGATTCTCAAATTTCTTAAATTTGTGGTATTTTACGGAAACGATTGTCCTGCCTATGACATTACTCAATTCTCGGCAAAACATATGTTCCCTAAAGCCGCCTATAAGTTCTCAATAAAGATGAAAAACTTGAATTAAATCTCGATACTAAACAAAAATTTAACCGACAACTAAAGTCATTTCATAGAAACATGAATGAATTGGCACGCGGCAACTTTGCTTCGTTCGTAGAGTGAACATAACAAAATTTGAAACTTGAATTGATTTTTATGAATTAAGATGTTTTGTAGATTTCAACTTACCTTGTGGGTTACACGTTAAAACATAGTACAGAGGAACACTGTTTATGAGTAATATTACAAGTGTGCGTTACCGTAAACATCGCACACCTGTAATATTACTCATAACAGTGTTCCTCTGTAATATACTATTATGAATTGTAGCGTAGATAACATAGTTAACACATTTTTTAGTAAGTAATGGAGTCGTTTTCTATGCAAAGCATTTGCACAAAAACGACCTCCTCAAAACAAAGGTGAATGAAGTAGGTACATATACGAAAAGCTCAATAAATCTTTAGGTGATTCCTAATCTGTTCAACGATACTGTACGATGTCGTTAGCAGTGGTTTTCACACCAAGTAGATATATTAAATCGAAAAAATTTTGCAGTCTGTTTAGCCGATATAGGTCCAATAAACTTAAGTTTCGTTTTGTTTGTCTAGGATGATAGACGCGCTCTTCTCAAGCAATTAAACCAAATCAGTCATTTTCATTAATTATCCTAATTTTCCTATATATACATTTCTCAGTTTCTGCTTCCCTTTCATAAGTTTCAAAAGGATTTTTTCAAAAGGACCAGCTGTCTTGTGAAAATATAAATTGGTTATGTCTTTCTCTTTATCGGCTACTGAATGCAGCTTCTTAGACGACTCATTGATATATGAAGGAGTTTACGGGTGTAGAATTGTTACATCTTATAGTAGAGAATCTGAATGACTCCACATAACCAGAGTCATACCATCAGACTGTTATATACATGGTAATTATATAGGAGAAAATGCATGAGAAATAATGTTATTAAGAGCGAATTATTTAAAAGCTCGGACACCATATCATTTAGCTTAGACACAACCCCATGACTATTGCCATCTATACTGTTTAGCGAAATTTTCGAAGATATCTGATAGATAGGTATACTTGAAATTGATTCAAATTTTTAAAGGCATTTTACACGCGCTGTCAGTTGCGGAAGCTGTCATAGCGCTAATTTCGAACTCAGCAGTCAATATTTTCGAACGTTTTATTCAAAGAAGAAGAAGAAAAAAAAAATTTCTACTTTGTTTACATATCGATTCCAAATTAATTTTAATAAATAAAAAGTGTGTAATCAATAAATCGAAAAACCAGAACCAAGATCTGGAAGGGAATTTTTGCAAAAAATTTTCACAAATAGTAGCTTGAGGAGAATATACAAAATAATAATAGAAAAGTGGAAGTGCTTGTAAATCTGGAAATGTTTGCAAGGGTTATAGAAAATATTTTTTTAAAGTGAAAAATGTTAATTAAAGGCTTCGATTCACAAAGAAAATTTTTAAACAAAATTACGTTGAGTTCAAAAAATTGCGTCACAAATGCCAGACCCACCAGCGTAATAATTTTTCAGAACTTTCAGTTTTTATACGCAAAAATTTAAATTTACCCTAAACGATGTAATAAGAAACAAAAGTCAAATTTTTGCAGCGTAAAAACTCAAAGTACAGAAAAATTGTTTCGTCGTTGGGTGTGGCATTTGTGACGCAATTTTTTGAACTCAACGTAATGTTGTTTAAAAATTTTCTTTGCGAATCGAAGCCTAATGCGTCACCCTCCTCTGATTTCAGAACTTTTGTAACTGGAAGAAAATAGTTTTACCTTAGGTGCTTAATGCGTCACTCTTTTTTGACTTCAGAACTTTTATAAGCAGAAATAAAGACTCGCGTCACACCTCCTCTGTAAGAGGTTTTTTTGCGGATTCTGAATAAGAATACCTAGACAGTTGGATTCTTCAGGAAAGTTATATGAATCGCTGAGAAGAATTGGTGACACGAAGCGTTTCGAAGGTAGCCGAAGGTTACACGAAGTGTTGCGAAGGTAGCCGAAGGTGACACGAAGTGTTGCGAAGGTAGCCACGAAGTTTTCCGAAGGTAGCCTAAAGTGACACGAAGTGTTCCGAAGGTAGCCGAAGGTGACACGAAGTGGTCCGAGGGTAGCCGAACGTAGCCGAAGGTGACGTGAAGTGGTCCGAAGGTAGCTGAAGGTTACACGAAGTGTTTTAAAGACAGCCGAAGGGGACACGAAGTGTTCTGAAGGTAGCCGAAGTCGACACGATGTGTTCCCAAAGTAGCCGAAGGTGACACGAAGTGTTCCGAAGGCAGGCGAAGGTGACACAAAGTATTCCGAAGGTAGCCGACGGTGAAACGAAGTGTTCCGATGGTAGCCTAAGGTGTTGGAGAACAATTTTTTTCAGAAAGAAAATTTTTTTGGAGAAAATTTTTTTTTAGAAAATTTTTTTTCGGAAAAAAATTTTTTTTAAGAAATTCTTTTGGGAGTCAAACTTTTCTTTTTCTGAGGAAAATTTCTTTTTCGGAGACAATTTTTTTTCGAAGACGATTTTTTTTCGGAGAAATTTTTTTTCTAAGATAATTTTTTTTTCTGAGAAAATTTGTTCCCGGAGAAAATTTTTTTCAAAAAATCATGGTCGGAGCGGTAGCGGAGAGCGTGACGCAGTCCCCACACCCAAAAAAAACGTCCACAAACCCAAAAAACTCCATACAAAAACCTTTGGGACAAGACACGATGTATAGGCGAACTTTTGAGTTTTTTCCCCTAGCCCCCTCCCCCTCCAAATCATTTAAAAAAAAACTACGTCGTAGCAGCTTTCCAACAAGCCCTCACTCATCAAAATCGGTTGAAAACGAGCCGAGATATCGCCAATCAAAGATGACCAATTTCTATTGTAAAATGATAAAATTATCTTTGAAAGTAATCTCAATTTTATTCCTGTGTTGTGTGTCAACGATCTATGTATGTCACTATGTCTCTATGTATCTATGTCTCTATCTACTTTTTTTTCTTGAGAACCGCCCGAAAGATTTCCTTAAAATTTCAGGGAACGTCAGTCTCGGCCCCAAATGAAAAATTTCATATGCCGCTCTTCCGGAAAAATTCTGGAAAAGCCGTGGCATGTGGAAAAGTGGTCAAAGTCGTAATGCACAGAGTTTTCGATTTTTAGCTCCGAAGTGACGATTGCTAGAGAGTTGGTTTCTTCGGGAAAGTTATAGAGTTTAGTCAGGAGAATTTTTTGGGATCTTAAACTGGCGCCATCTTGAATTTTCCCAAGCAATAAATTAGGTTTTTTTTGGTTTTCGAATTTTAGCTTCGGAATGACAATACTTAGAGAAATGGTTTCTTCGAGAAAGTTATAGAGTTTGATCAGCTAAATTTTTTGGGAATTTCAGAAATCTGCCAAAGTGACGCCATCTTGGATTTTTGTTAGGTATAAATTATGCTTCTTTGGGTTTTCGAATTTTAGCTCCGGAATGATAACACTTGCAGAGTTGGTTTCTTGTAGACAGTTATAGAGTTTCATCAGGAGAATTTTTTGGTATCATAAGAAAATGACTGCCAGCTGTCATAGCGGCGCCATCTTGGATTTTCGTTTATGCTTCTACGGTTTTCGAATTTTAGCTCCGGAATGACGCTACTTAGAGAGACGGTTTCTTCTAGAAAGTTATAGAGTTTCATCAGGAGAATGTTTTGGTATCGTTAGAAAATGGCTGCCAACTGTCAAAGTGACGCCATCTTGGATTTTTTGCTAAATTCTGTATAAGAATACCTAGTCAGTTGGTTTCTTCAGGAAAGTTATATGCATCAGTGGGAAGAATTGGTGACACGAAGTGTTCCGAAGGTAGGCGAAGGTGACACAAAGTATTCCGAAGGTGATACGAAGTGTTCCGATGGTAGCCGAAGGTGTTGGAGAAAAATTTTTTTCGTAGAAAATTTTTTTGGAGAAAAATTTTTTTCGGAGAAAAATTTTTTTCGGAGAAATTTTTTTTCGGAGAATATTTTTTTCAAAAAATAGAAATTTTTTCAACAACTGAAAACCTCCAAAACGACTGATATCACAACAAAAACCTCTTTAAAGGTAGAGTGTGACGCAGTCCGCTTCCAAAATTAATAATATCGCTTGAGGTGACGCTATCGCAGATAATACGCAGAAGTTTGTTTGAATGGAACCTTGTGTTAAAAGTTTTGATTTCCTGAAAAAATTAGAGCGCTTTCTTTGAAACAAAATTACGTTTTGTTAAAAAAAATTGCGTCTCAAACGCCGGACCCAACGACGAAATAATTTTCGTGCACTTTCAGTTTTTGCGCTGCAAAAATTTGACTTTTGTTTCTTATGGCGTTGATTGTTTAAGGTAAATTTAAATTTTTACGTGTAAAAACTGTAAGTGTTGAAAAATTACTCCGCTGGTGGCATTTGTAAAGCAATTTTTTAACACAACGTAATTTTGTTTTAAAAAAAAGCGCTGTAATTTTTTCAGGAAATCAAAACGTTGAACGCAAGGTTCCATTCAAACAAACTTTTGCGTATTATCAGCGATAGCGCCACCTCAAGCGATATCATTAATTTTGGAAGCAGACTTACGGACTGCGTCACACTCTACCTTTAAAGAGGTTTTTGTTGTGATAGCTATTTATTGTAGTAAGAAAAAGCTTGTACGTTGCAAAAAAAGCTATATATTATCGAACGAAAGAGTTGATAAGAATGAATTAATCGCAGCACTGTCTCAACGAAACGCACACTGAATAGTGAAGAAAGAAACTTGTTTTTGACGTATTTCAAGACAGATTGTTTCGTTTAGTTATATAACAGTCTGATTTAGCTTCTAACAGTAATAACAAGATGTATTACTGATGTTTATACGAATATGAATAAATGAAATGAACAGTTGAAAAGTACATACTTACAGTGAGACTTAACTGATATAGTCGTATACAGCTGACTCTAAGTACTTCTAACAACGGAAAATTCAAATTATCATGTTTAGCCTGCACATACAAATACAAAAGGGCTTACAGATTCACTTCTGAATATTTATGATATGATTACTTGTATTTACTTGGGCATTAAAGTATCTATTAAGGCCCGTCTACCTTTAGGCGCTCAAATATTATATTTTCGCTTATATCAGTTTCAAAAAAGTAAGTCAGCATTTCCCTTCCTAAAAATGTTGCCTTTTAATAGCAACTAAACTAGGAATCCTACCTACTCTGAGAACGGCGAAAAAATCGTAAAAATCGTCGTTCTGAGACAAGGTTCAATCCCAAAAAATAAGTTTAGTTGCTTTTAAAAGGCAACATATTTAGGAAGGGAAATGCTGACTTACTTTTTTTAGACTGCATCTTTGTCCACGAATATCAGCGAAAATATAATATTTGAGCGCCTAAATGTAGACTATATTTTAGCACACAAGTTATGGGCCTTAAAGGTGCAAATAAGTAAAACCATATAAGGCAGTTCAGTTTTAGAGAGCAAGGTACGTACTTAGAGATTGAGGGCAACTTGAAAATATCATATAATTATTTTGTATAAGAACATTACACATCAGTGTAAGGCAAAATTACGATTGTTTTACTTTCAGATAGAAATTGTTATATAGCATTTTATGCTACATGAATATCTTTTCTTCGTCTTGAACCATTTACTCCACCTCGAACCGAGATACCATTTTATATTTCGTGTGGCATAAATAGTTTTATGTATCGAGCGGCAGAAAGTTCACTTGCTCTACTGTACTGTAAACAGGACTGCCGTTGGATCGCACACCAGTTTTTTTTTTTTTTTTTGAAAAACATCACTGCTATGCCACCGCTGTTTCCATCTCTCTTTCAAGTCATCAAGGTGCTACGCTTCTCGATAGAAGCACCAAAAGGGGTTTCTAGACGGAAGTCGCAAGTTGTTTGGTAGATGAGAAGCCTGATATTTTGTGCTATCTTACAACATTCCCTCAAAGCTGCTTCCTGTCGTGCAATTATCATAGGTGTTGTGTTGCTTAGGACGTGCAGCCATTTAATGTCATTATAGGACGTGCAGCAATTCAATTTCGGTTGAATTAACGGCTCCACACACAATTCTCATTACTTTGTAGACTTGGGTGTCCAAGATGATTCACGTGAGCACTGTTCATCCAGATGGGTGAGCAGTAATTAGCTACTGACATCACCATTGCTTGTGTTGTGATTCGGAGTTTGTTGGCTGTACAATTATGTAGCAACAATACCTGTGATTGACCTCCTGGAAGGTCTGTTACTTCGGACGCAGCTTCTATGCTCAGTAACGTAATTTAATACTTATCCATTAAAGAGACTTCTTTATGAAATGCGTGTACGGTACGTACGGGCTTTTCATTAAGTTACTTACATGATATTATTTAATTCCGCTACTCTCTTATTCACAACGAGTTAGTGTGTGATCATGCTCAAGTGGACATTTTACGCATACCAGTAAGTTGTATACAAATTGGATGAGAATTTAGTTGAAAGTATTTTTATCTACGATTGCAGAAAGAGAATCACTCTTTTAGAGTAACATACGCAAATAAATACTCAACTTTTGTTCTTTGATAATTTTTTGTCCGGATTTTTGTTTATTTCGATTTTTTGTTTATTTTTGTCTCTGTATCTTATCATTTGACGAATTAATCAATGAAAACCGAATCGTACATTCGAGCAACTTCTGCTCTGGTGTGATGATATAATTTTGTTCGGTCAGTGACATAAAATTAACAATTGGAAATGGGAGGTAACACTGAGGCTGTCTCCAAGAAAGGAAATTATTTAAGCGTCAATCCATTGCTTTATTGGACGACACTTATTTATGGAATAACCAGGTATTTTGTGCTTTAATGTCATTATTTGCTTGAAAATTATGCTATACTTAGTTCGAAAAGTGACTCTAACATTCTAAATTCGTAAATTGTTTAAGCCGGGAATAAATCGGCAATTTAAATTTAAAATCCTTTATGCTGAAACCCTAGGATTGATGAACGAGCCTCCTCCATGCCTTCTTATCACCAAGGAGATAGTTTGTCCCCCCCCCCTGCAAATTCCCTAACTCTTAAGTCTGATTTAATTGAATATCTCCTTGGTCTCCATCTGGAGTCAACACCCGGGGCCTTTACATTTAATATCCTCGTTGGCACTCTGTTTTACTTGAACGTGTTGAACCATATTTGTATCCCGCACGTACCATCAAACCATCGGATTTTCCTAGCGTCCCATATAAATATATTCGTTACTGCTCATTCGTTATGTTGACAGTAACTAAACAAGTCCAAAAAAATTTCTGTATCAGAAATTTACGCAGCTTTCACAATACATTATCACAACGAACGTACGACCTCCGGTTGGTAATCAAGTATTCTTAACGTTATCGGTCCATTTGAAAATTTCAAATGGACTTTGATTATACTTTGACTTTGATCGATTCAGATATCGACATTTTATCTAAAGGATCTATTTGCGTAGTTAACTTGTGAGGTGATTTTATGAGGACTAAGGAATGAGCCAAGTATTTTTGAGCTGATGAGCAGATGTGATGTTTACTTTCGTAATAACGTTCAAAATAGGTAATACACAAAATTTGCAAAAACAAAGTGTTCTTAACAGATTGATCTTTAGCAGCTTCAGAGAAAAGGGCTAAATAAACGGTTAGTTACACTACTAGACGAGTAAGTCGGTTATTGCATAATTCCAGATGTAATCGCGAGCTGAGAGAGTATTGTAACATAAGGATGTCAGTTTATATATCGAGATTTACATAGGTGCATCAAAACATCCGAATGTTTATATACCCAGGGGGATCGCAAACGAATCGAGGATTTTGTAATAAACAATTCAAGCTTTGCTTCACTTCGATTTTATTTTCTACAAAAAACATCGTTAATTAGAAGAAATGACCTTTGACGTTAAATAAATATTTTCAATATGAAAGCATAATCTTTCGAAAATAATTTCATGTTATGTATACAATACACGGATCGGACGACTTTATTAAATTCTTTACAATACACATGCGCACTTTACTCATTTACGGAAGTACGATGTTAGTAGAGGCCATAAAGAGAATAAACGATAATCAAATTTATTCATGCAGACAATAAACGACGTATTCATTTTTTAACTCTAGGGAGGAGAAATTATAATTTTTCAATCCTTAGGATGCAAAATGAATTTTTCATCTTATGCACTAAAACGTGTGCAAGGGCACTGCATATTGTGACTTTTCGAAATATAAATCGACGTTGTAGTTTTATAGTAGCATGTGTGAGTCTCAGAGTGGAGTTGTTTTATGAGGAGAACTGCTTTTATGAAATTCTCAGAAAAGTTTTAGAAATTGGGAAAATAATTTTGTACTGTCTGCATAGCACACAATGAGTACGAAGTGTTAAACGACAGAGGAAAATGTAAGATAAACAGAAAACTATTCTTGCTTCCACATTTTCAATCGAATGATCAATGCAAAATAGCTATTTTCATGACAAGGGGAGAAAATAGAAATTGCTTAACAAGGTTGAAGTCTGTGGCCCTCGCAGAGAAAATTGCAACGAGAGTAAAGTTTGCGGCACAAGCAGAAAAAATTGCAACGAGAGTGAAGTTTGTGGCCAGAGCGCAGCGAGGGCCGTAGACTTCAACCGAGTTAAGAATTTTCTATTTTTCCCCGAGTTATGAATTAAACTTTTCACATTTGTTAGGCGAAAATTCATATTTTCTCCCGAAAAAGATTCACACTTTTTATGTTTGACTGGAATTCGTCGAGGCGAAAATTAATTATTTTTTTGTTTACTTTCTTCATCAATAATTCGTATGATCAGGTTGGCCAATATACTTTACATGCGACGGGGCCGAAAATCAGGGCATTTTTTGAATTTTTGTGGGATTTCGTCCCTTTGCATGTAAAGTTGTATGTGTACCTGTTTTGGACGATTGTTTTTAGGCACTTTCGTTCGGTCTACAACTCGCGAAACTGCCTAAAATCCATCGTCCAAAACAGGTACACAAATAACTATTGTTGACTGAATGTGAAGCATAACCAACTTCATGTGAATTTATTTTCTCGCCCACGGGGCGAAAGCTTTCGTCTCTGGTGGCAAGCATGAAAAACTTAGTACGCAACACGGCAAAGCACTTTCGGCCTGCTCCCTCGTTGCGTAAATAACTATACCCAGATAACACAGATCACACTTTTTAATGTGGTTGCCCACTGAATGTACATTAAATGTGCGAAATTCAATGTTGTTGAGAATGTGTACATAAAATGTACAAAAAATGTACCTGTAAAGTGGTACATATTTCGATGTACATAAAAGCACATTTTTTATGCTATTAAAACTCGAAATTATTTCACTAGATCACAGGTACATTTTTCGCACATTTTATGTGCTTGATAAGGTGTACACTATTCCTATCCTATCACACAAAAATGTGCTTGTGATGTAGTACATTTTTCGATGTAAATAAAAAGCACATTTTTTGTGCCATTAAAGCTCGATATTATTACACCAGATCACAAGTACATTTTATATGCTTGATAAGGTATACACTATTCCTATCACATTTGATGTACCAAAAATGTGCTTGTGATGTACTTTCTATAATTTAACACTTTATACAAATTTAACACACCATAAGTATCCAGTGACACAATTGGTAAAGCAGTCGACTCATAATCCCGAGCGTCTTGGATTCAAGCCCCGCAAATGGCAGAAATTTTTCTAAAAAATGAGAGCTTGGCATAAAAAAATGTAGATGGAGGACGTAGCGATCATCAGAATAAGAAAAACCGAAAAAGAAAAGTCGGAAAACTAAATTAAATTTTCCTTTCTTTTCTTACATAACATTATATGTACATGAAATGTGCTAGTAATTCACACTAAAAAGTACATTGAAGGTACATTAGTTGTGTATTCAAAGTGTTTTAAATGCATGCATTAGATGTACATGTAATTCACATTTAATGTACATTAAATGCACTTCACATTCCAAAGAAAAGATGTAACGGTAAGGGCGCTTTTTAATGTACATTAAATGTCCTGGAACTGGAGCACATTAAATGGGATCAACACATTTTCCGATGGCACTTTGTGTACATTTCGTGGGGTCAATTGTTATCTGGGATCATTATTATCACAAAAAAAAATTATTCTAGCATTTCAAAGGCAAATCAAGTTTAAAGTAATTATTAAAAATAAGTAAATAACGGTAATTGTTTCGCTTTGGAGATTCTTGTTGTAAAATCCAATAAAAATAAAAAAATTATGCATGAGGTCTTGTAAATACTTTCGATCGTAAGCTGTCATTATTTCAAGTCAGAGCAACATTACTGGATAGTTGAATGCGTGAAAATAATTATTGCTATAGATTACAGATTAAAGAAGTTTATTATCTGTTTTATTTAATAAACTGATAAAAACATAGATAGACCTGTGAGGGATAAATTGACTGTGTGTTATTAAATTGCGCTTAATTATTAGTTACGCTTGCTTCGGAAGGCATGAAAGAAAACAGCATACAATGTAAATATTGCGCGAAAGTAATTAATTCTCTGTGCATTATTTTGTGAGATTCGCAAGTTCAATCGTAGTAATTTTACTCGTGTACCCTACACTCCTTCAACGGCTTGGGATGAAAACGCGTGAAAATAATAGTTTTCGAATGCTGTAGCCTAAAACTACACTTTGATCTTGGCTTCCTCGGAGCACTTACTCTAGCACGATGTATTGTATTCCGATGGGTTTCGCACTTAAAAGCTTAGAAGATTTAATTGATTTAATGAGATGCAATTGATTTAATGGGATTCAATTAGATTTAATTGAAACAACAGTACGATTTGTAGAATATAATTGCTGTCGTTATTTTTCGTATCGTTAGATCCGTGTACAGAGTACACAGGAGTAAGGGAGGTGCATGGATTGTCGGTGCGAAATAAAATAAAAAAATGAACTTTTTAGAGACCTGAGAACGGAATGTTTTCGCCTGAGGGCTACACATATGCACGCATACCCTAGTCTAAATTCAAAGATTCCGGTCTTAATGAAAAACTGTCGTAGTATTAGGGCAAGTATAAAATGGTCCAGATCACAAGCATTAACATTTGTTTTTGTTATATTGTAAAGTATTAGAGTATGGGTTCGAGGCCTTTCGTCCTAAGATCGAAAAAAAAATTTCTCAGAAAAGAAAAAAAATTGTCTTCGAAAAAAATTTTCTCCGAAAAAAATTATCTTCGAAAAAAAATTGACTCCGAAAAAAAAATTTTTCTTCAAAAGAAATTTTCCTTAATAAAAAATTTCTCTGAAAAAAAATTTCTTTTGTACATATTTTAGCCTGAAGATGGTTGTTGAATACAACCGAATACATGTGAAAATACAATAAATGAAATAAGAGGAACATTAACAGACGGTTTATTGATCAGTTCCAAGCTACACAACGCAAGACAAGTTAAATTATCGCTGATCAGCAGTACAAATATCAAGTAATTGATAAAAAATTTTCTCAAAAAAAAAATTTTCTCCGAAAATATTTTCTAGAAAAAAAATTTTTCTCCAAAAAAAATTTTCTCCCAAAAAATTTTCTTCCCAAAAAAATTTGTTCTCCAATACCTTAGGCTACCATCGGAACACTTCGTATCACCTTCGGCTGCCTTCTTCGTGTCACCTTCGGCTACCATGGAAACACTTCGTTTCGACTTCAGATACCTTCAGGAACCCTTCGTATCACCTTCGGCTGCCTTCGGAACACTTCGTGTCACCTTCGGCAGCCTTCGGAACACTTCGTGTCACCTTCGGAACACTTCGTGTCACCTTCGGCAGCCTTCGGAACACTTCGTGTCATCTTCGGCTACCTTCGGAACACTTCGTGTCACCAATTCTTCTCAGTGATTCATATAAATTTCCTGAAGAAACCAACTGTGTAGGTATTCTTATTCAGAATTTAGCAAAAAATTCAAGATGGTGTCACTTTGACAGTTGGCAGCCATTTTTTCAAAATGCCAAAAAATTCTCCTGACCAAACTCTATAACTTTCTAGAAGAAACCAACTCTGCAAATGTTATCATTCCGGAGCTAAAATTCGAAAGCCCAAAGAAGCATAATTTATACCCAACAAAACACTTTAGCAGATTTCTGAAAATCCCAAAAAAATCTCCTGATCAAACTCTATAACTTTCCCGAAGAAATTAACTCTCTAAGTATTGTCATTCCGAAGCTAAAATTCGAAAACTCCGAGCATTACCTAAAAAACCTTCAAAATTGACCACTTTTCCACATGCCACGGCTTTTCCAGAATTTTCCCGGAAAAGCGGCATATGAAACTTTTCATTTGGCGCCGAGACTGACAATCCCTGAAAATTTCAGGAAGATCGGCTGTCTAGTTTTCGAGGACGCAGTCCCCACACCCCAAAAAAAAACGTCCACAAACCCAAAAACCTCCATACAAAAACCTTGGGGACAAGACACCATGTATAGGCGAAGTTTTGAGTTTTTTCCCCTCGCCCCCCTCCCCTCCAAATTATTTTTAAAAAAAACTACGTCGCAGCAGCTTTCCAACAAGCCCTCACTCATCAAAATCGGTTGAAAATTGGCTGAGATGTGGAGGTTTGAAGATGGTACTTTTCCATACATCTTACCAAAATCCATTGTTCTCATTATTATGACAACTTTTTTTCTGATCTGTCGGTTTCTATATATCTATGTTCTATCTATCTATGTTCTATTAATAATTTTCGATCTCGAGAACTAGGCAGCCGATTTGCATCAAATTTTCAGGGAACGTCAGAATCGGTCCAAAATGAAAAATTTCATATGCCGCTTTTCCGGGAAAACTCTGGAAAAGTCGGAAAGTGTGGAAAAGTGGTCAATTTTCATGGTTTTTCACGTAGTGCTCGGAGTTTTCAAATTTTAGCTCCGGAGTA
>CM055403.1:49757996-49791230 GCA_029228625.1 Pseudolycoriella hygida | reverse complement strand
CTTCATTCATAAATAATAATTGTTTCATGTTAATAGTAACTTTTAGGGTAATGTATAAGTCTATGTAAGTTTTGATGAATATTTGTAATTGAAACATGTATTAAATGTTTTCAGATTTACCATTGATAATGGTCTCGAATAGTAGACCGAAATATTTGGTATGAAATAAATAAATTATTGAGCAATTCCGAGAAAGCGATTTCTAATTAAATTAAAAATTGATTCATGCTCAGACGTAAGTCAAAATACAATTAAAATTATACAATTTAGCAGAGGCAAAATGTTTACACTAAATTTACACTAACTTACTCTTCGTCAGCTTGTAATGGCCCTGGCCATTACATGCCAAAAGCGAGCATTTTTCGTTTCGACTCAAAATCACGATACGACCCTGGAAATTTGGGTTGCTGAGGAAACGCGTGCAAACGAGAGCCAAACGAAAAACAAATCCACAGGCCCCTCGGATGTAATGGTCCTGGCCATTACATGCCAAAAGCGAGCATTTTTCGTTTTGACTCAAAATCACGATACGACTGGAAATTTGGGTTGCACGTTTGTCGATTGAGTAAACGAAATTCTTTGCTCGACATAGTATCGAATGCAAATATTCGCTTATAAGTAACACGAGCATTCGATACTATGTCAAGCAAAGAATTTCGACCGAATTCAACCGACAAACGTGCAACCCAAATCTCCAGGGTCGTATCGTGATTTTGAGTCGAAACGAAAAATGCTCGCTTTTGGGATGTAATGGCCAGGGCCATTACAAGCTAACACTGCAGCCTAAAAAATGACTTAAGTGGAACAGTGACGGTTAATTCGAAATTCTACATAACGAGTTGAACATACTGAATCCTTCAGAATTTCACCGATTAGAATTCTATCGATTGGTAAAATATCGAAAAATATAAAGTTTTATAACAAAAAAGAACAAAAAAAGGCTAGTGCGTAGGATCTCAGAATTGTTTTGCACTATAGTTTCACTTTATCGCAAATATTTCAGCGAGTAAAAAGTTTTGTGTGTTCAAATTTACAGCTGTATAAATATTTTTTATTGATGGTAACGCTGGTGTGCTTTTATTGAACACGTTTGTGTGCGTAGGGAAAAGCAGAATCAACTTCGCTTCACTCGTGGATTTGTGTAAACACTTTTAAGCGTATTGAACTTTTCTGTGTCATATTACAAACAAAAAAGCACTACATTTTCAACACATGTATTAGCTGTTTTATGTAATTCATTCCGCTGCTCGTTAATAAGTAGAAGACAGATAGTCAATGCCTTCAATTTGCTGAATTTATCGTTCCATTCCGGTGGATAAATGAAGTTATTGGTCTCTCCACAGTTAAGCTTAACATCATTTCAGTCATTAAGAACTCATTGCGTTAATGTATGCTTCGGTAAGCAATAAAAATGGTAATCCACCATTCGCATTGTAAATCTTCAGTAGGGTGTGTGAGGGAAAAGTTTTATTACGGACATTAAAAAGGTGTTATAATTGTAAGGCCGATATCACACGTCGTTCATAAGTTGTAAAAACTTTTGGAATGCATAAAATCACATTAGACCGACCATTACATTACATGAAATGGCTATTTAGTCATTGGTAGAATAAAACCAAAATAGACTCATTTATATAAAATAAAAAGAAAAGTGGAAAATAGAATTCTGAAAATGTCGCAAGTCAAAAGCGTGTTTCTTCTTTAATGATTAATTATCCTATGACATTCGTATATCACGATTTCAAATGATGTGTACACAAGGTATTGAATACAAAAGTCCACGCTGCATTGATAGCTTGAAATAGAGAAATAACTGGTAGATCAGAAACGACTTCAAAATGAAAATTGGTCCTAAGTGGTATAGAAAATTGAGGGGAATATTTTCTTACACCGTTGCTTCAGATCGATTTTTCAATATCGCCTTTTGTGCAACTTAATAAGGACGTAATCAGTTTAGTAAGAAGTCAGTGTGTGGTTTGGTTTGGTTTATTTATGAGGTAACAAAGGTAATTAAATCTATCCAATTGAATATAAATGCCGCTTGGCTAAATTATATAAAATAAAAGATGAAAACTGCTTTCGAAAAACACTCAGGCCGTCCTTGTTGGGCCCATTGTGCTACGCCTCATTGTGAACTTTCCCTCTCGGGTCCGTTGACCCACTTGCTACCTATAATAAAAGATAGAACATTAGGCACACTCAGTTTCAATTGTTCTTCAGGAGTGAGGTAAAACTCTCCCTAAATACCTCGTCCTGAGAGCTTTAAGCGCAGAACAAGCGCATATGAAATGTCTGGCGGTCACTGGTTCAAGACCGCACCCCCTACACGTTGGAGTATTCACAATCCCTATCTTATTAAGGTGGTAGTTCAAGTTGGTGTGTCCTGTAAGCACACCTACCAACCCCCGCAGCTTAACCCGGCTCAGTCCAAGCAGGAATTTTGTGGTCTTTGCATTACAGCCCACCAAAAATTCCTTTGCCTGCCTGCAATTGGTTAACGCCTCCCATCTTGCTTGGTGTTTCCTCTCCGTTTGATCCTTAACAAGGGATCTAATCAATCCGAGCTGCTGCCTTCCCTGGCTAACTCGTCTGCTCTTTCGTTCCCCAGTATTCCAGAATGTCCTGGCACCCAAGTCAAGGTAACATCATTATCCCTTGCCAAAGTTTCCAGTGTCTCGAAACAGTGAAGAACTACTTTCGACGAAACCTTGACCGAGGACAGCGCCTCAATGGAAAATTCGCTGTCCGTACAGATCAAAATCTCTTTATCTCTTATCCCGACGCGCAGCATTTCTTGAGAGCTCTCGTTAATTGCAATAACTTCAGACTGGAATACGGTGGTATACGCCCCCGAGTATATTCCCGCTCCTGTTCCGTCATCAGTTTTCGATCCGTCCGTGTAGATCGTCACGTCTGCCTCTATAGGAGGTTTACCCTCGCCCCAGCTAGACCTTTCAGGCACACAAGCTCCGAAATTTCTTTCGAAACAGAATACCGCTGGAAGGCTGTCTTCGGGCATTTCGACTTCTCTGAACTTGCTCTTCAGTACTGAAAGAATTTTGGCATGACCAAACTTCTGATCTCGCGCAATCCATTTCTCTCCTGTGTATAATCTGTATATTATCATTTCAGCCTCCTTTCGGACAAAAAGGTCTAGCGGTGGCAATGACAGGAGTATTTCTAGTGCCGCCGTTGGCGTTGAAGTCATTACCCCTGTTATGCTCAAAAACTCTCAAAGCTTTTTTGGTTCTTTCGTCAAGGAGTCAGTGTAGCATACGTTTTTTAGTTTTTGGCTGAAAGCATTCACATCTACATATGTAAAGTAGGCTCTAGGACCGATTATCCCCAGTCAAAATATCCCCGGACGAAATGTCCCCAGACAAAATATCCCACAAAAAACGGACATGGTATCCCCAGATGTAATGTCTACTCAGAAAGAGTGAATATGGGAGGTATTATTAATTAGATATTATATTGTGTGTTGGGGGGCTCTGCCCCCTCATACCCTCATCCATGCGCCTGCGGCGGGCTTCTATAAGCCTTGCAGGCGGCCTTACGTAAATGGGGCGCTGCCCAAAACCCCACTAGGGGCTCCGCCCCTTAGACCCCGCATGTGAGATATTCCCCACTTGATCCCCCTTTTCGGGGGCTGCTGCCCCTCGACCCCGCTTTTTTGTTTTTGGATGTTTATTTCAGGCCTGCGGCGCGGCGCTAAGTACATTTCACATTGAATATTCTTAATTTTTTGAGTGTGGATTTGTCTGAGGGGATATTTTGTCCTTTTTTTAATGGAAAAATTGTGGTTATTATGTCCGGTTATTTTGTCTGGGGATATTTTGTCCACGGGGTTATTTTGGTTGAGGATATTTTTTTTTGACATTCGGTCCTCACCCCATGTAAATTCAGGTGAATTAATGGGGAACTAAGGGAGGGTTGTATACATTGTATGCATTTTTTCCGGGTTTTTGGACCTTCCCTTTGTTTTCAATGTTCCATACCAACTGAGATTCGTTTGTATGAAGTGTATGTTTTTAGACCCCAGACGTCCTTCATGAACGCTCCCTAGCTGGAATCAATATTCTGAAGCTTCATATTGAAAGATTATTATAATTGACCACTCATTTGGCAGCGAGGAGAATGAAAGATGTTGCATTGTTTGTTCGTTAGTGAAGGTAATTTTGTTTCACTTTCATTTCAAACGCAAAAAAAGCCGACTGTTTCTTGATAAAACTTTTTTTCTTGTATTTCATGTTTACACGCACAAAGCATATTGCTTTCTGAGTCTCCATTCAACAATTGTAGAACAAATAACTTCCCTTCGTCATAAGCTCATAGTTACTATTCAGGCAACAGTGTGCATACAAACCACTTATGTAATTCAATGCTAACAATGAAATCTTTTATATTCCATATTTGAGTTCCGACGTTCCAGGAGTACCAGTACCAGTACATTAAATCCATTATGTTTCATTTTACAGGAAAAAAGAGAACTTTTGTAAATAATGACAGCAATTTTAGAGTAATTGCTAATGTATGTCACCGTTCTTTTGTAGTAGGAAATTTAATGGAAAATAGATAGCGTAATTTGAAGGGAGCTATGCAATTAGTCGCCCTTTTTAAATCTAGACTGCATTCATTGCTATAGACTTATTCAAAATTTAGTTACGAAATGCTAAGTTAAATGACAATAAAGGTATGAACGCGGAGCATCTCCTTTCTTCTAAGAGTACCGAAAACTATATACATTGTAATAAGTGTTGCCAAGTACATTATATCTACCCACAAGCGAATTGCATGCATTTTATTTATATACACGCCTTTGTTACAACTATTAATTGCTGTGAATAGATAGTGAAAGTAGCTTTCGTTTGTATTTTAGAAGCTCAATTCATCTGATTGATAACGTGTTTCGTAATTTAATAAAGTTGTAATTGTTGTCGGGGACATTCCTAAATTAATATTTGCATAAAATTCAAACGATAACATAGGTGTAAGGGACCCGTGCGCGTCAGAATAGATGTGGCAAAGAAAACAATTGTTACGCAAAGCCTCGGACTAAATAAATATTGCCTTGCCTCTTGAGTATATGAAATTACGTCGACATTAAATTACATTGGAAAATGCCGAAAGCGCAATATTGAAAAAACTGTAAAAAAAATGTCAACAAATTTGGAAAAATCATACAATATAGACAACAAAATTCGCCTCAATTTACTCTACAACAGAGCAAAAACAATTTTTTGGGCTGAGGTCGATCTTAGAATCAACCTAAGGCCCTAAGGAGATGCCCCGGACCCGTACTTTCATGGACAAAAACGTTTTTTCTCTACAACATTGCACAAGAAACTTCATCATTAGAGGGAATACCACCAAACATCATATGGTGTAGTAGCGTGCGTAGGGCCTACACCAGAGCCTATTATTGGAAAATTTTCGGGAAATTTCAGAAAATGTCGAGAAATTTCAGTAAATTTCGGGAAATTTCAGAAAATTTCGGGAAATTTCAGAAAATTTCAGGAAATATCGGGAAATTTCAGGAAATTTTCGGAAATTTTTCGATAATTTCAAGAAAACGCCTGAAAATTTTTGGAAAAGTGAAGCGAGTCAATAACTTTTGTTACAAGAAAACATCATTTAGATAAGCAAGTGAAGCTATTGATTTGAAGTATTTTTTATGATGAAATAGTTACAAATTTCTATGCAAAAAATATATTACAAACTAGACGTCTTCATCGCCGCTATTTTAACGGAACTCAGGTAAAATATATGTTTAAGCATGTTTTAGTAAGTAAATGAGTCTTCGATGGTATTTTCCGATCGTCATATTAACAAAAATTTCTTTTTTTAATTTTGGAAATTTCAGGAATTTTTAGGAAATTTCGGGAAATTCGGGAGACCGGTGCCCCAAAAATAGGCTCCGGCCTACACTATAGACCCTAGAGCCAAGATTGCTCAACCAATTTTTTTTTGTAATTTGTGGAAGTTCAAATTTTTCATTTATAACCTTGAAGAGCGATTTCCGTGCTAAGTTCGTAGAGATATAAGTCAAAACGTTTCATAGACATTGGCCGACCACTTTTTTGACCGTAACTTCGAAATTTTTTAAGATTTTATCCCAATTCAATTCAATTCAATATCATTGTTGTTTTTGAAAATCGCATAAGATTTACCCGATTTATGTAGAAAAAATACGTTGGGTCGTAGTAAAGACTCAGTTTTAGTGCCCTGGCTGAGTTCAAAGGCTCAAAATCAAAAACGTTGCTTCAATAGATAGCAGGGCATGTCTAGAACTTTCAAACAAAGAAAAATTTATGAAAATCGGAAAAGGTTTACTCGCGTTATGTACAAAAGACGGAAAAACACTAAATGGTCCCCTTGGCCCGAGACAGTGCCCAGATTCAATCATTTAAAAGATTTTTCGATTACCTTTCAGGGAGTCCCCAAAACGAAAAAGTAACCAACTAACTCCCTTGTAAAAACTCGACTCGTTACAAACGTCGTGGTAAACGCAAAAACGCAATAGACCGCTTGTTGAGTAGAAATTTTTTATGACCCTAAGAAAATGGCGGCCAGCTATCAACGATTTCTTCAATTTTTGGAAAAATTCAAGTTTCGTGGTCACTCCTAGGAGGGAGGTGGGGGTGGGTGGTTATGGTAGATGATCACCCCCCCCCCCCATCAATAATCAGTAGTCATTTGGTGGCGGTCGTCCCTGCGGGGATGTGGGGGGGAAGTCAAAATGTTTTTTATTTTTTTTTTCATTTTTGAGTAATACAAAGTGTGAGAAGGGCAGAAAGAGGGCGGGAGAATGATTTCGAGTCTAGGGGTGGGGGACGCTTTAAAGAAATTGTTAACAAAGTGCTGACAAGTTGTCGAGAAAGGGTGGAGGTTCCCGTAAAAGCATTTTGGGCGCTTTAAAGAGCCCAATGAAGGATATTGGGCGCTTTAAATAGCCCAATGAAGGATATTGGGCGCTTTAAAGAGCCCAATGAAGAATATTGGGCGCTTTAAAGAGAGCAATCGAAGTTGCATTGGTATGTCGAACGCTAGACAATATAATGAGTCAACTTGTTACACAACAATTTATAACACAAGTAAACAAATCTGGCACTTCAATTGTTAAACTTGTATAAAGTGTACTTGTGTAGAAAATTAGACTCATTATATTGTCAATCGTTCAACTTCTCGGTACAATAATGACAAATATAAACTTTACAACAATTGTTAGAGTTCACGCATTAGAAGGCGAAAATGGCATTCTGCAACTTGCAAAGCGATTGTTGGGTAATCCTCCAGTTTGTCCACATTGCAATTCGATAATGGTTATTGTACGGGACAATTCGGTTGCAATCGGACTCAAGTGGCGGTGCAACGGCAAAATCTTAATGAACAAGAAGAAAAGCAAAAGTTGCACGTACAGACGAGCCTACCGAACTGACACGTTTTTTCCGGAACGCATTTACAACTGTGGCAAGTTCTTGGCTTCGTCGACCTGCGGCTCTAGAAGGTCCAACACAACAGCGTGAGCGAATTACTGAATGTGTCGGAGCAAACAATAGTTGATTGGTCGTTCTTTTGTCACGAAGTAACATTCGACGGAATGGTCATCAAGGCACATCCGATTGGAGGGCAAGGAAAAATCGTCGAAATTGACGAATCAAAATTTGGCAAAAGGAAATACAATCGTGGACACCGCGTACAAGGTAAATGGGTCTTCGGACGAGTGCAACGAGACACGGGTATAGCATTCATGGTGCCAGTGGAGAACCGAACAAAGAAAGTTCTTTTGTGCATCATATCTGATTGTTGGCGTGCTTACCAATGCTTGGAAGAGGAGGGGTTTCGCCATTTAACCGTCAATCATTCCATTACCTTCAAAGATCCCGATACAGGGGCCCATACAAACGAGATAGAAGGAGCGTGGCGTCACGCTAAAGAGGTTGTTGGCACTCACAACAGGCAAACTGAATTTTTAGCGGCCAAGCTCAGCAAATACTTATTTTTGCGAGCTTGCCGAACGCAAAAGATCGACCCATTCATTGAGTTCTGTAAGTTGGCTGGTTCACTGTATGACGGTAAGGGCAAACTTATTGAAACAGAAACAGAGCTAAAATTTTGAGAGTTGCAAGAAGAGTTGCAGAAGTTGTATGATGAATAGGCGTATTAAGGGGTGTTTGGAGTCGTTAAATAATTCTGAACTGACGAACAGAAGGGTCACCACCTAAATACAGCAAAACGGCCCTTTTCAGGGCCAATGGGAACACGTAAGCAGCCTCCGCGCGGCGTATCCTGGGTGAGTGCACACCAGTGTGTTGTGCACATTGGTTTGCACTCAGCGAATGCTTACAATTTCAATAACATTTCTATCTTAAGCGCCCAATATCCTTTGCTAGGCTCTTTAAAGACCCAAATAAAGGGTATTGCGCTCTTGAAAGCGCCCAATATCCTTCATTGGGCTCTTTAAAGCGTCCAATATCCTTCATCACCTCCACCCTTTCTCGACAACTTGTCTGAACTTTATTAACAATTTCTTTAAAGCGCCCCCCCCCACCCCTAGACTCGAAAGCATTCTCCCGCCCTCTTATGATTTCGAGTCTAGGGGTGGCATCTCTAGAAACACAATTTCCAAATACACTATTCCACAATCCCTCAGCGGATGCTGAAAACCTAGCCGTAGCTGAACCCATAGTATCCAAAGACAGAATAGCCTGGGCAATATCAACATTCTCTCCATACAAATCTGCAGGAGAGGATGAGATTTTCCCGGCTTTACTACAAATCAATTCTGATCGCATTATCGCAACACTATATGAATTGTTTATAGGAAGCATTCGTTTCCAGCACATCCCAACCAGTTGGAGGGGAGTTCGTGTAGTATTTATTCCAAAACTCGGACAGTTATCTTATTCTGTGGCGAAAGCTTTCCGACCAATAAGTCTAACCTCCTTCTTCCTAAAAACCCTAGAGAAAATAATTGGTATCTTAGAGATGGGATACTAAAAGAATTCAATCTTCACTACCGCCAATACGCTTATCAACCAAGAAAATCGGCAGAAACAGCTCTGCATCACCTCTAGCATAGGATCGAAAGAGCTTTTAGCCAGGATGAGTTTGCTTTAGGCTGCTTCATCGACATCGATGGGGCATTCAACGCTATAAAGAAGGCCTGCCTCGATCACGGAATTAGCCATACAATTTGTAATTGGATTATAAAAATGCTTAAGAGCCGAATCGTAACCTGAACCTCTTATCTAAATTCCACAAAAGTTAGCGTATTTGTAAGTAAAGGATGTCCACAAGGGGGTATTCTGCCTCCTGTACTTTACTGTTTAGTCAAAGATAGTTGACTAACTCTACTCAATAATTCAGGATTCTATACTCAAACTTTCGCTGACGAAATAACAATACTCCTAGTTGGAATTTGCGTATCAATTCTCTGTAGCCTAATGCAATCAGCACTACATTTAGTTGAATCTTGGTGCCTTAGCAATGAACAAACTGCAAATCCAGACAAAACAAAACTTATCTTATTCACTAGAAAAACAAAAATTTTAGGGTTCAAAAAACCTATACTGTTTGGAAAAGAAATAGATTTATCTAACTACGCCAAATTCCTAGGAGTCCTATTGGATGCCAAACTTAAATGGAACATCCATTTGAATCATGTAATTCAACAAGCAACTGCCACTCTCGCATCAGTGGTATGGTGGCCAAGTTGTGAGCTAAAAAACGTTCAAAAGAAGTTGAGCAAACTACAAAGGCTAGCATTAGTAGGAATCACCTCAGCCATGAAAACGACTCCGACAGCAGCGCTGGAAGCGTTATTAAATATTGAGCCATTACATATACATTTGTATTTTAGAGACTCCACTAACAGCTTTTTACAGCCAATAAATATCGAATATGTGACCCGATCGTCCCTGTTAAGGCTTAAAAAAGCTTCCTTCCTAAGAAATTACGCTAATTTTGGTCACTCGAAGCTCTGGACAACTATGATAAAGCTCGAAATGCCTTGTGACTCTATCACTCCAGTTTATAGATTCGATAAATCATTCGCTATTAATATTGGCTATTGGCGCAGTTCTGAAAGTAACCAGGATTAAAATATGTACTGGTTTACAGACGGGTTACGCCGAAATAGCTCTGCCGGTTCAGGGATATTTTACCCAAACGTAAAAAGGGAACTTTCAAAACCACTAGGAGAGTTTATAACCGTATTCATCCCTGAAATCTATGGAATAACGGCATGCTGCAGAGATATTCTGAACCATCATAAAACAAATTCTTTACCTATCTTTATTTGCTCAGACAGTCAAGCCGCTATCAAAGCTATTAACGGATACAAATTCTCATCCTCAGCAGTCCTAGAATGTCGCGACTCTCTACAAAAATTGTTAGAAATCAATCAAGTCACTTTAGCATGGGTACCAGGACATTCTAATGTCTCTGGTAACGAAAAAGCGGACGAACTGGCAAGACAAGCTTCCAGCAAAAGAATTACTGGCCCTGAACCAGCAATAGCAGTACCCCTCTCATATTTTCAGCTAGATGGAAAGCCCATAAATTCAAAAACAACTGGAGCTCACAAAACAATGCGAGGCTAAAAATACTAAATATCTATTATCTCTGAACAGAACTAACCTAAGAAAACTTACAGGCATCCTAACAGGGTATAATATCCTAAATAAACACCTAAATACTATTGGTGTACTGAACAGTCGATATTGTGACCAGTGCGGTGACGTGGTAAGCACAGAACACTTTCAATGGAAGTGTCCGGCCTATATAAAATACAGATCGCTTCACCTCGGTTCATACACAATCAAGTACAATTCAATCTGGAGCATAGCTCCATCAGATGTTCTTAAACTCATAAATAAAACTAAAAGAATTTAAGTAACTGTGGGAGGCACAACAGGCCCATTTGCGGCTTAGGTGCAGGAGTAATCCACCCCCTTAATCTAATCTAATCTAATGTATGGCCTTTAATAGAGAGAATCTTAGATATAGGTCGTTCATAAAGGATGTCACGCCAAAATCGGCATTTTTCGTTAGTGTCACGCTAGCCTTCCTTGTACCCCCTCCCCCACTCGGTGTGACATCATTTATGAACGGCCCCTAAGAGTAAAGTCGCAACAGTTTAAATATAATTCTTTGTTGTTTTCAATAATTTTGCAATCTGTAGATTTGTTGATAAATCTTTTAATTGAATGGAAATTCTAGATTTCATAGGAATAGTTTCTGTTACAAGTTACAATGTAACAGTTTCTGGGAGTGAAATTTCACTATACATTTACTGTGTAAATCGAATTCAATGTTTTATTTCATTGATTATCATATCTATAGATGAAAATGAGCACGAATTCAATTGAATGAAAACGTTAACGACCAATCAATTTGCACTGATTTCAACCAACAACATACAATATGTTTGGTGAAATATACAAGTATTCCCGTCTGCACAGATTTTCGTATTAACTAAATGCATACTTCAACACAGTTCATGCGAATGTATTTATTTTCATCCATAGATACATGGAACTATGTGCAAATCGTGCAAATGGAAACATGTCGTTCATAGATTTATCGGGGGAAAAAATGGGGAGAAGAAAATGTTCCATTGTGGAAAGCTTTCCAACAATACAGTAATTCTACGAAAATTGTAGATAAATGTGCTGTGTGGTTTTCTTTGAATCTAGAACATTTTTACATTATTTTTCATCCCATATTGTTGATGATAATTAATTACTTTTACACACGCTATGATGCCTTTTTGCTATCCCTCCACTACGATGTGTAACAATAAAAATTTTCATTGCCGTATACGTTCGCATATATACTACAGTGGAATCATTTCAAAATATTCGCTTCGACCATAAACGGGTGTATCCCGTTCTTGTAATGCATCATAAACCCCGACAATTACAATTTAGTTTCTAAAACAGAATCCCATCCTCACGATTTTCCGAAGCGTATTAACCCAAATAATATTTTCCTTCTGTACTTGTGTAACATCATTACAAACACCGAATAATGAAATGTGTTTTCCACCTCTGTAGCTCCATTGATACGTTCTGTATGTTTCAAATGCTATGTGACACCAGAAACTTACTTTCCTATTGTATCTCTACATGCAATTACATCAGAACAACTTCACAACATAACACAACACTACGATGTACCCTTTTTATTATGTCGTTAAAGTTGATTATGACTTTTATATTTATATCGTGTTGTAAGATCATATTTTAGATTTTCTAACATCTGAGAAATGCCCTCAACTTGTGTATCTTTAATGTAATTCGTAGTAAACAAACGGGCAAAACACACTGACTGAAATATTACGTTTTGTATGGAAAAAGGTCTTGAAAGAAAACTGCATTCACAGATGTTGTCAAATAAAATCTAAAAACTTTTATTGTTAGTTTTGTTCAGACCCGTACAACAAAGTAAAAGGCGTATTGCTCGGTTGTGCTTTTGACACATGCATCTTCCTACCGAAAAATAGTCTTTTTATGTCAAAAGTAATATAAATCGGATTTACAAAACGACAATACTAGTGATGTACTGGTGATGTACTGGTGACGTACTAGTGTTGTACAAGTTATGTGAATGTATACGGCTAGTACAACATTTACAACACTCATACATCACAAATGCATCACAAATATGTAAAAAATACAACAAAAATACATCAAATATACATCAAATTTAGTATTTCGTTCTTACTACATACACTCCATTCGCCTTCCTGTGCCTCCCTTAACTGTGCCTACGGCTTATTCCCTCGGTACCGTCAGCTAGGTAACTAATTTTATCTCTTTCTTTTAATGTAATTAAAATGAGGCAAAACACAAAACACAGTCGTTCCCATGGGTTACCGATGGAATTAGCCATGCACACATAGCAATAGATTGAGTTTATAGTTCACAACAGCAGATGGCGCTAAAAAAAGTCGGTGACAAAACGTTAAATTTGTATGGGGAAACTTCGTTTTTTGCGAATTATTCAATTCGTATTTTGTGTCAGCCGAACCAAGTAGGGAATGCTCACGGGAAAAAATTTCGGACCAATCCCGTTTCCCGGGAATTGATCTTTTATTTCCCGGGAAATCTAATTTCATTTTTTTTTCGAGTACCGGAAAAAACCAAAAATGAATCCTTAACGTCATTGGTAAAAAAGAATATGGAAAATGCAATTTTGAAAATCCCGAAAACATTTGAAAACTTCGCGCCGATCTCAATTTCAAGAAGAGTGGAGTACAAAATATCAGCGACGTAAAAGGTGCGGTTAAAATAATTTCTTCTAAAGAAACATTGACGCCCCAAAATCAAGAAACATTACAACGACTGATACTGAAGCACCCACCACCTACAAGAACACTACTTTTCCCGGACCCACCAGATGACCACTCCGAAACCCTTGTCGCAACTGAAAAGGATGTGTTTAGAAGGATTGGCAGTTTTAAAAATGGATCATCATCAGGTGTAGATGACATAGTGCCACAACATTTGAAAGATTTTATATCACCTACGACTGGCGAAGCGGGGTTAAGATTACTCAAAGCACTCACTGGCTTATCGAACTTGATGTTATCTGGAAAGTCGATCTCCGAAGTAGCCCACATTATGTATGGCGTGTCATTACGCGCACTTAACAAAGAAGATGGAGGCATATGGCCCATTGCAGTTGGAAACACATTTCAACATCTTACTGCAAAGATAGCATGTGCGTAACTTGTTTCACCAATGGCTGAAAAATTCAACCCGAGGCAAATTGGTTTTGGTACAAGAGGAGGATGTGAGGCGGCAGTAAGAAACGTAGAGTTATTCTGAAGATAGACTTTAGTGAAGTTAATAGAGACAGTTTTTTGGAACATATTATATTGAACTATCCGGCCATATACCCATTCTTGTGGCAGTGTTATACGGCGGCAACACTTCTTTTCTTCGGTGAAGAAACAATTCTGTCACAAAATGGAGCCCAGCAAGGAGATCCCTGTCCTTTTCATTTTACCCATATTCATTTAACCTGAGTCCAAAAAGCTCAAGGGTGTGGATTACATACATTCAAGGAACAAATCAACAAACTCATAAGATAAAATAAATAAACAAACGGAGCTGTGTGCTCCTCTCTTCCCTTAGGCCGTCGCGTGAAACGAATTTGACGGAAGAATTGGCTGTTTCAACCTCCGAGTACAGAACTGTCTATCCTCAGCTGCTTCCCTCATACCCGTTACGCAGTACAGCAAAAATTTTTCCAAAGAACGAACGTGCGGAAAATTCTTTTTTAGAAACTTTTTTCATCCGGAGATGAAAATGAGGGTATGGAAAATGTCTTGAAAATTTGTATCCCCAAACGGCAATTCAACCTGGCGTCCGAGTTTGTCGTTTTCTACCTAGACGACGGCGCAATCGGTGAATGCTACGAACAGGTCTTCAACGACTTCCAAGTTTTGATAGAAAAATTTGGTGAGATTGGGCTACACATTAATCCGTCAAAGTGCGAACTCTTCTTTTGCTCAGAATTCGACGATGAAGTGTCAAGAAGATTTGATGGTACCTTAGATAATTTAGCGTTCCTGAGAACGTATTTTCAATGTAAAAAGAAAGAAGAGGAAGAAAAATCAATGTCAAGACAATAAATTTGACATTCTATCATTTTATCACTAAAAATTGGGATTTTTTTGAAATTACAATAGCTAAGAACGAAATTTGAATTTCCCGGGAAATTTTTTTCATTTCCCGTACTTCCCGTTTCCCGGGATTCAAAAAATGCCGGGAAATTGCATTCCCTAGAACCAAGTCAGTAATTATAAAGTAGAATTAAATGAAATGCTGTCATTATTCATTTGGTCCGCATCTGTCACTTTCGCATTGCTATCTACCAAGGTTGGGTTAGCGTCGCTAGTCACTAGCGTCGCTACTAGCGCCGCTAATAGCGATGCTAATATTGCAAACATCTCGCTAGTAGCGACTAGCGCTCGCTAAAACTGCTTTAGCGAAACGTTTTCGGTAGTCGCTAACGCATTCGCTAGTTTTATGGACTAAAATATATGAATTTCGGTACTAAATCTTTTGATGAAAAAGTAGAAACAAAATTTAAGGAAAGATTCAATGGACAAATCGATCTGCAACGACTCGAAGAAAGAACCAGAAAAGGATCGTTCTGATATTCAACATTTCAAGACATTTCGGCTACTCAGATGCAGGATTCTCGGGTTGGTTTATCTAGTCCATCGCTTTGTAAAGCGAAAGTGCTTCTGAACAATTATATGTCTGACGACAATACCAAAATGAGTTCTTTCAAGGACAATCCTCAAATCGGACGTCTATTTATAAAGTACAACACCACAAATAACGGTAGTGCCTCGTGTGAAAGACTTTAGCTTAGTAAAATACGCTTTGCGAGCTGATCGTTGCCAAATTAGCAACGAAAACTTTGAGGCTCAACTCATTTTGAAATCGAATCTATTCTCATCGACAATGAGAGCAAAATAAATTCATTTTATATTTATTACAAGAAAAATAAATCAAGATTTAGATCGGATAATCCTCTCGCATTTTTTAGTGAGCAGAAAATCTATATTTTTTTTCTTTAAAGTTACAATTTTATTTAGCTAAAAATTAGCGACCGCTAGTAGCGGCCGCTACTAGCGCGCTAGTTTTCCTTTAGACTAGCGAATCAGTTAGCGACGCTAGTATTTTTTGAAACTAGCGTTAGCGTTAGCGTCGCTAAAAAAATGACTAGCGAGCACAACCTTGCTATCTACAGTAAGTGAGCAGAGTAACATGAGTGAGACACCAGCAGAAAATGAGTGATAATAGAAGACTTCGGGAGAATAACAAGATAAAACAATTGAAAGTGAACCTGTTCCCATGTATAATATGTGAGAGTACGTTCACTTTCAATTGCTTTATCTTGTTTTTCTCCCGAAATCTTCAATATATAGTCAAAAAAATAGATCAAGTCAATTCTGAACCATATTAAAAGTCATTTAACATACTTAGCACCGGAGAAATAAGAAGTATAAGGACATCTTCATTGGGCTTATTGAGTCATACAAAGCTGTAAGACGAAGGTGGAAATTGAATTTTAATTGAAAATTTAAGTTTATTTCTCATCGCACCCATAGTTGACAGAACACTTACAACAAATCGTACGGGGCGGCAGGCGTTAAATTTTTATAGTGTAAAATGATGATATGAACAATGAAAATAAGATAAACAAACAATCTACGAAATATATGAACTTTATTCTGAAATGCGGAAAGCACATTGAACGTGTGTACAAAGTGAAAAATCTCAGTAAAATATTATGGTAATGTGAAGGGTAATGCAGCTTACAAAGCGTGTTGGCCACAACGATTTTCTTATGCAGCATTGTGGTTTGCATATACACTGGAAACAGATAGCTAAAGAAAACGTACAGTTCATTTAATGTTGTATTTAATGTTGAGGAAGATGTCTTTTACTTTATGGAAACTCATGACAAATATGAATTGAGGGGGAGGAATGCCTAAGGCTATGCATTACTATGTGCCACAAATTTGTGATTTAGAACGAGTACCTATTGAACAAACTGCAACCGAATAGGAGAAAATCGTCGGAAAAGCTGCCACAGTGTAAATAATTTGGGAAAAAATTTCTCGTACCAAAAATTCTCGTGTGATATTTGCTTCATGTTCAACGTAAGTATTGATTGATCATTTTGATGAGTACTTTTATCTCGACTTTTATGTTTTTATACGTTTCGCGCATATAAATGCGAGCGGAAAACTCGAAATAGAAGACTTTCCAATTCTTTTATTAACATCACCAAACTTTATACTCGAACTTCAAAAGCAAATGAGCTTTACAGTAGAACTGTAAATATACATTAGGGGTGTTCAAAATTATATAAGAAAACAAACTTTTCGAAAAATTGGGCTTCCTAGGTGGAAAACGTTGTGTTTTTGGACGCTGATGAATAGCGTGTATGGGTGCTACCGAATCCGAGTGAGTTTGGCGCTGCTAAATGACAAAAACCGGTAAAAACTGCGAAAATCGTTTGAAAGCATTTTTACCGAAATTTGCATGAAATAGATGAAATATCAAGAGTTATGTTATAGCAAGTTAGATCAAACCGGCTCAGAAGCATCCAAAGAAAGCGTTTATTTAGGTCACTGGAAGTTAGAGTACTGTTTCGACTCCAAGAGAGTCCGCTGAAGTTATGGTGAGTTTAGACCGCAGTCGAGTACGCATCGTTCTTAAGCTTGACTGTCCTCACGATGAATAAATCGGAGCTTGGCCGGAATATTTAATTCTGTGTAATCTGTGTAACACTTTGGCGTTCAGTGTTTTGTGCTATTGCCGAAATTTTTGTTTTGTGCTATAAATGTAGGATCGTAGAGAGAAGTAAAGAATAAAACATCCGACTTTTCTCATCGAAAAATAAACAAATTTATTATAAACAACTTTATCTATCAACGGTTCGCCTACGAATAATTCTAACACTCAAATCGATTCTCTTAACAATCGATGACGTCGCTCGATAATCAGAATACAAAACAATATTCACTTTACCAATTATGCGATTCCCACATAAATAGTAATTTATTCTCGTGAATCTGAAGTGAAATGATTGAACAGCATCAATAGCCGCATGGCGAATATGTAATTTGTTTTTGTTACATAGTGTAACAATTGTTTTATTGTTTGCCGTGAACGTGTGAAGGCGGGTAATCATTTCAGTTTTCTTTGTGCCTGTAACTCAAGTTCAGGAGTCAAACTACCGCGCTGCGCTGAAGTAATTTGGAAACGAACATCAAATCATTTCAGCGAATTACAGCTCGTCGGTTGTTTTCAATGGGCATCCATACAATAGCAGTGTTTTACTGTCAACTATGCTCCGAAGTAAATCAATCGAATGTGCTCTGAACTATGTTTCGCACGTGGTGAAAGTGTCCAAAAACACAACGTTTTCCACCTGGGGAGCCCAAATGTTCGAAAAGTTTGTTTTTCTGGATACATGGATGACGTGTTTATATGCAAACAGAATGTATGTTCTGTTTTCGATCAAATACATTGCGTTTAAACGCTCAACATGTAACGTAGCAGGACCTATCATTGAACGGGCCCCAAACATTGAACAAATTTAAGTAATTCTTTTGGTAAAATAAATCTTATCTAAAAACTTTGGGACATAAACGATTCCTCGTGAGATGTAAAAGAAAATAGGAAAATTATGATATTTCTTTGGTGAAGACCAGAAAAATTGAGAAAAGTACAAACGAAGTTAAGTTTTAAATAGGCGCGAAATGTTCAATAACCGGTGCTACTACGTTAAAACTATTTACGCTGCAAGAATGTACGAGTACTTAATATTCTCGAATTTCTCGAGCATAAAATCTCGATTACGTCTCGTACCATCTACCGTTTCTCGAAAATAAAATACGCGACGATAGGATTACGATAATTGGGTGGGGGGGGGGGGTAAATGCTACCCCAGCACCTAGGCCGCCAATGGGTGACGATAAATGTCATATTAAACGTCAAAATTTGGGCTCATACATTGGACATTAACGTTAGTATTTTTCCGTCTAGAGTGATAAAATCCAGTGTCTAGACGGATAAATAACTAGCCAAAGTAGAAATATTTAATTAAAAAAACACTGCCCCGACCACGGGACATCCTGGGTCATAATCAACGATGCTAACCACACAGTTCTCGAATACACATGAATTGCGAATTGCATTTCTTCAGCTGTGTTCTTAATCACGTTACATTGTTAGGTGAGAAGAGGCGCGTGTGTGTTAGTGTCTATCTCGTAATTTGTTGTAAAATGTGATGAACCGAAATTATTTATTTTATTGTAAAATATTGTTTTGTTTTTTCTTAATCTCGCATTTTTTCGTTTATACTTTGTTATAAAAAAAAATTTGTCGATGATCAGAAATTGAACCCCAGATCACGCGATTCAATACAAGTAGACTGTGGCACGCCAGCTCGCTCGGCCATCAGTGTTATTTAATGTTCGACATCATGCCCTCAGCGGTAGAGGAGGGCGTGACGCAGACCCAACACCCCAAAAAAGAAGTCCACAAACTCAAAAAACGCCATATAAAAGCCTTTGGGACAAGGAGCCATATATACGCAAACTTTTGAGTTTTTCCCCTTCGCCCCTCCCCTCCAAATATTAAAAAAACTACGTCGCAGCAGCTTTCAAACGAGCCCTCACTCATCAAAATCGGTTGAAAATTGGCTCAGATATCGAGGTTTGAAAATGCTATTTTTTGGTATCATTAGAAAATGGCTGCCAACTGTCAAAGTGACACCATCTTGGATTTTTTGCTAAATTCTGTATAAGAATACCTAGACAGTTGGTTTATTCAGGAAAGTTATATGAATCAGTGAGAAGAATTGGTCACACGAAGTGTTCCGAAGGTGACACCAAGCTTTTCGAAGTGTTCCGAAGGTAGCCGAAGGTGATACGAAGTGTTCCGATGGTAGCCAAAGGTGTTGGAGAAAAAATTTTTTCTGAAAGAAGAGAAAATTTTTTTAAGGAAAAATTTTTTTGGAGTAAATTTTTTTTGGAGAAAAATTTTTTTCCCGATGAAAACTGTTTTCGAAGAATGTACTACGAAAGAATTGTTTTTTCATGAGGAAAACTTTTGGAACACAACTTTGTTTGAACAAACCTTTTTTGGAGTAAAAACAGTGGGGAGAATTTTTGTTTGCGTGTGAAAACTGTGTTGAGAGAAAAAAGTGTGGTGGAGAAAAAGGTGGTTGCTGAGCAAAAACGGTTTTGTGGGAGAAAAAGGGTGGGGGAGAAGAAGAAAAGTGTTTTGGCGAAAAAATAAGTGTGGTAGAAAATGGTGTTTGCGGAAAATTTTGTGTAGAAAAGGGTGTTAGTTGAGAAACTGGGCTTTTTAGGAAAAAGTTTTTCCGAAGACAAATTTTTTTTCGGAGACAAAGTTGTTCGACAATTTTTTTCAGGAAAATTTGTCGACACAATTTTGGTTTCGGAGAAATTTTTTTTCCAACCCAATTTTCTTTTCTGAGAAAACTTTTTTTCGGAGAACAATTTTTTCAAAAAATAGAAAATTTTCAACATGATTTTTAGTTATAACAATTGAAAACTTTTGAAAACGACTGATATTACAACAACCTGAATTTTCTTTAAAAAGTTTTTTTTTGCATCGACATTTTTTGCGTATTTTCAGCGTAAGCGTCACCTCAAGCGATATCATTAATTTTGGAAGCGGACTTACGGACTGCGTCACACGAAACCTTTTAAGAGGTTTTTGTTGTTCATCGCTACTATTACAATAAAATATTGTACTGACATCGAAGAGAAAGTCTTACTTTACCGTTACGGTAATCTTCGACTTTCTATTCGATGTCAGTAAATCCATTTACATCCTTGTGGTATAACATACTATTATGTGTCAAAACTTCCACCGACGAAATTTTTGAAATCGAATGTGAGTTGTTTTTTAGCAATTTGGATGCATTTCCGTTTAGAAGAACGTTTTCTTGTCTGCAAGATATTTGAAGAATTTTCACAAAATTCTATGACAATTATTTGCACGGATTTTCTTAAATTCGTTATCATTTTAATTGGAAGTTAATTAATTAATTGGATGTTTCTGGATTGTCAAAAGACCAGCATCGAAGTAGTCTTTCAAATGTGGTGAGGTCGTGTGGATCAGAGCTGACATTCAATTTGAGTGGCGCCTATTATCCTCAAAATTAAGTTGTGCAAAGCCCAGCCTTCGGAGTGGTCAGAGAATCATTCATCTACTCGGTGTCCATATTAATATTAACGAGTGATGTTAAAATTTATTTACGCTCAGGGCATTGAAATTCTGTATTGTTATGTCGCTATGATCGCCAATTATCTAGCGCACACCCCTCACACCCTCATTATAATTGAAATAACAAACTTTTTGAAAATACTCAGAATTAAACATTCCATGGTGAAACTTTTCCCTTTTTCTTCATTTCGCAATTAGGGAAAAATTAATAGATAATTATGCCCTAAGGACGCAATGAAATTTATTTCGCTGGGTAAAACTTTCAAATACTCAATTTAATGAATTGTGTAACAATTTTCCACTAAAATGTTTAAAACCATCGATGTGGTTTTGTTATTTTTCGTAATTGCGATGAGTGCATGTCCGAGAAAATTGCATCTGTGAATTTAATTTATTGGCTATATTTTCTATTTTACTTTTATGTAAAAAGGTGTTGATAGATAATAAGTTTGCATAAGTTTTCTTCGTTTTCTTCAAAATTTCAGTTTCATGGGATGCATATTATGGATGACGTCTTACAGCAGTGGGATGGGTGTAAGAAAATAGTATGTTAGGGAACAAAGAAGAGGAGGTAGGTAATGGTTGTGCAACCAGAAAAAGTAAATAAGCACAATCCTCGAGATAAGGAAAGCATACGCTCGAACCGTATATTATACGTTCTTCATGTGTATTGTACGTGAGAGATGTATACATACAGTAAGTACGCATAAATCCCACTGATGTATTTGATTTCTGCTGTAAAATTTCAAAATACTTGTGACTCTTAGCTGTAGTTTATCACATAGTATTTTATAAATTTGTGACAGAGCATATTACTCTTTGAAAAGATTTATATTACCAACATGCCTGACGCAGTCCCCACACCCCAAAAAAGAAGTCCACAAACTCAAAAAACGCCATACGAAAACCTTTGGGACTTTTGAGTTTTTTCCCCACGCCCCCCTCCCCCTCCAAATTATGTAAAAAAAACTACGTCGCAGCAGCTTTCCAATGAGCCTAGACTCATCGAAATTGGTTGAAATTGGCGAGGTTTGAAAATAATATTTTTGTATGGGCCATGGATTTTTCTACTGTTCTCATCATTATGAAAACTTTTTTTCTGATCTGTCGGTTTCTGTGTTCTATCTATCTATGTTCTATCTATCTATCTGTAAATAATTTTCGTTCTCGAGAACTAGACAGCCGATCTTCCTGAAATTTCATATGCCGCTTTTCCGGGAAAATTCTGGAAAAGCCGTGGCTTGTGGAAAAGTGGTCAAAGTGGTAATGCACGGAGTTTTCGAATTTTAGCTCCGAAGTGACGACAGCTAGAGAGTTGGTTTCTTCGGGAAAGTAAAAGAGTTTGGTCAGGAGAATTTTTTGGGATCTTAAGAAAAAGGCAGTCAGCCCGGCACCATCTTGAATTTTCCCAAGCAAAAAATTAGATTTTTTTTGGTTTTCGAATTTTAGCTTCGGAATGACAATACTTATAGAGTCAGTTTCTTCGGGAAAGTTATAGAGTTTGATCAGGAGAATTTTTTGTAATTTTCAGAAATCTGCCAAAGTGACGCCATCTGGGATTTTTGTAAGGTATAAGTTATGCTTCTTTGGGTTTTCGAATTTTAGCTCCGGAATTATAACACTTAGAGAGTTCGTTTCTTCTGGAAAGTTATAGAGTTTGGTCAGGAGAACTTTTTTTTATCTTAAGAAAATGGCTGCCAGCTGTCATAGCGGCGCCATCTTGGATTTTCGTTTATGCTTTTTCGGCTTTTGAATTTTAGCTCCGGAACGACACTAGTGAGAGAGATGGTTTCTTCTAGAAAGTCATAGAGTTTGGTCTCTAGAATTTTTTAACATTTTAAGAAAATGGCTGCCAGCTGTCAAAGTGACACCATCTTGGGTTTTTTGCTAAATTCTGAATAAGAATACCGAGACAGTTGGTTTCTTCAGGAAAGTTATATGAATCAGTAAGAAGGATTGGTGACACGAAGTGTTAGCCGAAGGTGACACGAAGTGTTCCGAAGGTAGCCGAAGGTGACATGAAATGTTCCGAAGGTAACCGAAGGTGACACGAAGTGTTCCGAAGGTAACCGAAGGTGACACGAAGAGTTCCGAAGGCAGTCAAAGGTGACACGAGGTGTTCCCAAGGCAGCCGAAGGTGGCACGAAGTGTTTCGAAGGCAGGCGAACAGGCGAAGGTGCCACAAAGTATTCCGAAGATAGCCGAAGGTGTTGGAGAAAAATTTTTTTAGAGAAAACGTTTTGTTCGAGAAAAATTTTTTTGGAGAAATTTTTTTTTGTAGAAAAACTTTTTTTTTAGACAATTTTTTTTCGGAGAATTTTTTTTTCGAAGAAAAATTTTTTTCTGGGAAGAATTTTTTCGGAGAAATTTTTTTTCTATGAAAAATTTCTTTTCTGAGAAATTTTTTTTCAAAACATAGAAAATTTTTCACAGTTATAACTAAAATTTAAATTTACCTTAAACAATCTACGCAATAAGAAACAAAATTCAAATTTTAGCAGCGCAAAAACTGAAAATATATTTCGTCGTTGGGTCCGGCATTTGTGACGCAATTTTTTCAGGAAATTGAAACTTTGAACACAAGATTCCAATCAAAAAAACTTTTGCTTATTATCAGCGATAGCGTTACCTCATGCGATATCATTTATTTTGGAAGCGGACTGCGTCACACTCTACTTTTTAAGAGGTTTTTGTTGTGATGTATATTATACACTAAATGCGAACAAATTTGTCTACCGTCAAATACTCAAATTTCAACAGGCTGTCTTAACTTTGACCGTTTTTGCCAACTCAAAGACTTTTCGGACAACTTGAACTTTTTACTAAATTTTAGTAAAGGTAGTGAGATGTTACGCTCATCCGACAAAAATGAGTAGCGAATTATATTAAATTGTCAAAAAAATGAACAAAATGTTCTATTTTTCCTTGTTGAATGTTGCACAGCCCATTTTTAGCGTTTGGGTATGAGACCTTGCGAGCTACTTTCCGAAAAGTCCTACAAATTGGTATTTCGTTACGATTTTTCAGAAAATTACAAATTAGAACAGCCGGTCAAAGTTTGAGACTTTGACGGTATAGGACGTTTTCAAACAAGTTGAAGGTAAAATCTGGAACTTCATTTAATTAACAATTGAATTTAAAAACTTCATTTCTAATCGTACATTACATTGGACCCTGCGAAACTAATTCATTACATGAGGATACAATTTTGTGATCATAAGAGCTAAACTCACCAGTGTTTTTTTGAACAACAAGCTTTGGAAGCTCTTGTTTTGACTAGTGTAGTGCATAAGGTGAAATATGCACCTATATGAGTCAAAATAACAGTTTCCAAAGCGAGTTGCTCAAATTAAACTAGTGGTTTTGCGAGTTCACAGAATTTTTTCCGAAGTAACGAATTATGTAGCGGGGTCCAATGTATAATGTTTTATGCCTGCCCATGCGACAGTTGAATTTTACCGAAAATTCACCATCAAGTAATGGATCATTTTCGCAGGGGGCATGTTGACATGTAATGACTTTCGCGTCGGATTTTTCGGGCAAAAAGAGACGAGGAGAAGAGTTGTGTCGGTCGAAAAAGCACGATGAAGACGAAATAGCTATTTTAAACTATCGGTAGCTCGCTTAGGTACACAAGTGTAGTTAGTGAGTATATGATATTGCATGTATTGACAGTGGTACCTTACGAAATTTGCATTGATGTAACAAAGAGTTGTGTAAGGTAATTAAACATAGGAATGATAGTATAATATACAAATTATTGAAATGAAAAATTGAATTGAATTGAATGAAAATGAAAATTATTATTGCAATTCCCGGTACTTTGACTCCATAATGTCTTAGAAGAAGGATGTAATAGTCTAGTTGACACTGAAACACAGTTTCACGATTAATAATTTAATTTATTGAACTTTTTTCTTAAAACTGTTACACTACAGACTACAGTCTGATTTATAATTTAATTTATTGAACTTCTTTCTAAAACCTGTTGCACCACAGTCGGACTACATAACTCTCGTTTCTAGCTTAATAATAAGTCTCCCTTTCCAACCAACTATTAGGATTCCGGCGCAAGTAGAGCTTCCTTAGCTCGTCGTATATAAGGATAATGATCATAAATGGAACAGGCGGAAGCCACCAGTTGAATCTAAATTAAATTTTCTTTAAATCAAATCGAAAACAAGAAAATTAGTTTTACTTTATAGGATACATCCGCAGGCCTTTATCCGTGCCGGGACAATATGACAAGAAAGCAGCCAATGCGGTTTCAAATACTAAACCAAAATTCAGCACCCAATTGTTCATTCCATGACGAAATAGTGAACTTCGACGTGTCTTGCAAACGATCAAATCGGTCCATTGCACGATAACAATTGAAATGAAAAATGCAGTGTGACATGTATACTCCAGCGCTTTACGGTCTCGATATGTCTAGGAGTTGGGAGAAAAAATTTATTCGAAAAGAATTTTCTTAAAAAAACAGCTAACCCATTCCTGTCCATATGAATCAGGCAGATCGTTGATTATTTTTGACTCCCAGTGTTCACGAAGTCCAAATAATTTCATGGGTAAAAATCCGTTTTCCGCCATTATTACGAAATATGTGAAGAAACCAGCAACGGTTTGGATCATTCCAATTTGTCCGTATGCCATTGAGATGAGACTGCACATAAAAATGAATTCTTCATTAATTATCGACCTATTTGTCGAAATATTTCGATCTCTGCATATTGAAACGCTTAAACGAAGACCTAGGTTGTCCATTTTTCCTATACGAACATTCCTCCATTCCTCCATTCCTCAGAACCGTACCACAGGGGCGGTCGCCAACGGACGTTGGTCCACTGGTGAGTGGCGGTTTCCCGAGCTGGTTCAGCGGTATAAGGAATGAGTGCACATTCCTAACGAAGTAGTTTGGTTAAGAGCGTTACTGCTAAAGCCCTCACCGAGGGTAAATTCGGTATCGCGGGGCCGCATCCGGCTCCAGCGCTTGGTTGAGGTGCCTAGTGGCGCTGCAACGCGGAGGCTGTGGTAGATAGTGAACTGAGTCAAAGCAGTTCACGTGTTGAATTCGGGTGAATGCACCCCTAGTCCTTCTTGGGCAACCAGGTTGGCGAAATACAGTAGAAAGATGATAGTATTTCGGGCCCTACCTAGGCCACGGAGGTTCTGCACTAACCTTCCGTTTTTAGGAAGAGTCGCCGAGGTGACTCGTGCTTATTGGGCGTATCCCAATTTCTCGCCCATGGGGGTCGTGCGGTTAAAGCTGTTAGGTACGCACGTTAATCTGCAACTTCATTGTTGTTCCTCAGAACCGAGAATAAAACCACCAGTTTGAAACCCGTGATTTCTCAAACTCATTTCGTAAATCTTTAAACTCTTTCAAATTCTCATTCTTAACTCTTTTGTAACTCTCCTATCAAAACTCTCTGATTATCCGACACAGATACGCTAGTCTACACAATTCTGACTATCATTCGACATCATGGACTAATTATTGCCATTAGCTAAGTTTGGTTCTTCCCAATATAGCGGGGCATCCGGACAAAACGACCCCAGGACAAAAAAACCCCGGACAAAAAAAACCCCGGACAAAATAACCCCCGGACAACATAACCCCCGGACAAAATAACCCCCGGACAAAATAACCCCTGGACAAAATAATCCCCGGATAAAATAACCACCGGACAAAATTACCACCGGACAAAAAACCCAGCATTTGGAGAGAGAGTGATCGAAATTACAACCCCCTTGAAATTATGGTGTACGCCATTAATCCGGACGCCAAAAATCCGGACGCCAAAAATCCTGACAGAAACATCCGGACAACCAAAAATCCGGATGACCAAAAATCCGTTAACTAAAAATCCAGACGACCAAAAATCCGGATGTCCAACAATTCTGATGACTAAATATCCAGATGACGAAAAATCCGGATTATAACAAGCAAGGCGCTGCGCCGCAGGCCTGAACTTTATGGGAAAATAAAAAAGCGGGTCGAGGGGCGGCAGCCCCCGCGATGTGGGGTCAAGGGGGTATCGCCCTCCTTGCGGGGTCTAAGGGGCGGAACCGCTAGCGGAGTTTGTAAGGCCGCCTGCAGGGCGTAATGTAGCTCGCCGCAGGCGCGGTGGTTTAGACGGCAGAGCCCCCTACATCATAAAAACAACATATGCAAACCATGCTTTGTGCGAAATTTGTCCGGATTCTTTTTTAACATTTCATTACTTCTTGAAACCGGACAAAATAACCCCTGGGGGGTTATTTCGTCCGGGGTTTTTTTGTCCGGGGTTTTTTTGTCCGGGGGTTTTTTTACCTAGAGCCATAAAACAGGACACGAGTTATCTCAACTGACTGGTCACTTCTTTTCTAACTTCTAAAAAATTTTTATTAACCACAAAAACTCGCTTTTTTGTGCGTCATTTCGGTGTCGTATGAGGTCACTTTTCGCAATTGTGCGAAAAAAACTTTTTTTCATGCTTGCGGTGAGAAAAATTGTGTTTTGTCCTTCAAAAGCGGTGAGAAAGTTACATATTCTTGTCGGTGAGAAAGTAGTTATTTTCTCACCGCTCCCACGTTACACTCAATGAACATTTTGCTGTGGAAACACTCGTTTTCTCATGCGCAAGCACAAAAAAAATTGTGTTACACTTGGGGAGAAAATTGAATTCCAACTTGAGCGAATTACGGCCCTCGCTCCACTCTGGTCGCAAACTTTCGTTCTTGTTGGAATTTACTATTTTCTTCCCATGTATAACAAAATACTATTAACTCACTAGTGCGAAAAAATAATTCAAATTTCGACAAATTTTCGCAAGTGGAAACACGCAGGGAAAAGATGGTTTTCTTTCGGTGAATTCCAAAAAACGTTGTTTGATACACGTTACGTATGCTGGTAGTTTGACGCACACAATGTGTTGCCGAACTCGTCTTCGGCTCGTATCGCCAATTTCACATCTGGTGCGTTAAACTAACTTCATATGTGACTTGCATCAAAAACTACTATAACTTTCAACGAAATACGGGGAATGAAGTTTTTTAAAGTTATGGGAGGGAGAAAAATCTTCGGAACGTTTCTGAAAAAGTATTCGTTCGATCTTCGAATCATAGAGCACCCCATAACAATGCAACAAACAAATCACACTTACTTTCGATTGACAAGGTTATCTTTGAAAGGGTTGCGAGGACGACGCTTCATAATATCGGTCTCTGATGTTTCATAAGCCAACGATATAGCAGGAACCTAAGAAAGAAGAACTGCGTCACATAATTCCATAACTTTTTCAAAATTTGTTTGGCGTACCATGTCTGTTCCCAAATCAATGCAAAGAATGGTAACTGCACCCAATGGCAAGGGAATACCAACTAAAATGAATGCAAGGAATGGTGACATTTCCGGAATCTTGGAACTTAAGGTGTACGCAATGGACTTTTTCAAATTATCAAAAATTAGGCGACCTTCCTCAACACCAGTTACAATTGACGCAAAATTGTCATCAAGAAGAATCATATCAGCAGCTTGCTTGGAAACATCTGAACCCGAAATGCCCATTGCGATACCAATGTCTGCTTTCTTTAGAGCTGGAGAATCATTGACACCATCGCCAGTCACTGCAACAATCGCCCCCAAACGTTGGCAACCTTCAACGATAATCAATTTTTGCTGAGGAGATGTGCGAGCGAATACAATCTCCGAGTGGAAGCGTAAGATGTCATCCAATTCACTCGAAGACATATCTTTTAATTCAGAGCCATGCACCACTGCAGCCTTTGCGTAGCGCGGATTAATCTCCAATGCTGGGATACTCAATCTGCGTGCAATGTCATCTACGGTCTCATTGCCTGCTGAAATGATGCCAACCGATTTTGCAATTGCTTTGGCTGTTATGGGATGATCACCAGTCACCATAATAACTTTGATACCAGCTGAACGACACTTGGAGACCGCATCGGGCACGGCAGCACGTGGTGGATCGATCATCGAGATTAAACCAACGAAGCGTAGATTCTCAGTGGGAAAATTGATGTTATCCTCTGCATCAAATTTGAATCCTTTTGGATATTGATCGATCGGAAGGACTAAGTCACAGAAGCCCAATACGCGCTCACCAAGCCCACCCAATTCCATGTACGCAGCGTTGAATGCCTCCTTAAAATCTTCATCCAATACTTTGTCTTCACCGTTAATGAAAATCGTGCTGCACCGCTCCAGAATCCGTTCGGGTGCACCTTTCATAGTCAGCAAATAATGCGAATCAGGTGACTCGTGATTCTCATGAATCGAAATTTGATATTTGTTCGTTGAGTTGAATGGAATTTCGGCGACTTTTTTGTTCCGCTTTCGGATGGCCATAACGTCACCCAGCGAAAGTTCCATACATTTTAACAACGCGGTTTCGGATGCATCTCCATTCACTTGTCTCGACAGAATCGATACACCTTCCTGACCACCTTTGAATTCTGCTCGATTGCAAAGCGCAGCCACGCGTGACAGAGCCTTGAACCCAGGACTGGAACGATCATAACCAACGCCCGTTTGATTTTCTGTTGTGTCACCGGCAACGATTTCACCGTCAAACCACATGTGAGCCACGGTCATTCGGTTCTGCGTTAGTGTTCCCGTTTTATCAGAACATATGATAGACGTCGATCCTAACGTTTCCACAGCTTCTAAATTTTTCACCAAGCAATTCTTTGACGCCATACGTTTTGCCGTTAAAGTTAAGCAGACCTTTTTGTTCACAAACCCAAACTTAATATTATGTTCAAATAAAAATGTGCAAGGAATTTTACGGTAACAGTGGGTAACAGTCCTTCAGGTACATTGGCCACAATAACACCGATCAAGAAAATAGACGAGTCAAGCCAGTGATAACCGACAGCAAACGATGTGATAAAAAATAAGACGCCAAAAAATACAGCCACAACAGTTATCAGATGAATGAAATGACCCAATTCTTTAGCAATTGGAGTTTCTCCAGTGTCGATAGTGGTTGCCAGACCAGCGATTCGTCCCATGACTGTGTTATCACCACAACTGATGACGACACCTTTAGCAGTACCTTCAACAGCATTCGTAGAAAAAAACGCCAAATTTTTTGTTTCCAACGGACTATCGTGAGTGTTTTGAGTACCACGGGATTGAGGCTCAGACTCACCGGTCAGGGATGAGTTGTCAACCTAAAACAGTAAATGAAATTTCAAAAGAAAATTTTTGTGTCTCAGTACGAGTGAGTTCTGAGAATTGTGTTCTCAAAGACTTCAATAAAATACAAATTAATGTTTCGTGTGTTGTTGTTGTGATTATCCTGACACCTTACTTCTTGTTTTTTCCATAAAACCCAAATGTCTCAAACTTATGAATTAAAATCGACCTAATTTTGGAAATGACTTCATTTATGCGGATAGAATATCTTTCTAAGCTCACAAGTGTAACGAAAAAGCTTACCGTTTGGGTTCTAGGAAACTTACATGTGAAAAACATCCGCAAATTCCCCTGTCTTCATTTAGTGGTAACAATCAAAATATTGTAACTAATTCCCTTACCTTAAAACTTTTAGCTTCAATAATACGAATATCTGCCGGCAATCTGTCACCAAATTTAACTTCGATAACATCTCCGACCACCAGGCCCTCCGACTGTATGGTATGTTTTTCGCCTCCTCGTATGACAGTTGCAAATTGGGGTACCAGTTTCTTAAACGAATCCATGATTTTCGAGCTTTTCTTTTCCTGAGGAGCAACATTTCAGAACAAAAACGACCAAGTGAATGCAATCCCATCCCTTACCTGATAATACGAGAAAATGCCAGTCACAATGTTTACAACAGCGAGAGTAATGCCCAAATACAAGTTGTCATCGGATGGTTCATCACTCGTACTTGCCTGGATGGTATACGCAATGAAGCACAAGACACATCCAATCCATAGCAACATTGCAAATCCTCCAAACATAGTCTTGCAGAATTTCACCCATTCGGGTGTTTCTTTCGGTGGAGTAAGAGTATTCGGTCCATCTCGTTGTAAGTAAGCTTTCGCTTGGTCGTGGCTTAGACCCTATATATGTTTTTATCAAAAATGTGTTTTGATAATTCATTAGCACCTATCTTACATTAACTGGATTTGTTTTGAATCGCTGGTACAGTTCTTCGACTGTGATGCGATGAAAATCTGTGTCTCTTTCTTGTTTCAATTCATCCGTTGTTTCTTTATTCTTTTGAAATTGCTGCCCCATTACTGAAATCGAGATATCAAGTTAGTTCTAAGCATTTAAAATTTCGTATTTTTGGATTAATCTTATTATCTGAACGTCCCAGAGAAACTGCCCAAGGCAATGTCGAAAGTCCTTCTAAAGTACGGATTTTGAAACAGACTTGATACTGACTGACATGGTCTATTCCACAAGCAGAGCCTATTATTTGGGAATTTTTTTATACTTTTTTGGGAAATTTCGGGAAATTTTGATTTCAGTCCCTCACAACGCTCATAGCCGGTTGAAAACAATGCCGTTGTGTTACATTATCCGATATGAGAAACATTTGATCTTCCCCTTTCTTGTTGAGTACTAGGAGGGTCTTTACGAGGGTAGCCCTAGTCCATATCTCAGCCATCACACTTCGCAGAAAATACAAATAAGTGCCAAAATGATGGTATTGGAGCCTAATAAAGCTTGAAATTTAAAAATAAAAATCTTGCTGAGCAGACAATCCAAAATTTCGAATTTTCAACTTGTCTGGAAAGAGATGCCCTTCATCTATAATATAAAACCCAAAATACACTGCACCTCACCGCACCTTGGTGCAACTTACTACACCTTGGTGCACCTCACTACACCTTGGTGCACCTTACTGCACCTTGGTGCACCTTACTGCACCTTGGTGCACCTCATTGCACCTTGGTGCACCTCACTACACCTTGGTGCACCTCACTACACCTTGGTGCACCTCACTACACCTTGGTGCACCTCACTACACCTTGGTGCACCTCATTGCACTTGGTGCACCACCTCTCTGTACAATAAGTCACTCGGCTCAATCGAGGCCCAAGGTCGGTGGAACGGTTGGTTGATGGCGAGGCCGATGGCCAAATATTTAATTTACGAAGTGTTGTAGAGGACGTAGGGCGAAACACTTTTGCCCATTGAAGTGTGATTCCCAGGCCTCCAGGTCGACGCTATCGTCAGCCGAGGACCAAAAAATTAATTTTCGAATTGTTGTACAGGAAGTCGAGGCGAGCATTTTACCAATGTAACAATGTGTTCCGGTTCACGCGGGCATCCAGATTGATCCTAGAGTCATTCAAGTATAAGAAAAATAATTTTGAAATCATTGTAGAGGATGTCGAGGAAACATTTTTGTCTATTCAAATGTCCCAGACGTCATCGTCATCTAAGGACCAACAAATTATTTTTGAAGTTTTGTAGAGGACTACGAGTGAAATATTTTTGTCAATCGTCCAGGTCTAACCCAGGGTCAACCGATGGCTGAAAAATCAATTATTGAAGTGTTTAAGAGGATGTCAAATGGAACATTTTTAGCCATACGAGTCTTGGTTCCAGGACTCATCACAGTAAATCTTCATATAAAAAGCTTTAAATACAGGTAAACAAAGTTTAGACAATCCGGCGAACACGGGCTCACGGGCATCACGAAAAGGCTGGTTGGTTGAGGTCCAAAATTTAATTTTTGATTTGCTGCAGTAGACGTCAGGGGTAACTCAATTTCTCATGAAACTGTTGGTCCCAGAAACCAACTAAGATACTACGGTCGTCCGAGGACCTCAAAATGATTTTTGATAGATGGTAGAGGACTCTTTTGCGCAGCTTTTGGTTTTGTAAATTTCGTGACACTTTGAGTATCGCCATTTCATTTTATTTATAACTGTAGGAGAATTTCGCCTTACAAATGTCTGAATAACTTATCCTTGCACAAAAATAACTTCACTTAAGGAAAGAAAGAAAATGGCTGTACCTTGAAAAATTACTTTTTCATCTGTCTTCTTATTCACTTCAATCGCAAAGTCACGTTTGTTTTATGCGATTTGACTTTCAAAGACGAGCAAAATCTGGCGATCGGACGAGCGGAGTTATATGAGAAAAGTGTTTCTTTGAGGGTAAAAAGTACACCACGCAAATTGTGAGGAAGATCTCAGTTTTCGGAAATCTGTTGAGTGTTTTCGGTAGGAGGGTCTATGTAGTTGACGTGGGCCTAACGATACGCATGTACGCATGATACGAAGCAAATTTTCAACTTTTTGCCGGGTCAGAGCTCAAAGTAGGATACTAAAGTATTTTATGTAATTTGAGGTTTTCTAGAAACTTTCAGCAAAGAACTGATTGTAGACGTAAAGGTTTGAAATCAAAAACATGTTTACTGGTAACCAATTTTCATAAATTACTGACACCATATCCCGGGCGAAGCTCGGGTAACCAAGCTAGTCA
>CM055403.1:49736352-49757496 GCA_029228625.1 Pseudolycoriella hygida | reverse complement strand
TTCTGGGAAGAATTTTTTCGGAGAAATTTTTTTTCTATGAAAAATTTCTTTTCTGAGAAATTTTTTTTCAAAACATAGAAAATTTTTCACAGTTATAACTAAAATTTAAATTTACCTTAAACAATCTACGCAATAAGAAACAAAATTCAAATTTTAGCAGCGCAAAAACTGAAAATATATTTCGTCGTTGGGTCCGGCATTTGTGACGCAATTTTTTCAGGAAATTGAAACTTTGAACACAAGATTCCAATCAAAAAAACTTTTGCTTATTATCAGCGATAGCGTTACCTCATGCGATATCATTTATTTTGGAAGCGGACTGCGTCACACTCTACTTTTTAAGAGGTTTTTGTTGTGATGTATATTATACACTAAATGCGAACAAATTTGTCTACCGTCAAATACTCAAATTTCAACAGGCTGTCTTAACTTTGACCGTTTTTGCCAACTCAAAGACTTTTCGGACAACTTGAACTTTTTACTAAATTTTAGTAAAGGTAGTGAGATGTTACGCTCATCCGACAAAAATGAGTAGCGAATTATATTAAATTGTCAAAAAAATGAACAAAATGTTCTATTTTTCCTTGTTGAATGTTGCACAGCCCATTTTTAGCGTTTGGGTATGAGACCTTGCGAGCTACTTTCCGAAAAGTCCTACAAATTGGTATTTCGTTACGATTTTTCAGAAAATTACAAATTAGAACAGCCGGTCAAAGTTTGAGACTTTGACGGTATAGGACGTTTTCAAACAAGTTGAAGGTAAAATCTGGAACTTCATTTAATTAACAATTGAATTTAAAAACTTCATTTCTAATCGTACATTACATTGGACCCTGCGAAACTAATTCATTACATGAGGATACAATTTTGTGATCATAAGAGCTAAACTCACCAGTGTTTTTTTGAACAACAAGCTTTGGAAGCTCTTGTTTTGACTAGTGTAGTGCATAAGGTGAAATATGCACCTATATGAGTCAAAATAACAGTTTCCAAAGCGAGTTGCTCAAATTAAACTAGTGGTTTTGCGAGTTCACAGAATTTTTTCCGAAGTAACGAATTATGTAGCGGGGTCCAATGTATAATGTTTTATGCCTGCCCATGCGACAGTTGAATTTTACCGAAAATTCACCATCAAGTAATGGATCATTTTCGCAGGGGGCATGTTGACATGTAATGACTTTCGCGTCGGATTTTTCGGGCAAAAAGAGACGAGGAGAAGAGTTGTGTCGGTCGAAAAAGCACGATGAAGACGAAATAGCTATTTTAAACTATCGGTAGCTCGCTTAGGTACACAAGTGTAGTTAGTGAGTATATGATATTGCATGTATTGACAGTGGTACCTTACGAAATTTGCATTGATGTAACAAAGAGTTGTGTAAGGTAATTAAACATAGGAATGATAGTATAATATACAAATTATTGAAATGAAAAATTGAATTGAATTGAATGAAAATGAAAATTATTATTGCAATTCCCGGTACTTTGACTCCATAATGTCTTAGAAGAAGGATGTAATAGTCTAGTTGACACTGAAACACAGTTTCACGATTAATAATTTAATTTATTGAACTTTTTTCTTAAAACTGTTACACTACAGACTACAGTCTGATTTATAATTTAATTTATTGAACTTCTTTCTAAAACCTGTTGCACCACAGTCGGACTACATAACTCTCGTTTCTAGCTTAATAATAAGTCTCCCTTTCCAACCAACTATTAGGATTCCGGCGCAAGTAGAGCTTCCTTAGCTCGTCGTATATAAGGATAATGATCATAAATGGAACAGGCGGAAGCCACCAGTTGAATCTAAATTAAATTTTCTTTAAATCAAATCGAAAACAAGAAAATTAGTTTTACTTTATAGGATACATCCGCAGGCCTTTATCCGTGCCGGGACAATATGACAAGAAAGCAGCCAATGCGGTTTCAAATACTAAACCAAAATTCAGCACCCAATTGTTCATTCCATGACGAAATAGTGAACTTCGACGTGTCTTGCAAACGATCAAATCGGTCCATTGCACGATAACAATTGAAATGAAAAATGCAGTGTGACATGTATACTCCAGCGCTTTACGGTCTCGATATGTCTAGGAGTTGGGAGAAAAAATTTATTCGAAAAGAATTTTCTTAAAAAAACAGCTAACCCATTCCTGTCCATATGAATCAGGCAGATCGTTGATTATTTTTGACTCCCAGTGTTCACGAAGTCCAAATAATTTCATGGGTAAAAATCCGTTTTCCGCCATTATTACGAAATATGTGAAGAAACCAGCAACGGTTTGGATCATTCCAATTTGTCCGTATGCCATTGAGATGAGACTGCACATAAAAATGAATTCTTCATTAATTATCGACCTATTTGTCGAAATATTTCGATCTCTGCATATTGAAACGCTTAAACGAAGACCTAGGTTGTCCATTTTTCCTATACGAACATTCCTCCATTCCTCCATTCCTCAGAACCGTACCACAGGGGCGGTCGCCAACGGACGTTGGTCCACTGGTGAGTGGCGGTTTCCCGAGCTGGTTCAGCGGTATAAGGAATGAGTGCACATTCCTAACGAAGTAGTTTGGTTAAGAGCGTTACTGCTAAAGCCCTCACCGAGGGTAAATTCGGTATCGCGGGGCCGCATCCGGCTCCAGCGCTTGGTTGAGGTGCCTAGTGGCGCTGCAACGCGGAGGCTGTGGTAGATAGTGAACTGAGTCAAAGCAGTTCACGTGTTGAATTCGGGTGAATGCACCCCTAGTCCTTCTTGGGCAACCAGGTTGGCGAAATACAGTAGAAAGATGATAGTATTTCGGGCCCTACCTAGGCCACGGAGGTTCTGCACTAACCTTCCGTTTTTAGGAAGAGTCGCCGAGGTGACTCGTGCTTATTGGGCGTATCCCAATTTCTCGCCCATGGGGGTCGTGCGGTTAAAGCTGTTAGGTACGCACGTTAATCTGCAACTTCATTGTTGTTCCTCAGAACCGAGAATAAAACCACCAGTTTGAAACCCGTGATTTCTCAAACTCATTTCGTAAATCTTTAAACTCTTTCAAATTCTCATTCTTAACTCTTTTGTAACTCTCCTATCAAAACTCTCTGATTATCCGACACAGATACGCTAGTCTACACAATTCTGACTATCATTCGACATCATGGACTAATTATTGCCATTAGCTAAGTTTGGTTCTTCCCAATATAGCGGGGCATCCGGACAAAACGACCCCAGGACAAAAAAACCCCGGACAAAAAAAACCCCGGACAAAATAACCCCCGGACAACATAACCCCCGGACAAAATAACCCCCGGACAAAATAACCCCTGGACAAAATAATCCCCGGATAAAATAACCACCGGACAAAATTACCACCGGACAAAAAACCCAGCATTTGGAGAGAGAGTGATCGAAATTACAACCCCCTTGAAATTATGGTGTACGCCATTAATCCGGACGCCAAAAATCCGGACGCCAAAAATCCTGACAGAAACATCCGGACAACCAAAAATCCGGATGACCAAAAATCCGTTAACTAAAAATCCAGACGACCAAAAATCCGGATGTCCAACAATTCTGATGACTAAATATCCAGATGACGAAAAATCCGGATTATAACAAGCAAGGCGCTGCGCCGCAGGCCTGAACTTTATGGGAAAATAAAAAAGCGGGTCGAGGGGCGGCAGCCCCCGCGATGTGGGGTCAAGGGGGTATCGCCCTCCTTGCGGGGTCTAAGGGGCGGAACCGCTAGCGGAGTTTGTAAGGCCGCCTGCAGGGCGTAATGTAGCTCGCCGCAGGCGCGGTGGTTTAGACGGCAGAGCCCCCTACATCATAAAAACAACATATGCAAACCATGCTTTGTGCGAAATTTGTCCGGATTCTTTTTTAACATTTCATTACTTCTTGAAACCGGACAAAATAACCCCTGGGGGGTTATTTCGTCCGGGGTTTTTTTGTCCGGGGTTTTTTTGTCCGGGGGTTTTTTTACCTAGAGCCATAAAACAGGACACGAGTTATCTCAACTGACTGGTCACTTCTTTTCTAACTTCTAAAAAATTTTTATTAACCACAAAAACTCGCTTTTTTGTGCGTCATTTCGGTGTCGTATGAGGTCACTTTTCGCAATTGTGCGAAAAAAACTTTTTTTCATGCTTGCGGTGAGAAAAATTGTGTTTTGTCCTTCAAAAGCGGTGAGAAAGTTACATATTCTTGTCGGTGAGAAAGTAGTTATTTTCTCACCGCTCCCACGTTACACTCAATGAACATTTTGCTGTGGAAACACTCGTTTTCTCATGCGCAAGCACAAAAAAAATTGTGTTACACTTGGGGAGAAAATTGAATTCCAACTTGAGCGAATTACGGCCCTCGCTCCACTCTGGTCGCAAACTTTCGTTCTTGTTGGAATTTACTATTTTCTTCCCATGTATAACAAAATACTATTAACTCACTAGTGCGAAAAAATAATTCAAATTTCGACAAATTTTCGCAAGTGGAAACACGCAGGGAAAAGATGGTTTTCTTTCGGTGAATTCCAAAAAACGTTGTTTGATACACGTTACGTATGCTGGTAGTTTGACGCACACAATGTGTTGCCGAACTCGTCTTCGGCTCGTATCGCCAATTTCACATCTGGTGCGTTAAACTAACTTCATATGTGACTTGCATCAAAAACTACTATAACTTTCAACGAAATACGGGGAATGAAGTTTTTTAAAGTTATGGGAGGGAGAAAAATCTTCGGAACGTTTCTGAAAAAGTATTCGTTCGATCTTCGAATCATAGAGCACCCCATAACAATGCAACAAACAAATCACACTTACTTTCGATTGACAAGGTTATCTTTGAAAGGGTTGCGAGGACGACGCTTCATAATATCGGTCTCTGATGTTTCATAAGCCAACGATATAGCAGGAACCTAAGAAAGAAGAACTGCGTCACATAATTCCATAACTTTTTCAAAATTTGTTTGGCGTACCATGTCTGTTCCCAAATCAATGCAAAGAATGGTAACTGCACCCAATGGCAAGGGAATACCAACTAAAATGAATGCAAGGAATGGTGACATTTCCGGAATCTTGGAACTTAAGGTGTACGCAATGGACTTTTTCAAATTATCAAAAATTAGGCGACCTTCCTCAACACCAGTTACAATTGACGCAAAATTGTCATCAAGAAGAATCATATCAGCAGCTTGCTTGGAAACATCTGAACCCGAAATGCCCATTGCGATACCAATGTCTGCTTTCTTTAGAGCTGGAGAATCATTGACACCATCGCCAGTCACTGCAACAATCGCCCCCAAACGTTGGCAACCTTCAACGATAATCAATTTTTGCTGAGGAGATGTGCGAGCGAATACAATCTCCGAGTGGAAGCGTAAGATGTCATCCAATTCACTCGAAGACATATCTTTTAATTCAGAGCCATGCACCACTGCAGCCTTTGCGTAGCGCGGATTAATCTCCAATGCTGGGATACTCAATCTGCGTGCAATGTCATCTACGGTCTCATTGCCTGCTGAAATGATGCCAACCGATTTTGCAATTGCTTTGGCTGTTATGGGATGATCACCAGTCACCATAATAACTTTGATACCAGCTGAACGACACTTGGAGACCGCATCGGGCACGGCAGCACGTGGTGGATCGATCATCGAGATTAAACCAACGAAGCGTAGATTCTCAGTGGGAAAATTGATGTTATCCTCTGCATCAAATTTGAATCCTTTTGGATATTGATCGATCGGAAGGACTAAGTCACAGAAGCCCAATACGCGCTCACCAAGCCCACCCAATTCCATGTACGCAGCGTTGAATGCCTCCTTAAAATCTTCATCCAATACTTTGTCTTCACCGTTAATGAAAATCGTGCTGCACCGCTCCAGAATCCGTTCGGGTGCACCTTTCATAGTCAGCAAATAATGCGAATCAGGTGACTCGTGATTCTCATGAATCGAAATTTGATATTTGTTCGTTGAGTTGAATGGAATTTCGGCGACTTTTTTGTTCCGCTTTCGGATGGCCATAACGTCACCCAGCGAAAGTTCCATACATTTTAACAACGCGGTTTCGGATGCATCTCCATTCACTTGTCTCGACAGAATCGATACACCTTCCTGACCACCTTTGAATTCTGCTCGATTGCAAAGCGCAGCCACGCGTGACAGAGCCTTGAACCCAGGACTGGAACGATCATAACCAACGCCCGTTTGATTTTCTGTTGTGTCACCGGCAACGATTTCACCGTCAAACCACATGTGAGCCACGGTCATTCGGTTCTGCGTTAGTGTTCCCGTTTTATCAGAACATATGATAGACGTCGATCCTAACGTTTCCACAGCTTCTAAATTTTTCACCAAGCAATTCTTTGACGCCATACGTTTTGCCGTTAAAGTTAAGCAGACCTTTTTGTTCACAAACCCAAACTTAATATTATGTTCAAATAAAAATGTGCAAGGAATTTTACGGTAACAGTGGGTAACAGTCCTTCAGGTACATTGGCCACAATAACACCGATCAAGAAAATAGACGAGTCAAGCCAGTGATAACCGACAGCAAACGATGTGATAAAAAATAAGACGCCAAAAAATACAGCCACAACAGTTATCAGATGAATGAAATGACCCAATTCTTTAGCAATTGGAGTTTCTCCAGTGTCGATAGTGGTTGCCAGACCAGCGATTCGTCCCATGACTGTGTTATCACCACAACTGATGACGACACCTTTAGCAGTACCTTCAACAGCATTCGTAGAAAAAAACGCCAAATTTTTTGTTTCCAACGGACTATCGTGAGTGTTTTGAGTACCACGGGATTGAGGCTCAGACTCACCGGTCAGGGATGAGTTGTCAACCTAAAACAGTAAATGAAATTTCAAAAGAAAATTTTTGTGTCTCAGTACGAGTGAGTTCTGAGAATTGTGTTCTCAAAGACTTCAATAAAATACAAATTAATGTTTCGTGTGTTGTTGTTGTGATTATCCTGACACCTTACTTCTTGTTTTTTCCATAAAACCCAAATGTCTCAAACTTATGAATTAAAATCGACCTAATTTTGGAAATGACTTCATTTATGCGGATAGAATATCTTTCTAAGCTCACAAGTGTAACGAAAAAGCTTACCGTTTGGGTTCTAGGAAACTTACATGTGAAAAACATCCGCAAATTCCCCTGTCTTCATTTAGTGGTAACAATCAAAATATTGTAACTAATTCCCTTACCTTAAAACTTTTAGCTTCAATAATACGAATATCTGCCGGCAATCTGTCACCAAATTTAACTTCGATAACATCTCCGACCACCAGGCCCTCCGACTGTATGGTATGTTTTTCGCCTCCTCGTATGACAGTTGCAAATTGGGGTACCAGTTTCTTAAACGAATCCATGATTTTCGAGCTTTTCTTTTCCTGAGGAGCAACATTTCAGAACAAAAACGACCAAGTGAATGCAATCCCATCCCTTACCTGATAATACGAGAAAATGCCAGTCACAATGTTTACAACAGCGAGAGTAATGCCCAAATACAAGTTGTCATCGGATGGTTCATCACTCGTACTTGCCTGGATGGTATACGCAATGAAGCACAAGACACATCCAATCCATAGCAACATTGCAAATCCTCCAAACATAGTCTTGCAGAATTTCACCCATTCGGGTGTTTCTTTCGGTGGAGTAAGAGTATTCGGTCCATCTCGTTGTAAGTAAGCTTTCGCTTGGTCGTGGCTTAGACCCTATATATGTTTTTATCAAAAATGTGTTTTGATAATTCATTAGCACCTATCTTACATTAACTGGATTTGTTTTGAATCGCTGGTACAGTTCTTCGACTGTGATGCGATGAAAATCTGTGTCTCTTTCTTGTTTCAATTCATCCGTTGTTTCTTTATTCTTTTGAAATTGCTGCCCCATTACTGAAATCGAGATATCAAGTTAGTTCTAAGCATTTAAAATTTCGTATTTTTGGATTAATCTTATTATCTGAACGTCCCAGAGAAACTGCCCAAGGCAATGTCGAAAGTCCTTCTAAAGTACGGATTTTGAAACAGACTTGATACTGACTGACATGGTCTATTCCACAAGCAGAGCCTATTATTTGGGAATTTTTTTATACTTTTTTGGGAAATTTCGGGAAATTTTGATTTCAGTCCCTCACAACGCTCATAGCCGGTTGAAAACAATGCCGTTGTGTTACATTATCCGATATGAGAAACATTTGATCTTCCCCTTTCTTGTTGAGTACTAGGAGGGTCTTTACGAGGGTAGCCCTAGTCCATATCTCAGCCATCACACTTCGCAGAAAATACAAATAAGTGCCAAAATGATGGTATTGGAGCCTAATAAAGCTTGAAATTTAAAAATAAAAATCTTGCTGAGCAGACAATCCAAAATTTCGAATTTTCAACTTGTCTGGAAAGAGATGCCCTTCATCTATAATATAAAACCCAAAATACACTGCACCTCACCGCACCTTGGTGCAACTTACTACACCTTGGTGCACCTCACTACACCTTGGTGCACCTTACTGCACCTTGGTGCACCTTACTGCACCTTGGTGCACCTCATTGCACCTTGGTGCACCTCACTACACCTTGGTGCACCTCACTACACCTTGGTGCACCTCACTACACCTTGGTGCACCTCACTACACCTTGGTGCACCTCATTGCACTTGGTGCACCACCTCTCTGTACAATAAGTCACTCGGCTCAATCGAGGCCCAAGGTCGGTGGAACGGTTGGTTGATGGCGAGGCCGATGGCCAAATATTTAATTTACGAAGTGTTGTAGAGGACGTAGGGCGAAACACTTTTGCCCATTGAAGTGTGATTCCCAGGCCTCCAGGTCGACGCTATCGTCAGCCGAGGACCAAAAAATTAATTTTCGAATTGTTGTACAGGAAGTCGAGGCGAGCATTTTACCAATGTAACAATGTGTTCCGGTTCACGCGGGCATCCAGATTGATCCTAGAGTCATTCAAGTATAAGAAAAATAATTTTGAAATCATTGTAGAGGATGTCGAGGAAACATTTTTGTCTATTCAAATGTCCCAGACGTCATCGTCATCTAAGGACCAACAAATTATTTTTGAAGTTTTGTAGAGGACTACGAGTGAAATATTTTTGTCAATCGTCCAGGTCTAACCCAGGGTCAACCGATGGCTGAAAAATCAATTATTGAAGTGTTTAAGAGGATGTCAAATGGAACATTTTTAGCCATACGAGTCTTGGTTCCAGGACTCATCACAGTAAATCTTCATATAAAAAGCTTTAAATACAGGTAAACAAAGTTTAGACAATCCGGCGAACACGGGCTCACGGGCATCACGAAAAGGCTGGTTGGTTGAGGTCCAAAATTTAATTTTTGATTTGCTGCAGTAGACGTCAGGGGTAACTCAATTTCTCATGAAACTGTTGGTCCCAGAAACCAACTAAGATACTACGGTCGTCCGAGGACCTCAAAATGATTTTTGATAGATGGTAGAGGACTCTTTTGCGCAGCTTTTGGTTTTGTAAATTTCGTGACACTTTGAGTATCGCCATTTCATTTTATTTATAACTGTAGGAGAATTTCGCCTTACAAATGTCTGAATAACTTATCCTTGCACAAAAATAACTTCACTTAAGGAAAGAAAGAAAATGGCTGTACCTTGAAAAATTACTTTTTCATCTGTCTTCTTATTCACTTCAATCGCAAAGTCACGTTTGTTTTATGCGATTTGACTTTCAAAGACGAGCAAAATCTGGCGATCGGACGAGCGGAGTTATATGAGAAAAGTGTTTCTTTGAGGGTAAAAAGTACACCACGCAAATTGTGAGGAAGATCTCAGTTTTCGGAAATCTGTTGAGTGTTTTCGGTAGGAGGGTCTATGTAGTTGACGTGGGCCTAACGATACGCATGTACGCATGATACGAAGCAAATTTTCAACTTTTTGCCGGGTCAGAGCTCAAAGTAGGATACTAAAGTATTTCATGTAATTTGAGGTTTCCTAGAAACTTTGAGCAAAGAACTGATTGTAGACGTAAAGGTTTGAAATCAAAAACATGTTTACTGGTAACCAATTTTCATAAATTACTGAAACCATATCCCGGGCGAAGACCGGGTAACCAAGCTAGTCAAAACATAAAGTTTAAGCTAGGACATTATGATTTGGACATTTTTGTATTTTGTTGGAAATTGTGGGAATTTTTAGGAAGTGTGGTAATTTTTTGAAATTTTTGGGAATTTTTGGGAAATTTTGTGCATTTTTGGGAAATTTTATGAATTTTTGGGAAATTTTGTGAATTTTTGAGAAGTTTTGGGAAAGTTTAGTGAATTTTGGGAATTTGTTCCCAAATAATAGGCTCTGTCTACAAGTGATCTGCTCGACGTCTTGTGCAACAAATCAAATGCGCAGTCGTTATTTCCTTCGGAAAGGGTCGAAAATGACGATAAAAGTGATACACATTTTGAATTTAAATTTTGTTCGGAAGCTGAGTTCTCGCGCGTCTGCGCATAAAACGGTTGACAACCAACGGAGCAAAAGTTTTGAATTTCAATACAGGTGTTGAAGACATCAGAAGCCTAAGCGCAACGGAGCGGATTATGTTCCATAATGAGCAGACGGACAAAAAGCGTCCGATTTCCTTAAAGAATTTAGACCCAGAGATAAATCATTTTAAGCTTACTTTTGACAGTTATTGTTTTTAGACCCGTACGAAGAACGAAGTTCTTCGAAAAAAGGGTCTATTGCGTTTACCACGGAGTTTGTAACCAGTCGATTTTCGACACGGGAGTTTTTTACTTTTTCGTTTCAAGGTCCTTAGGTACCGAATCTGCATAAAGAATTTTGTCGGTCTGTCAACACGATAACTCAAGTAAAACTTAAACGAGTTTCAATATCTTTTTTTTTCCCTGAAAGGTAATCAAAAAAGCTTTTATGGGATTGAATCTGGGTACTGTCGGCCCAAGGGTCGCTTAAGTGGTTTTCGGTTTTTTGTACATCACTCGAGTAAATCTTTTCCGATTTTCAAAATCTTTTTTTTGTTTGAAAGGTCTGGGCATGGCCGACAATTTATGGAAGAAACTTTTTTGATCTTTTGTCCTTGGACTTAGCTAGGGCATTAAAAACGAGTCTCTGCTATGGCCAAACGTGTTTTTTGTACATAACGCGAGTAAATCTTTTCCGATTTTCAAAAAAGTTTTTTAATCGAAAGGTCTGTGAATGTCGAACAATTTATGGACGAAAATTTTTTTTACTTCAGGTCGCTGGACCTAGCTAGAGCCCTAAAGAAGCGGGCCCGAGGGCCCTACTTGTTTTTTATACATAAATCGAGTAAATTCCATCCGATTTTCTTGATTCTTTTTCTATTCGATAGGTAATCAAAGCCTTAAGAGCACACAAGAAAAAATATTAGCCCGGGCCGAGCCTTCAGATGGCCGCTAATGTTAGAGTGGATCGATCTAGACAAAATATTTTCGAAAAATTGAAACATCTTGAGAATGATAAGAGATAGAAGATCGGTGTCAAAGGGAAAGTTGTTGGTTACAGTGAGGCGCATGTAATGATGCCTGCCAATATGGCCGCTAATGTTAGGGTGGATCGATCTGGGCAATTTATTTTGGAAAAATTCAAATATTTTGAAAACTATAAGTGATAGAAGATCGGTGTCAACGGCAAACTTTTTTGTCTATGGAAGTATGGGTCAGAGGCCTTTTCTATGTGCTCTAGGTCGGTTCTAATATCGACGGTAGTACAAATAACATTTTTTGAAAATATGTCGGAAAAAAGTTCTTACTTTTCCTTAAATTATTTTAACTTTTTTTTATTTCAGAGGTTTCTTGAAAATTTGGAGAAACTTTCACACCGTTTCTTCGGACGGGTTGCCCTTTCGGCAATTTCCAATCCTATTCAATGTGGGTGTCATTTCATACACTTCAGAGTTATGCGATATTTACTTAGATACGATCGAGTCTTTTTGCAACATATATTCTGTTTGCCACATCTATTCTGATGCGTACGGGTCCCTTGCTTATGTTCCTACTTTATTTCCCACCTGTCAATTATTTCCCCTGCTTTATTTTCCACTTTTCAAATATTTCCCCACTTTGTTTCCCCCCTCTGAATTATTTCCCTACGTGTTTCGGAATCTGACTTTTCGTCCAATAACCTTACCACCTTCTTATGGCACTCCCAACTCAAGGTGAGCGGTTCACCCGAATTTTGTAAGGAACCTCTAAGCTGCAACCTCTGAGTTTTCATGGAAATAATATTCTCGTTTACGTCAAACCTTAACTTCAATTACTTTGCCGATCTTAGAACCAACTTAGGGCGTTGCCATTACTGAGAGACATAGTTCTTTTAGAAAAAATGTTCTACTCAATGAGCTTCACAACTTTACCTTTGAAAACGTTTCTTTAAACTACATAACTACTAATTATAAACCTCTAATGTACGTCTGTTTATCTATTTTTTTATTTATTTGTCTATTTATTTATGTGTCTATTCGTCTGTCTGTAACGATCCCGTTATTTTTGCGTTTAAACTGACGAAGAAAAAAAATACTTTTTGATATATTGTCGGGTATGGTGTAAAACGTCGAGAAAACATGTTCCGAGTTGGGATATTTTTCTGAAATAAGGGAGTTATGGGTCTAAAAAGGGTCAAAATTGAAAATCGGCCAAAAGTCAGTCAAGATGTCGTCTTAGAGATTTGGTCGAGGAAGCAAAGTCTTAGAGTTTTTGATGGCCTAAAACTTTGTAGAAGAAAACTTTTTGATACGACTTCATGCGGAGGAGCTAGGCAGCGAAAACAGTTAAAATTTTGAGGTTTCCTCACTTTTTTGTTAGGAAACTTTTGCTGTTGGACAAAGTAGAGATAATTTTTGAGTGCCAAACGTTAGTGGGGGCTTGGCGCAACAAAATTGCTGAACAATGTTGGGTGAAAAAGTTTCATACTCCCGAGCTATAGGTCGTTCTTTGGCGATTTTGTCCAGAGCTGGAGCACTTATGAACCTATATCTCGGCCGGTAGTTGCCGCAATGAGGCCAGTGAGGTGTCAAATGAAAGGTTTCGGCAGTGTGAAGGTAGCAGAATTGGGTTGAAGGAAATCGGTTGAGCGGTTCGGTGTCCAGGGTCGATCAAAGGAGGCAAAAATGGACAAAAATTTGCTCCGCTGCCCGAAAATTACTGAAAAATTAATTTTTGATATGTTGTCGCGTATGGTGCAAAACGTCGAGAAAACATGTTCCGGGGTGCGATATTATTCTGAAATAAGGGAGTTATGGGTAAAAAACGGGTCAAAATTGAAAATCGGTTAAAAGTCAGTCAAGATGTCGTCTTAGAGATTTGGTTGGGGAAGTGTCAGAATAGAACACGTAGCAAGTGCAACGCTGAATACGTGGAACTTGAAATACGGGGAACGTTGAATAGGGGGTAAGTGGAATACGGTTAACATTGAATATGGGGGAAGTGAAATAAGGGGGAAGTGGAATGCGGGGAAAGTTGAATACGGTGAATTTGGAATACGGGGAACTTGGAATGCGGTGAACGTCGAATACGGGGTACGTGGAATACGGGGGAAGTGGAATACGGGGGAAGTGGTCTCCCTATTAGAGCCCGAACTATAAATTCCACATAATGTTTCTTCCCGTTCATTTGAGGTGTTTCCGAACTGTTCCTCGGGTTTTCAACACTTCTTTCGGTATATAGGGGGCAAAAATTAGGGCTGTTTGTTGAAATGTGTTCAAAAAAGACTGGCGACAGACGGATAGACGATCGGATAACGATTTTTCTTAAATGTAAGCCAAAATCGATGTCCGTGTAATAAACTTCGTAATGAATTTTTGATATTTCTTTGTGCGTGGGTCTACAAATGGATCATTCGCATGAATCATCCGCAGGAACGACTAATTTTCAAGGAAACTTCTTATTAATAGTGAGCCGACTCATCAATGGAGTAAAATACACTAAAGAATATCAATCACGCAGCTAAAACACAACACATCGGTACTACTGCTAATCCATATAATTTTAATTATAACTCATTTATTGGATTGCGCGATTTTTACAAAGATAGAACTAATTTGAACTGGTTTTTTCCTCATTTTCGGCTGTATGTTGATTTTATTCCATTGTTTTTCTTTCCTAAAGTTACATTTTTCAGGTACACGTATTACATTTTCCTTGAATTTTTCTTTCTTTTTTAAGATTTCTTCATGATTTGATGATTTAATGATTTTTCAAAAATTGCATTGAAATCCATGCAAACAACTTCATAGTAGTCACTATTTTGCTGAACCGATTGAACCTTACACTGATTCAGTTGAGAGAAATTCGCAACAGACGGTTAGTTAAAATACAACATCTGGAGAAGGAACACCACGAATCCGAAGTTGATTAGCACCTTTAGGTATTCAAGACAATGATATTAAAGATTTCAACCAATTCCCATCATTCAAAGATTTGACAAAAATTGTGTATATTTAGTTCTAACAAACTTGTGTCGATACTTAATCACCACAGGATAAACTGAACACATATGGAGACAATATATTTGTTAAATGCAAAAATAATTGAAATAAAAAGTTTACTAACGCGAAACAACCAAAAAATATTTTTCTACTATGGAAATAACGTTCACCAAATCTCTCTTTTCGGATACAAATGAATAAATGAACTGAAATAACGTTCTGAAGAATATATACCTTAGTCGTACCGTCTAGGAATATCCGGAAATTTCCAGTAATTTCTGTCCAAACAGAAACGGAAATTTTCAAGGCATATCACAAGTATAACATTTTTCCATTTTTTGTACCACTCCACTCTTATCATCTCTCTGAAACAATGTCGGGCATTTTCGTAGAATTCAATATTGTATACATTCATATGAAAGTGTACAATATATGGAGCATCTCATTCCTCGATGTTGCGTACGAAAGAGATAATAGGACGGATGTGAACACTTTCACTTTGTCGAGACATACTTTGAATTCCGACGGGTCTATCTAGTATGAGGGACTTTGACGAGTGAGTTTTTAAAAAATAAACAAAAGTAGAATGCTTGTTTGTAACGTCAACTCCCCTCCATCATAATTGTGAATTCCTTATCTCACAAGAGTTGAAAATACGAGGGCGTTAATAGTTCTTGTTGTGCATTATACTATAAAACAATACAGAATTTGACATCGAAAAAAATGTTCATTTTTCACTTAGAAATTACAAATTTTCACTTAATTGGATTTAACCCTGACCGATTTGCCTCGGTAAGCACGACGGCGCACACTCTCTATTTTTAATTTCTTCTCATTCCAGATATTTGCAGTGTTCATAGCGTTTACACAGAATTTTGGTTTTGTGTGATATTTTCGTAGATATATTTCTGTGTGGCCTTGGTATGTATGTATTTTGGTGCAATGAAGATTCGAAGTAAAAGTAACGTAAGTAATAAACTCCACCAAATGGACTTTGCTCTTGGTAAACAAATTTTATATTATGTTTCATTATTAGTTCGAAAAAATTAGCTGACAGAAGGTGAGAAAAGTTTCTGCTTTTCACACGGAGATAATGTACATTAAAATTTTCGGAATGGATAACATTAAAGCTGTGAACACCTCAACGTGCAATTTTTTGACCACTAAACGTTGTTTGAAATAGGTTTTTATGCGCAGACGGACAAAAATTTTTAGATTTCCTCACAGAATTTAGAACCACAAATAACTCATTTAGGCTCAGTTTTGACAGTTTTTATTTCCCTTTTTTTCCATATGTCAGTTATTTCCCTACTTTATTTCCCACCCGTCATCTATTTCCCTACTTTATTTCCTAACTGTTAAATGTTTCCCTACTTTATTTCTTACTTGTCAATTATTTCTCTAATTTATTTCACACCTGTCAAATATTTTTCCACTTTATTTTCCATCTGTTAATAATTTCCTTACTTTTTCCCGCCTGTCAATTATTTCCCTACTTTATTTCCCACCTATCTGTTATTGCACTGCTTTACTTCCCACTTGCCAGATATTTCCCTGCTTTAATTCTCATTTATCAATTATTTCCTTACTTTCTTTTCCACCAGTCAATAAATAATTACCCATTAATAAATAAATACCCTACGTGTTTTGTTCGGAACCTGATTTTTTGTTAGTCTGAGCATAAAATAATGTACATAAGGGGCCATTCATAAATGACGTCCGGTCGTTAGGGGGGAGGGGGTATAGGGAAACCGGACTAATTCGGACGGTGGGGGGAGGGGGAGAAGCGTCACGTCCGATTGAGAATTTGTGGTTTTGTCTCATTTCTGTCAAGAATTTATAACTGGTAGTATGCCGAGGTTGTTTGTCGAGAGAGAAACGCAGACTTAGCCAAAAGTTTTCCAGTACTTTCTTTGACAGTTTGTTAGAAGAAAAATGTTCATAAATATGGCAAAAGTATTCATTCTACAATAAAAAAAATATTTTTTTTGTGAAATAAAATTTTTAATTAGGGGGGGGGGGTTCATTGACCGTAAGTATTAGGGGGGGGGAGTACAGTAAAACCGGACGAATTCGGACCAGGGCAAAAGGGGGGGGGGGAGTACAGTAAAACCGGACGAATTCGGACCAGGGCAAAAGGGGGGGGGTCGGAAAATTGTCAAAATAACCGGACGTCATTTATGAATGGCCCCTAAGTGCCGTCATAAGGTGGCGTTGCAGTAGCCAAGTCGGGTATTATATTGGGGAAGTTTAAATCTGGTCTGGCCTGGTGCCACAATTTAAGAATATCACTATGACGGCATTAACGAATGCTTAACAGCGCACTAATTTTCATCTTGGCACCGGGCTGCTGCTGCCTTCTACATTTAAACGAGCATAGCTCAAGAAGGCAGCCTGGTGCGAAGATAAAAATAACGTATCATTCGTCAATGCCTTCATAATGATATGCTTAAATTTTTGGCACAAGGTGGCCTACTCTGTGCCGTCGAACCATGATAAAGGACGTAGCCTGGTGTCAAATTGAAAATCACTTATCCAAGTAGTACTTCCTATTGGCTTTAACATTGCCTTACATGATTTTTTGATCCAAAGCTTCCTAGCCGAAAATGCAGACTTCCACTTGTTGCAACTTTTTGAAGGCAGCGTACTTCGGATTCCAGATCCAATAGTTTTATGCGTTTCACTTGAGGAAGGATCATTCTGGTGCATGAAAGAAATATAATTGCTGAATGTATTGGAGATTCTCAGTAAAACTGTAACAAAGTGCGCCATCAATATTTGAACGTTCACCATAAGGAAAAAATTCAGAGAAAATCAGCGAAGATTTTGAACGAAATGACGAAAAAAATCAAGTTAGCGATAAAATTAAACAACAGATGGCGAATGTTTTGTTTAATTTGATCGCTAATTTGATTTTTTCGGCGAAGTTCGTTGAAAACCTTAGCTTTTTTTCTCTAAGTTTTTTTTCCTTATCATAGCAGATAAGACGGATAGCTCTGATGCGCTGAACCCTCTGAATCGTTCACCACTTTAGACCCAGACGTTTCAGCTTATTTTTACGTAATAAACTATTTTATGTTGAGAAATCAACAGACGTGTTGCGTAGACTATGTCTTATACAAGTCAGTTAGACTGCAAGTCCTAGGCTCACTCTAGCAAGCATGGTTGTTGATTGATAAGTTCTAGGTAAGAAGGCCTAGCCTCTATCTCCTAAGTCTTCACTTCTGCGTTAACAGGGATCACAACAAAAACCTCTTAAAAAGTAGAGAGTGACACAGTTCGTAAGTCCGCTTCCAAAATTAATGATATCGCTTGAGGTGACGCTATCGCTGATAATACGCAGAAGTTTGTTTGAAGGGAACCTTGTGTTCAAAGTTTTAATTTCCTAAAAAAAAATGACAGCCCTTTTTTCAAACAAAATTACGTTATGTTAAAAAAATTGCGTCATTAATGCCGGACCCACCAGCGGAATAATTTTTCACCACTTTCAGTTTTTACACGAAAAATGTAAATTTACCATAACCAACCTACGCAATAAGAAACAAAAGTCAAACACAACGTAATTTTGTTTTGAAAACAGCGCTTAGCTGTAATTTTTCAGGAAATTAAAACTTTGAACACAAGGCTCCATTCAAACAAACTTCTGTGTATTATCAGCGATAGCGTCACCTGAAGCGGACTTACGGACTGCGTCACACTCTACTTTTTAAGAGGTTTTTGTTGTGATATCAGCCGTTTTGGAAGTTTTCAGTTGTTGAAAAAATTTCTATTTTTTGTAAACAATTTTCTCCGAAAACAAATTTTCTCATAAAAGAAAATTTTCTTAGAAAAAAATTTCTCCAAAAAATTGTTTCTCCAACAAAAAGTTTTTTCCAGAAAAAATGTTTCTTCCACAAAAATTTGTCTCAGAAAAAATTTGTCTGCATTTCTCAAAAAAAAAAATTTTCCGAAAAAAATTTCTTCAAAAAATTTTTCTCCAAAAAAAGTTTTTCTCCTCCAAAAAAAGTTCTTCTCCAAAAAAAAGTTTTTCGCCAAAAAAAATTTCTCAGAAAAAATTTTTCCCAAAAAAATTTTTTCTTAAAAGATTGTCTCCAAAAATATTTTTCTCCGCCGGAAAAATTTTCTTTCCGAAAAAAATTGTTCTCCAACACCTTCGGCTACATCGGAACACTTCGTATCGCCTTCGGAATACTTTGTGGCACCTCGCCTGTCTTCGGAACACTTCGTGTCCCTTCGGCTACCTTCGGAAACAGTTCCTGTCACCTTCCGGCTCCTTCGTACCACTTCGTGTCACCTTGCGAGCAATTCGTGTCACCTTCGGAGCACTTCGTGTCACCTTCGGAACACTTCGTGTCACCTTCGGAACACTTCGTGTCACCAATTCTTCTCACTGATTCATATAACTTTTCTGAAGAAACCAACTGTCTAGGTATTCTTATTCAGAATTTAGCAAAAAATCCAAGATGGCGTCACTTTGACAGTTTTCTTAAAATGCTAAAAACTTCTCCTGATATAACTATATAACTTTCTAGAAGAAACCATCTCTCTCAGTAGTGTCATTCCGGAGCTAAAATTCGAAAACCGAAAAAGCATAAAAGAAAATCCAAGATGGCGTCGCTATGACAGCTGGCAGCCATTTTCTTAAGACACAAAAAAATTCTCCCGACCAAACTCTATAACTTTCTAGAAGAAACCAAATCTCTAAGTGTTATTATTCCGGAGCTAAAATTCGAAAACCCAAAGAAGCATAATTTATACCTAACAAAAAACATGGGCAATTCCACGGTCCGCTTCGTTCCCACGCGTGAAATTCTCAGTAGTTGCAAAATGAAAGCAATAGAAAAGTTAATATCCTCTAGTTAAGGGATCAATACGTCTGATGCACCATTTTCTATTAATATTTTTTCGTAACAACTGAGCATTTCGAGCGTGGGAACTGAGTTTTCGTGGAATGGCCCACATACCAAACTGAAAATCCCAAAAAATTCTCCTGACCAAACTCTATAACTTTCCCGAAGAAACCAACTCTCGAGCTATTGCCACTCCGGAGCTAAAATTCGAAAACTCCGAGCGAAGGTTTAATTTGATCGCTAATTTGATTTTTTCGGCGAAGTTCGTTGAAAACCTTAGCTTTTTTTCTCTAAGTTTTTTTTCCTTATCATAGCAGATAAGACGGATAGCTCTGATGCGCTGAACCCTCTGAATCGTTCACCACTTTAGACCCAGACGTTTCAGCTTATTTTTACGTAATAAACTATTTTATGTTGAGAAATCAACAGACGTGTTGCGTAGACTATGTCTTATACAAGTCAGTTAGACTGCAAGTCCTAGGCTCACTCTAGCAAGCATGGTTGTTGATTGATAAGTTCTAGGTAAGAAGGCCTAGCCTCTATCTCCTAAGTCTTCACTTCTGCGTTAACAGGGATCACAACAAAAACCTCTTAAAAAGTAGAGAGTGACACAGTTCGTAAGTCCGCTTCCAAAATTAATGATATCGCTTGAGGTGACGCTATCGCTGATAATACGCAGAAGTTTGTTTGAAGGGAACCTTGTGTTCAAAGTTTTAATTTCCTAAAAAAAAATGACAGCCCTTTTTTCAAACAAAATTACGTTATGTTAAAAAAATTGCGTCATTAATGCCGGACCCACCAGCGGAATAATTTTTCACCACTTTCAGTTTTTACACGAAAAATGTAAATTTACCATAACCAACCTACGCAATAAGAAACAAAAGTCAAACACAACGTAATTTTGTTTTGAAAACAGCGCTTAGCTGTAATTTTTCAGGAAATTAAAACTTTGAACACAAGGCTCCATTCAAACAAACTTCTGTGTATTATCAGCGATAGCGTCACCTGAAGCGGACTTACGGACTGCGTCACACTCTACTTTTTAAGAGGTTTTTGTTGTGATATCAGCCGTTTTGGAAGTTTTCAGTTGTTGAAAAAATTTCTATTTTTTGTAAACAATTTTCTCCGAAAACAAATTTTCTCATAAAAGAAAATTTTCTTAGAAAAAAATTTCTCCAAAATTTTTTCTTCCAACAAAAAGTTTTCATTCTCAGAAAAAGGTTCTCCAACAAAAATTTGTCTCAGAAAAAATTTGTCTGCATTTCTTCCAAAAAAAAAATTTTCGCCGAAAAAAAATTTCTAAAAAAAATTTTTCTTCCCAAAAAAAGGTTTTCTCGCAAAAAAAAGTTCTTCTTTCCAAAAAAAGTTTTCGCCAAAAACAATGTTCTCATGAAAAAAATTTTTCCCAAAAAAAATTTTTTCTTAAAAAGATTGTCTCCAAAAATATTTTTCTCCGGAAAAAATTTTCTTTCCGAAAAAAATTGTTCTCCAACACCTTCGGCTACCATCGGAACACTTCGTATCGCCTTCGGAATACTTTGTGGCACCTTCGCCTGTCTTCGGAACACTTCGTGTCACCTTCGGCTACCTTCGGAACAGTTCCTGTCACCTTCGGCTTCCTTCGTACCACTTCGTGTCACCTTCGGAGCACTTCGTGTCACCTTCGGAGCACTTCGTGTCACCTTCGGAACACTTCGTGTCACCTTCGGAACACTTCGTGTCACCAATTCTTCTCACTGATTCATATAACTTTTCTGAAGAAACCAACTGTCTAGGTATTCTTATTCAGAATTTAGCAAAAAATCCAAGATGGCGTCACTTTGACAGTTTTCTTAAAATGCTAAAAACTTCTCCTGATATAACTATA
>CM055403.1:49711276-49730852 GCA_029228625.1 Pseudolycoriella hygida | reverse complement strand
GTCGGGTTTGATGACTTCAACTGACCAAACCCGACCCGACCCGAAAAAATTAGTTCACATTCTGGTTTCTAGCAAATAACTCTTACTCACTTATAAATTTTTTGAAAATATTTATGAAGCAAATCAAATTTGTTTGTAATCGTAGAATGCGGTATGCTTGTAGAGATGAAAGCACGACTTTTTTACCCGTAGGAACTAACGTGGCTGAGGTTGTGCGAGTCGGCGATACGTTTCCGAGACTTATTGGGAATCATATTTCATACTGATACACTTTCAGTCATTATTTCTCATATGTAAATAAATTATTTTCAAAGTACTTCCAAATGAGCTCGAATAACATCTAAAGACATACACAAACTGAAAATACCCACATAAAGTACCCTGTACGGATTATGTAATCCAAAATTCAATACATTTTGCATTACATAATATTTTGAACAATGTTCATATTATCTGTGAACAAATCAAACAGCTTTCAAGCAGTCGCTAAGACAACATTCAAACAGTCGTCCAACAGTCTTCAAACAGCCTTCAAAGTAGTCGATGACTACTAAAATACTGTCGTCGATACTGGAGCGTCTCAAGGATACATATTAAGCGATTTTCCCCTAAAAACCGATGTCTAGAAGAAAAATGCTATTTTATCTATCGAGAACAGATATATCGAGATAAGTTCCAGATTATCGTTCTAGATAGATAGATAGATAGATAGATTGAGCACCTCTTGGCAAAATTGTTATTTTGACATGTGAGACATTGTGGCCCTAGCCGAAGGCGTGGGTAATTATGCCACACGTCAAAATAACAATTTTGCCAAGAGGTGCATATGTTAATAACGAAGCAATGATAAACAGTCGTTCCCGTGGATAGTTGCACGGGAACGAATGTTCTCTATCACTTCACATTTATTATTTTCCTAACACACTTATCGATGTTTAACGGAAACTCGCTTAATATGTATCCGAACTTCGAATACTATTATCTGAAAAGTTCCAGGTGTGACTTAAATTCTATTAAATTCAAGAAACAGACAGTAGAATATCGTACTTCTTTCGTGTTCGGGTTTGACTTTTTACATTAGATCGGGTTCGGTTCGGGTCGGGTTTGATTTTTTCTTTTGGATCGGGTTCGGTTCGGGTCGGGTTTGATTCTGTTCGGGTTTGATTCGGGTCGGGTTTGAATTTTTATTTTGGTTTGGGTTCGGTTCGGGTCCCGTTTGGAAAAAAAGGTCGACCCGCACAGCATGCCATTTCCAACGCCATTTTCCTTTAAAAATCTGAAATACGTGTTCGCTAAAATTTGATTCTCTTCAACTTCGCCTTTGAAACCAACTTTTCAAGTCTCATAGTTCTAGAGATATGGGCCATCCCTCCCAATTCTAGAAGTGGTCAAATCCCAGGATTGAGGCGTTTTTACCCAAAACCCTGAGTCACGTTTTCTCTAACATTTTATTCTCTTCAACTTTACCTTAGCAGCTTTCTACCTCATATAGCTATAGAGATATGGGCCATCCCTCCCAATTCTGGAATTGGTCATATCCCAGGATTGGGCCATTTTTCCCTAAAACCCTGAAGCACGAGTTCCCTAAAATTTTATTCTCTATAACTTTGCTTTTGGAGGCAACTTTCTACCTCCTATAGTTCTAGAGATATGGGTCATCCCTTCCAATTCTAGAAGTGGTCACATCCCAGGATTGTGGCATTTTTACCCAAAAACCTGAAACCAGTGTTCTCTAAAATTTTATTCTCTACAACTTTGCTTTTGGAAGCAACTTTCTCCTCTTATAGTTCTAGAGATTTGGGTTATCAATCCCAATTCTGGAAGTGGTCACAACCCAGGATTGGAGCATTTTTACCCAAAACCCTGAGACACGTGTTCTCTAAAATTATTTTACTATTATGACTATTTCATTTGACACCAAAATGAGCAATTTCCTTGGAAAAAAGTTTCACCGACCCTCGAAAATTTCATGTCCGACCACCACTTCTTCGACCATATCTCCGGAGCTACTTGGCCGATTTCGCTCATTTTCGAACTTGAAACGTGACCTTTCCAGAAAAAAAGTTTAGGGCGATCGGTCGTGCCGTTTGGAAAAAAAATGCAGACGGACGGACGGACATTTTTTTTATTGCTGATTCGTCATATTTAGACGATAATAAATGTATCTTCCCACCTCCCACCTCGATCTACCCTATGTTACAATAAAGTTGTTTTTAGAAAACGTATAGGACCTTTGTACTTCGTACGGGTCCAAAAATGGGTCTATTATCTAATCAAGAATTAAACGAGTTTCCCCTTGTTTTAGTCATTTTCTCTGTGAAAAAATCGCAACCGACCGTCAGAAAACAACGCCTACTATTCCTCCCCTTTTTTAGCTGGTCGTCATTTATGGACACCCCTTTATGACTTTTCAATTGTGTAGTTTTACACTATACACTGATATCAGTTGCTGTGAGAATTTCTTCACGTTTTTTCACAATGATATGCATATTTCAACCAAAAAAAAAAACGCTTAACATAATTTATGTTTAAAAGGAACACACACATAATAATCATAAAAGGTAGATATTTATACCTGCCTCGCTCTTTGCGATTGATAAATAAATATTTTAGCATAAAACAATCATAATCGTTCAACAGAAAATCGATGACGATGAAGTAATATTTGAACGAACAAACACCGTCATACATAATGTGTTATACAGAAAGAGGATATCGGCGATCGTTTCTAATAATATCAATAGACGAATGCGTTCTAACAGTGACCACAAAAAAATTAAATTTCAATAGCAAATGTCTGACCAGGCCAACTTCTACTCTTCTTTTACGAAAATATCATTACCTAAATGGAAGAATTCTTTTTTTTCTTAAAAATTACATAATGTGAGGCAATCGAGATCACTCCGAATTTTTTAAGAAGTTTATTTCAATGTGTTACCATGTCACCTATTTTGACTAAAAAACAAGTCAGCACATGTGGTCTGCGAGAATCGTATTTTAGAACATTTCAGTTGTTGTGAAATAACGCGGCACAGCAATCATGTCTCGTTGCCACGGTCACGAAAAAGTTGTTTATGTTTTGCTAATTTTTACTGTGACAGCAGAGCTTTGAACATTGATTTTTCACTTTTCCGTATAAATAATAATTTCTAAATTAAGGTGTGAAAATAAAAGTTGTGTGATGACGAACAAAAACAAAACAAAACCAACGAACGCGGAGTCGGGGAATTCAACATTGAAAGGATGGTAAGTTTTGTCGAACGAATAATGTCTGTCTTTTTAACACAACCTACTAAATCTAATTATTTGATTTAATTTAAAGATTGAAAGAACAGCAAATCGATTGCAGTTTATTTCTTAATTGCAGTGAAATCTAAAACTAAATTAGGCGTTTCTATGTGATACGGAAAATTGTCTTGTTTTTCCTACAAAATAGCTAAGAACTCGTGCAATAATGACGTCCACATGGAGGGAGGAAGGGGATTAAAGAATAAGGCAAATACGGGGAAAGGAGTAGTAGGCATAACAAATCGAGCGCCCGAAATAGTTTTATTCGTACTTTGTTCTTATAAATGAAAGCGGTTGTAGAACCAGCAACACTATCAAAACAAAATGTTTATTTCGAATTGAAGTATAAGAACGTTTTTACGTCATTATTGCACGACCTCTTTCTCTACAAAAAGTGTTTATTGATTCAGGTAAAAAATTTCGGTTAATTCTCATGAGTTAAGATTTTATACAAACTCTGTCAATGCAATCCAACAAACGGAAATGGCTTATCGATCATAAAGCTTCGTTTTTCTGAATATTGGATTTGGTTGATTAAATTCTATTTATAACGGTACTGTGTCAATCGTTTAGTTAAATAGCCGGTAAACTCTTAATTAATTGGATACATGAGCTTTCGATATATTTATTTATCGATTACGTCACAAACATTTGAATAAATTAATTGTGGCAACTCCTAACACTAATTACAGATAGGCAATTTCACACTACAACTGTGAACGCAACATGAAATACGTAAAGTTTAATTGAGTGTGTGTGGCAACAAGATTAAGATTAAGATTACAAGATAAGATTACAAGAATATAAGTTTAGTTTTTATGGTATGTCAGTGCAGACAACAGATTTGAATTTAGTCTTAGAGCAACCTGGAGGCCTCACCCTCAATTTTCCGTACCTAATCATCCTTCTTCTCTCAACCCCACGCATAGCTTCAAAGTCTATTCATATAATATCAGGAAATATCGGGTCGAGTATTTTTCGTACGTTTTCCACGGCTCATAGTGTAATGATAATAATAATAATCCGCCGTTACAATCCGTCCGGGTCAGAGGCTAGATCATTTTGCGCACAAACCTAGTGCCATTTATGATATACTAGGCGCGGAAACAGTGGCACCGGATTGTGAAAAGCAATAACGTGGCATTTTTATGAACTAAAAAGTATTTCATTATATCAATTAAAGTATTTTAGGTAGACTTTTTGTGGGGCTCCACGCACAAAAGTCGTCTCGTACACCCTCAAAAATCCGTGCGTCTGCTGAAAAACATGTCAAAATTTAAGTATTTTCGTTAAATGTTGCTAAATTTTATGGAAAATTGGGTGTTTTTTAGAGTTCAAACTGATTTTTGGGGATGAAGGAGACGACTTTTGTTCTTGTGACCCCACAGAAAGTGAAAATACTTCAATTGATTTAATGAAACACTTTTTAGTTCATAAAAATGTCACATTATTAGTTTTGACAATCCGGCGCCTCTAGGGCTTAGAATGCCAATTCGCCCCTTCAATGTATTTTAGCGGCAGGAATTTTTTGGACCACATGCTTAACGTGAATTACGAATCACGCTTAACGTTAGCTTTATTACTATTAGGATTTCTTCTTGTGCTAATTATATCTCCGTCTAAAGTCAGACTCAGATGTCCAATCCAATCTAATCCAGAAATCCAATTTTTTCGAAAAATGATCTTCCCAAACGTTGATCTAGGCTCAATTATCTACCAGAAAAACAGCTACACAAGCCGAAAAAAAGAAATCGATCTGAAATGAATTTGGCTGTTGTGCAAAGAATTCATCGAATATGGGTGACGTCATATCTGTCATTCTGCTATGTACGATTCGTTGCGGCACCAAATCCACAACCACCTAAATTGTGAAGCCTGGGTGTGTCTAGGAACGTTACTTTCAAACATGGAAGAAAAATCTTGTATTAAGAATTTGTCCTCACCAGTATTGAACCCGGATATTCTTGGTGGAAAGTCAGTAGGTTACCACGCGATATGAGCCACGGCTCATATCTACCTTATTTCGCAGATATATAGTTGAAACTTCGTTTTCGAACCGATTTTGCTACTCTTCGAACTTGTCCTCACTTTTTCTAGTAACTTTCAGAAATTAGAAGATTTTGAAAATTGGTTAAGATTTACATGAGTTATCGTGTTGATTCACGGACATAAAGACGGACGAAAAATTGTTTTACAGATTTTTCTTATTTACCCTTCCGGCGTGAATTACAAACATCGATCGTGGAAAACGGAAGAACCGTATGCTTCGTACTGGTCTAAAAATCATCTAAAACAAAAACAAATACACCCTACTACAGTAGCAGAACTTTTCGTTATTTTCGTTTTTATTTATACACCTAACACTTATTGTGAGAGGTTGTTGAAAATTAAAAGGAGCCGATATCTTAGCATACAAAAACCTCTTAAAAGGTAAAGTGTGACGCAGTCCAAAATTAATGATTTTGGTTGAGGTGGCGCTATCGATGATAATACGCAAAAATTTACAATGAGGGTACGTACACTGTTGGGAACCGAAAAGATATTGTTATGTGAAAATTTAATAAAATGTTTCACTGTCATCTCATCGGGCCATGGCGACAGCGGCTGAATGATGCAATGGAAATTGCTTTGTCGCTTTAGACATGAGACCCGCATGTGTTTACGGAAGTTCGGTGGTATTTCAGTCATCATTCAGCCACTGTCGCCATGGCCCGATGAGATGACAGTGAAACATTTTATTAAATTTTCACATAACAATATCTGTTCGCTTCCCAACAATGTGCGAACCCTCCTTGTAAAGAAGATGGCGGTTCTCGGCATGTTGATTCGTTATCAAGCTGGTTGGTTTCTTCGAAACTCCATTTGCTTTGCAGGTGTAGTGACTTCGTCACTCGAAGTCAAGTTGCTTGATTAGCCATAGAAATTTATTTCTGTGGTAGAATCGTTTCGATACACGCTTAACGGTGTGTATCATTACAACGCAAAAATTTGTTTAAATGGAGCCTTGTGCTCAAAGTTTTGATTTCCTGAAAAAATTACAGCATTTTTTTTAAAACAAAATTACGTTGTGTTAAAAAAATTTCGTCACAAATGCCGAACCCGACGACGAAATAATTTTTCTGTACTTTGAGTTTTTGCGCTGCAAAAATTTGATTTTTTTCTCATTGCGTAGATTGTTTAGGGTAAATTTAATTTTTTTCTCAGAAAATAAGTGAGACTTTCTGTGCGGGTGCTCTTCCTTTACATTATTGGGCCCGTACGAAGTACAAAGGTCCTATACGTTTCCTACAAACAATTTTATTGTAAAATGGGGTAGATCGAGGCTTGAGTGAGGGAGATGCATTCAATATCGTCTAGAGATGACGAATCAGCGAAAAAAAATTACCGTCTGTCCGTCCGTCTCCACTTTTTCCGAATGGTTTAACTGATCTTCTTTCCCCTGAAAGGTACATCTTTCTCGTGATTCAAGTTCGAAGATGAGCAAAATCCCGTTCCGGAGATATGGTCGAAAAAATGACCATAAACATGGTTTTTCGAGGGTCGGTGAAACTCACGAAAGCAGATGGTTTTTCGTCTTTATTTGCTCAACTATATGGAGATTTACTGTCAAAAGCAAAGTTGTAGAGAATAAAATTTTAGGGAACACGTGTTTCAGGGTTTTAAGGAAAAATGACCCAACGCTGGAGTATGACCTCTTCTAGAATTGGGCGGAATTACCCATATCTCTAAAACTATGGCAGTTAGAAAGTTGCTTCTAAAGGTAAAGTTGTAGAAAAAAAAATTTCATAGAATACGTGTTTGAGGGTTTGAGGGAAAAAGAACCTAATCTCTTGATCGCTTTTAGAATTGGGAGGGATCCATAAAATTGCGTCAGTTTGAAGTTCGATTCTTAAGCTTAAGGCAAACTTGGTGAGAATGACACTTTAGAGAAAACAGTTCCAGGATTTCTTGAAGAAACTACGTTGGTCCTCTTTTTTATATGGTGCAGAGGAGACCATTTAGGCCATCAAAATCAATGGTCTCAGGCGTACTTCGGTAGGGTCTCTGACATTACCTTGGGTAATTTCTATGGATCTTTGAAGTTTTTATAGTTAAAAAAGAGCACAAAACACTGGATTGTTTCCTCATTTCTATATTTAGATACGTTAGAGTCTTTTTGCCACATCTATTCTGATACGTACGGGTCTTTGGTTATGTTTTTTATAAATGAAAATCATCAAAAAGGTCAATTTGCAGGAAATGTTGAGGTTACAGCTTTGCACAATAAGAATGACCCGCTATTTGGAATATCACCGCGTTCTCTATTACCATAATTCTCCGACTTTTCTCATTTCGTATGTTATTTCAAATGGAGAAATGAGAGAAGTAAAAGACTCGTAGAAATAGAGAACAGCGTGATATTACAAATAGCGGGTCATTCTGATTGTGTACAGCTGTAATGATAAAATGTCGGCTTAGGCGTATGACCTGGAAAAGTGTGCCTTAGATTTGGAATATTCTAAAATCTGTTTATTAAATTTAGTCTCGAATTTTGTTTTAGGGCAATTTTGCGAACTGTTAGACTCAGTCTTTAAACGTTTGTAAAGAGGAATTCCAAATATTGTTTATTTTCTTACAATAACACCAATGTAACGACGAGCACTTTATGAATTTTTCGCAAACAGCTGAAACACAATATCATATAATCCACGTGAATTTGATCGATTAATTGCTATATTCTTTAAAGCCTTACATGTTATATCAAGTTTATTACATATTTATTATTACAAGCGTATCGATAACTTCAAGCATCCGAAAGCATGTGGCATCGTATGAATATTATCTTATCGCAATCGTCTTTCATGATTTTCTATTTTGCGATCGATAAGCAATTTATGAATGACACACAAACCAAATTTGAAAAATAACGACTGATAAAAAGTTGCTGTGCTCTTTTAGTTCAGCCAAAAAAAAATAATAAGTGAAATACTATCCAAACTCAACTTCATGCGACGAAGGGGAAATCTACTCGTCTGAATAGTGTTCCAAACAATCGGGTAGTCATTTGGAAAATCACGGATTCGATCACAAAAACAAAATTTACGAAATCGGACATAAAATTTCTTAAATACTGAAATGGACCATGCGTATGCACTCGACATCGCTGCCTAAAGTCCGTTTCCCAGCTGTGGCGCGGTCGAAGCAAAACTTACGTGAAGTTTCAAAAGTCGTCTCAAGCTTATGTTTCAATCCCTATGATAACGATTTGCTTTCATTCCATCAAAATCTTGTGTTATTAATTTGGAGTGCAAATGTGTAAATTATAAGTATGTGTAGGTTAAAAAAGTCACCTGTTTGTTGGAATTTTACTCCATGAAAATGTTCCACGAGACTATGAAATAAGGAGTTCACGCAGTAGACTGGTCCTTTGTCCAGTGTATGAACTTCTCATGTCACCGTCGTGTAGAACATTTTCATGGAAAAAAATTACAACAAGCAGAGGTCTGCATATCTAGCTGGGCAGTCTGGTGCCAAACAATTTTCTGTGGCAATGTTGGAGTGGGGAACGAGTATATTACTATGCACAATGTTCCAACTCGACACCAGGCTGCCTACTTGGGAAGTTTAAGTTGCCATAAAGAACGCAGCCTCGTGCCGAAAATCTGTTAATGTTATCGTAACGGCTGTGACAAATACTATACGTCATATAAATTTCAACACGGCACCAGGCTGCCTACTTAAGATATTCTACTGTGAATGTAGAGGGCAGCAGCAGTCTATGTGACGCATAGTATTCGTTACTGCCGTTACAATGAGTTTAACTGATTTTCGGCACCAGGCTGCCTTCTTAAAGGCTACTCATACTTTGCAAGTACGCAGCCTGGTGCCGAGTCGGAACCTAGTGCACATTAATGTACTCGTTTTGCCATCCAACATTGCCATAGGAACTTTTTTGGCACCAAGCTGCCTTCTGAAATCGACCAGTATAACCCCACCTTCTATAAGTAAACTATTAAAAACTAAAGCAAAACTTTTTTAGTAGAAATTGCCAATAAATGAATAGCTCCACCTGTGTGTGCGCTTATTTTGCGAGCCACGAATGAGATATTATTTTATTCATTTCCACTCTCTCTTTTGTACTAAACAAATATTTAAGTCTCATCTCTCTAATGAAAACAAAACTCTCAACGCTGAGTTGCTCTATTTTCAGAAATCGTGATGTCACACGACATTTCCGAGTAGTTTCCCCCTCATTATGCTGTTCATTGTATTCAGCTAGTTTTCTTTTGTTTACGCATTGTTTTGTAGCTTTCATTCATACGTAGTACAAAGTTCAGATCTTTCAATTGTAGTGTCTTTGAACCAGACTGCACAATTTTGATTATTGCAGAAGGCATTCTTACAAATAAAATGCAAACAATAGAGCAAAAACATAAAGGTATATTCAATGATTCATTAATGAGTTCAAATGTTTGAAAAAAAAAACATTCATTTCGTCTGTAGGAATACTGTAGGAATAGTTCCTTTAATTTTAAATACAAAACAAATGAATTTTATTTGAAGATGAATGAATAGGGTAAGGTAGCAACTGAGCAAGACAAACGTAATGGAAGTCCAATCGGCTGGAAATGAACTCCTTAAAAGCAGGTGTTTCCTATGTAATTTAGAAGCCTACTCTACCGTCATAACTAAAGAAACTTAAAGAAAATTAGCGAATAACGTAGGCGATTTTCAACGAGAAAAATTGAACTAGAGACAAAATTAAACAAAAGAATCGGCAATCATAGGATACAATCATTACGTATTACTTTTACTATGAACGTAAGCTCTTATTTTGAATTATTTTGTCATTGACATGACGCTCAGACATTAACACATCTAGAACAGTTGCGTTATGGAGATAATTAGAAGAGATCAACATTTCGGCATCTAGTGCCAATCTTCAGTCAAGTCATGCACCTTGATATGCTGATGGACGTGATGGACAAAGTGCTGACGTATCTATTTGTCTCAGTTAGAGGTATTTTTGGACTAGCGAATTGTAACGGAAATGGTTACAGCTGCCATCTGTTGTAGTTTTTATATGAAACATTTCTTACTCTAACCCTGAGTGTATTGTCTCCAAAGTTAACTCAAGAGTTTATTTCGTTCATCAAAGCCTATGCGATCTTCTAGCGACAGATGCCAACATATTGTAACTATGTAATGTGAGGGTTTAGTTCGATTTAAACTGTTGCACACATATCGATTTACCGTTCTATCTAATGATAGCAAATCGGTTAAATCATGGGCGGTCGTTACGGAGAACAATTTCCGGCTATGTGAAGGAGCACACAAACTCGTAATTAATTCAGAGAATTTGTTGTTGAGTAAACCCAACTATGAAAAGTCATTCGACACTTTTCAAATCTCTACGGATTAAAGCCCGCAAACTTGGAATCAATCATAGGATACAACTCATTACATATTACTTTTTACTATGGACGTGTAAGCTCTTATTTGAATTATTTTGTCATTGACATGACGCTCAGACATTAACACATCTGGAACAGTTGCGTTATGGAGATAATTAGAAGTGATCAACATTTCGGCATCTAGTGCCAATCTTCAGTCAAGTCATGCGCCTTGATATGCTGATGGACGTGATGGACAAAGTGCTGACGTATCTATTTGTCTCAGTTAGAGGTATTTTTGGACTAGCGAATTGTAACGGAAATGGTTACAGCTGCCATCTGTTGAAGTTTTATATGAAACATTTCTTACTCTAACCCTGAGTGTATTGTCTCCAAAGTTAACTCAAGAGCTTATTACGTTCATCAAAGCCTATGCGATCTTGTGGCGGCAGATGCCAACATATTGTAACTATGTAATGTGAGGGTTTTAGTTCGATTTAAACTGTTGCACACATATCGATTTACCGTTCTATCTAATGATAGCAAATCGGTTAAGTCATGGGCGGTCGTTACGGAGAACAATTTCCGGCTATGTGAGGGAGCATACAAACTCGTAATTAATTCAGAGAATTAATAATTGTTGTTGAGTAAACCCAACTATGAAAAGTCACTCGACACTTTTCAAATCTCTACGGATTAAAGCCCGCAAACTTGGAATCAAACAAAAGAATCGGCAAGAACTAACTAACCAGCTTAACTATCACATTCATACCTTCAAACACGCAAGAAGTAATCAAAAGTTCAGTAAAAAGACCGGACCTTTCAAAACTTGCTGAACGAATCGCATCTTTGCTCTTACAAAAATGGTGCGAGATGCAGAAGACTGCATTTTGAAACAATCGTACTGAACTTACCTTCTTCGATAGATTTCGAGCTGCATAGTTCCTGTGGTAGATAGATATTGTAATGAAGTTGATGGAATGGAAGGAATGCCATCTGTCATTGTATTCAATATTGTGAAAGTTCATTGGAACGTTTGCATTTAGGGGAAGAGAGGTGTCATTAAATACAGACAAAAACACGCAAGGCGGATGACGTTGCTCAATTTAAAATTACCTGCTATCTTTTTAGAGCCGTACGCCGGCGCCGATCGCCGCCGAAAAAACGGAAAAAATATGCGCCGCCGCCGAAGCAAATAAAAATATCGGCTAGGCGATTGCGCCGCCGCTGAAACTTGAAAACAGGTGCGCCGCCGCCAGATCTGTTAATTTTCTAGAAATTTATTTATAGTAGAAATGAGCGGGTCGACCATTTTTCGAAACCCGACCCGACAAAATTTTTCGAAACCCGAAACCCGAATTGTTTCTAAACCCGACCCGGATCGAACCCGACCCGATTAAAATTTTCGAAACCCGAAACCCAAACTGTCAAAACCCGACCCGGACCGAACCCGATCCGATAAAATTTTTCGAAACCCGAAACCCGAACGGTTTCAAAATCCGACCCGGACCGAACCAGACACTCAAGTTTTTAGAAACTCACAACCCAAATTACTTCGAAACAAAATTTATTTCAAGGCCCGACGTCTGCATTCTTCACGGACCTTAAACTAAAACAAAATTCGTGTAACGTAAGATGATAAAATTTAGACGAGTTTTGTAAAATAAAAAGTTAATAAAGGATCGGGACCCGAATAAAATGATACAACAAACGACCCGGACCGAACCCGACCCGATAAAATTTTTCGAAACCCGAAACCCGAAACCCGAACTGTTTCCAAACCCGGCCCGGACCGAACCCGAACCGATTAAAATTTTCGAAACCCGAAACCCATTAATCTGAAAAAAACAATTCGGGCTCGGGTTCGGATCGGGTTCGGGTCGGCTTTTTCGAAGTTTCGGCCAACCCGCTCATCTCTAAATTATAGGCATTTGTGATAACAAAATTTTTTAAATTTATCGAAAATGTTGTGTAGAATATAAAAAGAAAATATTATTTCAAAATTAATTCAAATTTTTTGTCATTAATGACGATCAAACAAATTTTTTGCAATGGAAAATGTAATCAAACATTCAAATCGGAGAAAATATATTTCTTCACAAGGGCGTAATTGTCGTGGATAAACAATGTTTTCTTCACTACGAGTAGCCCTAGACTACTACGCATACGAAAATGCACGCTCGCTTCAGGTGCTAGTTAGCGGAATACATATGCTAGCTCAGCCACTACTACTATAGCTACTTTTATGATTAAGCCAAAAGTTTGAAATGTCAAAGCCTTCGACGTCGTTTTCAGGTATTGTTGTTAGGCAATATTTTTGGATCTCCTCTTCGATTTTGTGCTCATTAGTTCCAGAAACATTGCCATAAGCGTGCTTCTGAATTCATTTTCCGAAGATGATCTGCCTTTTTTTGACTTCGGTGCTTCGGGCACTTCTAGCTGCTTCGTTTGGTCATTTACATTTCCGGAAATTTTCAACGCCTCTCTCTTCAGTAATTCGATTTTCGTTGTATTTCTCATTTCCAATTCATGTTGCAAACGAGGCAGATGTTGTAGTTGAGGGTCCAACAGAGTACCAATTAGTATTTCATCAGTAATTGGAAACCTGTGGTCAAGTGCGTCCAACATTTTTTCTTTTAATTCGGCGACAATGTAGTGCTCCTTAGCGTCAGCTGCTAACAAATTTTCAATCTCCATCCGAAAAATCAATGCGCTCGAGAGAGTAGCACACTATGTTAACGCATTTTCGTGTAACCTTTTATTGTGTGGTATCGTCCCTTGACAATCGTTTCCACTGTCATCGGTGATGAAAGCTTCAGTGGCACTCGTTCTGATGATGTGTATCCTTAACCATCTACTCCGTTGTCGAAGTACAAATCTTCAAAAATGGCGTCATCCATTTCATCGATTTTAGCGAAAATTTCATTTTGAACCTTTTTGTCCGGTTCAATAGAAAATGAATTGTATTAATAACCAATCAGTCAAACATGGGAATAATGTTTTCTTCTGCGTTAACTTAAGTACGTGGATATGCTTATATCTTAGGGGTCATTCACCATAATGGATTTAGAACCTTTACAAGTTATACTGCCAACTCTTTCTTTCAATTTCGTCTAAAACTAGAACCATTTAGCTTTGAACGAACTCAGATATATGTCTTATTACCTCATTTTTACATAGTCGATACCGTTACATGACTACTATCCAGCAAATTTCTATTCTTATTTACCCTTTTTAAACCACGCACCCAGCCGATTTTAGTCGATTTCAGCGACTTTTACAAAACTTTGTACCGCCGCCGCCGACACTTTTGGACCGGCACACGGGTCTATATCTTCTTAATGAAGGCAGCTTGTTTTCGAGCTTTTGCGGAATGTAAAATTATGAAATGAAGATGGAATGTCTAAAAATGCCAAAAAAATACAGATGTCATTGATGAAACTCCCGTTGCTATCCTGTGAAGGAAATTAGAGTGGAACAACTGACGAGTGTAAGATCTAATGTTTTGACGCCGAAACAGTGTTCGTTACTTCGATAGTTTTACTCACCAAAAATCATGAAACGTAAATATCTACCGACTCTGTTTAAGAAGAACCCCAATTTTATCCTTTATTTACTATGTGCTGTATGTACTCAGATGTATGTACATTGTTCGCAAAATAATAAAAAACATAAATTTACATTGATATTGACACAATAAAGAAATCGCAACTACCAAAACAACGATGCGATGTGTGCAATTTGCATGATAAGGAATGCGTCACTGCGAAAATCATATTAATGAGTATGTTCAAGGTTTATAAAAAGTGTAATTTAAACTAATTACTAATTAGATAAAAATGCAGTACAACACTACACGAATTTATTTGTAAAAAATTCAAATAACGCCAGCGATTTGACTGGGTGTTGTTCTGTAAACCGGTCTATATAATCGAAGCGAAGAAAAGTTACTACTTGAAAAACGAAAAAGATTTTACTGATTTGTCTTACTATATAAATGTCGTAAGTAGAAAACAAAAGTTGAGAACTTTACTACGGCCAGGGAAACAAATATCTTAAGGATTTTATGAATTTTGTTATTTTTTTCATGATACGTAGGGCTAGTGAATCCTAGTGTTTAGTGACACGACATGGAGGGTGCTCAGGATTAATACATTCAGTACGTCGACAAAATATATTTAAAAACAAAGACAATGTGTGCGATAAATAAAATTACGTGTAAAAGTGAACTTTTTTCAGTAATTGTAACCAATTTCGTCGTGATTAATGATTGTTGTAAATGGGTCTCTCAGTTAAGTAGTTGTATAAAAAACGTCCACTGATTAGACAAAAACATAATTGGAAAAATGAACTTAATAATTTTCGGACGATTTAATGTTTTTCCTTAAATATTTATAGAGTCATTCTCTCTCAAATCACTAAATCATGAAAATCGATAATTTTTTAATATAAATATGGAGTTAAACATAAACTGTTCTCTTTAATGCCGACAATTTGATGCGAAAACTTATCAAGTTAATGCGATGGATCCGGAGAAATTCCGCTTCTAAATTCGAGGCCTTGGCCGTACATACAATAACTCATAGCATTTTTCAGACATATCAACAAATAATTACATTTATAATTAAACCTTAGGTGGACTAAAAATATAGTACATTAGTGTGGTATTGAGATTATTCTGATAATGCTTATGCTCACCCTTTAAAACTCATCTCAAAATGTTTCTCGTTGACTTTAGGAAAGATATAATTTTTATGAATAAAATATTGTACGCCAATTTGTGGAGCTAATCTTACTTAACACGATTGCTGATGGCTAGAATTGGAGAAATGCATCTCATAATAGAATTTCTAATTGGAATAAAAAATATTTTCCATGGCCTACTTTACGACGTCAAGATGACTTTAGATAAAATGGTGTTTGCAACCGTCTTAACTGCAAGCCAATTGCACCAAAGAAAACGATTCAAATAAGAACTCGTTACGTTCTTAAAATTGATTACAGGTGCAATTAGCTTGTAGTTAAGACGGTTGCAAACGCCTAGTCCGACGAAAAAGGGATGAATTTCCTAGTGGTTTTGAAGCGAATTGTTGTTCAGCGCTCTGAGACTCAAAGACAGTCAGTATCAAAATCAAAGAATCAACCAAGAAATTCATCTTTTTTTCGTCGGACTAGGATCGTTTCGACTTATTATGAATTACTTTAACGTTTACAACTGATTTCGACAAGTTTCTGACGAAAATATGGAAAATATATTTTTTTGAGGTTATGTATGGGGAGAAATCAAAACTGTCACTGTGTCTAACAACCTTACGACTATGAATCTGCGGCCTACATGCACAAATATTTTTCGCGAACATTCTTAAATCACGTTTTAAGAATTCTTACATTTAAATTGTGAATATTTCACGAGATATAGATTTTTGAACATGAATATAACGGATTAGCCTACTATGCACCATATCAAAAAGAGGAACAACGTAGTTTCTTTAAGAAATTCTGAAACTATTTTCTCTGAAATGTAATTCTCACAAACTTTGCTTTAAGAAGCAAACTTCAAACTGCCGTAATTTTATAGAAATGTGTAATCCCTCGCAATTCTAGAAGTTGCTTTATCACGGGATTTGATAGTTTTTCCCTAAAACCCTGAAACCTAAAATTTTATTCTCTACAATTTTGCCTTCGGATTTGGAAGCAACTTTCTAACTTCTATAGTTCTAGAGACATGTGTCATCCCAACCAATTCTAGGAGGGGTAATATTCCAGTATAGGGCCATTTCTCCCTAATCAACTGAAACACGTGTTCTCTAAAATTGTATTCTCTACAACTTTGCCTTTGACAGTGAATCTCCATATTGCATAGTTCAGCAAATATAGACGAACAATCATCGGCTTTCGTATATGGCCAAGAAACTCAGTTTCGCCCATTCCATTGGTGCCATTGCCCAGACCACTCACCCAATTTCCACAAAAAATTTTTTCCCAGTTTTAAGAGATCGAATGCTTAATATGCTGAATGCTGAAATATTTGCGAAAAAGTTTCACCGATCCTTGAAAACCCATGTAATTTTTTCGACCGATTTTGCTCATCTTTGAACTTGAATCATCGGACATATGTTCCTTTCAGGGAAAAAAAGTTTAAGGTGATCGGTGCAGCGGTTTAGAAAAAAATGACGGGATGGACAAACGGACGTTTGCTTTATTGCTAATTCGTCATCACTAGACCATAATAAATGTATCGCCCCACCTCCCACCTCGATCTACCCCATGTTACCATCAAATTGTTTGTAGTAAACGTATAGGACCTTTGTACTTCGTACGGGTCCAAAAATAATTTTGCTAAGTTGAGCTTTCAAACAAACCTTACGCAATTCCTTCGCATCGTACGCTAATATAACAAACTACTTTACTCACAAAAAAAAACAGCTTTCAAATTCATCCTAAATTACTTTGTGACTTTTGTGAGAAATTATATTGTATTCAACTCAGGTGTAAGAAAGAATGATTATAAATGTTTCAAAAAAGTGACACTCCTGTAAAAATATGTCAAAATCAAGATCATGACTTAGGAGATTGTTTCATTATTCCGTTTTACATTGAAATTGAAAGCTCTGAACTTTCTATTTACGATCTTTTAAGTTATCAGAGTCACCAGGACAGCTCAATGACGTCTCTGTGAAGCCCAGCAAGTTCTATATTTGTTCATTAGTTCAAGTGTAAAATTTTGAATCCAAAGATGACGGTGTCATGGATTTTTGCATTGCAGTGATGACTATAAGGTTTCGCAGAAATTTCACATTTCACTACGGTGGCAACGCAAAAAGCTAAGCAATCGCCACATTTTGAATAAAAGTAAAAGTTTTTAGCGTAGACCATTATTGCATAAAATTGAGTGTCATAAAGCAGAACTGTTGCATAAAACGTTGTATGCAACTCAGTGCAAAGTACTTTGATAGGTTACACGGTGTATATGGCTAATTCCATCGGTACCGTCACTTCATCTCTTTCACTCTTTCAACGTGATTTATATTAACATGAGACAAAACACATACAATAATATTAGCTAAAACACATTCGTTCCCGAGGTGACATGATAGCGACATTGAATGTGTTACCGATGGAATTGGCCATATTATGATACTCCGCTTGAGGCATAATTCGATATAAAGTACTTTACACTGGATTGTATAATAGTATATTATAACACAAGGACTATGATCGCGTGATTATAGTCGAATTTAAGTAAATGATCCGAGGGTTGTAGTGCAAGGTCCATTCACGCACCGTGATGAAGTTAATGACCGAGGTGTGTGAATAGACCTTACATCTCCCGTCCTAGGTCAATTCGCGTATCGACATTGATCAAACGACTTAGTACTTGTTTTATACGATAGTTTATTGCTGGTGCCTGTTATGGCCAATTATGCAAGAAACTCTGCCCTCATCCAGTGTGAATTTAACAACGAAGCAATAGGCGATTTATCAATCGATAAAACTGCCATACATTGCCAAAGAAAATAGGTAAAAAGTGTTATGCGTTGCATCTCTATGCTCGCACTTCAACATAATAATATCTAATATCGACAACCACTTTTTATACGAAATGTTACGCAACTGCGAAAAAGTATAGCTGTATATATGAAACACCGCCAAAATGCAATGTCGATCCCAATCACTCAAACTGACGTTTTTCTAGAATTTTATATCACTCTACGTACAGTCAGCAATGATATTTATTGTATACTTCATGAAAATCAGCGACGACATTTATTTAACTTTCATTTATTCAACTCCACCATATTAACGCTGATTATAGTCGAGTCTACAATAATAGCACTATTATGGTAATGTGTCGATGTATTGGAATTCGACTGTGATCGGCATATTATAGTCCCATTTTCAGTGCTTTTGAGTGCTTTAATTGCCTTATTAGAGGCATCAATGCAATAAATTACTATTATGCAACTGAGTTCTATAAAGTAGAACTTAGGAGGCCTCTGTTGCATAACACGTTGTTTACAACTCGGTGCAGAAACTGTATTAGGAATTCTACTCACCCATGCAAAGTTTTCTCACTCTTATAGCAAACTACTTAAAATCTTTTACTATGTGAGTCATCACAAGTGATTGATTGTCTTTGGAAGCCGTGCAAGTTATTTTCCTTACGTTATTATAGTTTTGAACGGCATTGGATTATATAGACTTCAGTCACACTTCCTGCATGAATGAATGAATGAATGAATATTGGGCAATTCCACGCAATGAATTTTGTATATGACCTGGGAAACGTTTCAGTATCCTGAAGCGTGCAAAGGAACGAGAGTTGCGATGTCTGAAACATTTTTCGGGAAAAATCTTGTCTTCAAGTCTTTCATACAAAAAAATATTGACAGACGAACGGTTTAACCGGAAAATGTGGTTCCCAGGTCATCCACTTTTTTATTTTCATTTTTTGAGTGGAATGGCCCATTACTTTTATTGTCCACTATCTTCTAGCTGACATAATAAAAAAAGGATTAACTATGACAACTGTCATAATCCTCGTTAAAAAACGAAAACCGTTATAATAGCTACTTACACATTAAAATTACAATAACACAAATTCGAAAAATAAAGAACAAAACAAAACGAAAGGTACGAAGTTGGAAACAATAAATAATAAATTAAAAACATAACCAAAGACCCGTACGTAACAGAATAGATGTGACAAACAGAATAGATGTGGCAAAGTGACTCGAACGTACCTAAATATACAAATAAGCAAACAATACAACGTTTTCTGTTCTTTTATAACTGTAAGAATTTCAAAGATCCATAGAAATTACCCAAGGTAATGTCAAAGGCCCTACCGAAGTACATCTCAGACCATTAAAATCTAGAAAAGCTTATATCCACGGACTAAGTCGTTTTTCCCT